>OU342505.1:12048411-13248411 GCA_910589525.2 Ennomos quercinarius | reverse complement strand
TAAAATTTTGTGCGCGACGAGACCCGTTTTAACTTTATAATATTATGATGATGATCATCATCAGCCTGATGACATCTGCTGCCGAACATAGATCTCACCCATAGAGCGTCACTTTAAGCGGCTGCTGGCCTCCGCCTCCATTCGCTCCCCGCTGTTCTGACCAGATCGTCAGTCCGCCTAGTGGGAGGCCCACGCTGCGTCTTCCAGTCCGTGGTCGCCATTTGAGAACCTTTCTTCTTATAAGAACATTATCTTCATTCATCATCATTTACATCCCGAAGACGTCCACTGCTGAACATAGGTCTCCCCCAGAGCGCGCCACCTTGAGCGGCTGCTCGCCACCTGCACCCATAAGCTCCCCGGGGGTTTCACCAGATCGTCGGTCCACCGAGTAGGGGGCCGGCCTACGCTGCGTCTTCCGGTTCGTGGTGACTACTGAGAACCTTAAATTTCTTCCCTATCGGTTGTCAGTTGTACGAGCGATGTGGCCTATTCGCCTATTATTATTAGGCTTATCTAAAAGAACACACTGGGACGATAATATAATACATGCTTTATCCAGTTATCTTGATTTAAAACCAAATTACTCAACCGATTTTGATAATATTTTGTGGGATCCATTTTATATGCTTTCAAATGAAAAAATAATTTTCCAAATCGACTTATAAATGACGGTGGTATTAAGCAGGTAATAAAAAAAATATGACCGATTTGAGAACCTCCTCTTTGAAGACAATCGTAAAGAAAACACGCGAGATCAAATCTCGCTGATTTGATTAAAATAAAAATTGTTATGTAAAATGATACATTATTCAGCTGAGCCTATGTAAAGTGGGTTCTCCGGGGTACTCAAATAAGTGTCTACATTTAAACTACTGAAATCGTATGATATGAACCACTTGAAAATGAGTTTCATTTGAAGAACCTCTGAGATCGTGGTTTCCAAATTTACTTTTCCTTGTTTCTCGACATTTTGCGAATATCTCCACTTGTTCAAGTGCTACTTTACAACGTAGTACAAAGCTAAAGCCACAGATGGCGCTGACCATAAAGTTTTAAAACTAACTATAAAACATCTTGATAGTTTGTATACAAATTAACGTTTAAAAAAAATGTGATAAGACAATAGTAGTTTTACTATTTTAGACATGAAAACATACATGAAAATATTTTTACCACATAATCAAGTTACAAAACCCAAAGCCCTTGCGCTAACTTAAAATTTATAATTATTATTAGTTGCGAACCTTGTCAATAGATGGTACTAAGAGTGGCTATAATCTGAATCTTCATTATTCATAATTTCATTGCTTAACAATAATAATTATTTCGTATCCTATTATAGTATATGATAAAAAATAATTATTATTAGCGCGATGGTGGCCGAGCGGTAGCATAGTGCGCTTCGCAATCTTACGGCACTGGGTTCGATCCTCTGCCTTGCACCAATGACTTACTTTCAGTAAGTTATGTGCAGTTTTTTCAATTTTCGATGCCATCGCTCCGTGCCTCGGAGAGCACGTTAAGCTGTCGGTCCTGGTTGTCATAAGAACATCTATGGCAATCGTTACGGGTAGTCAGACGTCTAATATTAGAATCTGACGCCTTATCTAACCGTCCCTGTTACTAGTTCCTTATGGGTTGCGAGGTCAGATGGCAGTCGCTCGTGTAATTCTGGTAGCCCAATAACAAATGGGAAAAGGCAAAGAGGATGATGATAGGGAATAATTATTATAATATTACCAGCGGCATTGTTTCTTGACAAATATAGGTAATCTGGGAGTTTTTAAGGCTAGAGTGAACCGGTATGAAGATACCGATGATGCGGTCGCGGTCGATGTTGGAGCATGCTTGCATAGAAGTATGCAAGCATGCTCCATCATTGACCGCGTCGTCACTTACCATCAGGTGAGACCGTGGTCAAATGTTAGACTGTCGTTGATAAAAAAAAAACAAAACAATGGCGGATGGTCCACACTGAAGCGAAATATTCAATAATTATTATTTTACATTCAGCTTCATGCGTGTAGTAGTCCAATCCCCCATAAAGAGAAATAAGTAGGTACCCATACCTAGGTGCTGTTCACCAAATTTCAAAATCGCTTATTATCAGTTAACCTCGTCAGTGAGCACCATCCATTGGGTTTAGTAGACGTATGGGGCAGTGTTTACCGATTAAACTTTATCATGTTAAAGAGCTTGAACCCTTTATAGACCCAATTTGGACCCACATTACATCATCATCATCATTAACTTGAAGACATGCACTGGACCCTAATTCTGTATGACCACTTTACGATTCCTTACTTCGAAACCACGCGAATTCCTTGTCTTATATAAGAAATCTGCAAAAATCTATTTTCCATGAAATGGAAACAAAACCGCGCGAAATGAATTTGGAAATGACGCGATTTGAACTGTCAAAAATCATAATGTTCCACTGAGACGCGTTCCGAAACATCAACACGTCAAAAGTTACCACCACTTAATATATCAATATTTATTCAAAATAAAAATAACATAATGTAAAGTGAAGGTATTTCTAATGCTGTGACACGATTTGAACAAGACACGATAACGACGTGGTTTCGTATCGTGTGGAATCTGAGTTTTCATACAGAATTAGAGCCCTGCTGTCTGTACCTACAAGTGCTTCTAACTTCTAAACCACATAGAAAGCCACTTTAGACGCTTATCATATGGGGGTTTCCCACAATCTCCACGCCTGGCAAGCGTCTTAGTGATCCCAGATTTTAATATAGGTACCAAAAGCTTCTGACTTGGCTGAACGACTATTGTCTTAAGACAACAGCCGGGACCGACGGCTTAACGTGTCTAAAAATTCTGATACCAGGGCTGACCACTTTCCTACACTAGAAGAAGAAGATATAGGTACCGAGGAGAATGTTGCTGCCCATTCCCTGGATATTCCCTTAGCCGGCTCTTACGGCACCCCCGAGAACAGATTAAGTGGCACTATTCTGAAACCGGTAGGTGCCATGGCAGAATTTCGACCCGTTTAGAAATAAATCATATTCACTTGTTATTTACATAAAATACCCACAACATTGCTACGATTTTTCAATTTTAAAATATTACCTAGGTCGCATAAAAGTCTAGAATGTCTAGATTCAGGTCACCAGTATATCACAGAGACGTTGTAAGATGTGCCTCGGAAAGCCGCTCTCGGAGCTACATGAAGATATATTTACCTTCAATATACTTGCATTACCTTGCCCCGATTCCCTGAAGTAATAGGTAATAGTGATGGGGTAAAATCTTTCGATGGTAGTACATAGCTTGTCGATTAATTTGACTCTGTAGTTGCAGCTACTACAATACAAAGTCAACTTAATCGACAAATAAAGCTGGGCTACTAAGTACCTAGGGTTGTTTTGAGCGTGCGTTAAAAATATATAGGTATGGGTAGAACGTGCATAAAAATCGTAAATGAATAAAAATAATGGTACGATCATGTTTTTACTAATTTTAACTTTTGCCGTTGTTTTGCTTTGCATTACTGTAATTTTTTAGAGAGTTGGTACCTACAGCTGTACCAGCTGGTACCAGCAGCAGTTGGGTAAGTATAATAGCCCAGTGTCCTGCATTTTTTTATTGCATAAATTAATAATACTTCTCAAAAAATAAACAGTCGTGAAAACGAAAATTAAATATCTCAAAAAATGACGAAGTTACAAGCATTTTCAAATACAGGAATAGAAACAGACAGCTCAAACATGCCGTGACGTCACTTTTGCTCCTTCATAGTACCTTATTACCAAGCTGTGGTAGCTTTACATACAGTCTCTGTGACATGTGACTTTTTTTTTTTTTTTTTTTTTTTTTTGAACGGGCTAAGTCTGTTGGTCTCTACCGACCTTTACAGCGTCACCGGGCGGTGTGACATGTGACTTCTTATAGTAACTGTGGGGAATCTCCTGTTTTGCGTGAAAGGGACAGGCGATGCCCCCTCCAGAAACTTTAAAAGCTTATAGCTTAGCTATTACTCCTTCATTTATTTACCGATTTTACTCATTTTTTCAATTATTGCATTCGTTTTTAACCTACTTTATGAAAATAATATTTACTTGTTAATTTTTAATAGCAGGCGTCTACCCTATTATACCTGAATTAAATGAATTATCGACACGGCCCTGCCTTCCATGTCAAGCGATCCTCATAACTACATTAGCTACCTAATCTATCTCGCATGTGTTAATATCGATAATCTGCCCTCACTGGCCCATTATCAAGCTATTCGCTAACGGTATTTTAAAACTAGAACATACAATAGGTCACACGACGTAAGTTTAGAAATAGGCATTGTAAATCGGGGTATCAGTACAAAGTGCTTCTTGCATGTAGGTACCTAATTAATAAAAATAACCATGTTCAGAATTAAGTTGAAATTTAATAACCAGCTAAGTGCGAGTCGGACTCGCGCACGAAGGGTTCCGTACCATTATCTATAAAAGCCGAGCTAAAAAATCACGTTTGTTGTATGGGAGTCCCCTTAAATATTTATTTAATTCTGTTTTTTAGTATTTGCTTTTATAGCGGCAACAGAAATACATCATGTGTGAAAATTTCAACTGTCTAACTATCACGGTTCATGAGATACAGTCTGGTGACAGACGGACAGACAGACAGACAGCAGAGCTGTATAGTAATAGGGTCCGTTTTACTCTCTGAGAATGGAACTCTAAAAAGACAAAATTAGTTCGTGTAGATTTCTCTTACTACTACCCACACTTTACTTACCTAATGGCATCTTGATCTGATTTTAATTACAGAACAAAACCAAACTTATTAATAAGTATTTTGTATAATACAATCAATGTCACCCCATTTGACCCACATAGGGCCTACCCTATGTGGGTCAAATGGGGTGACATAATCCCTAGATTGCATTAATAAAATCTTATTTTTTTTACGTGAACTGTTCTCTGCGGTAGAGTGGTGTAATGGGCGTGTAATTTTTTTTTATTTGTTTGTTCTGTGTCTGTGTCAGTGGAGCGAGCCTAAATAGGATTCCCTGTATCTATAGAGACCCAGGAACTACGAGGACCATGGTCCCACAACACCCACACACAGAACAAGTATTTATGTTTTTTTTTTCATGTGCACAAGTAACTGTCTTGCCTTGTCCGTTGTAGGAGCGCGTGCGCACATATCTTGAAAAGTCATTTGTGTAGGCTCTAGCAGGATTTGAACCGACATCGGTCTGATTGAAAGTTGCATGGGTTACCGCAGAGACACACTCGCTTTGAAATTTTTGGAGTAGTTAAGAACTTTTGGATTAACACTTATAAGATCGCAAATCACCGTGACGACCGTTATGGAAGCACGAAGCCAAACTGGGATATAATAATTTAGGAAAATAGCCCAAACTTTGAATATGAAATCATGAGGAACGGGGGACTTGGTGGCAATTTGAAATTTGCCAGAAGTTCCCTATATCGCGAAATGTCCTACTAAAATTGAAATGAGTGAAAAGATCTGTTGAAAAGTACACTAACCCCTTACTAATTTTTTTTGAACAATAATGAATATTTATGTCGATGTTTTTAAATGCATTTCTGTTTCAAAATGTATAAAATGCATTTTTAGATAAAACCGTATCAGGTAACATTCTAAACCATGAGTAATATGTAAAGGCGGTAGTTCATCAGTGAATCAGTAATATTGGATTTAAGAATTAACAGAAGCGTATAAGCGTATGAATAGTGCAAAGAAGAAGCGTATAAGCGTCCATACAAAAAGCGCCAACGCTTTTCCACCTCTAAATGTTATCCGATTTTGATGTTTTTTTAATATGTTGTCTACCCAGTAAAAAACTATGCTTGTACGTCTTCCTTTTTTAAGTTTTTATAATATCTTTGTATTTATAGCCACCTAAAGTCACGAATTTTTCGCGTCAAAATTATGACGAAGAAAAGTAATTGTAAATAGAACACGAAACATATTTTCAAAAAATCAAGATGTACCAGCATAGCTTATAATGTATACAAATTAATGACACCAAAATTAAAAGTTTTTGTTAAGTTTTAGATGGTGAAAACCGTTGGCGCCCGAAACACTAAAATGTAGGTAAATTCGTTCATGGGCTCTATTGTCTCTATCATACGTTTGGAGAGCAGAGCGACGGCAATAACATTTTCATATACCAGGACTCTCTTAAATACCGTTCGTTAAAAAAAGTATTTTTGTATGATTGCTCAATTGCTGTGCGTAGTGACGTCGACCAGCGATCCATACCGTATAGCTCTTGGTTTGACTCCCGCGCTTTGAACTTTTGGAAAAGGAAAACACCGCGATAGAACCATAGTGTTAAATGGGTGGTATAGGGTATATATTTCTAGTGCTCATCTGGCTACCATCACCTTCAAATAAGTCTGTCTCCAAGAATGTTCTGGCAGCATCTCGGAAGCCAGCTCCTTATGTAGACGTGGAGTGGACCACCTCTAGCCATATCGTTACTTAATTAGCTTAATTACATCTTTTAGGTGACAAGTTGTCAAATGCTGGAGTAAACAGGTCATCATTCTAATGCATGTTATGGTTTACAATTCAACCTCTAGAACAAGATGAAAAACAAATAGTATGGTCTGTATGTGTCCTTCTTGTCAATGCGCTCCAGCCTTAGGACCACGTGTAAATATCTATAAAACGTCCGATCAGTATTAGAAAACTACAAAATACAAAATGTTTGCAATTCTGCTGGTATCTTTCCTCAATTATTTCCATTTAACATGGAGTGCTTACGTTGTTTCAGTTTACGGAGATGTGTATAAAGACAGAGAGTTCTTCACAAGAACTTATCCATGGATTATTGATAACATTGGAGGAGAGATCATGGTGGATTTCTACATGCTGGGAAGCGGAAGGTACACCGTGCCTCAGATGTGTGCTTTGGGAGAGATGCGGTCGAATACGTTCTTGCAAGCACAGTATTTGAAATGCGAGGCTGAAGGTTGGTCATACTTCTTTCTACTACCTCAACTCAATGGTTCATAGATCTAAACTGGTCGCTGCTTTGGGAAGACAGGCTATGGTGACACGGAAATCGGGGTAAAATGGCACAGGACTTCATCTACTTCCCAAGGTAGACAATGCTTCTTCTACGACTTTTTTAAATTAATAGTTTTTCATTGAAGAAATGCCATGTAAAGTTTACGTTATAACTTTACCCAAACGCTTTGAAGATAGCCCTAGCGCAGCTGGGTGTAGTTGAACTTAACTGAGCACCGAATGCACTTAACTGAGTTCGACGACCTGTGTTTAGAAACTCTCGTATCGATCGTACGTGCAATTTTGTGAGTGGATTTATTTTTTAGTACGGAGGTTTGGCAACACGCAGTTTCAAGCTCTCACAATTTGTGGGCTATCATGAGTCCCCCCTCTTTCGGGATTACATACCAATTCAAACTCACCTTGTATAGTTGGTCCCACTTATGCCTCGAGGATTTCACTCACAGGATATAATCGACTTACCAACAGCCTCCATCGATTCCGGTCTATCCATAGTTGTCCTCAATGCTTGGGAAACTCTGTGAAAGAGGTAATCTCTTTTACTTAGTCAGATCAATTGGGCCAGCTGTAGCACAGAAAAGATAGTTACACCTAGCTACAAGGTAGAAGATTATTAGAGGTACTACTACGTAAGTTACTCTGTGTGTATGCCCGTCTGTCTTTGTTTGTTACGACTAATAAACTCCTGAATCTATTGAATTACTCAACTATATTAAAATTTCAATACTGAGATGGATAGGAAACTAGTTGTGAACGGTTACCAAGTTGCTGACAGTAGAAGCTTTAAATTTCCAGGGAATCCAAGCGAGTACTGCCTGTGTGAATCTGGGATAGACCCTCAGAGGTTCAAGCAATGTGTCAGCAGTAAGGGATCTTTGGCTGCTACCGCTTCAGCCAAGTTCACTCAAGTTGGCATGGACGTTACACCTCTAATAGAACTTGGACCGAGGAGCACGATCTTCAAGGTACGTATCTTTTTATAGTAGTTATAGGCTTTAATGTATTAGCCAATGATTATAATATTGGAATAGCTCTATAGCAGCTAAAAAAGCAACGAGCCTATCAGAAGGGCCGTATGCTTGTTTGCTTTGCTACCTATACCATTAAATATGGAGCAATGGAATAAGGAAGGATCAGTACCTAGCATTCTAAGAGAGGCCGTTCATGAATTTAGTCTGTCTTCTAATTTTTAATAAGACATCGTGGTAAGGCATGTTCTAGTACTCGTTTGGATGCTGGCTAGCTATACTACTCTTAAGGCTGCTATTACATTTTGGTGAGCTGAGTACCGCGCGCGCGGTACCGAGCTCGCAGCGTCCGTCGATTTGACCCAATATATCTAGTTTAATTTATTAATATATTTGTATGATATAACTTGCGTCCACTTGTGAATATATATAATACATATAGGTATAGTAACATAGCTTTTACAATATACAATTGTAACTATTTTTGAATAAATATATATTGATTGATTGATTGATTGAATATATAAATAAGAGCATTATTTAAAATTATGAAATAATTTGTAGTAGTTTAGAAAAATGATGAACTTTATTTTAGTAACAATATTTTGTCGATGTAATATAAAACTCCGGAGATATTTGACCTTTTGTAGAAGCCTTTTTTAATAAAAATCAAATTTAAATCAATATTTTTTTAATTACTTGTAAGGTAAAAATCAAACATCTGTTCTGTTATTATGGAAGTACGGGATGTATTTAGTGGAGTATGATTTAGTTTGGAGACTTACGTTACACAGAATTTGCAAATTACAGTTTTCAAATCGGCTCTGTGTGTTTCTGCCAAAACGAACACCAGGAGAATGATGATTACTAAATAAATAGGTAAGTTACCTAAAATTCGCTCTGTTGTTATCGAAGAAGATAAAATGAACGGTATTATTTATATAATGGTTAAGTATAGTCATTAAAGCTATGCATCAAATATTGACGACGAAACATTGCAACTACGCATAATGTTGTCATAGCAGCCTTAAGTTAAGAATTTAAGAATCTGTCACCAAGAGCTTAACGGTGTATTCCAGCACCTCAGTTGAGAGCTTGAGAGTCAATTCCCAATCCAGGGCCTGGATTGACTCTCCTGGATTCCAGGCGTATAAAAAACGTGGTATTGTCATTTGACTTCAGGTGAAATGTGTGTCTTCATTTCTCCACAAATTTTTTTTTAAAGATGAAATCGCAATTATATCTCAGGTGGAAGACAGCTGGTACTTGAAGAAAATCTGCACCATCTTTGGCGACAACGTACCCAGAGGGTGCGTCAAACCCTTCGCTTGTAACGGAACTGAAGCTCTCAGTGAGAAGAAGGCGTTGGCGCAGTTTGACAAAATTTGCGGAGATGGTGGTCCTCAGTATAATTTTGAAACCAAACTACCATACACAGCTGGACCAGCAGCATACAGTACCACTGCTGCCGCCTATTTATAATAAGTTATCAAGTTTTTTTTGGTATCGGTGCATTGAACAGCCATGAGATAAAATATAATAGTTTACTTTGCTCTTAAAATGAGTTGGCATGTCACTCTGTAATTTTCTACTCTGTAGTTACGGAAATTAAAAATATTAAATAAAACAGCATTTTAAGTCAAACGTTTATTTTTTCTTCAAAAAATATCAAAACATGTTGAAGACTTAGTCATAATCATATATGATTATGACTAAGTCTTCAAAATGTTTTGATACGTTCCTACTCCTGGGATTTTACTCCTGGGGTAGGAACGTATTTGGCAAACGAAATTCGCAAGGTACAAACATAAAATAAAAAAAAATCCAGAAAAAGTTTGTTGACGCGCTGTTTGTGAGAAAAAACAGCATATTTATTTAATTAATATAAAAGCAAGAAACATTACAAGAAACCAAGAATAGAATAGAACAGAAATCATTTATTCAACACCGGTTAATCACATTGTTTTACTAATATAATGTCAGCCAGTCAGTGTTGAATGGGCGTTCGGCTCAGCATGTTACGGAATATCAAAAACATCCAGCGCTGGTTTTTTCACCTCCACGACTCATAGGGCAACAGAACTTCATTTCTAGTGACAGTAAGCAATAGCGGACCGACAGACCAATCTGACTGCAATCACAGGGTAGGCAAAGATAACAAAAGCCCGCGTGGTTTGCGCGACCACCGACCACCGTAATTGCGCTCCGCACTAACACAATTTGCGTTCACAACCGCTTCGATAGACGTTTGGCAGTATAGAGAGATGATAAAACTGCTTTTTTATATTTTTTTTATGTAAATGAATGACGTGACGATCCAGTCGTTCGCCTGGTGTTAAGGGGGAACGTCACACTCGCGCGGCAAATTCAAATTTTCTTGCATTCTTTTGCCAATAATAGCTTAATTACTTAACGTGATTACATGAAAACTAATTTTGCGCAAATAAATATAGTGTATCAATAAATTACAATTAAAAGTATCACCTACTTATCATTGGTTTAGCGACAAATGGCAATAAACAGTTTTCTTCTTAGTTTTTCAGTCTATTGCCATGTGTCGCTAAACCAATGATTTGTAGGTGATACTTTTAATTGTAATTTATTGATACACTATATTTATTTGCGCAAAACTAGTTTTCATGTAATCACGTTGAGTAATTAAGCTATTATTGGCAAAAGAATGCAAGAATATTTGAATTTGCCGCGCGAGTGTGACGTTCCCCCTTAAGCGACACGGCCGCCCATAACAGATTGTCACTCCGAACTCAAAATTAAAGTCTCGCGTGACACTGCGCACTGCGCACGTCATCCTGAGACATCACACAGTCTAAAAAAGTTTTGTTCTTACTAACTTCTTTTTATAAGCTTGCTTTACGCTATGTTTTAACAAAAATGGAAATTTATATCATGAAGTTCAGAGTATAAAAAAAATATGCTTCGCAAAGCGTCATATTTTTTAATGCTCTGTAGTTCTACGGCCCCATAATGCGATAAAAAAGTTCAAGTTTGCATTAATGATAAATGTGCAGGAAAGAAAAATGGTTTTGACTACACCCAATGTGAGCTCGTTTATTACAGCAGTCGAACATAGAATGTATACTGTATTATATAGTGACGCTTTTTGCGTAGCAAAAATATGGCGTATGCGTTGATGACTTTTCCATTTAGAAGAACAAAAAAATTAATTATAAAAGAAATACTTATTGTTATTTATAAGAAAAATAGGTCAGTAGCTGTTGAATGCATTGAAACATAACTTATCACTATGATTTATTTCAATGGGGTCGCTTCACAATTTTTATCTATGGAGAAAATTTTCGTAAACGTGTTTTGATTTCATTACTTGGAAAGAAGATTAGGACCAGTATTAACATGCATTTTTATCAATTCTGTAAATTATATACATTATTTTTTTTGCGAAAATTGCATTCAAGGGATTTGGGAGCCTTCAGCCTCTTAAAGCTCTATACGTTCCTAACAACTATTTGCGAACTGGGCGTCGTCGGCACCAGTTGTTCGCTTGTCCAGTACCGCGGACGCACCACTGCAATAATTCACCCACGTTGCGGGCACTAGCCTTACTAAATGCATTTACTCACAAGTGCCAGCATGTTGATGTATTTCACGATAATTTACGGACCATATGTAATAACTTTATGATTTATACCTGTCACCATTGCAATAGTTAGCGTTTTGGTAATATTGTAAGCTAACTATTATAAACTGAATAATAAATAAATAAATAAATAAATAAATAAATAAATAACCTACAAACCAGTAATAACGGTAGGTACAGAATTGCGGATTATCTTCGTTGTCGAGCGTGGTGAACGCCATGTTCGGCAGCTAGAGAGCGTGGCAGGCTATGGTCTCCTTCTGCGAAGCGGTGATGACGTTGACGCAGAAGGAGGCCAGGGAGGACGATGCCAACTCTGACCGGCTCCGGCGCAGACGGACCGGGGGACAGAAGAGGCGTTTTGCGCACTTTATCCATCCTCTGTAGTAGGGTCGGTGGTGGATAGTCGGGGGAATTCCGCCGCACCTATACGGCCCCACACGTCTGGTGGGTAGCCGAGGTGTAAGTTACCCACCCACTGGCGCAGAGGCCCGAAACGGCCTACCGCCGGGGCGAGATAGTGAATGCTACTGCGACCTGTCTCGCCCCGTCCCAGCAGCGGACTGATCAAGGGGGGCTTTTCGAGCCCCACATCACCCCCGTGGCGGCAGGGAAGTGCGAGGGCATTTCCCCCCCTCAAAAAAAAGGCCCAGCTAAGGCGTATTCCTAATTACATCTGCCATATAGCAAATTTTACGGAGCAATCGTCTACACGATACACCCTTCAAATCAAATCAACGCCTTAATAATTTGGATCCACCAGTGGATCATTCCAGTGGATGAAACATGAATAGACCTTGCTAAGGGTAAGTTTTTTGATCTGTAGTTAAGCTAACCAATGGTTAACTAACTACGGATAAAAAAAAACACCCTTAGTACTGTAACTCTTTCAGTTCAAAACTCAAGTGGCAATGATAACTCTATATAGATGCATAGATTATGCAGCGTAGGGCCGACATATCCAGCTGCAGTCGCGCACACTCACCGACCGCATTTCACCCGCACACGCGTAGGTACACTCGCTTGAATTACTTCCCTTTGTACTGGACTTGTTATGTAGTTGATACTCGATAGGTATAAAGATCAGGTTAGGTCTCGTGACGAGCTTGTCGTTCGCCTGATGTTAAGCGTCACGGCTGCCCATAACAGATTGCAGTATCACTCGTGGAATAAATCAATCAATATAGCTTTGCGTGACACTGGTAATGCGCACGTCATCCTGAGACCTCACACACTGATCAGACCATAAAGTCTCATTTGCCCCAATAATTTCAATAGCTACAATGCCCTTACTTATGCCGTATACTAGTTCGTAATATTTACTTTATTCTTACATATTTCATTGGTGAGACAACAAAGAGTTCTCTATCTGTAATAGGAATACGTTTGTAACCACAGATTACATTATCATCAAGAGCCTGAAGACGTCCACTGCTGAACAGGATTACAGAGGGAGTGATTACTATTACGCAGTAACTATCTTGCATATCTACCGATATTGCGTTGGTTCTGCCATGGAACAAGTAGGAGAGGTATGCCAATACAAGCAGAAAACAGCGTAGATCAGGAATATGCCAAAAGCCGTATAAAAATGGATGGTGCTGCAAAATGAGCGGGCTATACGGCTAGCTACGGTTTAGCTAGCGGCGGCGGAGGCGGCTAGGTTTAAAACGGTTTTTCGCCATATTTCTGATCTACGCTTAACTTATAGCCCGCTCATTTTGCAGCGCCATCTAGTTTTATAATGGTTTTTGGCATATTTCTGACCTACGCTGATTTCTTGGTGTATTGGCATTCCTCACCTACTTGTTCCATGGCACTACGTATATTATATATATATTATACTACGTATACTCAGTACGAAATTGAACCTAAACGTTCAGACATAAAGACTAATGAATGATGGACCGTTCAAGGCCAGGTGGCTAGTAGGCAATTATCACGCGTAAACTATTACAGAAAGGTTTCAGGTTTCTTATCAATGCAACAAAAAGATAAATAAAATAGAGTGTTGATAAAATCACTTCTAAAAGATCCATTCTGTAATCTACAAAAAAAAATTACAATAGAATACACACATACATTTTCAATTCAAAGACTGTAAATTCCTGCCCGAGATTTTCCCTCCAAACAAATAGCTTGGACCTCACTTTTATAATTAAGTTGAAATAAGCAAATTTCTTGCCTAAAACAAAGCGATGGTGCAATTGGCACTGATCATTAATTTGATGGATGACGTTTCTGGATTACCTCCTCTTCTTAAAGAAGGCCTGAGTTTCCTTTAAATGATCCAGTAAATGATCCAGTAAGTGGATCCAGGCGTATCAGCGTGGATCAAACTATTGCAAAAGATTAGTTACCAGAGCTGTACAATTATAAGCCTTTGAAATCTGAATTTAAGGAAGGCATGGATTCAAAAATATTCGTGCTTAAAAAAATATGTGTGGACATTTACACAGAGCCATCTAGCTCCAATCTAAGCATAGCTTATATATTTATCATTATTTTTTTTATTATTTAAGGCATAAGGCATCATAATTATTCGTGGTTAACTACTTAATATGACTAAGAACCTACTAATAAAAAAATAATTTGACTTTTTTATGTTAGTTTGGCCTTAATTTCACCATTAAGTCCATTTGTAGCTGTGTTCGAGGATTTTTAAAAACGAATCATAAAACTAAATTAAACCTGCGTGCTGGTACCAAAACAGAAATCACAACGTTAAATAAGCATGCTGTTAAAAAAACCGTATGTTTTTTTAAATACATTTCATAGTAATGAAAATTTTCTTTGGAGTCTCAAGAATTCCGCCTACTGACTGACGTTACAGTACGTACTGTCCTTGCTTATGTATACTTTAAGGTACTGCCATACAGCTACTGACTGAAGTAATGTATTGGTACACCAACTGCCACACTGAAATTTGAATTTCACAAAATTTTTATTCCATCTACTGGCTTAACACAAACGCTACTCACTTACAAATTGGAACTTCGCGATTGGAGGATAACTCAGCCGGAAACATTGTTTTAGCAAATGAAACCAATCGGAAGCTGGTTGCTATTCAATTATTTTTTGAGCGGCTGCTCACCTCTGCATCCATCGGCTCTCCGCGCTTTTCACAGTTCACACACCTTTTACACCTTCGATCTTGTAACCCTGATCGAAGTTTTACACAGTTCATCTCGTAGAACTGCAAGCACTCTAACAAAATCAATTTCCATTCATCCGCAAACATATCAGGTCTTGCGCTCAGGAGAGCTTTATGGGGCTGGCCTACCCTGCGTCTTCCGGTTCGTGGTCGCTACTCGAGAACCTTTCTTCCCCATCGGACATTTTTTTGGTTGCGTCTGATTGAAGACGGCCACTTACGAGAAGCTAGTCCTTCCTTGTCTTCACTTTTTTAATCTAAGTACTTATGCCAAAATTATATCAACTATAAAAAATCTATAGTTTTGAATTAACGATAACCAAATCAGTACCTGCAAAAAACGAGTTTATTCATAAGAAAGGGCTACAACTGTTGAAATCGCAATGGGCAGGCCATATCGCTTACACAACTGTCTATAGATGTTGAAGAAAAGTTTTCAAGTGGCGACCACGAACCGGAAGACGCAACGTAGGCGGGAGCGGTAGGGTTGGGTTGTCGTTCCACCTAGTAGGGACACTAGATGGACCGACAACCTGGTCAAAACCACGGGGAGCCATTGGATGCAAGAGGCAAGAAGTGGCGTTCTATGGGGGAAATGTGAGAATGTTTAGCAGTGACTGATGATGAGGTAAAACCAGGGGCCAGAGCTAGTCACCATAAATCAAAATCATAAGTTATTTATGATCCCCCATTGTCTCCCATTAAGCAGTAAGTGTTCCCCATTAACACTTAGCAATGGCAAGCTAGAGGTTGCTCTATTTTTACCCCCTTCCCTTGTTTCAGTTTTGATTTATTTATCACATTAAAGGAAGTACACCGTTCACAGAATACATAAAGTAAGGACGTACGGGATCTTTATTAGTAACTAATTATTAACTATCCCTAGTTTATTCACTTTAATAAGTATAACTACAACAATAAAACTAGGTATTCTATAAAACTAAACTAAAACTATAAAATTAACAATATAATACAAAACTAATCTAACAAACCACTACCAGTGGGCAAAGTGCCCAAAATGCTGGCAGCATTGCCACGTTGAATGGCAATGCTTAACCTTTGGCCCAAATAATTGACCGAATGAAAGTCTCGGCTTCGACTCGCGGAATTTGCTTTCATCTGTCGTATACGCACGAACTCGGTGGTATTTATTAACGAATCTTGCCAAATTTGACAGGTTCAAAAAGTTCATAAAATTTTCTTGCCTTGAATTAAGCCAGAAAAACCCTGATAATAAAATTATTCTTTTCTGTTCTGTGAAAACATTAAATTTGTTTGCAATAAAAGACGTTACCTGACATGGATTGTTGTTCATATTTTGTCTTACTAGAAATAAAATTCGTATCTATACATAAAATATATTGTTATTTTATGTATTAATCCTTTATTTGTAGAACTAAAATCCAATATGAATAACTTTAAATTCATCACTTTCAACAGAGACTCCATCTTAGAAGTTTGCATCACTATTATAATATAGAGACTAGACTCTCAATAACTTACTAATGATATTCTCAATGAGTTCTCCAAAATCTGTGATACAAAAGTAAGAAACTAATTAAAACTCCGAAGTTCAACGTTTAGGCGGTGTCACGTATAGCAACTTAACTTATGTACGCAAAACTACAGTAAATAAACTTCCTACATTGTAGAAGCGTAACTGCGCATGGTTAAACATGGAACGCTCTCCTTTAATTCCAATTTTGATCACGCGCAGCACGTTCAAGGCTAACCTGTTGTCAGTTCATATACAAATGTCATGCGCGGAACCGATTCAATGGATGTCACGTATGATAAATGACTTCTGACACTATTATCCCATTAACATTTTTATTAGTTATAACTTATTTTATTAGGTAACTACCCTAAGTCTTAAACACAATATAATAACAAAACTACAACAATAAAACTAGGTATTCTATAAAACTAAACTAAAACTATAAAATTAACAATATAATACAAAACGAATCTAACAAACTACTACCAGTGGGCAAAGTGCCCAAAATGCTGGCAGCATTGCCACGTTTAATGGCAATGTTCAACCTTTTGCCCAAATAGAGGCCAGCATTTTGGTCACGCGTTGCTTCAACCAGACGCTTACAAAGTTCTTTGAAGATTTGGTGTGCACTTGATCCCATTGATAAATTGACTTTTATTTGAATAAAATATCTGTGAGCAATGCACAAGTTGTGCACACCCTAGCAAAATGTGCTGTGTCCCCATGTACGCGATTGAGAACAGACAAATATCTTAATTATGCACATTGCGCATCGGTGACGCCTCCGGTGTTACAGATGTAACATCGGTGACCGCTTCCCATCAGGTGGGCCGTATGCTTGATTGCACACCTTTAACAAAAAAATAAACTAAAATTAACATTAACACACACACACATACACACACGCACACACACTTTGGGCTAAAATTTAGACATAACTTTTGTGATTTTTTTTCGTTTTGCTGTAGATTGGGTACTGTTTACACATCGTACAGTATGACTTCGCTGTTTGAATCATTAATGTAATTTAGAAACACTTCCGCGTTTCTTTGATGCATGGCGGATTTTGGGGAAAATATCGCATAGTTTAGCTGGTTTATGTGTTTACTAGGATGTATTTGGGATGGTTGAGCTCGGCAATTTCGTTTGCGATATCCTATGCTATATACGACACGGCACAGCTGTTCCCATAGGTGCCGTAAGAGCCAGCTAAGGGAATATCTAGGAAGGCAGTAACATTCTCCTCGGTTTGCATAATAATCTACTGATATTACCAAGACGCCTGCCAAGCGTGCTATGTCAAACAACGACAAACCCTCTCACTCTAATGGGGGATAGCTATGTTCATCAGTAGACGGCTTCCAGCTGATGGAGATATCCGGCACAGTGTCTTCATCATCACCATCAGCCACTTCAATTCACTGCTTGACGTTGGCCACTCCTAAGACACGCCACTGAGATTTTTGTTCTTATTGGCGTTTCAGTGTTAAGGAGCTTTATGGGGGCAGATAGTATTAGTTACAATCAAAATAACACCAATAAGCTAATTCTAATTGACACGGAAACTCTATCTGTTAAGGATCGGTGATAGATTCTGAGAAGCATCCGAACCGTTCGATATACAAATTCTAATTCGTTAACTCTGACGATCCAATTCCCTGTATCATGAAAACGATCCCGGTGAAATAGATGTTGAATTTAGTTTCTGAGATCTAAAATAATAAAGAGTACATGCGCATCTATTAACATTAGGTAAGGTGAGACAATAGAAAATACCCTACTTTATACTAAATTGAATTTGACAACAATCATTGTAGACAATTCACACAACGCCATCTAGGCTCAAGCTAAGCAAAGCCGGTCCTATCGCAAACAGATAACTGATAGAGTAATTTTTGTTAATAAATACATACCTACTTGTAATATAATATAACACCCAGACACAGAAAAAACATCAATGTTCATCACACAAATGTTTGTCCTGTATGGGAATCGAACCCACAACCAGAAGGCAAACCTACTACCAACTGAGCTATCAGGTCAGTCAATAAATGCTAGACCTCAAATCGTGCAAGTAACTATACATTTATTTTTACACCAAACCAAAGGAGAAACACCAATATCGGTCCCACGGATATTTCCAATAGTGTCGCCGACGGAAGTGGCGTGATTGAAATAAAATCACATTGTTATAGTGAAACGATTTCTATATTGGTTTACGTTTCGTTTTGGATATGGGCACCAGTTTCAAGTTACACTGGTTGTTGTTGTTTTCGGAAGAAAACTGATGTATGTTGAACCTCGGAAGTTTGTGTCAATGGCATGTGTGTGTCGACATGGTGAGAGATCTAAAATTCGGAACAATTTAAATTCAAATCTTTATACAACATAGTGATTTCCGAAACAATCTTGATCACAATCCTATTCCTATCCATGAAACAGTGATGATAGCTTCACACTGTGTTAATCCACCGCTGGACATAGGTATCTCCCAAGGTACGCCACTGAGCCCGGAATTCGATCTTCTATATAGTTCTAGGGCGTCCAAAAACAAGTTTTCCAAAATGTGGTCTCCACACAAAACTACCTTCCTATCCTATGACCATCCTGAAACCTTAGTTTGCAAATTCCGTAGGCTACGAGGTCACTGACCTTTGTTCTCTGTTTGATAACCTCATTTCAGCAAAGAAATTACGCAATTAAAAATGTGCTGCTTAATCAAGTTGTTATTACCATATTTTTACGTAGGTAGGTACCTAATAATATAAGTTACGGTCACACGAACTTATTGTAAGTAGTAGGTACATTGACTATGACTATAAATCCAGTTGGCCAATGATACAACTTCCCCTCATACGAAAATTAGTATTTCAACCACTGATTTTTAATAAATACTATGAATTTCTAATAAATCACGGGAACCCGTTGATGTCTTTTGTTCCA
Source organism: Ennomos quercinarius (assembly GCA_910589525.2). Lineage (NCBI taxonomy): Eukaryota > Metazoa > Arthropoda > Insecta > Lepidoptera > Geometridae > Ennomos > Ennomos quercinarius. Next base: position 13,229,200 of record OU342505.1, on the reverse strand, counting down.
TCCTGCTCTGTTTTTTGTAATTTCGTATGACTGTCTTGTTTTGTTACCTCGCCCCCTGCTCGCGCAGGTGAGTCGTGTTTGTACGAGAAATTATGTTCACGAGCTATCAACGGGCTTTATAATATTTGGGTAGGTATAAGTACCTATTAAAATATTAATTCTTTTTAGAAAGATAATGATAAAAAATTCTTGACACAAGAATGCCAATATGTATCGATACATATTCTTAAGCTCGACCTATGTAGCACCGTTTTCACACTATACTTCTTTACCTAGACATAATTATATAGTTTCGATATTGAGAAAACTTCCAAATATGTTCGCTGCACTGTTATTTTGTATGGTACTCATATCGATATCGATACAGTATCGATACTATATCGATTCTCGTAATTATCGTGGTCCGTGTCGAGACTTTGATGAATTGCGTCCCGATACACTCTGTTGTGTAGCACAGTCTGTATACGATATTAATATACGTGGACTCAGTAAGGGCACTCTCAACAAAACTTTTTAATAATAAATAAATAAATATGTGTGGGCATTTCACACAGCGCCATCTAGCCCCAAATTAAGCATAGCTTGTACTATGGGAACCAGATAACTGATAGAACACTTTGATTCTTTTTGTTTGTAAATACATACATAGAATACAATATAACAGTCAGACACAGAATAGGGGTAGGAATCGAACCCACAGCCTAGAATTTAGAAGGCAGAGTGTTAGGGCTTCAGCCCAGGTTCCAAATCCCTTTGATTCTTTAAATAAAAACTTCCAAATAAAGGATTAACATAAAATATATATTTTATTTCTCCATGAAATGAATGAATACGATTGACAAGTCTAGAATACATTACTTTTTTCTACTATAGAAACGAGAACCGAACACATGGCTACACCAACTGAGCTATCAGGCCAGTCATATTTTAAATATTTAAATTTTTTTATTTGATTGCATTTTATTGAAATTGGTTATGATTTTTATCCAATAAGTTTGATGTATTGCACAGATATGAGAAAAACAATTAAGATATTTCGACTTTCGACTAGGGTTTTTTTTCTCTTTTATGTTACGGCTTTTTTATTCAATTTACGTAGTTGGTCGTGTCATGCGCATATTGGTTGCTGCTGTAAGTATTTGTTTCCAAAATAAATTAATAAATAAAACAAATACAATTAATCAAACAAATACGTTTAATTTTAGATTACTTTCAATGTAAAAGAAAATTTGTATCACGAGCAGACAATAGCTATACAAATCATAAATATTTAATTTATAGTTGATACTGTCTAGAGAAAAGACCGATCTTGGTTACGTAGACCAACTTAGAGGCAGACTTATAGGTACTTATTTAAACTTAGAACAGAGCAAAGAGTTTCAATGGTAACTACATATATAATTATTCACATTCTTAATAACGTTTCTAGGAATTGCAAGAAGGGAGAGGGTAGGTAGCTGTAAACTGAGTTTCTCTGAATTACTTTTCAAAGACGCAACGAATGGTTATAAACAAACCGTCCATACTGTTTATATACTTTCATATTGTGCATGTGACAGGAGATGGGAAATTTTGATGGGAATAAATTGGGACAAGGAGGCACTAATCTTCCCTTGTTATGGTAAAATCGGGACGTTCCGGGACACATTTTATAAGTAGGTTAAGCTGCTTAAGAAAAACATGCATGGTTTCGTGAAAAGTCTTATAATGCAAGCATGCGAGCTTATATGGGTCTATGTTGTGAAGGTCTTGCATTATTAAAACTTAAGTACTTATCGACTTTATCTATTTATTGATCGTATTTTTATTTCTGTTAAAGGAGAATGCTTTTTTGCTGTTATGTTTTTGCTTTCAGTTTTTTTCTTTTTAAACGAAATTACATTACCGTTTAGTACATTTACCTATACCTAGTAGAAATATGAAAATCCAACATACAGCGCCCTTAGCTGCAATATACTAGGTGTAATTGAATTCATTAGCATCTATACCATACATAAGTACGTACCCAATATGGAATCCTTAGTTTAACAAGTACAAATAAATATTATACAGATTTTTATAGTTATTCTGACAGTAGTAGTATTAGTGGTGTGGTGGTTGAGCTGAGCAGGTTGGCTCATAACCCGGAGGCAGCGGGTTCGATTCCCGCGACAGGACAAGTATTTGAGCACAGAAAAAATGCGCAAATACTTATTATGTATTCGGGTGTCGTTATTATTATTATTATTCTATAAAATATTTGATGTTGAAATGTAATAATACCCATAGCGAATTACCAGGTTGGTTATTTTGCTTAGTAACTATCTGTCTTGGCATTATGCTACTGGAGGCGAATTGCTATTTAGACGTTTGACATTTTGATACTTGGTCGATTTTCCTACTTGTATAAGTCTTGCTACAGAATGTATATTATAACTTTACGTCTAGATTAAGGGCTTATGCTAGGCCAAGCAAAAGCCACAGAATAGATATATAGTACTAGGCCAAAGCGGGGATGAGTCGGGGGGCCGAGCGGCAGGGGCGGTCTAATTTAGAATGGTTCCAACGCGCAATAGTTTAGGTAATTTATTATTACACTGAATATAATGGGTATTTTAAAAATCCACTATACATAAGCCCTCCATTATATTTAGTTCAACTACTACACAAAGTTTCATGATCTTATTTAGAGTACTTATTCATTGAATAATCGCGGTTTATATGTACGGTTTAGAGGTTATTTTGTAATTTTTTTCTATGGAAAAAAGTTTATTAATTCGTGTTTTTACTATACATAAGCATTAGCATTCGTTCTAAATTTTACCGTATATTAATTTCAAAGTCATTGTTGCAATATTGTTGACAGGACACAGCCTCATTATAAGCCATTTTAAGCATTTTGCGTTGTATAGGCTCTTTTAACAGTCGTTCCGATACGAATACATTTAGAAACTTTACTATCTTTGTCAGTTTTCCTTTGAGAATAGAATAAAAATATAATACTAGAAAGATACACAATACAAACAAACACCGCCACCGCCGGTCGTCTTTGAGAAGCCACCGACGCCGACGGCTCTCCACTCGAGCAGTCTCATCTCAGACTCTTAAAAACGCATTCTTTGTTGCATGCTCTTTGATCTGCATCACTTGTCTTTGTTATTTTCTTGTTAAAGTTACAATGAGAACTTGAGAAAGAAGTTTACTTATACGTGGGCTATGATCGAATCTTCAATGCAATTGCAACTGCAATGATTTCGATGTGATCGCTCCGTCCCTCGGAGAGCACGTTAAGCCGTCGGTCCCGGTTGTCATAAGAACATTTATGGCAATCGTTACGGGTAGTCAGAAGCCTAAAGAATCTGACGCCTGATCTAACCATCCCTGTTACTGGTTCCTTGTGGGTTGCGAGGTCAGATGGCAGTCGCTCGTGTAATTCTGGTAGCTTGCCGCTACAGGTTAGATTGGGAGCCGACCGCAATAACAAATGGGAAAAGGCAAAGAGGATGATGAGAGGTGCAAACCTGTAGTGGGTAAGATAACTTCTTTTTTGTTTCAAACTGACATTATTGTAATAGGCAACTTGCTATATACAATTTTTGACATTACGCACTTTGTTATGTTATATGCTCAGTATTTACAATTATTTAACTTAAGTTTTTTAAGTACCTATCACATTTGACTGTTAAAAGTGCTATGAATAGCCTACTTGCAATAAAACACTTTGATTTTGATTTTTTTATTTCGAATCATATTAAATCCTACTCGTCACATCACAAAGTTACAGTAATCTCTAATTACGAACAATTTGTTGAATTGCGACACCACGACTTCGGAATTTGCTAAAACTTGAACAGGAAAGTCTAAATATAGATAAGATTTTATTACTACAATACCTTAAGACTTAAAAGATTAATAAGTTAAATTAATTGCTTTTCAAATACAAATTCTGAAAATAAATAATAAATAAATAAATAAATAAAAACTTTATTAGTACACACAGGTAGTAAGGGAGGTACATCAACTTGTAGTAAATTTAAAAAAATAAAATTGGTTTGCATAAGGTTAAAGACTAAAGTTATTGTGTATTTACAAATAATGTACCTCAGTCGAAGCACTGTCCCTCACACTAGGTAGAACCTGTATAGTGAGGTCACAGGAATCTCCTTCGGAGACAAGATTGTATACACACAACATATTAATATAGCAACTGGTATTGTTCCAAATAACACGTAAAATCTAATATCTAACTAAGTGCAGAAAATGTTTATACTTAACCATAAAATAAAGTAACAGATTAGACTATAATATATGTAAAAATACTTGTATTAGTTAAATTTAAATTTATTTGTTTTTTTGCTCTCTTGTATAGATTTGTTTTTGTGTGTATGTTTTAGACAATTTAGTCGATCCCGTCAGGTATCCTATAAAATGTCTCAATTATTCGCCCTTTAACTTCACTCAACTTCCAAAATTGGAATTCCGAAATCTCTTCACACCGGATGTGTAATTGTGGACTCATGAGTCCACAGCCGCCCGACGGAAACGCAGCCATTTTCCGTTCACACGTACTTCCTGTCAAGCGCTACCTGTTTGTTAAATGATTAAATAAAGGTGGCATGTTCCGTAAGAATAAACCCTGTTTAAAATAAGTAGAACGAAAATGTTAACCGTTCTGGTGGATACCATAAAACCCAGAATAATAATTTAAATGTAAAGAAAAAATACATGCTCAGAGATTTAGGTTTTTTACATTTAATTTTTTTTTTTATGGCATCCACCATAACGGTGATACACTTATAAATAATAAATCCATAGAAAAATCTCTACGTATTTATGGGTCGGAAGAAAAAGCTAAGTTTTGACTTTCGAGCTTCTGGCCCTCAAGTAAAACTTTTTCATTAATCTGTGGCAGAATTATGTACTCACAATCTGTGGTAGAGCTGTAGGTAATAGTAGAGCCAAAGCAGAGATAAGTTATAGCATCAATTTTATCATGCACTTCCTTAAGTTAAAAACTAGAGCAGGTGTAAAAAAAATTAATAGTTTTTTTTTTATATAATGTGGCTAAACCTCCACTTTCGAGCTGCTAATTAGTGTGTGTAATTAACTGTTAATATATATAGAGTAGGTTAGGTACCTATCTATCTATGTTTATCGCTACGTGTGACGCAGATGATGATCAGCACACTTATTTAAAAGTACAAATACTCAATTAAATATAATTATTAAGTTTTTTAATTAAACCTACTTTTATTGTAAATACTTATAATTTATTTAAAAAACGTTCTTACATTTTATTTATTTGTAAACTTTAATCTTAGAAGCGTTTGTAAAATAAAAAATGTTACTTATTCCGCGTGTATGACATGTGCGACTTACGACCTTGTTCTTTGGATTCAATCCATATAACGTCACAAGCCAAGTTTCAGTCAAATGAAAATAGATGGCGGTGTACATCCTTAAAACACGCAAACGTTTCGTTTGCAGTAAAATGTCTGTTCTTTGCGGCTCTATTAACGCTTGTAACAGACATACATACATACTTATATTTTTGATATGATCAGCCATTTTGAGCTCTTGAGCTGCAAATGTGATGGTCTTGTTTTTGATGACGATCAAATGATGATTAAATTAATGAAATAATATCTAATGATAATTATTAAGATTAAATTTAAGACCGTAGAGTTATATACTCTTTGTTTAAGACTATAAAAAAAAACAATACAATATAATTATGTACAACTATAAACTAGATAAGATTAAGTTTATTAATTGTTATTAAATTATGGTGTTTGATATTTAATTTTATAAGTTAACTTTCTTTTGTCTTAATGTCATCAATAGAATCATTCAATGACCATACCAAATTACGTGCCTCGGAGAGCATGTTAAGCCGCCGGTCCCGGTTGTCATAAGAACATATATGGCAACCGTTACGGGTAGTCAGAAGCCTGATAGACTCTGACACCTGGTCTAACCATCCCTGTTACTGGTTCCTTTCCCCCTCCCTTCTCTCTTTCCCATAGTACAGGATAGGAGTGGCTTTGGACCTAATACTGAAGGTTGAATGTCTGTTATTTCTGAACCACAAAACCGACAACCTTGAAATATTTACGGGACAATATTTAAAACACCCCCTTTTTAACAAAAAAAGAATGAATGAAATCGAACCACGCGTTAATGAATTACAAATAAGTACATATTTTTATTTTCATCCTCTCTCCCGCGGGAACCATGATGAATTTCGGGATTAAAAGTCCTATAGCCTACCTCGTAATATGAACTCAAATCATGCCAAGTTTCATTTGAATCCATTCAGTAGTTTCGGCGTGATGCTCAGCCAAGATACAGACAGACAGACCGGCAGACACACAAAATGAAAAAAAAAAAAAGTTTTGTTTTTAGTATCGATTATAGAGTCTCCAACAAATTTTTTCAAAATATCTTTAATATACAGAATTGACCCTGTTACAGTTTTATTATAAGTACAGATAGATTATTTATAACTGTCCTATAGCTTAGACCAATTTAGACATAACAAGGTAAAAAAAAAACCTCTAAAACTTCGACATAAGTAATACTTGAACAAATTTCAATATGAACTTTAACTGATCAATCCAAAAGAGCATAAATATCCAACACAAACTGACGCTGTTTTGTAATATTTATGAGCTGTAATATCGCTGAGGGGTACCGGGTGGTACCCCTCAGCCCCCCTGACCCCCAGGTCAATGACCTCATATTGCATCGCCTAGCGCTAACTATCCCAAGTTTGGTGATAAATTTAAATAATAAGTTGGCAAATGGGACTCGTTGCACGATGCAGGAAGTAAAGGTGTCCTTTATGACCAGACTGCCTACAAAGCAAAATGGCTAAAAACGATGTCTACCTCGCAAATTGCCTATGGCGTAAAAGCATAATGCCTAAAAATCAAAAAGCTTTAAAAACATAACGCCTAACAATAAAAGCCTTTGGTCTACTTACTTGACATTTTTCTCTAGTTATGAAAGAAGGTTTTTCTTAAATGATTCGTAACATAACTTAATCCACGTAAGTACGACAACTGTGTTTCATAACCAGTTAAAAAATGGATACGATTTTCTTATTTTCATTTATTATTTTAGGAGATCCGCAGGAGAACTAAAGTGACCGATATAGCTCTTAGAATTAGCAAGTTGAAATGGCAATGGGCAGGCCACATTGCTCGTAGAACTGCCAACCGATGGGGAAGGAAGGTTCCCGAGTGGCGACCACGAACCGGAACACGCAGCGTGGGCTGGCTTCCCACTAGGTGGACCGACGATCTGGTGAAAACCGCGGGGAGGCGATGGATGCAGAAGGTAAGCAGCTCAAAGTGGCGCTTTGTGGGGGAGGCCTATGTTCAGCAGTAGACGGCTTCGGGCTGTTAATGTTGATGATGATGACCTATTATTTATTTATCACACCTAGTAGGTATAACATAAAAAAGAAAATACAAGTAACTAGCGGCTCGCCCCGGCTTCGCTACGTAGTACATATTATAACTCTTTCGCTTCGGGTATAATAGTTTTCGCAGCGCACGCGATGTAAAGAATATTTTAAGTAATTTTTTCACACCTTGGGTTACATTATTGGAGTTTTAGTAAGGATCCCTATTTTTTTTGAAAATATAATATAGCTTATGTCACCCGGGGATAGTGTAGCATCCCAACAGTGAAAGAATTTTTCAAATCGGTTCAGTAGTTTCGGATCTTATTCAATGCAAACAAACAAACAAAGCTTTCCTCATTATAATATTGTAATATTATAATGAGGAAAGGTCGATGCGACGCGTGACCAAAATGCTGGCACTTATTTGGGCCAATACATCAGCATTGTAATTCAACGTGGCAATGCGGCCAGCATGTTGGGTACGCTACCTACTGGTAGTGGGCTGGGTCACTTAGACTGTCTATAGGCCATCGCGGCTATTATACAGTCCATAAGTGTTCTTTGTAGTAGGTAGTGTAGCTAGTTTAGTTTAGTTTAGCTTAGTTTAGTTTAGTTTACTTTTTATTATTGTAGTACTAGTTAGCTTGAGTAATATTGTAATGTAATAGATGATTAAAGCTAAATTGCGTTAAGACGTATGACGGGGCGGGTTAACATCTTTTTAAATGGATATCATAGTAACTAGGACAGGTCTTTTTTAAATTAAACAAAAACTTTATAGTAAAAAATTTTTAGGGCATGGTACTTACATAATAACAAATTAATAATGGTATTGAAACGAAAAGTATGCTCTACCAGTGCTATACAATAAAAAAGATTTTATATAAAAAAAAATGTAATGAGGTAAAGTTTTTGAGTTTAGTGTCATTTTTTTATGTAAACTAATGACGTGACGAGCTAGTCGTTCGCCTGGTATTGGAGGCGTAAAAAAGGAAAACTGATATTTCCATAAAAGTACCTTTGTATGACAGCCCCATTGAAAGTTGACACATGTTAAAATTTGATTTCAGAATGTTGATCAGCATCCTTGGGGACCCCCAGATATCGATTTTCATCTGGATCGGTGAAACTTTTTTTCCCGCCGCGGCCAAAATTTATGCCATTTTGAAAAAAAAAATTTTTGCCGTTCTTCCTCTCTGGCTTTGAAACAATATTAGTTCCAGCTCTTAATACTAAAGTGTCATAGTTTCGCCGTCATTTACGGTTAAAATTTGTATGGCGGATTTTTTTTTCCGCTATTTTGAATTTTTTTTGACATCACCAAAATTGTCCCAGGGTTTGCTATGACTTTCCTTAAAACGCACATGACCTATCTCATATTGTTTGGCCAGGCCGTTGACTGCCCGAGTGACCGAAGGTCGGAAGACCAGGTCGCGAATTTTTTTGAAGACACCTCTGTCACCTGGACACAAAAGTCAACAAAGACATTCAAAATTTTCCATTGGTATCGAGAAACAATGCGTCAAAAATGGAAAAAAAATTGTATGGCAGCCATCTTTAAAAATGGCGGAATCCAAATTTTTTTTCAAATTTCGAATCTGCGGCCCCGAAAACCCCCCCATGCGAAAAAACACCCTGATCGGACTAACTTTCAAAATGGCCGCCATTTTGAATCCGCCTCGCATCTTGCATTTTCATGACAACGATCTGACAGCCCCTGTCATCCTCTATGACATTTGGTCGAGCACCACCCACATACCTCTTACCTCTTAAATATTATGGTACCCTACCTTCAATGCTGGACTTGATGAAACTGATTTGTGTAACCCTCCCCATTAAAAGCACCAGCACTGGCCGTACTGGGGTGGGGATGAGACTATTATTCCCATCTGCGCCGCTGTCACCGAGATGAATTCATTGATCCGACTATAACGGGGCAGATGAAAATTTTTATGTTCCATCGGCCCCCATGAGCACCGTTGTTGAGGCTCCGGGGGAGGATGGCACTTTTATCCCTTTTTTCCCATCGACCCCGGCAACGGGGCAGCGCCGCCGGGGAGGATGGGATCAAGCCCCTACCCCATAGCTTTCTTTCACTTACCCAACCCGCCTATTTTTTGCCACACCACCCGCTCACCTGCCCATAGGTTTTGCACACTTGCCCACGCCTATCGACATTTGCTCACACAAGCTGCCTGCTAGCCCCTGCCTGCTAACACGTTTCCATAATTGCCCACACCTGCCCACTTTTTCTCACACCAGCCGCTCAACTGGTAACACTGATTCATACCTGCCCGTACTTGCGCATGCCAGTTACGTATTATCTAGCACCATGTATCATCATCATCATCATCATCATCAGCAGCAGCAGCAGCATCATCATCATCATCATAAGCATCATCATCACCAGCCTGAAGACGTCCACTGCTGAACATAGGCCTCCCCAAAGAGCACCACTTTGAGCGGCTGCTCGCCTTCTGCATCCATTGGCTCCCCGCGGTGTGCTGCTTGACACCATGTATACGCAATGTATACTATGAAGCAAACAACTGCTTGTGTATGAGATAAATAAATGAGTATGATGATTATTCACAGCCTCTGTGATGCGGGGGTTTAGCAGGTCGGCTCATAACCCGGAGGAGATGGGTTCGATTCGTGACATGAATTTGTGCACAAAAAAATAACACAAGTGTGGATTGTATGATTGAGTAAGGCGTGTGTATTGAGGCGTAGGGCAAGAAACTGTCCATGACGGTGAGCATAATGATAATTAGAAAGCATAGGTAAATTACATGGTAACTACCGATTTTCCTAATGCATAACTTAGAAAGAAAGAAAGAAAGAAAATACATTTATTCAGGACATCACACAACATTACATTCCTAACATACATCATGAAAATAAAACAATAAAAAACAAAAATAGGTAAAAGGCCTTGAGCAGTTTTTTTTCTTTTATTATATTTGTTACCCATTTTATTAAAATTCACGGCCAGTGTAGCTTCGCGTCGTGGAGCGCAAAAATTTGGCACACGTCCGGCGTCGACGGGCTCTGCGAGCGGACTGGCGGCCCCGAAAATGAGCTCGGATGCCATGAATTCATGATATAATATTCATATAAAATTACCGTATTAACTTTTTAACATTTTTATTGATCATTTAAATTTTTTGATCAATACATGATTCATTAAAATATATTTAAATAATACGATTCGTTTAAAACAAGTCGAAAAGTCATTTCAAAAAATCTGAGATAGAGGTAACTTTGGATTTTTTTTCGATCGAGTGAAGTTATTCCTTTTATGTATAAGTATGATCATTTAACTTGAAGACATCCTTAAGAATAACATATATTTTTTTCATATCTAAAAGTGTGGTTTATCTCAGAGAAAAGACGATTCAAACAAGGGCGTTTTTGGGCCAGTCTCGCCTTAAGCGTCGCGGCCATCCATAACAGATTGCATTATCACTCGGAACTCTAAATTAACGTCTCGCGTGATACCGCGCACTGCGCCCGTCATCCTGGGACATCACATAGTTTAAAAGATTTCTAGACTATGAACTGTGATCAGTTCATAAGTCTCATTTGCCCAGTAATTTCACTAGCTACAATGCCCTTCAAACTGGAACACAGTAGTGCTTGCACACTACTGCTTGGTGGCAGAATAACTGGCAAAGCGGTGGTACTTACCTATAGTCCTAAACGAACTTTGCAGAAAAGTCCTACCACCAAGTGAATTATATTTAAAAACTACTAAAACAAAATAATAAAAAAAATCTAATCTCCTCTCTTCTATTTCTTCTCTCTCTCTTCTTTCTCTCTCTTCTAATTTTCTTCTATTTCTTCTTTTTCTAAATTTTTTTTTAATTTTTTTTTCTTTTTTTTTTCTTTTTTTTTTGCTATAAATTCTGTCTTTCATGGACACATTATCCGTTAGTCACATAGGCTATGTTTTATTCTGATAGAAGCTACCGCCCATGGCTTCGCTCGCTTAAATCTCCGTGACAGCCTCCGTAGTGTGGTGGTTGAGCAGATCGGCTCATAACCCGGAGGCGGCGGGTTCGATTCCCGCGACAGGACAAGTATTTGTGCACAGAGAAGAAAAAGCGCAAATACTTGTTCTGTGTCTGGGTGTTGTGGGACCATGGTCCTCGTAGTTCCTGGGTCCCTAGATACAGTGAATCCTAGTTAGGGTCCAGGATCTATGCATGTGATCGTTGGGCGTTATTTATTTATTTATTATTATTAAATTTAATTAACCCATGCGAAGCCGGACCAGGTCAGTTAGTTTTTTCTAATGAGAATGAATGACATTACGAGCTAGTCGTTCACCTAATGTTAAGCGACACGGCCGCCCATAACAGTTGCAGCGCCATTCGGAATTGCTGCTCGGAACGGTTGATAAAATTGTTGCAGGTAACAAAGTAATCTTGTTCTCAGAAATTGCAATTCAAAGCATTTTGCTTGAAATTTCATGTACTAAAGCTCCAAAGTTATTAAGCTCCATTACGGTTTATGCTTTAATTACGACAAATTTGAGGTAGGTTAGCTTTATAGTTTAATATTACTGCACTTACTAGTATTTGCTATATGCTTTTGTATATCACGTGAACGGGTAAAATAAAATAATAAGTCACACATTACACTAGTATTAGCAACTAATTGCGCCTCGCGGTATCACTCGTTATTGAAAACCGCGGTGAGGCGATGGATGTAGGAGGCGAGCAGCCGCTTACAGTAATACTCTCTCGGGGAGGCCTTTGTTCAGCAGTGGACGTCTTCAGGCTATTGATGAATATTGTAGGTCGCTAGGAAATTTAATAAAAGTTATAGGTTAGTTCATAGCTGCAACACTATACTTTCTATCCTGACCAAAGCCGGAAAGAAGCAAGTGTTCAGATAAAATACTAGCAAAATTAATATAATCTGCCTGCAATATTTTTATATGTATCCTTTTGCGATAAACTCCAACATATACAGAAAAAAATGTCTTTGTGTTGGTATAGCAATAAATTTAAATACTAAACTTTCTCAGTATAGCTTCCATAACCTAGATTTATAATAATTGAATGACGAAGCGATTTTAATAAAATTACCTTTTAGTAAAACTATCGTATGTGATCATTTTCGTAATATTAACGTCCCTGTATTAGGCGACACGACTCCTTCATTTTGTATTCCATGAAAGTGTTTTAAATTTACCTATATTGAATTAATTATTCTGTCAATCATATTTGACGAAGTATACACCGCGTATCTACGTAATTTTAGTAGGTGGCAGGACTTTTCTGGCAAAGTTCGTCAGGTAGTATAGATACCACCGCTTTGCCAGTTATTCTGCCGCCAAGCAGTAGTGTGCAAGTACTACTGTGCTCCGGTTTGCAGGGTATTGTAGCTAGTGAAATTACTGGGCAAATGAGGCTTTATGATAATCACACAGCCTAGTAGTAATATACTATATGTGAAGTCTCAGGATGACGTGCGCAGTGCAGTGTCACGCAAAAATATATTAATTTAGAGTTCCGAGTGATACTGCAATCTGTTATGGGCAGCCGTGACGCTTAACATCAGCCAAACAACTAAGCTCGTCCCGTCATTCATTTACATAAAAAAATCTACGAAGTTATAATTTATTCGTAGCCTCGTATACATTTTCTATTAGTTTGCTACTATAAATATGATTCCCTGAGCTATTATAAATAGGCCGATATCGTTTATACTTTATGCCCTAGCCTAGCCATAATCATTGCTTATCTTGCAGACATAAAATCAGAAAATGAAGATGAGAAAGATAAGTATGTGTCTCAGTAATTCTATGACCTTAGAATGCTTTGCAAAGTTACTGTAGTAAACGACTTAAAATACCTAAAAGTTAATTACCGTTTTGGAATACACAATCTTCACATATCAATTTTAACGAACCTAATAAGGATGGATCGATTTTGATAACGTGATAATGAATGTGAATGATACATTTGATTTTGTATTTAATTTGTTTCATTTAGATATAGCTTTTGGTGAAATGAAGTCGGTTGTCTGTTTGTTTGTTTTGATTGGGATAGCTTCGGCTAAGCATGAGGCTTATAATGGGTGAGTGCAATTAAACCTACCTTATGTTTTGCTTATTAGAAATTCGACTTCTGTAAACACATTACAATGCTTATGTTTATGAATGACGTGACGAGCTAGTCACACGCCCGATGTTAAGCGTCACGACTGCCCATAACAGTTGCCAGCCAAAGCGGGCTTTCTGAAACTCGTATAGGCAGGTTGTGATGATCAAAAATTGACTAAATGTTTCAGATTTGAATAGATATTTTGTTCATGTTTTCTAAATTTCTTATACTACAGTTATAAACATTTGTAAGGACTTATTTGTAGCACCTTTAACAAAATTAGATAGGTAATGCGCATTAGGTAAGATAAAAAAATACATTAAAATAACTGACACCCCGCTTGGATGAAATGGTTAATTATTTAGGAAGTGAAAGGATTTGAACCTACGAACCATGGATGCCATCAGCTCTTTGAGGGGCTGCTCGCATCCTGCATGCATTGGTTCCCCACGGTTTTAACCAGATTGACGTTCCACCTAGTAGGGGGCCGGCCTACGCTGCGTCTTCCGGTTCGTGGTCGCCACTTATGAACCTCTCTTTCCCATTGGTTGTTACTTTGTCAAATCTACGAGCGATGTGGCCTGCCTAAGTTCCATTACCATTTCAACTTGCTGCCTGAAAAACTCCTTAGTCCTTGGTCTTGCCCTTACAATTTACTTTATTATTTTAGATACTCAGTATACCAGGTATCAGTGAAGACCTCAGAACAAGTGCAGCTAGTGAACCAGCTGGAAAATAGCCTGGAACTGGACATCTGGTCTCACGCCATCCCAGGTAGACCTGGCCAGGTGTTGGTTGCAGGGGAGAAGAAAACGCTGTTCGAAGATGGCCTGAAAGACCTTGGAGTAGAGTATAGTGTTGAGGCTGAAAATGTTAAAGAGTAAGTATTATGGAACTTCCAAATTCACTTTACTTTAATGTGATAAATTCAGCATAGGAATGGAAATTAATGAGTTTTTTATTTTCCCATGAAGAAGAACCCCATGTCTCACTCATCGGTCTCAGTTTAGTTTACATATTGTGTATACATATTTCAGACTCCTAGATTTAGAAGAAAAATTACTGGAAGAAGCTGCCAAAAAGCCGTTCAATGCCTCTAGAGTTGATGCCCTTCCATTCGACAGGATATATACTTACCACCAGGTAATTAAATCACTTGAATTTCTTCCTTTTCTGATATAACATTGGCTTGGCTTGAGATATCACTTGCCTAATAAAATCCAAAACAATAGAATGGTCATCACATGGAGGACTTCTAAAGTCTTAAACAATTATTTTTACATCTCTACCATTTTACCACCATTTTACAACCTCTAGGTTGGTAAATTGTTTTCTGGATTGTCTGGAAAAGATAGCTTTAAGCAATAAAACCACGAATTATGACACTTAGTTTTAAGTTTGTGATTATCGATTGTTCTTGTAGGTAATGTGGTGGTTTAATAAAGAGTTTTGTCAATCCTATCTATGTTTTACTACAGTCAAGAGAAACATCGTGAGGAATGTTCATGAAAACCCAAAAATTCAAGGGTGGGTATGTGTCATCCACCTAATCACATTTTTGCTGTATAAGTATACTCTTTCCCTAGACCCATCTCCCTGTTGTAGTTTTTATATGACTTATCTAGTAAGTTATGTGCAGTTTTCGATGCCATCGCTCGGGGCCTTGGAGAGCACATTAAGCTGTCGGTTGCGGTTGTCATAATAACATCTATGGCAATCGTTACGGGTAGTCAGACACCCAATAGAATCTGACGCCTGATCTAACCATCCCTGTTACTAGTTTCTTATGGGTTGCGACGTCAGATGACCGTCGCTCGTGTAATTCTGGTAGCTCGCCGCTGCAGGTTATATTGGAGCCGACCCCAATAACAAACGGGAAAAGGCAGAGAGGATGATGATGATATGAGATTATGATCAACTGATTTCTTAAGGTCCATAGCCAAATAAAATAGGGAACATCAACTTTATGTTCTTTTTAATTTTGTTATTTATGCTCCAAGTTAGTCCGACACTATACCGAAGATATCCCGGACGTCAGCCTGTACGAGATTAGAATGGCCCTCAAACAGCTTAAAAACAACAAGGCACCAGGTGAAGATGGAATTACGACCGAACTTCTGAGAGCGGGTGGTAGACCGGTACTTTTAGTCCTCCAGAAGTTATTTAATTCTGTCATCCTTGAAGGTATAACGCCAGAGGCATGGCACAAGAGCGTGGTGGTGCTCTTCTTCAAAAAAGGCGATAACACCTTATTGAAGAACTATAGGCCCATCTCGCTCTTGAGTCATGTGTATAAGCTGTTTTCGAGAGTCATTACGAATCGTCTCGCACGCAGGTTTGATGAATTCCAGCCTCCCGAACAAGCCGGTTTCCGAAAAGGCTTTAGCACCATAGACCACATCCATACGCTGCGCCAGATTATACAGAAGACCGAAGAGTATAATCGGCCGTTATGCCTAGCGTTTGTGGACTATGAGAAAGCCTTCGATTCAATCGAGACTTGGGCGGTGCTGCAGTCCTTGCAGCGATGCCAAATTGACTATAGGTATATCGAAGTTTTGAAGTGTTTGTACAGTAAGGCCACTATGTCAGTCCGACTACAGGACCAGAGTACGGAACAAATTCCATTGCAAAGAGGCGTGAGACAGGGAGACGTTATTTCTCCGAAACTGTTCACAAACGCATTGGAGGATGTTTTCAAGCTCTTGGAGTGGAAAAGATCTGGCATCAACATAAATGGCGAGTACATCACTAACCTTCGTTTTGCCGATGATATAGTCATAATGGCGGAATCGCTCGAGGACCTTAGCACCATGCTCAACGACCTCAGTAGAGTCTCCCAGCAGGTTGGTCTTAAGATGAATATGGACAAGACAAAGATCATGTCTAATGCTCATGTTCCACCTATACCGGTAATTGTTGGGAACGATACTCTCGAAGTTGTCGACAAGTATGTCTACCTAGGACAGATTGTCCAATTAGGTAGGTCCAACTTCGACAAAGAGGTGGCGCGAAGAATCCAACTCGGCTGGGCAGCGTTCGGGAAGCTTCGTCCTATCTTTTCGTCCAAAATACCGCAGAGCCTGAAAACGAAAGTTTTCAATCAGTGTGTGTTGCCAGTGATGACTTATGGAACTGAGACATGGTCTCTTACTGTTGGCCTCATTAGTAAGCTCAAAGTCGCGCAGCGAGCTATGGAGCGAGCTATGCTCGGTGTTTCCCTGCGAGATAAGCTCCGGAACGAGGAGATCCGCAGGAGAACTAAAGTGACCGATATAGCTCTTAGAGTTAGTAAGTTGAAGTGGCAATGGGCAGGCCACATCGCTCGTAGAACTGACAACCGATGGGGAAGAAAGGTTCTCGAGTGGCGACCACGAACCGGAAGACGCAGCGTAGGCCGGCCCCCCACTCGGTGGACCGACGACCTGGTGAAAGCCGCGGGGAGCCGATGGATGCAGGAGGCGAGCAGCCGCTCAAGGTGGCGTGCTCTGGGGGAGGCCTATGTTCAGCAGTGGACGTCTTCAGGCTGTTGATGATGATGATGATTTATGCTCAGTGTGACATCGAATACTTATATATTTGTTTATAAATGCTGCACTTTACAAAGCTTATCAACTCTAAAATTTTGTTTTATGAGGTATTTCTTGGCAACTTGAATTATAGTAGTTGTTCACAACGATTTCTTACAGGTCGACACCTTCCTAGAAATGCTGGCTGCGGCGTACCCACAGACTGCGACACTAGTCAACGCTGGGAAGAGCTTCGAAGGCAGGGACATCAAGTATTTGAAGATATCTACAACCAACTTCCAGGTACAGTAAATGCAACCCATAATATCGCTCGTAGAACTGACAACCGATGGGGTAGAAAGGTTCTCAAGTGACAACCGCGAACCGGAAGACGCAGCGTAGGCCAGCCCCACTACTCGTGAATTGGTGCTCGTGAATTCAAAAAATTGACTACTAAGCGTCGTTTTGCAATGATGGTTAAAGTACTTGTAAGAAAAGAATTTAAGTTCCTACTAAAGCTCCTTATCGAACCCCTTGTGATTTAATTTTTCAGGATGCATCTAAACCCATTGTCTTCATGGAGTCACTCCTCCATGCTCGCGAGTGGGTTACCCTTCCAGCGACTCTTTACGCCATTCACAAGCTGGTCATAGACGTGACGGAACAAGACCTGCTTCAGGACATTGACTGGATCATCCTACCCATCGCCAACCCTGATGGATACGTCTTCACGCATGTAGAGGTAACTCGATTTTTTACAAAGAAATCTTGTTTTAATATTCCGTATATTATTTCCATTATAAAATGTGAAAAGCAATTAGCTGATCGTGTTGTGTACATCATACAATATTATTGTGTAGTTTAATCATTATGTTATAAATATTATCACATTTTATCAGATACAGGGGGTACATTTGAACATTTTAAATTACGATAATTGGCCTTTTGATGTAAAGCTTTTTACCTTACTGAATCGATTATAATCAATCTCAGATGATTTCAATTTATTTTCAGAATCGCTTCTGGAGAAAAAACCGCGCCACCGGCTACATGGTCCAAGATATCTGCGTTGGAGTAGACCTGAACCGTAACTTCGACGTCTTTTGGTCCCAAGCTTCCAGCAACGTTGTCTGCATGGAAACCTTCCACGGAAGGAGCGCTTTCTCCGAACCCGAGACCACTATTGTCAGCAAAATCTTCGAAGAGTACAAAGACCGTATCGAACTGTTCTTGGACATTCATAGCTTTGGCAGCATGATCTTGTATGGTTACGGAACAGGCGAGCTTCCTGCGAATGGACTTTTCTTGCATTTGGTTGGAGTTCAGATGGCCCAAGCCATTGATGCTGTTAAAACAAGCTTCAATCCTGAGTACATCGTTGGCAATGTAGCTCTAGTTCTTTACCAGGCATCTGGTAGCGCTTCTGACTACGCCAAAGCCGTTGGAGTACCGTTTGCGTATACATATGAACTGCCTGGTTATAGATTTGGCCTGGGAACTGCTCTTGGCTTCCTGGTTGATCCTGATTTTATTGAACAGGCTGGTTTTGAGACTTGGGAAGGTATCAAGGCTGGCGCTAGGTATGCCCGTAACAGTTACAGGGCAAGAACCAAGGGTTAATAAGATTGTCTATTGCCAGAATTAAAAGATTTTTATTTTTTTATTATATTTTTAAAAATGATTGTAAAAATAACATAACTTCACAAAATATATATAGAAACAATACCTACATGGTACCAGCTTCAACAATTCTGGAGGCGCCTCTCAGTTTCATCCTATTCGTATCCGATTATCTTGATAAGAAATTCATGTCCAAAATGTAACCCTATTTGGTTCAGCTATATTGGCGATCGAATCACACAGTTAATTTAAAGAAGAATGGCAAATCCTATGCATTTTCATCCCAACAGAAGAAGCCGCGTGCCCGAATGAAATTAGTACGAATCGAAAGTATGTATTAAATATATTTAAATAGTAAATTGGATCATTTTTGTAGTAGATGGGAGAAAAAAGTTATTAGAACACCTCTCGTCGACTCACACACAACTATGTTAAGAATCACAGATAGGATAGGAATCAAAAAGTATATTATAATACCTATAGGAATATTTAGAAATACTTACAAATTAAAGAAGAAAACAATTAACAGAACCATAATTATAGAGTTTAATGCATGACATTGACAGTCAGAATAGAACACTAGAGATGAACGATACATCAATGTGCGTTCGGTTTTCATACAACTATATCATCTATGTAGAAAATAAAGGAAACTTATTTTTAATTCCCAGTTTTATAAATTATCCTTAATGTTAAAAATAAACAATAATATTACATGAATATCCTCATTTATAGGAAACAGACATATGTCTCATTTCTTTTTTAGGAAAAGTAGGCCAGTTTTGCCGACATTCTTTCATGACTGTATTAGTAGGGATTTTATAATTTAAAATTAAATTGTTAAAGTTTACTGTTCTGACTTTTATTTCAAAAGGAAACATTGTTTTATCAATGTTTACTCTTCAAGATAAAAAAAAACAGTCTATTCCGTTTTGAGCCCCTGAAAAGATTCCTTGAGAGATCAAACGTGTTCTGGCAGCATTTATCATTTGTTTTGCATCCAACATTTTGATTGGGATCAGACGGGAGTTTATAATAATATTGTGTGGAATTAGTTGGAAAAAATATTGATGGGACCAGTTTGGGTGGGATCCGTTGGGGCCTACCCCTTTATTATAAACAAATCTATATATTTTTAGAATTATTAATTAACTAGCTTTACCTTGCGGCTTCGCCCGCGTGGACTATCCCTTAGGAACCGTTTATATTTCCGGGATAAAATTACTATAACTAGCCTTTTTTCCGAGGCGTTTAAAAAGTCCTATAGATACCTAACTAAAAAGGTTACTTTTAAATCTTTTTAATCTTAAGTGTTGTCGTGCAGTGATTTTTCATGGTGGCATTATGAGAGGCAGGGATGAAATATGTAATTTTTGAGATATCTGGTAGTAATTAACGTCAATATTTTATGTAGGTATAGTTTGACACTAAAGCGAAAAAATGTTAAAATACACCACCCATTTTTGTTCCTTTTCAACCCACCTAGCTAATAATAACCGGTTTTACGAACGTGACTTCGAAAATGAAGAAACAAATTTACTTCTGTTTTTACCCCTTCAAATTAACCCTAGCAAAAAGTAATACTGTAAAACGATTATGTTTTAGAAAGTATGTACATATACAATGTCAATGTTCATCACTACCTATAATTTAAAATACAAAGTTTCGTCCCTTATTTCAACCACGTAAGTGATACCTCTAAAAACAAATTTAAAGCAACATTTTTCATATCGAAGGGACTATCCATGTTTGAATACATTACGATATTTTTTTTTAATTTGCAAATCTCAACCACTGTGTTTGGGATTGAATTCCAAACAACAAAAAAACCCCCCAAAAAATATGAAAACTTTTAACTCGTTTGTATGGTAAAAAATCGATAGATAAGAACGTTAAGAACTAAACATTTTTTCATACAAAGACTTTTTGCTCTTTTCACCCCTTAAGGGCTGAATTTTCATGGATTCCATTTTATTGCACCCCTACATTATGTAATGAACGTATTTTCGAAATTTCAAGATTTTGGCTTCAGCGTGGGACCTTATCCTGTATTTTTTAACTCCACCCCGGGATGAAATTCAAGAAACTCCGCGACCCGTATCTGTTTATTTTGTATGGTTTTTAAACATTCCGAATTTCAGTATGATACGGTAATTTTTTTAAAATTTCATACAATCTTTAACAATTTTTTAACCCCCTTATTTGTTGTATTTCGAAAAATTAAGAGGTATCATTTCTTTTATTTTTATACTTGTTTGTATGTGTTAAGTTTCAAAACGATACGTTACGAAATGTAGGTTTTTCATACAAACGTTTTTACACTTTTCGCCCACTGAGGTGTGGAATTTTCTTAGCACGGGCGTACTTTATAAAAGAAAGCCACCCTACAAATTTCAAGTCTATACGTTCAGCGGTTTGAGCTGTGCGTTGTCTGTCAGTCAGTCAGGACCAAGCCTTTTATATATCAGATAAGATAAGATTAGATAACGTTTTAATATTAATACGTCATAAGTCATATATGAGCATGGAACAAGGAGGAGAGGAATGCTAATACACCAAGAAAACAGCGTAGATCAGATATATGCCTAAAACAAGATGGCGTTGCAAAATAAGCGGGCTATAAGATGACCGCAGATCAGAAATATGCCAAAAAACCGTTTTAACCCTAGCTCGCCGTAGCTACCCGTATAGCCCGCTCATTTTGCAGTGCCATCCAGGTTTAAAACGGTTTTTTGGCATATTTCTGATCTGCGCTCAACTTATAGTGCGCTCATTTAGCAACGCCATCTAGTTTTAGATATATTTCTAATCTACGCTGTTTTCTTGGTGTATTGGCATTCCTCTCCTGCTTGTTCCATGATATGAGTTAAGCATGTATGTGATAAAGTTGACATTATCCTTGCAGTAGAGCATGCAAATTCTCATATCTTAATTTGGATTATATAACGATAAGATTATCACAATATCCTTCAAAATGCTTTTATTCTAATTCGTTTACTAATGTTTATCAATACAGTTGTCCTTGCTCTTGGTATTATATCGAATAGTAAATCAAAAATGTTAATTTTAATAACATTTGCTTTGTCATTTTCTAATATTGTGGCTAAAAATGAAGATTACATAGGGTAAGTAATTCTCCTCAACTTTGTTATTGAAGATTCGAACACATATGTACATAACATACGCATGACAGTAGCATTTTTTTCATTTCAGGTACAAGGTTTACAATGTTGAATTTCATACCCAAACTCAGCAAGATAACTTTTACAAACTTAAAAGTGATGGTATAGATTATTTAAGAAAACCTTCTATCAAACACGATATCATTGGAAAAGCCATGGTTCCCCCTTCTCACTTTGATTGGTTTGAAGAAAAACTAGCAGAAATGGAAGTTGAAAGAGATGTGATTATTGAAAATGTTTATGAGTAAGTAACTACATGAATCACATACGTAAGAGATTTGACGTATGAAAACTAAGATTTAAGTATAAAACAAATTTAAATTTATATCATTAGATTAGGGATGAGGAATGTTTATCGTGATTCGAACTATAATATGCTAAACGACCGTGAAAGTTTAAGGTGGAACGTTATACTAGCGTGGCAAATTGAAATTTTCTTGCGTTCTTTTGCCAATATAAATATAGTGTATCAATAAATTACAATTAAAAGTATCACCTACTTAACCTACTAAAACTAAGAAGAAAATTGTTTATTGCCATTTGTCGCTAGACCAATAATATCTAGGAGATACTTTTAATCGTAATTTGTTGATACATTCTATTTATTTCCGCAAAATTAGTTTTCATGTAATCACGTTGAGTAATTAAGCTATTAATGGCAAAAGAACGCAAGAAAATTTGAATTTGCCGCGCTAGTGCAACGTTCACAGTTTTTTTATAACTGAATATTGATATTGCCTCTGTAAAAAAATACCATATTTTCAGATACTTAAACAGTAAAGATCGAGATTCAACAAGAAATAATGAAAATGAGAATATCGTATTTGATTTTGATGCTTTTTATAGATATGATGTGGTAAGTATAAAAGTGATAGCCTCTATGCATAATATGTATGTATGTATGTGTATGTATTATATAGAGTTTTCTATTTTAAAAATCAAGGGATTTCAAATAAGAATAGAATAGAATAGAAAAGAATAGAAAATATTTATGAAAAAATGAAAAAAAAAAAAAAAAAAAATTAGAAAATGTTAGAAATTAGAGCCCCTACCATCATTGATCCACCCATTTAAAAAATTTCAGATTCTTGATCACCTTTACGCGTTACAAGAAACTTATGAAAATTCAACTACTTCATTAGAATTAGTTCATTACGGAGTAACAGAAGAAAATAGATCGTTAGTTTACCTTAAAATATCTCATGGGATTGCTACGCATAAACCGGTAGTAGTTGTAGAAGCTGCTATAAATCCAAGAGAATGGATAACTGTGTCTTCTGCTTTAAATGTGGTACAAAGACTTCTGGAAGATGATCAAAGAAGTTTCCTTGACGATCTGACATGGATCATTGTTCCTGTTTTGAACCCCGATGGTTATGAATATACTCATACGAATGTAAGTTGATTATATCAAACTATTTTCTTTCGATACATTTAGCTGGTCGAACTAACCACTGACACATAGATTTTAATTACGTTACAGACTAGGTACAAGCATTCGTTTAACATCATGCACAATTATACACATTATTTGTTTATGAGTTTGCGATACTGTTGCTAATTATTAAGTGACTATTTTTTTATTTGCAGGTAGGTAATAGATTGATTAGACGATAGTTATCATAGCAGGTGGTGTTAATACATCAGCTTATGTTGTTAATTACGCAGATATATTTGTTATTTTAACGTTTTACATATCATTGATTAAGTACCTAGTAAAATATCAACGTGTCCAATAAAACAAGTTATAATGAAGTTTAACATAGTTCCTGATAAATAGGCTAGAATCAATATTATACAACAAGTGCTGTCATTGTCAAAAAGATATTAAAAATGCTTATGCCCAGCGGCTGATAGGTTTTAGGATTATTCGTAATTGTTTTGTGCCTTTTGTCAGGAATAAATCTTTTTCTATTATGATAGTAGACTTATAGATACCTATATTCTATTTTTGCCAATCTATTATTTCTTTCAGCTTCGTCTCTGGTCTAAATCTAGGAGCCTCAACAGCAATCTTGGCTTCATTTGCCCAGGAGCGAATCTTAACCGTAACTTTGACATCGACTGGCTCATCTCCGACTCCAGCTCCAGCCCTTGCAGCCATCTTTACGCTGGCGTTGAACCTTTCTCTGAAATTGAAACTAAACTCGTCAGAGATATAATCCAAGAATATAGCCCTAGACTTTACATCTCACTTCAAAATAATGGAAAATTTGTTACCTACCCATGGATATATGAAAAAGCAGCGAGTGGTTTGTTTAGGCCACATTACCTTCTTGGCCAAAAAGTTATCGAAGATTTAGAAGATTATAAGCTAAATTCAGGCGCCATAGCGTTTGGAGATAGATGTTCTGGCACTAGCACGGACTATTCTAGAATGAATGGAGTTTTTTATACGTTTAATGTAGGTGTGGAAGGTGGTGGTAGTGATGGGGTGATAGTGCCTGAAGAAAATATTAAAACGATAGCTGAAGATGTATGGAAAGCTGTGGCTGCCGCTGCCAATGGGATAGAATTTGATTGGTAGGCTTTCTTTGGCTTAAAACATGTAACTGTGTTATAGTAACCTTTTCTCTCATTGTCTCTCAGTTCGAATAGTCAATAATTATCTATAGAAATATTAACCATAATCAAACTCTGATAGTAAATAATAATAATAATTAGGTAAGATAATAAAAGCTTATGAAACTGTTTATTGCTAAAAGAATATCTATTAATATTATTTTAATACTAAGAGACTACCTACGAGGGAAAATAAAATTACCTAACCTTTAATTGGAAACCTTATAAAAAAGTAGAGGTTTCGTATTTTTGGAAGACCTAAATGTATAATATGTACATAACCAAACTCAATATTCAATATATCATTATTAGAATTGAAACGATTTAAAGCAAAATTTTCGAATAGTTTAAAATAATTGGATTCGACTTCCAAGAGTCTGAGCCGACAAATTATTTTTCTTTCAAACTCAGACTGATCTTCCAAATTGGAAATGGATCCAACACCCGAATATTGTAATAAAGAGATAGAAATTTAATTTGAAAATCCTCGCTCGAAAATTTCATACGACTGGAAATTTTACTTATAATATTAAGGCAATTATTCTTAAAAATTGACTGCTCCAGTGAGTTCAGTTTCGTTTTGTATCATACGAAAACAAAGGATTTATCAGTGATTTAAGTATAATTAATTATAATAACTAAATTTGTTTTATGTGAAGCATTGTGAAGCATTGTTGGTACTAGTTTTTTTTACAATGAAAAACAGTAACTAATTACTGCAATTTTTTCTTCTACACCGTCGATGTTCAAACATATATAATGCTCGCACGTAAGAAAAGCGTTGTTTTCTGATGCAGGTAAGGCCTCGGTCTCCTATTAAGGCGACGAGTAGAGCAAACAAGGTGTTTTTGGTATGTTTCCTGGCGTAATTAAAACATGTGGAGCTTTGAATTTAATACAAGATTAATAAATATAACTCTATACTAAAAAATCGCAAATCTTCCTCAAAAAAATTGAATGATCCCATTTTATTGAGCTTCTACCGAATATATTTTTACAAAAAATAAAATAGTGTATTCCCAACAAATGTTGATGACTTAAAACTGAAAAATACTATACAAAAATAGATATTCAATAAAAACCGTCAAAATCAGTCATTTCGTGCGTTGTCTTTGTCGTAAGCGCCGCGCTGAAGTGCAGACTGAATGGATATTTAAGACTACGACGTTAAGGTTGATGTTTCTTTGAACGGATTTGGACCTGCTTATCTGGCTCTACTCGTCACCTTAAATGCTATATGCGGCATCCGACTTCTGCGTTTTCGTTCCAATCGACGTCTGAACGCCAGGCACAGCGTCTGCGGTCAATACATCTCATAGCGAAAGATAATGTCTCGTTCACAATGACAGATCACCTGACCTGTGTTCACAGCAGTGGTCGACAAACAGTGCTCGCGTGTAGTCGTGCGATATAAAATGGAAATAAATTAAGTCAGCATGTGAAAGAGACCACACCAGTACATTTCTATAGTAAGCATCGTGACGCGGCGTACGGCGTGACGCTGTACGTGGTCGACGATGTTTATAGGAGACCATAGCCTAAGCAAAGACTATTAATCCACTTGACTACCTAATATCTGCTTTCCCTCAGTCATAATAAATACGCTATGTGTAGTGTTTATATTATGTGCCAATCGTGGCTCAGAAATTCGAGTTGCAACTGTCAAATCGACCAATCAGAACAGCGCATTTTGTTCCCGATTCGATTCCGTAACCTTTGTTGTTACAAAAACAGGTATACTAACTTATCATAAAAGCGAGCAATACCTAATAGGGAGCGGGATGCTTCCACGCTCGTCTTGCCTCCCCTTTGCTCCTAAAGAGGAGGGCGAGTATTGCCCCGAGGAAAGACGTGACACGGTGCGGAGTGGTGGACACTAGGGATGAGGTGTATTATGGAAACATCGATACTCTTAATTATGTTACTGGAGGTATTATAATTATCCGTGATCGAGGTAAACATTTTGGCATCATCATTCATCATTATCAACATCATCATCAACATTAAAAATAATCATCAACATAATTTTAGTAAATGATCATCAATATGCACATAACTAAAATGGTATTTTAAAAAATTTAGTAGCGAAATTTTAAATTGTAATGCAATAAAAAAACACAATAGAGAAATGACAGCACTGTAAAGTTTCTTCTTTACAGGTAATCGAACCTCCGGGTCTACTTGTCACCGTTGTGCCTGATTGCTTGCACCAGTGTGTGAAACAGAGTTTATTGTTGTTCAACTTCATTTACAATGATGTTTGCTATATTTTGACAATCATTTGTTATTGTATGCTTAGTGAGAACAACAACTTATGTAAATTAAGTCTTTTTAGTACCTATTCCTATGAGACTTTATGATCTGATCACTCAGTCTAGTAATCTGATTATTAGACTGGGTGATGTCTCAGGATGACGTGCGCAGTGCAGTGTTGCGCGAAACTATTGTTTTAAAGTTCCGGGTGACACTGCAACTGTTATGGGCGGCCGTGTCACTTAACATCAGGTGAGCGACTAGCTCGTCACGTCATTCAATCACATAAAAAAAAAAAAAAAAAAAAATATTCTGCATTTGACTTGTAAAAGAGCCAAAAGTAGCCTATTTGTAATATTTTTTTATTTTATTTTTATTATTTTAATTGGGAACTTAGAAATTATTCTAATCGCGATAAAAATACCGTAAGCAGTACAAAAATGTAATTTATTTGGGTTTGACCATATATTTCTATATTCGAGATATTATTATAATTTTTAAGATTACCTACTCATTTATAAAGGTATAATTTCAATATACATAATCATAGTTTAACTTGAGCGGTTGAAAGCACTATAACGAAAAATGTTCCCAATTAATAAAATCAACCCAAACACTTTTATCGATATCGATATTAAAGATAAAAATAACAGCACTACCAAAATCGAAGAATGTCTCAAACGGACACGTTCTAGTACTTCGGGAAAATATGTGACACGTAAGAAAACTAGAAAACGCAACGTTTATCATTCGACCTTCCTTTATGATGCGGTGTCTCTGATATAAAAAGAAAAACACTCGGCGAGTTTCAGGAATTTTCCGAAGATCATTTTGGTAATAATATTATTTTCACCGAATCCTGTAGGTATCTTCAGTGAGGCCAAATATATTTTTTACAGAGGTGCTTCGAGGTTCTACTCGTAATTGACCCTTTTCCCCTGTGAACTGTATAGTATAGGTATAGTATTAGGTAGTACAGGTAGACAGATTTATATCATACCCAGGTAAGCCGTAATCTAGAAATCTATCGTAATGGCATCAACATCAGCCGGAAGAAGTCCAAAGCTGAACATAGCCCTCCTCCATAGAGCATGTCATCCTGAGACTTCACACAGTATAGTAATAAGATTATGATTATAAGACTTTATGATCTGATCACACAGCCTACTGTGTGATCAGATCATAAAGTCTCATTTGCCCAGTAGTTTCACTAGCTACAATGTCCTTCAAAACGGAACACAGTAGTGCTTGCACACTACTGCTTTGCGGCAGAATAACTGGCAAAGCGGTGTACCTACCTAGACGAACTTTGCAGAAAAGTCCTACCACCTAGTAATAGTATTTTCTCATTTCGGATTTTATCACGCAAGAAAACCCCGACTATAACACTGTCCATAGCCCATTGCGTGACTTATCAACTTAGACATAATTTAGAGCAATTATACCTTACCTATATAATGGTGTTTTATTTTACTAGGCGGTATAGGATTTTTCTGCCGAGTTCGGTCAAAATGTAGATACCACTGATTTGCCAGATATTCTGCTTCCAAGCAACTGTGTTCCGGTTTGAAGGGCAATTGTAGCTAGTGAAATTACTCGGCAAATGAGACTTTATGACCTGATCTCACAGGTTAGTAATCTTATTACATCAGAACAGTCTAGTATCATCTTATAACTACTGTGCTGATGTCTCAGGAGGATGTGTGCAGTGCTTACAACCACAACAGCATACCTATGTTATAGCTCTGAATTGTGATGGGCGGCCGTGACGCCGAACGACTTACTATTAAGTATGTAAGATTTTCAATGTATTTTCCGTAATTTTGGTTAATATCTCTTTTAAATGGCAACACGGTGGATACTTGGCAGCAAAGAGAATGAGCGCGGGCTCGGTCGTTCACTTTTGTTCCTGACGACTGGCCCCCTTTTTTTTTTTTTATATTTTGGCTCCACACATAGTGTATTTAGCCAGTGTCAAGTATTGTAATTAATCATCGAGTTATGGAATATTTCACGTGTAAAGTCAAGTCTTCAAGTCTTAGTCACAGTCCAGTCTAAGTCAGGTAATCATAGTCCAGTCTAAGTCATACCCTAGTAAAGTGGTGGCGACTTTACTAGAAGCTTCTATGGAATTTTGGAAGCAACACAAAAACCACGTTTCACTACATTATATCACTTGCCCACACTCATGCTCGTAATTCAGCACTTAATGCGTAAAACACCACCAATTTTAACCATTAACACTGGAAAAAGCACAAGTTTAGAAAAATAATACAATGAAACGACGTGAACTTTTTCGAGTTCCCGCCAAGAAAACCGACTGGCCCTTGCTGACGACCGTAGCGCGCGGACCACAGATTAGAGAAAAAAACAATTGCTGTGGCGCGGACGTAGTCTAAGCCGACAGTAACTGTTATTCGAAAGAAATATACCTACCTTACTTGTGTGAATCTTTGGTGTTTTAATTGAAGTAAATTGATGCCTGCAATAGTATCGTGATCGTTTGTGAGTATATAATTTACTCTTCATTTTCTTAAATCAAGTTAATTCTCACCTTTACCTAAATCTAGACTCTAAGCCAGACCTAAGTAATTGAATCGTGTTTTTAAAAGCGCCTCGCTTTGAATTGCTGCTACGAATGGAGTGGTGATAAAATTGATGGTAATGCTATTCTTGAAAGATCCTCTAGTTATTTTGCCTGTATTGTTGTAGGAATTAGATAGCATACATTAGGAATTTGATTAATATTTTAAAATTATATAATTATTACCCATAATTTTAAAATATCAATGTAATATCATACTTTTATAATTATTGCCTACGCCACGAGAAGAAGAAGGCGATTTACTAATCTTCTTCTTCTTCAAGTGGCCTTTGTGTCCGGATTTTTAGGCCACCCAAACGCTTCTGACTTGACTTAACGACTATTGTCTTACGATAACATCCAGGAGATAATTAATAATTATACTAATTTAACAATAATAAAACTAATTATGTATAGAGATACTGATTTAATGGGCCCTTTTCGAGGTATCTAGCTATAGCTAGGGAGTTTTTTCAGCTATACTGGGTGTAATTGAATTCATTAGCATCCTTTGAAACTAGGTACCTACTCATGACACCGGTCACGCGTGGAACAAAATTTTTGAAATCTGACACATCAATTAATATAGGATAACTAATTACTTGAGTTTTGGCGGGAACGCGGAAACGTTCACGTCGGTGCATTGTATTATTTTACAAAACTTATGCTTTTTCCAGTGTTAAAGTTTAAAATTGGTGGTGTTTTACGCATTAAGTGCTGAATTACGAGCATGAGTGTGGGCAAGTGATATAATGTAGTGAAACGTGATTTTTCGTGTTGCTTCCAAAATTCCATAGAAGCCTCTAGTAAAGTTGCCACCACTTTACTAGGGCATGCCTTAGACTGGATTATGACTTAGACTAGACTATGACTACTCTGACTGTGACTATGACTTGACTAAGTGAAAATTTCCATAATACGATGAAAAATTACAAAACTTGACCCTGGCTAAATACACTATGTGTGGAGCCAAAATATAACAAAAAAAAAAAAAACTAATTACTTAACTGCTACAGTACATAATTAAATTAAAATAATTAGGAATTGTTTTCAAATATTGCATACAAGGTTATAAAAGTTTGAACAGTATCAAAATCATTCGTGTCGACTATACGTGCCGCGGCAATCTTCATTATTTTCAATAAAAATCATTTTTAATTGCACCCTTTACCCTTTAATAATCATTAATGTATGATGTACTATCATGTACTAGATTTATGCTAGTCATTAAATAGCATCCTCTGTATACATTAAAAAATTAATAATCAGCTAAAAGTTACAAAAAAAATTAATAATGTCTCAAAACCTTTACATTTTAAGTACCTTCACACTAATCTAAGTCATTTTGAGGTAGGTACCTATATACCAAATAGGAAGATTAAGCGAAGCACAAAAACAAAATCCTTCAGGAATATTAGTGTAACTCTACTACACTATATCCTGTATCATTTTGTATGTCACGCCTAAGTCACCAGCATTAAAGTTAAAATTATCTGCGAAAAACTGGTAAACCATCAGACGCTCCAAATTGCAGTGATGCAGCGACGGCGGTGCAGAAGGTATTCTAAATTCATTGAAAAGTTCCGCAGTTTGGATTACACCGCATTACCATTCGGCGTTGTTGAAAACTTCAGCTAAGGAGTCGTAGGGAAGGGATCGTGTCGATAAAAAATATCGATAATTCAATCATGTACATTGTGTTCATAAAGAATGTTGTGTGTGAATATTTAGAGTTGATTAATGATTATAATTATGTTTATTCTGTTAGTTGTTTTGATTCTTGTGTTCTGGTTGCTTTATAAGTTGATGGTGATTCAGATTTACAGTACCAACAGTAGAAGATCAACATAGTATGCTGTATGTAAGTGTAAAGAAAGAAAAAAGAACATAAACAAATACTTTATATTTCTATCAATTTAAATTTTAAGTTCCACTTAAATATTTTGTATAAATTTTCATAATATTATAAAGTGGGCCCTTAAAGCAAATCTATTTCAAACTGCGTTTTCTTCTCATGTTTTCAGCAACAAATCTAGCTCCAACTTTGATACCTTCCCAAGTTTCAAAACCAGCCTGCTCGATGAAGTCAGGATCAACCAAGAAGCCATTCATGGTGGCTGAATTCCTATAAGCGGGCAGTTCGAAGGTATATGAGAACGGACTACCTTGGCCCATGGCGTAGTCACTAGCACCTCCTGAGGCAGCGTAGAGGACCAGTTGGATGTTGCCAACGATATAGTTGGGGTTGGATGGCCACTTCACACTGTCTATGGTCTGAGCCATGTTGACTCCTAAGACATGAACTCCTAAAGCGTTTGGTGGCATCTGTCCATTACCATAGCCGTACAGAATCATGCTGCCAAAGCTGTGGATGTCCAAATAAAGCTCGACTCTGCTTCCATGTTCCCTAAGGATATCACGGATAACAGAGGTTTCAGGTTCGGAGAAGGGTCCCAGGCCGTGAAAGGTATCTGAACAAACGCTGGAACTGGAAGCTGTTCCCCACATGATGTCAAAGTTACGGTTGAGATCAACACCCATACAGAAGTCTCCAACCATGAACCCTCGGGCACGGTTCTTCCTCCAGAAACGAGCCTGAAATTAGATATAAGAAAATAAGAATAAGAAAACCTATTCATTAATGCAGTGTAAGCTGTATAAAAGAGTACAAGTTTCTATGTTACTTACGCTTTCATGAGTCCAAACATAGCCATCGGGGTTGGCGACAGGCAGGATGATCCAGTCGATATTCTGCAGAAGATCTTGGTCTTGGACGTCTAAGACCAGCTTCTCAATGGCGTAGAGGGTTGCTGGGAGAGTCACCCATTCGCGACAATGGAGGAGAGATTGGAGCATGACTATGGGCTTCCTTGTATCCTGAAAGTACAAAAATAATTTTGTTTCGTAAAAATTATAAGATCAGAGAATACTGACCAGCTTTGATACACATAAGGTTATTGGGTCATGCTCTAACGACCATGACCCGATAATTTTATAGGCAAATTTTATACAATACCACGTAGTAATCCACGTGGTATTGCATACAATTTATGAGTAGCAAGGTTCGTATATAAGTTTGTTTGAACGCCTAGTTTACCAGAATCCAAACTCAGACTGTAGGTATTTGAAAAAGTGATCAATTGAAAGTTTGGACATATATATCACTGAACATTTTCCAACTTTGCTGATCATTTCATTGTCGAATTGTAGGTGAAAGGTTGCCAGCAAGACAATATAGTAGTTGTGCTTTTTGATTAATATTTGGTGAGTAATAGGTACCTGGAAATTGGTAGTAGAAATCCTCAAATACTTGATAGGTCTGCCTTCGATACTGTTGCCTCCATGAACCAGCGTCACGGTTTGAGGGTAGTTACGAGCTAGCTCTTCAATGTAAGCGTCGACCTGTAAAATATAAATCCAAATGAAATCAGAACACCTAATCAACACAGTTTTCTTCTTTCGTCTTCTTTTAGAAGGAGAGAGAAGAGGTTGACGATGAGGGATATATACCTATAGGAGACATAATGTACTTTGATGTTGTGCGAGTTTGGAATGATAAATCCGTATATATCTATTGATAAAACCAAAGTGGAACTGGAACTCAGTATTGGCGTTTACGGCGCATGCGTTAAAACTATTTTGGTCTGGTATCATTTCATCTTTTTCATCTGATAAAAATAGATCGCACTACTTATCATCCTTATTTATAAACGCGTTGTCGCTTTTGATTAGTTACACCATCTTTTGTCTTTTTCGATCACTTTCAATAGTCAAATGTTAAAAAAGGACAAAAGCTGAAGTAACTAATCTAAAACTACTACGCGTTTATTAATAAGGCCGTATATTTATAGTAGGTACCCATGTGGTACCCACACTAGGAACGCATTATAGATCGGAAAGAAAAGGTTGAAAGGTTGATGGGGTGTGTTAAAATTTTGGAGCCACCTACAAATTATATTTTGACTGTTGTCTATATGCGACAACAGCCAGTAATCGGATATCTCGATCAAAAAGTCTTTTTAAGTAATAGAAAAATATGAGTACATAATTATTTAGAGATGATAATTATATGAGACAGCGGAACAGAAAAACATTAGATTAGAAACACGAAGAAAAGACTTAAATTGTGCTCTTTTGCCAAAATTGAATATAGCTAAACACTGTTCCAGGTACCAGGCTGTCAAGTTATTTAATTGTTTGCCCATGGAGATGAAATCGATCGATAGTCTCTCTATTTTTCGAGTAAGACTGAAAAGACTTTTGCTGGAAGAGTGTTTTTACTCCGTACAGGACTTTATTGACAAGAACGGCTATGTTTGATTAACGTTTTCTTTTATAAGTAGGTACTTATTACCTGGAATTAGGAAATAATTATTTTATTATTGAATTATAGTGTTGATTTATATTTAACTATAGGTGATTAGAGTTTTAGGTGAATTTCAAACACAATATAAAAATTGTTATTGAATAAATAAATTATGAATTATGATTTAGAGATACCTTAATTTTTATATGCCTACCTACTATGTTAATTTTTATTATCATTGAAACCAAATAGGTACTGATTTTAAAATACACGTATGCCAGATTAAAAGTTTATCATAATGAGAAAATAATCCCTTTGCTCATTTATCAAGATTATCTGCAAAATGTCACTGAATATTTTACCTTGAGGTTGCCTTGAGGTGTATAAACCTATACTTACATTAAAAAGTTTAGTTTAGCCTTAAAAGGTAATAGATAGACACAGACAAACAGAAATACGTTCAGATGAAATATTTATAGCTTTTTGTACGTTTTTTTAATGCTAAAGTGGGCATACCTTTAACATCATCTCACCTGATGGTAAGTGACGAAGTTGTCTGAGGTGGAGTACGTTTGCCCATGAGATGCCCATTCACTATTAACTAGAAAAGACCCGCGGGTTTATTACCTAACTCGCAACAGGTTTGCAACAGGCGTAAACGCGATGATTGCTTTCATACATCATTAGTGGTGTCGAGCATGTATGCTTCGCTACTGCTGTTGCTTTGCTACTGCTGTTGTTGCTGTTGCAAATTATACGTAATTACCCCGCCGAGCTGTACCCAGGAGGAAATAATGTTGCTGGAAGAGAATTCCATTCCCTGGCTGTTCGGACTATGAATGACTCAGCAAAATACTTAGTGCGAACTGGTGATGGGTACACTTACTACGTAAGGATGTAAAGAATCACCAAGCCTTATAGTTCTATGGTAGAAAGGGGATGAAGGAATGAGCTGATGGAGGGCATGCGCACACTCTCCAAAATGTAACCGATAGAAGATCGACAGACTGGTGACCTCGCATCTGTATTCAAGACTTTGAATTCTCCCTTTAGTCTCTCATCGTTGGTACATTTAGCATTTGACCACACTCTCACCTAACGGGAAGTGACGATGCGACAGAAGGTGTAGCATGCTAAATAAAAGCTTATAAATATTCTCTTAAACATACCTGGGTCATATTTCACCAGAAACTTAGACGCTGGCAGGGCATTCCATTCCTTAGGTGTTCTAATAATGAACGTAGAATCAAATCGTAGTATGACTCGACCATGAAAAGATGGTATTAGCCGAGCGTCTGGCCGTCCGGTAGTAGAATGGTGATAGGTGAATAAGATCATGAAGTTCTTGTGCACATTCACCATGGTGAAATCAGGTATCATGGTGCATGGAAGCATGGATGTATGGGCTTTTTTCCACCACATAATAATTATCTACTTATGTTACTTGTACTACTTATATTTATTCTGTGCTTTGTATGCCTAATTGAGAGTGAATGAAGTCTTTTGTATGATAATATTTTAGAATCTTACCACTTCATAGGTGTGGATGGTGTCAAACGAAAGGCCACCAGACCTGGACCTGTTGCTCTTAGTCTTGGCTGCTGCGAGGTAAGCATCTTCCAAGTCCAACTTCCTGAAGAATATAATTTTTTTTTAACCTTTCAAACAATTCTAAAATACGATCACATTGACTAATTCCAACCCCTACTCGCATCACACACATAATCAACTAGAAGACGTCAGCTGGACATAGACCTCCCCAATTAAGGGGGTTGCCATAATCTGGAATAAGAAATATTTTGCGATCACCAAGATGCAAGCCTAGTGTGGTCGTTTGCCTTGCATATTGTGGATCACAATAGATATCTTTTAAGCAGACCAAAGTGAATGCCTACAAATTCCTGTTAATATTTGAAAGTAAAACTTCTTGTGTCGGCCATATTAATAAACACGTAGTAGTTAATTGCTTACTTCAGCTTTGTCCTTTTTTAACATTTGAACATTGACAGCGATCGAAAAAGACAACAGATGGTGTAAGCTACAACGCGTTTAAGGTAATATGTTTGTTTATAAGTACGTTCTTTTGTTTAGATAGTTTTTACAATAAAGCAGCTGAGCCAATTCTGATGAAATTTTTCTTGCAGAGTTCTCATACTTTCGCGATCTTTTTTAAGTCATCATCTTCCCTTAGTCATCTAGTCTTAGTCTTAGTTTACTTACTCTTTAATATTTTCAATTTCAACTTTGAAGTCGATGCCTGCAGCTTGTAGAGCATCCTGGAACAGAACTTTCTGATCCTTGGAGACGAGGATCTTGCCTGATCTTCCAGGAATAGCCTCAGACCACACGTCTAGGTTCAGACTGTTTTGGAGCTGAGCTAAGACTTCAGTCTGGTCTGCAAACTTCACATCTACGTCGTAGAGTGAATGCCTACAAAAAAAGTTACGTTATTGGCATGGAAATCACAAATAATTATATTTGTAGCCCAAAATTCATTGCATGGAAATTAAAACA
Organism: Ennomos quercinarius; assembly: GCA_910589525.2. Classification (NCBI taxonomy): domain Eukaryota; kingdom Metazoa; phylum Arthropoda; class Insecta; order Lepidoptera; family Geometridae; genus Ennomos; species Ennomos quercinarius. The sequence continues at coordinate 13,193,164 of OU342505.1, read as the reverse complement.
CTGAACTAGTAGTGTTGCTGTAACTCCGCTAAACAATGTTTACTGGAACTACGTTTTTCGTTGCATAACACATGAATATGTGTATCGTTTCAGAGGAATAACGAGCTTATGTTTCCAAAATACTGGTAGAATGACATCACTTATCACCGAAAGGATAACTATTGTGTTTATTCCATTTGCTGAAACAGCGTTTTTTTTAAATATTAAGGGTTTTATGTTGTCTTACCCATCATAAAGCTCATGTTTCGCCGCAACAAAACACACAAACAGACTTAAAAACACAATTCGCAACATTTTGGCCAAGCTGATGCCCTACAGCAGTGGCAATGTTAAAATAAACAAGGCATACGTGATTTTAGTCCTTAATCATTGTTATCTTTTACCTAAAGTATTCTTAATCAGATAGTGTAGAATAATAATTAATCATTTATGTAATCAGATATGTATTTATTCGTCTATATTATAATGTGTTTATTAATAAGTGGATCAATGGAAGTCAGGCGTTAAACCCTTGCCCGATTTTTATAATTTGGAAGTGATTTTCTTATATTGTTATAAACAAGGATGTTGGGGATGCCTATTTTTTCACATCCGCGGATGTGAATGCGGATGCGGATTTTTGAAGGCTCACATCCGCTGATGCGAATGCGGATGCGGATGGACATGTGAATGAAGAATTAAAACAATGATAAAGTAATTATTACCATTTTTTATTAATGAAATAATGCTCCTATTTTTTAAAAATAGGAGCATTATACTTAATAAAGAGTAATATTGCCGCCTTTTCTAATTCAAGGCGGTTTTGCAGAGGTTCGTAAATTAAACCCACGCTACTAAATAATTTTTCGCTAGAAACACTGCCTGTTGGGGTGGATAAAAATCTGCGTGCTATCGTTGATAATACCTTAAATTCCTCTCGATGAACACTCCACCATTTAAGAGGATTTTCGTCCACATTGACTCTTTTTTTAGTGCGGTAAGAAAATAGATAGATAGATAGATAGATAGATAGAAAACACTTTATTGTCCCACCAATTAAATATAAAAGTACAAAGGAAACCTTATGATCTAGTGTTACAATGGGCGGTCTTATCGCTGACAGCGATCTCTTCTAGACAACTTTTGGATGGACAGGATCACACGCAAATAATTTTATTTAATATAATATTTATTATAAAATATTTAATACACAAAATAATTCCTTTTTGACTAGGTACAGTTTCAGTGCTACTATTTTCTTTCTTGTCGCAACTTGTATTACATCCGCATCCGCATGAACATCCGCATATGATTAATGCGGATGCGGATGCAGATGTCTAAATCTATGCGGAAGCTCCGCATTTGCGGAGGCGGACCGAATATTCGCAACATCCCTGGATATAAACTTAGTCACTGTTACTAAATCAACGGACAAATAGCAACACAGCCATGATTTTTTATAACCCGACTGGCCAACGGGAGTAATTTTTTTTAGAGTGTCTATGTTTTTGTGTTTCTATGTGGCCTCTATGTAGCCTGAACGGTTTGACTAATTTTGAAATGCGAGGTATCTTTGTTTCGTCTAGTAACACTCATAGCAAAGTCATTGCATTATCACTGGGATGGGTGACCTCAACAAAAAGTTGGTTTTATCACCAAGCGCTACCGGTACAGTGTTTAGTAAGGCACGTGGTAGGCCAGCACGAATCCAAGCCAAAGCCACAGAATAGATATATAGTACTACGCCAAAGCGGGGTAGAGTGGCAGGGGCGGTCTAAGTTACAATGGTTCCAACGCGTGATAATGTAGGTAATATATATATTATTACAGTGAATATAATGAGTATTTTTATAATCCACTATACATAAGACCTCCATTATTATATTTAGTTCAACTACTACACAAAGTTTCATGACCTTATTTTTAAGTATTCATTGAATAATCGCGGTTTATTTGTACGGTTTGGAAGTAACTATGTATTTTTTTTCTATCGAGAAAAGTTTATTGATTCGTGTTTTCACTATACATAAGACTTAGTATTAGCACAGAATAGATATATAGTGGTATTAGTTCTGAACTTTACCGTATATTCATTTCATAGTCATTGAAGCAATATTGTTGACAGGACACGGGATCATGCTAAGCCTCTTTAAGCATTTTAGCGTTCAGTAGGCTCTTAAGCCGTCGTCGATCCTAGCCCAGGTGTTGCTGCAAAACAACAGTCGCCTTCGGCTGGCATAATGACTGATATTTCTGATTCCAGGGCTAAACCCATGTTCTATATAGCTACCTACACGAGAAGAAAGGAATCAATATTAGAAGTGTCATAGGCAAATTTTTATACTTACTTGAATAAATAAATAAAAAACGCCCAACGATCACGTACGTAGATCCTGGACCCTAACTAGGATTCCCTGCATCTGGAGATCTAGGGACTACGAGGACCATGGTCCCACAACACCCAGACTCATAACAAGTATTTGCGCTTTATTTTTCTCAAGCAAAAACGATAATGCTTTTTTGTTTCGCTGTCTGTTAGTTTACATTTTTGCACCATCTAGGTATAGTCCAGGAATATTAGTCAAATGAGGGCCGGTATCTCGAAATGAGAGATAGTCAGCAATAAAGTTGTAGGTATAACCTACCTACCTACCTACCTACCTGGTACCTTTATTTTAGTACCCTAAAACTTGTCTCAAAACCTACTTTATCGTAGGGTATCCGCGACTACAGATATTCCAAGGTCAAAGGTAAAAAACCGATTTTTTACGCATTTATTACAAATAAAATATATCGTTTCCTATGAGTTTTATGCTATTTGTATTTATTATAAATATTGTAGAGGATTAAAAGCCTCAATCCGTCACTGGCATAAAAACGCCTAACAGTATTGAGAAGCCGCTAATCAAAAAGAAAAAGAAAGCTAAGCAGCGCAATAACAAAATTTAAGCACTAAATGACAAAAATCATGATACTGTAAAATAATATAAAAATGTATGGTAAAGGTAAGTATAAATTGCATTTAGCATGTTTGATTCAAACTCTGGCAATTTTTAACGGGCCTTTGGCTTCCTTTATTTTTTTTAACTGCGGTTTCTTCGGAATCGTTCAGCAACAAATCTAGCTCCAACTTTAATACCTTCCCAAGTTTCAAAACCAGCCTGCTCAATGAAATCAGGGTCAACCAAGAAGCCATTCAGACCAGCTGAATTCCTGTAAGCGGGCAGCTCAAAGGTGTAAGAAAATGGACTGCTTTGGGCCATGCCGTAGTCACTAGCACTACCTGAGGAAGCATAGAGGACCAATCGCACGTTGCCTACGATATAGTTGGCGTTGGACGGCCACTTGACACTGTCAATGGTCTGCGCCATGTTGACTCCCAAGACATGAACTGTTAAAGCGTTAGGTGGCAGCTCCCCATTGCCAAAGCCATATAGGATCATGCTACCAAAGCTGTGGATGTCCAAATAAAGCTCGATTCTGTTTCCGTGTTCACTAAATATGTCACGGATAACAGCGGTTTCAGGTTCGGAGAAGGGTCCCAGGCCGTGGAAGGTTTCAGAACAAACGCTGGCACTGGAAGCTGTTCCCCACATAATATCAAAATTACGGTTGAGATCAACACCCATGCAAAAGTCTCCAACCATGAATCCTCGTGCCCGGTTCTTCCTCCAGAAACGCGCCTGAAATTAGATATAAAATATAAGAATAAATATTTATTGAGATGCGGTCTAAAAGAGTGGTTGTATGTTTCCAAAATACTTACGTTTTCATGAGTCCAAACATAGCCGTCTGGGTTGGCGACAGGTAAGATGATCCAGTCAATATTCTGCAGAAGATCCTGGTCTTGTATGTCTAAGACCAACTTCTCAATGGCGTAGAGCGTTGCTGGGAGAGTCACCCATTCACGTGCATGCAGTAGAGATTGGAGCATAACTACGGGCTTGTTTGTTTCCTGGTAACATAAAAAAAATATTCGGTTCAGTGTTCAAAGTATAAAATAGGTTAATGAAGAGTTTTAATATAAAAAAGTCAAAATAATGTATGTTATAACGGTCAAGGTTGTTACCGTGTATTTTATAACTATGGGTAGCAAGGTTTCTAAATAAGTTAGAACGTCCAATTTACCAGTACCGATACTCGCACATATTTGAAAGCGAGATCAATTTGGATGTATAAACAAAGTTACTGAAAACGTTTCAACTTTGCTGATTAGTTTGGATGTTGATTGTTGTTTATTGGCGAAAAGGAATAATAAAATATATAGCACATTTTGGTAAAAATTTCGATTGGTACTTTGCGGATGTTTATTCTGTAATATTTTATACGAAACGAAATATAATACGTACCAGAAAATTGGTAGTAGAAATCCTCAAATATTTTATGGGTCTGCCTTCGAGACTGTTACCTCCATGCACCAGCGTCACGGTTTGAGGGTAGTTACGAGCCAGCTCTTCAATATAAGCATCAACCTGGAAAACAAAAGTCCAAATTATACACATCCTACTAAGTTTTCTCTACAGAATATGGAGTATTTTGTATAATAACATTTTACAATCTTACCACTTCATAGGTGTGGATGGTGTCAAACGAAAGGCCACCAGACTTAGACCGGTTGTTCTTAGTTTTAGCTGCTGCGGCGAGGTAAGCATCTTCTAAGTCCAACTTCCTGAAGTATATAAATGAGGTTTTGGTAATATTTTAAGCAATTCTATGATTCTTGAATTTTATGGTTGGTATAAGATACGATATTTGACTTGATATTAACTTATAAAGAACAAACCATACATCACAAACACCATCAGCCAAAAGACGTGTACATGAACATATGCCTCCCTCATCGCACCCCCCTTCTGATCGAAGACCAGGGGGTTTTCCATAATCCCCACGCTTGGCAGATGTCTTAGTGATCGCAGTAGGTAGATTATGCAGACCCAGGAGAATGCTGCTACCCATTACCTGGATATTAATTACCTGACCACCCATACGGAAAGCGATGGGGTCAAAACGGCTCGATCGATTGAGATACATTTTGCATATATATTGCTTACTAGCTGACCCGCCCCGGCTTCGCACGGGTTAATTAGTTTTATGCCTTATCTCAGTCTAAAGGAAGAGAGAAGGAAGATAAGGGAAAAGGATGAATGGATGAAGGTGAAAGGAGGCAGGTACGCCAGCACCTGCCTCCTTTCACCGTCCCTCTTTCTCTCTTTCCCATAGTACAGGATAGGAGTGGCTTTCCACCTAATACTGAAGGTTAAATGTCTGTAATTTCTGCACCACAAAACCGACGACCTTGAAATATTTACGGGACAATATTTGAAACACCCCATTTTTAACAAAAAAAATGAATGAAATCAGACCACGCGTTAATGAATTACAAATAAGTAGGTAGGTTCATATTTTTTAATTTCATCCCCTCTCCCGCGGGAATGGTGCTGAATTTCAGGATTAAAAGTATTCTATAAGCCTACCTCGTAATATGAACTCGTAGTTTCGGCGTGATGCTCAGCCAAGATACAGACAGACAGACAGACAAAAACGAAAAAAAAAATAGTTTTTCGTTATCTTAACTCTTACAGATTTAAGCCATTGTATATTTTGTCTGCCTTAACTAGATTTAGATAACTTACTCTTTAATATTTTCAATTTCAACTTTGAATTCGATTCGTGCAGCTTGCAGAGCATCCAAGAACTGGGTTTTCTGGTCCTTGGAGACGAGGATTTTGCCTGATCTTCCAGGGATCGCCTCAGACCACACGTCTAGGTTCAGACTGAGACAGAGCTGAGCTAATGTTGCGGTCTGGTCTGCGAACTTCACATCTATGTTGTAGAGTGCGTGGCTGAAAAAAGTTATATTATCAGCATGAAATGTTTACATCTGTGATTGAGCTATGACAGAAAGTTCGAAATAAACAATGTTTAAACAAACAATTAAAACAATGTTTAGTTTAAACTTACCATTGTGTTTTGCAAAGATACACTATATCTAAAGGAGCTACGTACGCAGTCAGATACACACAATTAATGCCTACGAAGGTAAAGGTTAAAATATTGATATTATTAAGGGTAAACATTGAAGGATGAAGTGTTTTTCATAAGTAGTACGCTGATTTTTGTCACTACAAATCACAATTGCACCTATCAACATTTCTTGATAGTAAAATGTATTCAAAGTATTTTAAAAATAGCGTCTGATGTAAAGCGCAAGTCACAGAATTATTAAATGTTTAATAGATAATTGATTGACTCAGGCGTGACTTCGTGGAAGTTCATCATAAATACAAAAAGAAAAAAGTATATCTAGTGTAATTCCGCTAAAAATAACATTATTTACAATAAAATAAATTGGAGAAGTTGCAAACGACGACACGAGAATTCGTCGAGTCAACATCGTTCCTGAGGATGCCTCGTGGAGAGGCGTAACACGTGTCGGTAAAGGTTATCTATATTGGATTAGTGTAGGCAATTGTTGTTAGGTATATGTAATTTTGTATTAACTATATTCAATTAAATTACGTCTAGAAATTATTTTTATTCATTTAATTAAATTGATATATATAAGTATTCAAAGCAAAATACCAGTAAAAAAATGGTTAAATACCAGTATTATAAGTTATTTATTTTAAATTAATTTGAATCGTTTATATTAGTCTGTCATTGTCATCGCCCATTAAGTTTTTACTGGGTGTTTCCTAATCCTGCTCAACGAATGTTGGACCAATTCAAGCGTCCCAGTTTGATTTCAATAAAAATATTATACATTACACTTTTCTTATCATTTTCGTAATACATTTGCCTACAACAATTCTATAGATAATCTTATAGTTATTTTTAGCGGAATTACACTAGATATACTTTTTCATTTTGTATTTACGAATAGATAGTTAATAATGTCTTACCCATCATACAGCTCATGTTTAGCCACAACAAAACACACAGACAGACAAAAAAGCACAATTCGCAACATTTGGACCAAACGCCTCTGATGCAGATGGCCAACAATAATAGCAATGTTAAAATTGACAAGACATACGTGATTTTATAATCATAATCAAACTCATCATATACCTAAAGTATTCTTAATCCGAGAGATAGATGTAGAATAATAATGTTCAATCATATAGTGCGATCAGATAATTTATACCTATCTATTTTTACTTGTAATAAAGCAAAAAAAAAAAGTTAGGATTCCATACCCAAAGGGTAATTGGATCCTATTAGTAAGGCTCCGCTGGTGGCAGACATCTGTATGTCTGTCCGTCTGTCACCAGACTGTATCTCATGGTAAAATGAACCCTATTACTAAGGCTCCGCTGGTGACAGACATATGTCTGTCTGTCTGTCTATCTGCGCTGTATCTCATGAACCGTGATAGTTAGACAGTTGAAATTTTCACAGATGATGTATTTCTGTTGCCACTATAACAACAAATACTAAAAAACAGAATATAATAAATATTTAAGGGGGCTCCCATACAACAAACCTTATTTTTTGCTCGTTTACCAGATGAGTCATAGATGGCGCTGCTTTAAATAGTACTGCTACTCAACACTAGATGGCAGGGATAGATAAATGTACGGAACCCTCCGTGCGCGAGTCCGACTCGCACTTGGCCGGTTTTATTTTACTTTTGTTTTCTTGTCTGTCTGTATGAATAATAACACTAGGTGGTAGGACTTTTCTGCAAAGTTCGTCTAGGTAGGTACCACCGCTTTGCCAGTTATTCTGCCGCCAAGCAGTAGTGTGCAAGCACTACTGTGTTCCGGTTTGAAGGGCATTGTAGCTAGTGAAATTACTGGGCAAATGAGACTTTATGATCTGATCACTCAGTCTAGTAATCTGATTATTAGACTGGGTGATGTCTCAGGATGACGTGCGCAGTGCAGTGTCGCGCGAAACTATTGTTTTAAAGTTCCGGGTGACACTGCAACTGTTATGGGCAGCCGTGTCACTTCACATCAGGTGAACGACTAGCTCGTCACGTCATTCAATCACATAAAAAAAAAAAAAAAAAAAAAAAAAAAAATATGTAAAAATTACATGTTTGCTAAAATGTATTATTTGGAGTTATGTTTTTTATGTTAAGGAGTAACGTGGCGAGCTAGTCGTTCACCTGATGTTAAGCGACACGACCGCCCATGTGTGGACATTTCACACAGCGCCACGATAACTGATAGAATATTTTTTTAAGCATAATAAGTAGGTAGGTACCTACTTAATAAGATGGCGAGAATAATAAGATAACACCCAGACGCACACTAAACATTGATGTTTATCACTTAAATGTTTATCCTTAATGATAATTGAACCCACAACCTATACTGAGTATAATTGAATTCACTAGCATCCTTTGAAACTAGGCACCTACTCCTGACACCGCGTCACGTGTGGACCAAAATTTATGAAACCTATCGCATCTATTGATATTGATAATAACTTCAAAAAAATGGGATAACTTACTGAATCAACTACTACGGTACAAAGTTAATTTAAAATAATTAAGTACTGTTTTTAATTATTACATAGGTACATGGTAACAATAGTTTCAAGGTATCAAAATCATTCGTGCCAACTATAATATGTCAGGCGCCGCGGCAGTCTTCATAATTTACAATAAAAAATATTTTCTTTTGCACCCTTTACTCTTTAATAATCATCGATAAAAATATATTTTTACTAGGTGGTAGGACTTTTTTGCAAAGTTCGTCTAGGTAGGTACCACCGCTTTGCCAGTTATTCTGCCGCCAAGCAGTAGTGTGCAAGCACTACTGTGTTCCGGTTTGAAGGGCACTGTAGCTAGTGAAATTACTGGGTAAATGAGACTTGATCTGATCACTCAGTCTAGTAATCTGATTACTAGATTGGGTGATGTCTCAGGATGACGTGCGGAGTGCAGTGTCACGCGAAACTTTATTGTTTTAAAGTTCCGGGTTACACTGCAACTGTTATGGGCGGCCGTGTCACTTAACATCAGGTGAACGACTAGCTCGTCACGTCATTCAATAACATAAAAAAAAAATACTATCATGTAACTCACTTGTTGCTAATAACTACAATTATTGCATACTGTACATACAGTTTAGATGACAGAGCTACTAGGTACCAACTGCGCTGTGAGGCCGAATAATATAGACAGGTCATCAAAACATGTTAGAGGTCTCGGATGACCGTGAGTCCTTTCCCGCAACCGCCACAGATAAAATAATACCTACTGCCAATTTATGATCTTATTCGATTTGGTACATGTCAGCCAAATTAAATGTATATAAATATCAGTTTGTATCATTTTGGGCTGCTTCTCCTTAATCGCTCTTTGCCACCTGACTTCAGACCCGGTTTCGGCCGGTCAGCTTGGGGAAACTTGATCTTATTTGGGAATATGTAGAATTGAGAATAATTCTTACTATAGGTTTAATAAAACTGTAACTGGACTAAACCGATTCTTACGTTGAATATTTTCTAATTTTTTTTAATGCGGTGCAACATTTTTTTGTCTTTTTTATCAGTCTGTTTTTTGACTTTCTTAGCTACCAGAAAATACTACAGATTACTTTACAGTTTGTTTCTTGGGCAGGGTAAATAAAATAAATAAATAAATATGTGTGGAAATTTCACACAGCGCCATCTAGCCTCGAACTAGGCATAGCTTGTACTATGGAAACCAGATAACTGATAGAATACTTAGATACATCTTGTTTGTAAATACATACATAGAATAATAACACGCAGACACAGAAAAAATCATCACACAAATGTTTGTCCTGGATGGGAATCGAACCCACAACCTATAGTTCAGAAGGCAGAGCTACTACCAACTGTGCTAACAGGCCAATCAAATGGTGTTTTTACCCCGTAAGTAGATACGTATATATTTTACTAGAACAACATTTTGCTTTCTCACAATGACCTTAATTTTTAGAGAAAACGTAATTTCAATGTATACTTACGTTATTTATAACGTAAGTATACATTGAAATTACGTTTTAATATTGGGAATCCCAATCTAACTGGATAAATCTTAATCAATATAGGTACCTACTTATTTAATATTGTTATCACATTAATCGTCACGTGAAACTAATTTGCGATTAGCAAATAACACAGATAATGGATTTATATTAATTTTTTAATAATTGTTATTAGAAATAATAATATTCATTATAAAAAAGGGTAAACTAACTAACATTGAACATTTCTGTAGCGGTCCTATTAATTTCATACTGACAAGTCATAGTGTGGTTCAAACTAAATGGCGGTTGTAAAATGCGCTGCAAGCCCCCCGCACGCTGCCCTCAACGTTTACCTCTGCCCGCGCACAACTTATTTTTACTGCTGCGCAGCGTTTCGCGCCGACTTGACAGCCGCCATAGAGTTTAAATCGCACTACTTTGGTCAAATATTTTTTTAACAGCCTGAAGACGCCCACTGCTGAACCTAGGCCTTCCCTACAGAGCGCCACTTTGAGTGGCTGCTTTACCCCTGCATCCATCGGCTCCCCAGTTTTCACCAGATCGACGGTCCACCTAGTGGAGGGCCGGCCTACGCTGCGTCTTCCGGTTCGTGGTCGTCACTCGAGAACCTTTCTTCCTCATCGGTTGTCAGTTACTGTTCTACGAGTGATGTGGCCTACCCTTTGCCATTTAAATTTGTATTCATTGATTTGATTTGACAACAAAACTACTTAACTGAAATTTCTATGGCACCAATCTGAAAGTATATGGTTCCAAATAAAAAGAGGAATTTCTCAAAATGATTAATATTTGACGGAGTTTTGAGGTCAACGTGGTTCGCAATGCATACTCCAGTGTAGGTAATTATAAGTATAAAGCGTCTTGGAGGTAACAAAGATTAAAAAAATACAACCCAAAAGACAATCAGGCGCCCAGCGGCCAGCCAGCGGTTGACCGCTGGCCAGAACCGCAAGGAGCGGACGCATGCAAGAGGCGAGCAACCGCCCAAAGTGGCGCTCCATGGGGAGGCATGTTCAGTATAGTCATGTCGTCAGGCTGATGATGATGATGAAGAGAACCTCCTCCTACCTATTTGAAGTCGGGGGACAGAAATTTTCCTACCTGTGCCTGCTGAATTTGAAAAGCAACCACAAAGCTATTAATATGTAACGCCTCAAAGAATAATATTAATACAATTATCTTTATTCGGATTAATAAAGAAATTCAATTTACTATCACATTACCAATTTTAGTGAACCGGCGCCATCTTGCGAGCTTCAAGCGTAATACGATAGTTTTATTGTAATAAACTCAGACTCAACTAAATCAATGTCAGCTAGATGTCGCTAATTGATCACCGCTACTGATAAGCCATGATTCAGGTACCATTCGCCTTATCATAAATAAAATTTATTCAACGATTAATTACCCATGATTGATTGTATTTATCTACAACTATTGGAATATGACTTTGCAAGATTTCCATCGATATCTCTTATCATTGATAATGTTATCAGTTTTGTAATGTTATATATTATGTTGATCCGAGGTTAGTTTTTGACAAACTAGCAAGATGAAGGTTTTGGTTCTGGCGTTACTTTTCGCTGTGGCTTGTGCCAAGCACGAGCAGTACCAAGGGTAAGAGAATGATTTTAACCAATTCCAAAAAAATCTTCATTTTCATTTGTTTTTCTATTTCCGTCCTATTTTTAACTGCGTTTTATATGGGAATAACAGTAAACCAATTTTAACCATTTTCAATTTAGTTAAGTTTAACTTCATTGTTTGTGTAATTGTCCTTCCCTATTACCTAAATCTGGTAATATAACATGTTTGATGGGCATTAAAGTCGTTACCAGGTTTTCCATGAGGATTGATGTAATCATCATCATCATTATCACCAACAGCCTGAAGACGTCCACTGCTGAATATAGGCCTCCCAGAGAGCGCCACTTTGAGCGGCCTCCTGGATCCATCGGCTTCAAGCGTTTTAACCAGGTCTTCGGTCCACCTCGTGGGGCGCGGGCTACGCTCCGGTTCATGGTCGCTATTCGAGAACCTTTCTTCCCCATCGGGAACCCATTTATTATTCGTTCATTACCCTCTGTTAAAAATTGAAAATAAGTTATACTTACAAAACAAAAACAATAGAACTTCTAGTAATCAAGAAATTCACAGCTCATGTTAGGATGTTAGGTAAACAAGGCTACGACCCCCTGGAGGGAACAGCCTATGACCACCTGCAATACTGGAGGTGTCACTAATGCGTTGTTTATCCTGTAGAACTCTTTAACCTCCAATGAAGACCGCAGACTGTCTCCAGCCAGCTCATTTCCACTTTTAAATTTCATTGGAATCGCATAATCTCTATTTCTTTTTCTTGATATCCTTGATGCAGTCAAAAGTTAGCCATAATTGAATCATATGTTTTTTGTTATCAGATGGAAGTCCTTCTATGTACGACCAATCAGCATGGACCAAATGAAAACCTTCGGGACCATAGCTGATGCTTACGAAGTGGACGTGCTCAGCCATCCCATCCTCGAGAGAGAGGGAGTTGTCCTGGTGAACCCTAAACATGAAGCTGACTTCGTGAGGAGTTTGGATGAACTGGATATCTCATACAGGATCCACACCGTTGATGTTAAGGCGTAAGTGTCTAATTATTTTATAAACATTCTTTATCATCATCATCATCAACAGCCTGAAGACGTCCACTGCTGAACATAAGCCTCCTCTATAGAGCGCAAATTTGAGCGGTTGCTCGCCTCCTGCATCCATCGGCTCGCCTCGGTTTTCACCAGATCGTCGGTCCACCTAGTGAGGGGCCGTCCTATGCTGCGTCTTCCGGTCTTCATTCTTTATACTTCTAAGAAAGAAGGAGAATCACCAGTTACGAATATTATCTCAATTCATAATGAAAGCTGTAGAAATTGACATATCTTTTCTCTCGAGAAAGTGTTTGCTATTTCTACAGCTATACCCGCTCTGCTTGACAACTATTTTAAAGTTTTTCTAAAAGACTAGCTATTGCTTGTAATCTTAGTTTGGGCCGAGACTAAAAGGTACATAAATTCTGATAACGTACCCTCTGAAGCACGGTAGCAATACTTTTTGTTAGGAGTCAACCATCTAAGTAACGACCGCAGCGAATCGTTGCTTAACATTACCGATTGGCTAAGAATGGCTAGTCGAGCTTCGCTACGAGTGCTATATTAATTTTAAAAATATTTTTTTATTTGGTGAGTTGCTACTTGCTACAGACACAAGATTCACCTTCCTTCTGTCGCTATCCAAAATACGCCTTGAGCAACCTGTGGACGATCTATCGCCATCCGTGGACCATCCAGTCTAGTCTTTTAGGTTCAGGTAGAGTGTGATTCAAACTTAATGGCGACTGTGAAGTCGGCGCGAAACGCTGCGCAGTAGCAAAAATGAGATGTGCGCGGGCAGAGGTCAGCGGTGAGGGCAGCGGGGGGCTTGCAGCGCACTTCAGAGCCATTAATGAGTTTGAACCACACTACCATTATTTGTACTGGTATAGGATACCCCAACAGCATAACCCCACGAAAAAAAGACAATTTATTATATTTTTTAATTCCTCTTTGACTCTTTCTCATGTCTGAGGGTTAAGAATTCCACCTGCCATAGCCTTTTTGATGATGCCATGCCTCCTATTACCAGATATGTGTAGGGTATAGCATAGAGTGGTGTCGAGTATAGTGCGATGCATCGCGCTAAATTTTTAACTACAATGAGTCAGTCAGTTCAATTAGAATATATTTAGGATTTAGGATTTGAACTTTTTTATGTTAATGAATGACATGACATGACGAGCTATTCGTTCACCTAATTTTAAGCGTCATGTCTGCCCATAACAGATTGCTATAGTTCTGCCTGACACTGCACTGCGCATGTCATCCTAAGACTTAAAACTGTGTGATCAGATCATATTAAAGTCTCATTTGCTTAGTAATTTAACTAGCTACAATGCCCTTCAAACCGGAACACAGTAATGCTTGCACACTACTGCTTGGCGGTAAAATAACTGGCAAAGCAGTGGTACCTACCTAGACGAACTTTGCAGAAAATTTCACCGCCTGGTAAACAAATTATTTAGTTGTCTCACGTACCACATTACAATAACAAAGATATATTTATGACGCACATAATCAAGTTCGTACGTACCTATGTTACCTACTAACTATCGATAAAACATTTATCATCCGTAACTAACTAATAATCCGTATTATATCTTTGGCACATGGGGGTGATAGATTGCACATTTCATATTAATAATATGTACTTATTATATAAAAACCAGCTGTAACACAAATGTTTCCTTCACATTACTATGAATCTATTAAGCAATGGTGGCCGAGCGGCAGCATGTGCGCTTCGCAATCTTACGGCACCGGGGTCGACCCTCGGCCCTGCACCAATGACTTATCTAGTAAGTTATGTGCAGTTTTCGATGCCATGGCTCCATGCCTCGGAGAGCACGTTAAGCAGTCGGACCCGGTTGCCATAAGAAAATCTATGGCAATCGTTATGGGTAGTCAGACGCCTGATAGAATCTGACACCTGGTCTAACCTTCCCTGTTACTGGTTCCTTATGGGTTGCGAGGTCAGATGGCAGTCGCTCGTGTAATTCTGGTAGCTCGCCGCTACAGGTTAGGTTGGGAGCCGACCCCAATAACAAATTTAATGGGAAAAGGCAAGGAGAATGATGATTACTATGAATCTATTATACATTTTTTGAATCTTTCCTTCTTATTTCCTAGCCCTAATAGCGTCATTAGCTGCATAGAAGTGGTGAAAGCTACCGCACAAAAATTCAGATTGTCAGATGTCACGAACATACAGTGAGCGCATACCCATTTTTTGCATCCGGTTAATATTTGGGAACGAATTTTGCAACAAGCTCAATTGGTTAAGGATTCGCCATGCATGCATGCACACTTCTCTTTCTTTTCTTTCTTTTTAGAGGTTTCATAAGGGGTAAAATAGGGTTTTAAATATGGTATGAAGATACGGGAGTGAAACCGTTGGCTGTTTCTAGTACTGAATAACGTTACTTTACACATAAGCACGCGATAAGCCAATCTGGTATTACTTTTTATCTTGCGTCACGCGTGAATACAACGAGAATGACAAATTATTTTATAGCGTAGCTTAATCTAAATAGTAAAACTTTGCTTTCTACATTTAATGACATATTCTTACATTATTTCAGTGCTCTCGACTATGACGACTTGCTCATCGAAACCAGAAGAAACAACACTAGAGCCAGAAACGGCAGACAGCTCCCTTACGACAACTACCAGGATCTGGAAGTGGTACGTACATAAAGTATATTTCATGTAGAATGAGGAAAGAGCAATGCTTAGCGATGGCTCTTACGACTATCAATTCAACGTGCCATGGTTAAAATACCACTCAGCCATACAATGCAAAAAATTCCATGCATGGTCTTCAGCCAGTGTATATCAATAGCGCTCATAGCCAGGCACAATTAGCCGTTTCTAATCGATCGGTAATGCTAAGCAACGTCTACTGCTGTCACTACTCTGATGGGTAACCGCTACAGCAAAAAAGTGGTATTTACAAATTAGTGCTACCGTGCTTCGGAGGGCACGTTAAGTCGTTGGTCGCGGCTGTTGTTGTAAGACAATAGTCGTTAAGGCGAGTCAGAAGCGTTTGGACGGCCTAAAAATTCTGACGCCAGGGCTGACCACGAGAAGAAGAAGAGAAATGTATGTCAATCATAAACACAGAGCTTATAATCTTCTGCTGTATAATGTATCTGATTGTGGTTAACTAGGTCTTAACTATTCGTTTAGGCTGGGAGAAATGCTTAGTCAACTTTTTCAGGGACACCTATTCCTATAACTACATTAACAAAGTATAGAGCCTCACTTACTTGGAATACTAAAGGTGTAGGTATTATTTACATCCGCGAAATGAAGCTAAATTGGTTATCATAAAGTACGACAAATTAATAATTATTGATAACATTAATGATGACAAGATGAGAATCGAATCTACAATCATAATTATTATTGATTACAATTATCTGATTGCAGGACTTATTATTTTGTTATTGAGATTTCATTAAGCAGTTTCACGATGAATAATTATTGTTTTGAAACTGTAGTAAATCAGGTGTAACATAATTTTTTAAATAACCTCTATTGATTTGGCATTATAAATATTGGACCGTCTACCTTCACTAAGTTACTTATCGGTAGAAGAGAAGATGCAACTAACACCGAATGGCACATATTCTATCCTTGCCTTATCACGCACATCACCAATCTAATTGATGCTCTAATTCTTAATGTTACTAGTTGAGGTCATGATAAAGTTAGTGCTAAATTACCCATAAACAAAAAAACCATTGTTATGACTGATGTATTGTTGTGACCAGTGGAAGTTAAGATGAATTATGTACATAATGGATTTTGTTTTTTTAGGTATAGAATGGAATCATTGACTCTTTGTTGGATTTCACGTTGTTATTTGTAGAGTTGTAGATTTTTTAACGGACTAATACTGTGGCACTCTATCGGCTTTTACAGTATTAGTTCAATACTCTTGCTCGTGCCAGTATACCTAAATAGCAAATTAAGTGATAGAATTTACTAACAGTTACAGTTTTTAACAGATCGATGCTTACCTGGATGACATCGCAGCTCGCTACCCCAATTTGGTCACCCTTGTCACTCCAGCAGTTTCTTTCGAACGCCGCCCAATCAAGTACCTGAAGATTTCCACAACCAACTTTCAAGACTCGAGGAAACCAGTCATCATTATCGATGGTGGTATCCATTCCAGAGAATGGATCTCTCCTCCAACAGTCACTTGGGCTATCAAGAAGTTAGTTGAAGATGTGACAGAGCCTGACCTACTGGAGAGGTTTGACTGGATCCTGCTGCCAGTTGTAAACCCTGATGGATACAAATTTACTTTTACTTCCGTAAGTAAATCGCAATTCTGTACACTTTCAAAAAGTTTGTTACTTTTATTTATGTTTCAGAACGTTTGTATGTAAAACCATAAGCAAGGTTAGAAATGTACTTACGAATTTACTGTGACATAACTTGTTATCTTTCCAGAGCCGTTTCTGGCGCAAGACCCGTTCTACTAACACACACTCTCTCAGCAACTTATGCCCAGGAGTTGACGGCAACCGCAACTATGACTTCGCTTGGAATACCGTTGGAACCAGCAATACCCCATGCTCTGATGTGTATGCTGGAAACCGTGCCTTCTCCGAAGTCGAGACTCAAGTCGTCCGCGATATCTTAAACGAGCATCTCGCTAGAACTGCATTGTACTTAACCATGCATAGTTATGGAAGCATGATCTTGTACCCATGGGGACATGACGGTTCTCTCTCCAACAATGCCTTAGCTTTACACACTGTCGGCATCGCCATGGCGGATGCTATCCATGCCAAGTCTATCAGCTACTTCCCTCGCTACGTCGTCGGGAACTCAGTTTTAGTTATTGGCTACCCGGCAGCTGGCGCTGCTGAAGATTACGCCCATTCTATTGGAGTACCCCTTTCTTACACGTATGAGCTTCCTGGCTTGTCTGGTGGTTTCCAAGGCTTCCACCTGAACCCGAGGTACATTGAGCAGGTCTGCATTGAGACTTGGGATGGTATTGTTGTTGGAGCAAGAAGAGCCGGAGACCTGTTTGTACCTCTGCCCTAGATTAAGTAAATACATAAAAACTGTGATAATTTTACTGACTGATAAATATATTTTCTATCGAAACAACTTTTCGTACATTATTTTTATTAAAATTTTGTATTAATTAAATACAAGTAAGTATACCTAATTGATATAAATCAGTTATACAGTTTTAATGAGCCCATGGACTCCAAAACTAGTAGAAACTGTGGAAGTAGGCCATCTGTTGAATAAAACTGGTAGTACGATCAGAATTAGGGTCAAACCTAGTTTAGTGTAGTGTGAGATGTTATCTCATCCTCATTGCCTATTCCTATTTGTTATTGGGATCGGCTCTCAGTCTAACCTGTGCTTGCGAGCTACCTGCCATCTGCCCTCGCAACCCAAAAATAACCAATAACAGGGATGGTTAGACCATAGGCGTCAGATTCTATCAGATTTCTGACTACCCGTAACGATTGCCATAGATGTTCTTGTGACAACCGGGACTGACGGAGCAATGGCATCGAAAACTTCACATAACTTACTAGATAAGTCAGTGGTGCGGGGCCGAGGATTGAACCTGGTGTTGTATGATTGCGAAGCGAACTTGCTACCGTTCGGCCAACATCGCTCTAGGTTTAAAGCTAGTGTAAGTACAAGTAACAGAAACTTGGACCTATATTGGTTTAAGTTTAATAACATATGAACAAATAAGTAGATATATAGATTTATATTGATATCTTATATGGACAAAAACAACTATATCCAATTCTTGGGCAAAACGTACATGCGTAGAGCGACCAGTTGGCCTTGGTAGGAAGCAGGTGGATGCAAAAAAAAGTAGCCAATCAAATTGACATTCTATTGGGGAGGCCTAGTTCAACAGTGAACATCTTCCAGTTTATGATGATGATGATGATGATGAGGTACTTACAAAGTTATTCTTGAATCGTATTATGTTATACGTAGGTACTGAGGCACGAACATAGTAATCCTTCGATCAGGTATACAACGGGTATACCTGATTGAAGTAGTAATCACATGCTATTGCTACGTGTGCCAACTCAAATCCGACCAAGCCATAGGTACTCGTTATTATCAGATTAAGAATTTGGACTAATAAGATTGCGTTATTAAGAAATCGGAAAATATAGAATATGGAAAATCCTGAATATAGATCTTATCGCTGACACCACCAAGATCGGCACCCAATCACACCTTTGCATTTCCCGCAATGCGTTAATTTATTCAAGCTGTCTATTGAAGTGAAACTAAGTACCTACCTATAGTCCGCATAAAGATTTTTCGAGAGTACAAGCAACATCCTTGATAAGACGAATGTAATTTTTTTTATAACTAAATAGGCCCACATTTGACCGCAATCCCTCCTGATGGAAAGTGACGACTCGCGACTTGAGGAGCTCCAGATCGGACATATTTAATTATAGAACGAGTACCAACCAACCTAATTGAATCCCAATTATTATATACCTACTACTACTGGTTTACAGTTTATCGCGGTATTATCTTTCTATTCTTATATTCTTTCGCAGAGTAGGCCGGCCCCCCACTCGATGGACCGACATTTTTTTTAATTCTATTTTTTATATTTGACTAGGCTAGCGTTTGACCACAATCTCACCTGATGGGAAGTGATGATGTGGTCGAAGGTGTAGCACGCTTGTCTAGTAATAAATACCTATTCACTCTTGACTTGAACAACCCCGGGTTGTATTTTTCAGGAAACACCGACCAAATGGCCTAGCATGCGCACTGCGAGAAAACTTGTCGTCGCTGTTAGAGTGAGACACACTTAGGCACCACCATAGTCTTGTCACCGTCTCTCACGAGATAAAGTGTCTAGAGAATTTTCCAGGCAGGGCATTCCATACTTTTGCAGTTCCTATTAGAAAAGTGTTGTCGAAACGGTTAGTACGTATTGGTGGTATTTCGACCATAAAAGGGTGACGCTTGGCCGACCGCCTGGTAGTTTTATAATGGAATGGAGGCGAGCAGCCGCTCAAGGTGGCGCGCTCTGGGGGAGGCCTATGTTCAGCAGTGGACGTCTTCAGGCTGGTAATGATGATGATGATGATGATCTCACCAGGGTTCAAGTCTCTATATTATAATGATGACGACATAATATTTAGGTACAACCATGTCTTTTGACCGCAGCAAACGCATGCTATCCGCATAAAAAGTTCCGATGTCATTATTTTTTTTTGTCAAAATCTGTTCAACCGTTACCGTGATCATGATCAGTAAGTTGAACTTCTTATAAATTAAATCACAATAAGTAGGTAACCGTACCGTACCTCGTATTATTATAATACTAGAAGCGCCCCGCGGTTCCACCCGCGTTCCTACAGGAACCGTTCCCGTTATTGGGATAAAAAGTAGCCTATGTTTTAATCCAGGGTATAAGCTACCTCCATACCAAATTTCATCCAAATCCGTCCAGCTGTTAGAGCGTGAAAGAGTAACAAACATACACACAAACTTTCGCCTTTACAATATTAGTGTGATGTGATGTGATGTGATTAGTGTGATTATCTACCATGCCGTACCTACTACCAATATACCTAACTTTGTCACTCGGAGATAGTTTGATAGAAGACTTCGATCAGTAGAAGAATATTCAGAAACATCAAGAGGTATCCATGCAGGCTGCAGAAGTGCGTAAGATTTTGGTGATGCTTTGTATTTACATTAGTCTTTGAGTAAAAATCAGTTTTTACGAGTAGAAAGGTACAAAGTCCACCAAAATCTAAATGGCTTAGTCCAATTTTTGCAGAATGGTAGAACAGAACGTTTTTCTATATCTTTACCTGTGATCTTACACTTCACACCAAAATAGCAGCGTTTTACCTGAAATAAAACGCATATTAAAATACTTACCTTACTGGAACCTTATATTGAGAATAGCATTTCCGTTTCCGTCGATTTCCTGCCAGTTTTTCCGTACTTTTATACCTCGTTTCCTGTAAAGTGGCGCCACCTGGCGGATGCGCAGCATTTTATTTTACTTGGAAAAGTGCAGCGCCATATTGGATCATTGGCTCAATTTTCACCAGGCAGAAGTTAAGTGAAAGGTTCCAGTAAGGTAAGTATTTTAATATGCGTTTTATTTCAGGTAAAACGCTGCTATTAAATAACTGTACCGTTACTGGAACCTTATATTGAGACGTGTTTGTTATCGCCTGGTGACGCCACTTTTAAAATAATTAAGTATTTAGATCCTTATTAAAATAACGCCAATGTGATGTGATGTGGCTTTTATGTGAAACACAGTAGATAAGTGTGGTTTTCTATTATGAACATTCAAATATAATTATATATTACATAACAAGAAGTGCAGTGAATAATATTCACACTAAGGCAATTTAGATTGTCAATTCAGCATTATGAATTGTGTTACAGATTGTAAATCATCGTATATGTTATTACCACTTCATGCCGGTAGACCTGATGAAATATATTTAGCTGCTTGCTAATTGCCCTGCGCCAAAACTTGATTGAGAGAGACATTGTCTAAACATTTTAATACTACTGCTGATACTTTGAAGATGTGGTTTGATGCCATCCTCTTCAAACAGAGTTTTATCTCAGCCAAATACTGCTGTGTGTGAGGTGGTTTTGCAATACCTTCCTCTGATGAAATAAAACCTGACGTTTTATATTTGGTGCTTTCTATCCAGAATCAAGCATTAAGATTTTTACTGTTTACATGGCATCTAAAGTAAAAATATAAATATTATATATTCGACAGACTTCAACCTTACACAATGATTAAAATCTTCTCTCAACATGCTTTGTCTGATATTTTCAGAACAAAGTAGTAATTGCAGTATGATGCGATGCCTGAAATCAATTGCTTTTGTCTAATAGGTACAACCATATAAATCAGCTGGCATTCCATCATCATAGTACCTCATGGCTTTTGGATAAGCCTAAAAAAGAGCGTGAGAGCTTACTGACTGGATCTTTCGAGATACAATGCAAGGTGAAAACGATATGCCTACGACAGATTAAAAAATGGTTCTAGCGTAATTACGGTTAATACTCTTCCAAAGCTGGTCTTCCCTGTCAAGGAGAGGGTGCAGGTCACGATCCACCACGCTGGCGAAGAGTGAGTTGGTATGTAAATTTCCGAGCTATGACATGCGGTTTTACGTCACAAACTTAAGGAAATCATAATTTTTTAGTTTAAGTTAGGTTAGGTTAGGAATCTACGGTTCCGTCACTTTGGGCCACCCCGTATTTTCAAATTTCGTGAGCTGAATGCTCCAACTGTTTATGATTCATAAGTCGTTCAAGATCAACCATGCTTCAAATGCTCGGGCATTGAGATTTCCATGTTTTCACATCTCTGTGGGCTTAAACATCACAAACACGCCATTTGGCCGATGTTGGTGAGTCAGGTCAGGACTCAAAAAATGGTCATGGAAGTGCCCATGTGAGTAGATAGTTCGTTTTAACACTGATAAAGACACAACTAGATAGGGATACTAACGTATTATATACTCACAGACCAGGTAGTAGATACTACGTATACTGATATGAGACGCAAAAATAGGGATTATCGGTTCTCACATTTCGTGTCAGAAAGTTTAACACAAGACGCCCAAGCAACAAAAAGTGGTTTTATAGCTTACTCTGGAACCACCATTTTTTAGGACTATAACGGGATAGTAAGCTCTTATAACAACGGAAAAGGGCCCAATTTATAGGCGCACTCTTTCTTCTAATACACCCATAGTAGACTTGGTGACTACTACTTAGACCAATAGTATCCTTATAGTTGGACTACGCAGAACTAACCGCTTCCCGCGAAGCCAACTATAAGCGCCTAAAAGAACCATACACGACTCTAACGTACTCTGTGTTTCTGTTTCAAGCTCTTTCAAAAACAGTTGTGATATTGCCTATATATAAAAATATAAAAATGTTTGATAAAAAGGTAAATAATCTGTTTTCTTTAAAGCGTATTATCTAATGAGTCAAATGTATCATTTGCAGTGTTACACATACTTAATAAGATGTGTTCGCATGGCAAACGTATATTTACGGCGAAGTATATTATGTTTTAAAACTAAATTTTTACGCGCCTCTTGAAATTAGCATATTTAACAACTTGCATTTGAAAATAATATTGGTTTTTAATAATGCTTACAATGAAAAGTCTCCATTTTATCTATCTATCTTCCCAAAGTTCATTATAGAACTGTTATACACTTACTTGGTTTCAAAATGGTTTGCATTAGAACTACAGCATCGCCATATTGTTAGGAATTAGGGTTAGTCAGACAACTTTGGTTCGTAATTATACTACACGAAACTCTTATAAAGGTGCTAAGATTATAACTGTGTCAGACAAATCCACAATAAAACCAGGTACACTTACTCTTGGAATAAGCCGTTATAAACCCTTATAAATTCAAGTAACAAGTGCAAATGGTATCCAGTACGCTTAGTTCTATTTGATACTCTTATGAACATACTTTACTTAGAATGGGTTTATAATGATTCTTGTAGGCAATTATAAGTATAGCTTATCAGAGCGCGTATTCCCAAGCGTGTTTACACCTTTGCAGTACTTTTATAGGACATCTTAGCTTATACTGTGCTGTTAATTTAGGTCTATAGACGATAATAAATTAACATATAAGAACAGATGTACTACAAGGCCAAACAGATTCCGTACATGCTAGTATAAGCGTGGCAGCAAACTGTAGAACCACTAAACGACCGTTATTAGTGCTGCAGGCCTATAACCCGTGCACTATAGGATAATTTTGTTGCTTGGCGCGGGCTGTTCCGAACTCCCAACCATAGATATAACCATATAACCATACAATACTAGGGCGCACTATACTTACTAGTAGCTAGTCCGAATTAAACAAACCCGTTGTTTTTAATTTCATTATTTCTACACTGGCCAGTATTATTAGCAGGTGCCACTCTGGAGGATGGCGATGCAGCGATAGATGATCGGCATGACTTGCATTCAGCATGAAAAAGTTTATTTAGCGTCTCTATAGTTCCATTATTGGGCGACCTGGCAGTTTTGTTGTCGCTTGTCGCATTTATTGGAGACTGAACTGGCTCGAATTTACTGGACCGGGGCAAGGCAATGATATCTTACCTGTAGGTATGTGGTACGCCCGCCAAAACTAACACGAAGAGTTCAGGCTATTTTGCCCTGCCGTGCCGTCATCACTACCAGTCTTGCACTCCGAGTGTCCGGCAACACATCGCCACCAATTTGATAAAAATATGCTGATAAACGTCGTAACGAAAATTGCATTCTTGTCTCTTTCTAACAACAGTGGCGTATATACTCTCCGTACTCCACAAACTTCATAATAAACATACGTAGGTATGTATAGGTGGCTTCTAGTTAGTTTTTAAAGCAGTGTGGTTCGACTGTAACGTCTCTATATTTCCAACTCACTGGGGCAAGGGCGTTGCTCGCTTGCAGTTCATAGACCACTCAGATCGTTAAGAATATCTTTCGGTAGTTTTAAAGGTTCCTCAACGTTTATTTACGGTTAAACAAAACAAGGTACCTACCACAACAGGCAATATTTATTTTTCTAAGTACCTGACTATTTATTACTATTTATTTATACTAATATTTCTTTGCTGACAAGGATCAGCGCAAAATTTTTACTATTCTGACGAACCGCAGTGTTCATGTATTCATTTCAGAAAAAATATATATAGTCGAGAGAAATAGCAAACCTACTATGTCCCATTTTTCTTGCAATAATTGAGCTACCCAATTGTAAGAGTCAAAGTTCTTTTGGTGCTGTGTTCAGACACAATGGCAAGAAGGTCACCTCTTACAGTTCACAAGGTGCAAAAGGCCTGTCTGTATAAAACTGTATATTTTCAAAGGGATGCTCAACATAAACTTACTTTCACACCCAGTCCTGATTTGGCTGCAAGAAGTATGGAATACAATTCATGTATATCAAGTGAAATGGTGCGGCCATTATATTAACGCTTTAAGGTTGTAGGTAATTATAGCGGACGGACTGATCTATCCAACTTTGATATTTGAAAAAGAGAGGAGAGGCAACTAAAGAAGGTTATCTGCTACTTTTGGAATGCCCTTTATTTTTATAGATTTTATGAACAATTACAGACAGTTGTTCTGAGAAAATAAATTTATGTATGGATTAAATGCATATGTACGTGTATCAAAGAATTGTATTTGATGCTCTTTAATTTTAACTTCAAAATCATTCCTGCTAGGTGATCACGAAACTTCTATTACAATCTATAGAAACCCCAATTTGTTTGGATTTGACAGTTTCAATAAATGGTTTACGTGTATAATTACTAAGGAAGTTTTCCAAATTAGGAATTAAAATACTCTTGTTGCATTGCAATCAAAGTTCCATGATCACCTCATAGGTGTGCTCATTTCTGCACAATTCTGCTCATTTCATACCTTGGCTGATTTGGAAATGTTTGAGCTATTACTTCTCTCTGAAGGAGCGCCTGAGCATTTGTACGCTCTTTGCTACTTTTACGAGC
This sequence comes from Ennomos quercinarius, assembly GCA_910589525.2. Taxonomy (NCBI): domain Eukaryota; kingdom Metazoa; phylum Arthropoda; class Insecta; order Lepidoptera; family Geometridae; genus Ennomos; species Ennomos quercinarius. The sequence continues at coordinate 13,168,005 of OU342505.1, read as the reverse complement.
GGGCTGCGAGCCCCGGTTGTGAGCCTAGCTCAGTGCCAGTTACAATGGCTATTTGAGGATTGACCTCAGGGAGGGCAGTTCCTGTGATACAATCCTGCGAGGATAGATCATTGTAAGTTTGTTATGACAAATTTTGCTCATTACATGTGATAACATCCCGTGCGGATGGCTATTCAATTTAAGACAAACTTTACTTTAGTTCACAGTATGTGATAGCATCCTGCGAGGATGACTCATTGTAAGTTTTAAAAGACAGACTTTAATTCACAGTATGTGATAGCATCCTGCGAGGATGGCTCATTGTAAGTTTTAAAAGACAAACTTTAAATCATAGTATGTGATAGCATCCTGCGAGGATGACTCGGTGTAAGTTTTAAAAGACAAATTTAATTCATAGTATGTGATAGCATCCTGCGAGGATGACTCATTGTAAGTTTTAAAAGACAACTTTAATCCACAGTATGTGATAGCATCCTGCGAGGATGGCTCATTGTAAGTTTTAAAAGACAAACTTTAATTCATAGTATGTGATAGCATCCTGCGAGGATGGCTCAGTGTAAGTTTGGAAAGATAAACTTTAATTCATAGTATGTGATAGCATCCTGCGAGGATGACTCATTGTAAGTTTTAAAAGACAAACTTTAATTCACAGTATGTGATAGCATCCTGCGAGGATGGCTCATTGTAAGTTTTCAAAGACAAACTTTGTTCATAGCATGTATGTATAACATCCTGCGAGGATGGCTCCTTGTAGGATTTTAAAGGATAAACTTTGTTCATAGCATGTAATAACATCCCGCGAGGATGGATCATTGTAGGATTGAAAACGGCATACTTTGCTTATATCATGTGATTGCATCCCGCGAGGATGGCATCGTAATTGGTAAATTTGTAAATGACAAATTTTGTTCATAGCAGTAACAAATATCCAGTTCCATGCGATGGAACGACAGGCTTTTAATTGCAAGTCGCTAAAGGTGGAATTCTGTCTACCGTAGTGTAACACGCAATCTGCCAAAACATCTATACAATCCATTATTATGGTGATCAGTGTCAGAGAGACTTAATGGTATCTTGGTTCTGATATAACTCTCAATATTTTATAATTATTATAGGTTAGGTGACGAAAGGTGTCATATTTATATACCTCCTCGACTGATGTTTGAACAAGAACACTACCCAGTCACTGAGATCGGTTAATATTTTTACGTAGTCAAATGCTGACGTTTTGCATAAGGACAATTCAACATATAAATAATTCATAATGACTATGACTGTCACTCTTAGGATTACGAAATTATCTTCAAAATCGATATCCTCTAGTATAACTTGAGATGACATGACATGCATTATCTATAAAACCTACCGAGGTACTTGTAGTAAGAAAATAAGAAAATTGTTATAAAGCTCACCCCTGCTTCGTATGGCTGGAACGCTTGTAATTCTGTGGCTGGAACCTTCGCTTCTGTTTGTTGCCTGAGGACGACAAACCTGAAGAGCTGCTGTCGCTGCTGCTGCAGCTAGATCTGCTTCGGTGCCGCTCTTTAGCAGGGCTTGAATGGCAGCCTGCTTTCGTTATCCGTGTGCTCTGTAACTTCAAGTCCATAATAAAACTACTGTAAGCACTACGAAAGATATATACACTGGCTATTTAAAATTTAAACTGTAAGTGTCGAACGGCAAAAGCCGTTTAAGCATAATGTAATTGGTTTACTTACCAAGTGTGGGTACCACTTACTTTTACAATTTACTCACATATTCACTTTCACTGTAACATAATTAAATAATAATGTGAAGTAAAGCATATAGAAAATACACTTAATAACTTTGCAACTCACGCAGAGCCAGAGCTGCTGCGCACAAGTTGCTACGACGGAAACTCAAACGCCAATGATCCAATATGGCGCTGCACTTTTCCAAGTAAACTAAAATGCTGCGCATCCGCCAGGTGGCGCCACTTTACAGGAAACGAGGTATAAAAGTACGGAAAAACTGGCAGGAAATCGACGGAAACGGAAATGCTATTCTCAATATAAGGTTCCAGTAACGGTACAGTTATTTAATATACCTAATTGTGTTAGGTAGGTACATACATGAGATTGTTTGTTGTTTTTTTTTTTTTTTTTTTTTTTTAATTATGTTGGCTCCACACATGGTGTATTTAGCCAGTGTCAAGTATTGTAATTTTCATCGTGCTATAGAATATTTCACGTAATGTCAAGTCTTAGTCACAGTCATAGTCGAGTCTAAGTCAGGTAATCAAAGTCCAGTCTAAGTCATGCCCCAGTAAAGTGGTGGCAACTTTACTAGAGGCTTCTATGGAATTTTGGAAGCAACACGAAAAACCACGTTTCACCACATTATATCACTTGCCCACACTCATGCTCGTAATTCAGCACTTAATGCGTAAAACACCACCAATTTTAAACATTAACACTGGAAAAAGCATAAGTTTTGTAAAATAATACAATGCACCGACGTGAACTTTTCCGCGTTCCCGCCAAAAATCCTTGTTTGTTGTTAATAGGTTCTGTATTATGGTCACAGATCCTATATGTTTTATAGGATCTGTGATGGTGTCTTGAAAATCCATGAACAGTGACCACTATTTCTTAGCGGTTTTTCAGTACAATGACTTTCCCTAACCCACAAGCAGACCCACAGAAATACAAATCACAAATCTTTATTCTATATAGTTTTGAACTAGTCTAAACTAGATTGCATATTACCTACGCTCAATTATGATTATTTATGTTATGCTTTAATTGATTAAAGCCCTTTAATAAAGATTTAATAAACAATCTCCGCAATCAGATTATTATCAAATATTATTCGGATAAGTCAGGTATTGCAATAATTGTATTATATTATAATATCCCAGTTCTTATCAATCTTTCCATTCGGATCATAGTAATCCGTTAGGTAGGTACTTATGTTTGGAATGTTACAAAACGATGTAATGATTATTCCACTAAATCTTTAAATAAATATTACACTCTGTTGTAGACATGGGCGTTTTCGTTATTGAGGACAAACGGTTACATATCCGTTATTTAGTTTTCCGTTGTTTTTTAGATATCGAAAATCGATTTTAGATATCGATATCTGTAGTTATGTTTGGCTATGGCGCAAACCAAAACCTAACACAAACTATTTAACCAATGCATAACGGGCCCTATTATGTTACCCATCGAAAAATGAACCTTATCGCTTTGAAGTTTAATTCTATTTTACAATGTGCACTGTTGTGTGACGTGATGACCGCAACAACGCATCGATATCCATATTCGCTTCGTCTCTTTTTGTACAATGTAAAGTATCGTCGTAAGAAAGAGAAGTAAGGAATATGAGTTAGTTCGTTTGTTCCTGCGTATTTTTGTTTTAAGTTTTGGTTTCGGTTGGATATGTGAAAACGGTTATGTACTTTGGTTTACCGATATGACATGTTATTGTGATTCATAACGTTATAAGTTATGTTTTGATATATCGGACTCATGCCTACTCTGTTGTATAGGTACTAAGTTTTTATAAAAAGATATGATGATGTTTTGCAATATCAAATGCAATTTCCCTTCGATACTACGTAGACTATAAAACTGAACCCATATAATATTCTCATATTATGTTACAACTGTATAAGAAACTTCAATATTTTTAAGGACATTACGCAGCTGTTGTTTTGGTGGCTAAGTTCAATTTATAGATAATACTAGCTTGAATTTAATCTATTACTGCAAGAACAATCAACTATCTCTCCTATTGTATAATATGTGTTATAAGTAAAGTATAATTGTTTATTCTATCCAAAATGAATGAAAGAATGATTTTGGAACGAGATGTGTAGTAGATTACACATTCTCTCCAATCAAAGTGGTGCCATAAGTTCGACGCTAAAACATAGTGGATATTAGGTGTATATGCTGACAAAACGTATATGGCATTAGTAGGTACAAAAAAGTAATTAATTGAATAAATAAATTAATAGATGTGATGGATAAACTAACAGTATTATTGCAATTTGCTGTGGTTTTTGGTAAGCACCATCATTATACAGGGTAAGTAATGGCAACAACATGCAAACGTATTGGTCAAAATTTGAATAAAATTGTGTTCACTATCAAACAAATTCCACATAAATAAATAAAAAAAAAAAAATCGTGCCGTGGCGACACCGAAACGGCCCCAACAGAAGACCAGCGCTGGTTGTATGACCAGCAATATGCTGAGTTGGGACCGATTCGTGGCAACAGGCAAACGAAATATTTTTGTATTACTGCTAGTATTATGCCATTGCCGATTGTTTTGTGCCTTTTGTCATGAATAAATATTTATTCTATTCTATTCTATTCTAAATAAATTGAATTTTATGAGGGTAGTTAAATAGAGAGACACAATATTCGCGTAGATTAAACGACCAGCTAGGGATATTATTCCGTGTCCTACATGGGATATTGGACAGCCCATCTTTGGTCACAGAAGCAACTCGCCTCTGCGTTCCTGAGCAGCGAGCAAGATTCCGCATAGGACGCGTTCCACTATTTTCACCAACCCCAGCGCGTACTGTGGCGCGCCAAGAGTCCCCCATTTACCGCGCACTACGCCACCTTAACGCAATGGTTGCTCTGTATCCAGAGGTGGACATATTTACTGACACCCTTAGTAAATTATCAAAGTTCAGCATGCTCTACTCTAAGCAGCACACTGTATAATGTTTACATCTTTTTTCTCTCTTTTTATATCGTTGAATTGTATTGTGTTTTTATTCATTGTTTTTAGCTCCTAAGAATGTAACGATTTGGACCCTGTAATGTTGCATTTTTTTATAAATAAATTGAATTGAATTGAAAAAAAAAAAAAAAAAATTTAGGTAGATAGGTAAATTTGAAACTTTATTTTAACTAATAGGTAATATTAACTGTGGCTTGTCACGTCATATAAAATGTCATACAAATTTTCTTGTTTTCATTTCTAATATTTTTGTTAACTCTTTCCTGTTGTGCACTAAGTGGGCTAGTAAAGCTATGGGTGCTTACTTTTACTTTTTAATATTGTTAATTGCTGATGTAATTGTGTTTGAAATAGAAGCTTCGCTTTACTAAAGTGTTACATTATTTTTAAGATGGGCATCTTTCTTTGTTGAAACGAACACCGAAGACCAGCTTGATTCACTGGCATCAATATCAGATCAGTTTAGCTTGGATTTCTGGATATACCCCACCCTTCAGCATGAAGGCATCGTGATTGTCAAACCAGAGCATCAAGATGGCTTCCTCAAGAACCTTGAGGATCTTGGAGTCAGCTACAGAAGTCACGTTGCTGATGTGAAAGCGTGAGTCAAGTTTTACAAGGTTATAGATATTGTTAGCCGTTGCTGACATCAACATATTTGTTGGCACATATTTTTTAATTCTAGGCAACTTGACATTGAAGGCTCCTTTGTTCAGAAGAAAAGGAATGCTTCTATTCTAAGAAAAGCGCATGCACGTGGAAAAATTCGTTATGATCAGTATCAGAATATAGAAACGGTAAGTTAACAGAAAAAGACAAGAAGTTGTACCTACGCAGAAAAAATAAATCTAAAATTGATTTATTATTAAACTTTTTTTATATCTATGATTTTTATAGCAGTATCGCCTTCTCAGCGTAATCTACAGATTTTTTTTTTTATATCACCAGATGCAATGTGGGTTTATAATATTAATCAATAAAAAAATATCTAGGGCAAAGGGTGATTCCGCCAAATAGAATACGGGGTCATTTTCAAAATGATTTAACGCCTAATGATTTTTTTTCAGATTAACGAATACATATCTGATATTGCAAAAAACTTCACTGATAAAGTCGAACTTGTCATTGCGGCAAACTCTTTCGAAGGTCGTCCTATTCACTACCTCAAGATTTCTACCACTAACTTCCAGAACAAAAGCAAACCAGTCATCTTCATAGATGGTGGTATTCATGCCAGAGAATGGATTGCACCTGCAACGGTCACATGGGCTATAAAAAAGCTGGTGGAAAATGTGACAGAATCAGATTTACTGGAGAGATTTGATTGGATACTTCTGCCCGTGGTTAATCCTGATGGATATGTATATTCTATGACAAAGGTAGGGTCTGCATTATTTTTCAAATAAATTGAGGAGCACTTAGAATTTAAGCTTTTGAGGATTGGATTTAAATTAAACCTATCCAAAGTATTCAGAATTTTTAATAATAGCCTTGTTAAAACTATTTCTCTCTTTTCTTCAAGTACTTTGTTTATATAAGTTAATATAATATTACTATTTTTAGAGCCCTTTGTGGAGAAAAACTCGCTCAATCGACCAACATGAACGAAGCGCCGGATGCCCAGGTGTCGATGGCAATAGAAACTACGACTATTTCTGGAATCAAGCCCGTACTAGCAATGAGCCTTGCGATGACAACTACGCTGGCAGCAAAGCTTTTTCAGAAATTGAGACTAGAGTCGTTCGTGATATCTTGCAAGAGCATCTTGATAGAATTGCTATGTATATCAGCATGCATAGTTCCGGTAGCTTGATCCTATACCCATGGAGCTATGGCAGTAATCTTTCACCTAATGAACCCAATCTTCGCCACGTCGCAACCCGCATGGCTGAAACCATCGACGGCCATGCATTGAGCTACTTCTTTAAATATAGAGTCGGGCAAACTCCTACGCTTCTCTATGCAACTTCAGGAACTTCGCACGACTACGCTCATTCTCTTGGTGTTCCTTTGTCTTATGTTTTTGAGTTGCCTGGGTACCTGGATGGGTTCCATTTGCGTCCTAGTTATATTGAACAGGTTTGTCGTGAGACTTGGGAAGGTCTTGTAGTTGGAGTGCGGATGGCGGGTGATATGGTTGCTGGGAAGCTCAATCAGTCTACCCAGCATAATTTGCTGGCTCAGACTTAGGTATTTTAATAGATATATAGAACAAAAATTCAAAATTGGTTGTACTTCAATGTGTTTTTTTAATATAAGAGCAGAGATGCACTTCACTCGTTGGTTTTTTTAACAATAAAAATGTTTTATCTATTTAAGTAAGAGGTAATTCTACATAGAAATGCAATATAACTATAGATAGATAAATATGTTCACATAAGGTTTACGGCATCTCCTAAAAACTAGCCTAGCAGTACTCCCTATGTGACCTTATCCGATATATTCGTAAAGTAGAGTAACTAATTGCAGTTTTTTTTCATATAAATTGCGAGCTAAAATACATGCCAAATTAGCATTGTCGATTTTGTGATAATCCCCAGGAAAAGGAATAGGAGTTTACGGTTTCTAGATTATAATTTTATATTCTTGAAAAAGCTTTTATTTTAATTCTAAATTCAAAGGTTTCAGATTAACAGTACTTACCTACTAACAAATTAGTCCAAAACTCAAGATAATTAATTATGTAATCATATTTTTTTATTGACATGTAAGACTTACCATAAGAATAACTTGACTTTAATTTATTTATTAATGTCCCACTCCGGACAAACATTTGTGTGATGAACATCGATGTTTGTTCTGTGTCTGGGTGTTATATTGTATCCTATGTATGTATTTACAAACAAAAAGTATCTAAGTATTATATCAGTTATCTGGTTCCCATAGTACAAGCTTTGCTTAGTTTGGGGCTAGATGGCGCTGTGTGAAATGTCCACACATATTTATTATTTATTTATTTATTTATAAAAAGATTATGGGTTCTGTAGCCATAGCATCTATTTCATAAATGATTTCAACTTCATATTTCAGCCATTATTGAGAAAAAAGATCTTGACTGACAAACAGACAAAAATCAAAGTGAACCTTTATAGATTTCGTTATATGTCGGAGAGCTTAAAACAAAAGAGCTAAAATGGTTCATATACTTTTTGTCTTAAGAAAAATTGCTAATTGTGCCTCAATTAGTACTAGACGGTTTGTTTGTTTAGTACGTACGCCTTTACTCTTCCTAATAAACATTGTATAGCGGAGGAATAGTTATTTAGTGTTTTGTTTCGGCATGGATCATTTCACAAGGAGCAGGTGAAAAATCATATGATCTTATTTTTCATAAGTGACTACTGCTACTTTTTATCACACACTCTGCTACAAATCACAGTGAGATAATCACACTTAATGAATCGTGGCTTTGGATTTCATAATACGAGAGTAGCATCAGCGGTGAATATCAAAACATATAATTTTGTTTGTTTCAGTAAAAAAACTGAGACATGTAGAGTATAATTTTATAAACATTCCTGTGTGCCTGTGATGTAACGGTGAACTTTGATCTTGTTTAACTTAGAGAGTAGCATTAGATTTCTTGGTAATCATTTCAGAAGGTCGCAACTTCACTAGGTTGCTCCTAAATCACATCTCTGTTCCATTTCATAAAGCACCACCAATCAGATTTGATCATAAATACATTAGGCACATGAAAAATCACAGTCTGTGAAAAATCGCAAGTGACAAAAATAAATCATAATAATGAAATGACAATGATTTAAAGTAGCAATCATTTCCATGCCTAGTTTTGTTTCTCTCTATCGAGTTTGAAATGAGCAAAGACTAAACAAGAGAGAACACTGAGTAGCTATTTCACTGTTACACAGTGTTCATTAATAAGAGGTACAAAATATTATAATTTATTATTTTGTCAAAATTGTGAGAGCCAATTCAAAATGCCATAACATATATAACCTGTAACGATTGAAGTCGCATAAAAATGTTTAACATTAAAAACCTTTGTGGCAATTTGTTACGAATGTGTAAATGGATAGAAGTATTTGTATACGTAAGAGCGCGCATAGTGCCACTAAAGTTATATTATCTGCAACTGTTAAAACCATTTTGATGATGTCAGCTAACAACTCTGAAGTATAAATTAAATAATGTTTTAGGAAATAATTAGCTATACTTAATTATATTAGTAGGAGGTAAGTCCAGTTTGAGTAGCCAGAGCGAGAGTAGGGCATCCGTTCCTAAAGACTTGCCTTACGAGATTCATGCGATTTCAAATCTCGTCCTGATTCAAATTTTTCCTCTATATTAATTGAGTACTTAATACGTGGTATACAATAAATAATTTTTGTATTGTATTGTATATTAAAAATTAATATGTGTTTTTTCTAATAAAAATATTCAATATTCTATTCTACTTTAAGTTAAGACTTAACTTTACAAAAATGCGACACTGTATCAATACCAATAAAATATTTAAATAAAAAGTTTAAAGACATAAATATAAAAGTTTCAGGACTTGGCATATAATGGACAAATGAAATGAGAAATCTAGAAGTCATTTTCTTGTTTGTTGTGGCTTATGCCAAACATGAACAGTATACGGGGTAAGTAATCATAAAAATATTATTAATAATAAGGTAATGATTAAAGTAGGTAATATGCCTATGGCGGGTAGGCGCGTAGGCGCGAGTAATAAAACACCTGATTGTCAGGACTCTCAATTTTAATTATTAAATAAAAATACATAACAGTACAAAAAACACAAACATATGTGTTAGTGCACTAGTTTACCTGCCTGCAAGTGTTTTTTCCGAAAGTTTGTAACCACATACACATAATTTACATTGCTTCACTTATTTTCACTTATTTTGCACTTCACAAACTGTACAAGATGGATGCCATTCAAGATAGCATGAATCAAATGATGCACATGTTCGGCCAACGCATGGATGCTTTTGAGAAACGGCAAGTTTCAAAGTCGTCTTCATCAGAGTCTGAAAATTTAGCAAGTGAGTTTGCCACTTTCAAGTCTTTTGTGGTGGCTTCACTTCGGGCCCTACAGACCCAGATTGAGTTCTTGGCGAAACAAGCTGACCAACAGGAGATGAGAGGGCGGCGTAAAATGCTTCTATTGCATGGCCTTCATGAAGAGCAAAAGGAAGACACATCGGCACTTATTGTGGCAACACTTGTTGAGCGCCTAAAGCTTACAGGCTTTACAACAAACGAGTTAAGTAGATGTCACAGGATGGGTCGTGCCGCGGGAGGGGACAAGCCGCGTCCGATACTTTTCAAGCTCCGTGATGAGGTAATCCGAGGTAAAATTTGGTCATTAAAAACATCTCTAAAAGGCTCTGGTCTAACACTCTCCGAATTTTTAACGAAGACTCGCCACGACGTTTACATGGTAGCAAGACAAAAATTTGGCATCACGAAGTGTTGGACAAGGGACGGCTTTGTCTTTGTGATTGGGCCTGATGGGACCCGACACAGAACTCTGTGTCGGGTCCCATCAGGCCCAATCACATCAGGCGATTACGGCGAGATCCCCGTTACAGCTAACTAGCTGTAACGGGGATCTCGCCGTAATCGCCTCGAAGAAACCGGCTAAGCCCCCAGCAGTGGCGAAGGCAGCGACACCAGAAGCGGCAAGCATCCCGCCGAAGTCCAAGCGGCAAGTCACTGCCAAGAAGTAATGTAAAAATCCGTGTTGATGGCAGGGTAGTCTTTGTTTTGCGTCCGGTTTAATTTTTCTTCTTTAGGAGGGGATTTGGAGCTCCAAATTACTTTCAACCTTTTCATGTATTTATTTTTCTTTTCACCTTCACTTTAATTATTTTCCCTGCGAATTGTAGGTTAAGAAATAAATCATAAAATCACTTCACTCACTTTATGACTTTAGTGACATGACAGAAAATTTACATTGACAATGACAGCTATCAAAAATTTTTTATGTGAAATTGTCATTGAATTACGTTCCGTTTCCCCTAAATAAAGTAGCAGGTTTTATTTTTATTTTTCTTTTTAAGCATGGTGTACACAGATTACATTAGAAACAATCTGCCAAGCGGCTTTTCTATAATAATAATTTAATATTTTGGTGGAGTTGTTCTGTGTTATATCGTTTTCCTTTTTCTGTGTCCTTTACTCCTCGTATAAATATTAATGAGTGATTTATTATTCTTAAGTTTTATTTATTATATATTTAGTCTGGAAGCAAATACGTAGTTTCTACCTAAAAACTTTGTTAGCACATAACCTGAAATAGAAATTATTTCAGTAATGTACTGTGTATGGTTACTATTATATTGTTTTTATACATTTTATGTTATTTATAAAACGCTGTGGGCAGGTGGCTATAGAATGGTCAACAGTATAAGAATATTTTAAAATTATTATTTATATTTGAGTTTATTATTTATATTATACAAAATCTTAATTACATTACACTAAAATGGGTTGCAAAAAATTTCTTCGAGTTGGTCTCCTCAATGCAGGTTCGTTAGGAACTAATCATGATGATTTCATAGTTGGCATGGATAAACACGATGTGGACATTATGGCAATAAATGAAACTTGGCTCCAGGATGGTGGGGAAGGGCGTGCGCCTTGCGTGCCTGGCTATCGCCTTCGTCACGTGCCGCGCCCAGCTGATGTGCGGGGTGGGCGTGGTGGAGGTGTCGGTTTTTTTGTCAAGCGGGGTGTAAGTGCGCGTACGCGTGCTCATTCCGTCGACCCACGGCACAGGATCATTGAGCAAATGTGGTTAACCCCTACTGTGAGTGGGAAAATGGTTGCAATCGGCACTGCATATCGCCCCCCCTGGTTAGACGTAGAACTGTTTTTAGATGCGATAACGGACTCCATAAATTCCTTTTCCGGGTGTGATAGCTTAATACTTTTAGGTGATTTTAACATTAACATGTTAAATCTTAATGACAACAAGACCAAAAACCTATTAACTATCCTTCGATGCTTGAACTTAGTTCAAATAGTGACAACTCCCACGCATTTTACAGAAAATAGCTCAACACTCATTGATTTGGTATGTACGGATTTACCTGTAAAGCGTGTATCTGTAGAACCCGTGGGATCCCTTCGTGGGCATGCTTTTGTAATCTGCGAGTTCAATATCAGAAGGCATAAGTGCGCTTCTTACACTGTCACTTATAGACCGTTAAAAGACATATGCCTCGAGATGTTCGACAGGGATCTAAACATGATACGCTGGGATTTAATCCAGGCTGTCGATGATGTCAACGAAATGGTCCTTCTTTTTAACCATGTTATACTATCTCTGTTTGATATACACGCACCACAAAAAACATCAACCTTCAAAAAGCACAACTACCCCTGGATAACTGATAATGTCAAATTTATGATGCAGTTGCGAAATGATGCACTTTCAGTTTATAGACATACTAAGTCAGACAGTAAGCTATTGTATTATAAAAGTCTTAAGGCGTTGGTAAATATGTCCATGTTCTTGGAAAAAATGGCATACTATAAATTTAATATAAACAACAAACTGAATAACCCAAAGGTTCTATGGAAAAATTTAAAGTCAACTCTATTACCATCAACAAAAGCTGATGATCTACCCTCTCATTTTAGCGATGCAAATGAAATTAATAACCAATTTTTAAATGTTCCTGGCAAAATTGATGTTGAAATTTCTCCCTTTCTTTTTTCGAATTCCATCGGTTTAGTCATCATACTTTTTCTATCACAACAACAAATTCAAATGCAATCTATAAAATTATCAAAGGTTTTAAGTCCAATGCAGAGGGGTATGATCACGTAACGTTAAAAATGTTACTGATGACGTTGCCGTATTCTGTAGAAACACTTACCTCCATTGTAAATACCTCCATTACCACTGCTACCTTTCCGGATCTCTGGAAAATAGCTGTTGTGTGTCCACTGCCTAAAAACAATAATCCTGCTGAGGTCAAAGCTCTTAGGCCTATAAGTATTTTACCATGTGCGTCTAAGGTTATAGAAAGGGTAGTGTGTCAGCAGTTGACAGATTACCTGGAAAGAAATGAAATTCTTCCTGAAGTCCAATCCGGTTTTAGAAGGGGTAGAAGGACAGCTACAGCACTGTTAGACGTTACTGATGATATTCTGGTAGCTCAAGACGACGGCATGTGCACGTTGCTAGTCCTGTTAGATTTTTCTCGTGCATTCGACGCTGTAAATACTACTTTGCTTCTCTCCAAGCTCAGTTTTTATGGGTTTGATCGGGCAACGCTTGCCTGGTTTCATAGCTACTTAACTAACCGCCAACAGTTTGTAGAGTTACGACAGTCTACTGGTTCTTCTTGCTCATCAAACATTGTTGAAGTTAAAAGGGGTGTTCCGCAGGGATCGATTTTGGGGCCAATTTTATTCATTCTTTATAGTGCAGATATTGTCAATAGGATTAAAGATTCGAAGTATCATATATATGCCGACGACATCCAGCTTTATATACATTTTAAACCGAGTGATCTTGATAGCACTTTAAAAAAAATAAACGAGGACCTAAACCAGATTTCATCTTGGTCAGAAGATAATGGTCTTTTGTTAAACCCGTCAAAAACAAAATTCATGGTCTTAGGTAGTAAGCACCAACTAGCTTTGCTGCCTGAAAATATAAGCGTTTCGCTAATGGGCAAGGCGGTGGACCGAGTCTTTGAAGCGCGAAACTTAGGTTTGAATGTAGATGCGGCTCTTAGGTTTGAGAAGCACATAGCAGGTGCCGTACAAAATTGCTTCTATAGGCTCAAAACATTGTATAATTTGAGACCCTATCTCAGTGAAGAGCTACGCATTCAGCTGGTCGAGACGCTTGTACTGTCTAAATTAAATTATGCTGATACTGTGTATGGACCCAGGTTGCTTTCTCGTACACAGCGCCTAGTCCAACGAGTTCAGAACGCGTGCGCGAGGTTTTGTTTCAATATTCCGCCAAGAAATCATGTTACGCCATTTTTAAGCAATCATTATGTTCTAAAAATGAAATCCCGTCGTAAGCTTCATTTAGCCTGTCTACTCTTCGGAGTAGTAAACTATGAGAATCCATCATATTTATATCGCAAACTTAAGTGGATCACTGGGAACAGACAGTGCTCACGTAGACATGCCTCCCAGCAGCTGTCTACCCCGCGGCACCGCACTGCTAATTTCACAGGTGCTTTCCGGTACGCGGCATCAAAATGCTGGAACAATTTGCCACCGCCAATCAGGGTACTTAAAAGCATAAGTGCTTTTAGATTAAAACTGAAGAAATATCTTGTAGACGAGCAAAGACAACATGCTGATATAAATATTGATATGTCTTTTAGCCTTATCTTTCGCTGCAACTTAAATTTGAACATCATTTTAGTTTTTTTCATTATTCTCTAATTGCAACCAACAGTAATTGTATTCTCTTTCTATAGTGTCGTACTGTTTATTATTTAGTATTATTGTCTATGTATTTTGTTTGTTATTTTGTGTAATTTTTAATTTTTGCATACCTATTTATTACTATTATGTATTTTTGTATTTATTTAGAAATCTTTTCTACGGTCACCTGGCAACTATTTCCTACTCCGTAACCAATAGGACTCAGCTGAAAATCAGCGCCACGTGTCATGCACGCCGGCACAATGCTGAGCTGAGCCCTTTTTGACACCACTATTTATTTTTCTTTATATTTAAGGTTTTTTGTTCTTTTCGTGTAATTAGCTATTGTCTATGATATGTACCTACTTAAGTTCTATTTTATAATGTGTGCGTTGAATAAATGTTTTTTCTTTTCTTTTCTTTCTTTTCTATGGGTATTTACCCATCAATTTATTTGCAAGCGATGTGGCCTACCCGTTTTGGGTAGGCCACATCGCTTGCAAAACCAACAATCGATGGGAAAGAACGGTTCTCGAGTAGCGACCACAAACCGGAAGACGCAGCGTGGCTTACACACTAGGTGGATCGACGATCTGGTCATAACTGCGGGAGCCATTGGATGCAAGAGATAAATATAGCTGGTCAAAGTGGCGCTCTATGCGAGAGGATACAGCAGTAAGCGTCTTCAGGTTGATGATGAAGAATCTTGTACTTTTGTCTCAGAAAAATACAGTTATGTTATCAATTTTAGATGGTCATCCTTCATCGTGGAACCTTCTTCTGAAGACCAGCTTGTTAGACTAGCATCCGCATCTGATCAGTACAGCCTGGATTTTTGGATATATCCTAGCTTGGACCGCGAAGACATCGTAATTGTGAAACCAGAGCATCAAGATGGCTTCTTTAAGGTTCTTGAGGATAGCGAAATTACTTATAGAAGTCATGTTGCTGATGTAAAAGCGTGAGATTTGTTTTAAACGATAAATTCTTACAGCAGTTTAAGAATCATGTATTATGACAGGTAATTAAGATTTGAAAAAATGATAACATAGTCAAAAGGCTGTAAATAACCGGCCAAGTGCAGGTCAGACTCGCGCACGAAGGTACCATTATCTATAAAAACGAGCAAAATTAATTACGTTTGTTGTATGGGAGCCCCCTTAAATATTTATTTTATTCTGATTTTTAGTATTTGTTGTTATAGCGGCAACAGAAATACATCATCTGTAAAAATTTCGACTATCACGGTTCATGAGATACAGCCTGGTGACAGACGGGCAGACAGACAGACAGACAGACGGACGACAGCGAGCCTTAGTAATAGGGTCCGTTTTACCCTTTGGGTACGGAACCCTAAAAACTAACATTTTTTCATATTATTTTAGACAACTCGACAAAGAAGATTTCTTCGTTCGAGACACGAAAAATGTATCTCAAAGAGCTGAAAGTGACGAAGAATTTTCTTATGATAATTATCACAAAATAGAAACGGTAATAGTAATAAAAAATATTATTGCGGGTTGAAGCAATTCAAGTTGCTTATTCCACTTTGCCCCAAACCGTCCCACAGGTGAGACAAAATGGAACGTTTGAAATTTCAAAGTCCACTTTGCCCACTAATGAATTTTATTTTATCTTTCCATACCATTTATTTCTAAGCATTAAGAAACATTGCAATGCATTTTTTCCAGATCAACACGTATATGGTTAACATGTCCGAACGCTACCCTGACAAAGTCAAACTCGTTATTCCTGCAAAGTCATTCGAAGGTCGTCCTATCCACTACCTAAAGATATCCACCACCAACTTTGAAAACATAAGCAAACCAGTCATATTCATCGATGCGGGTATCCATGCCAGAGAATGGATTGCACCACCAACAGTCACATGGGCTATAAGGAAACTGGTAGAAAATGTAACAGAACCTGAACTGCTGGAGAGATTTGACTGGATACTTTTACCTGTGGTCAATCCTGATGGATACGTTTATTCTGCAAACAGTGTAAGGCAGTTTTTTTAATTTCTTCTTTAATTTTCCTCCAGGAACTTCTCATGCACAGCTTAAAAGTACCCAAAGTCTCGGTAGCGTAAAGCGCGTTAAGTAAGCGGTTACCCTACCATACACGCATAGTTATGAGGATGATGATCGATATACATTGAATTATCGTTTATATAGGTACATTTTGGTAAACGCTAATTTATTAAAATATAACTAAATAGTATGAATGTAAACCTACGGATTCTACATAGCCATAGACGCAAAGTGAGGCACCAAAATAACGGCGGTATATAAATATGTGTGAGAGAACGGCCATCCAATTTTTAATGTTTTTATAGTGCTAAATTCTGTATTTAGTCGTGAAATGTGATCCTACACGATTTAACTCATTATGTTATTTTTTTGTAAGTTGTGATGGCGGTATATTTTTATTTATTTTGTGTCGCATAGATCATCGGCGTGCTTGGGTATCAATGTGTGTGTATGCCTTGTGCGAAAAGTTCTGCGTGATCTATCCGTAGCCTTTATACATTCACATTCATGCTAAATAAAATTCCAGAACCCCTTGTGGAGAAAAACTCGTTCAACTGACCAGCATAAAGAAAGCGGCAAATGTCCCGGTGTAGACGGAAACAGAAATTTTGATGTCAACTGGGGTCGAAGCCTTACTAGCAAAAATCCTTGCGATGATACGTATGGTGGAAGTACAGCTTTCTGCGAAATCGAAACAAGAGTAGTCCGAGACATCATGCACGAACATCTTGATAGAATGGCTTTGTATATTAACATGCACAGTTACGGCAACATGATTTTATATCCATGGAGCCATAGTATTGACATTTCGCCAAATTTCACCAACCTCCGCAGTGTTGCAATCAAGATGGCTAAAGCTATCGATAGACACGGAACGAGCTACTCGAAAAAATATAAAATCGGTACACCTCCGATGTTGCTCTATAAAGCTTCTGGAGTTGCAATTGACTATGCTCATTCCTTTGGTGTTCCTTTGTCGTTTACCTTTGAGCTGCCTAGTTATAGGAGTGATGGATTCCATTTGCGCCCTAGTGAAATTGAACAGGTCTGTTATGAGACATGGAAGGGTATAGTGGTAGGAGTGAAAATGGCAGGTCACTTGTTCGTAGGAAAGCTCAATTCATCAAGGATGATATCACCTCCTACGACAACCAATTTGCCTTGATAAAATAATATTAATATTGATGTAAATTAATAAACAATTACTATAACAATACTTCAATACACAAAATATTTGATGTCTCGGCTTTTTTATGAATTGACGTATTTTAACATTCCAAATAAGAAGACCTAATAAATTGGTAGAATTCCATTTGTACTCACTTGTTCGTTTGTTTGTGTGATTAACTTTGGGTTTCATAATATGAATCGCGCTAAGGAGGCGCCGTGTGCTCGGCTCATTAGAGCCTATGCTCAATTTATCAGTATTTCACTGTTACCCTTTTATATTAGACCCACCATGCTGCGGTTTCACCCACACATTTTTTTTCTACTGATCATTTCACTTTATCTATTGTATAGGTGGTAGGATTTTTCTGCAAAGTTCGTCTAGGTAGACAAAACGGTGGTACGTTTAGCCAGTCATTCTGCCGCCAAGCAGTAGTGTGTAAGCACTACTGTGTTCCGGGTTAAAAGGCATTGTAGTAAAATAAAAGAAAAAATATATTGAAATTAATTAATTATAGCTAGTGAAATTACTGGGCAAATGAGCTGATCTCACAGTCTTGTAATCTGATTACTAGACTGTGTGATGTCTCAGGATGACGTGTGCAGTGTAGTGTCACGCGAAACTTTAATATTTGAAAGTTCCGAGTGACACTGCATCTGTTATAGGCGGCCGTGTCGCTTAACATCAGGTGAACGACTAGCTCGTCGCGTCATTCAAATCACTCTCGCTCTAGGAAATGACGATCCTGAGCGAAAGAAAAGGATGGAGTATAAAAAAATACAATTCCGTGCTGACAAATGTTGTATAAACTAGTTTATTGACTTAAATCTATTCCATTACGTGGAGATGATGGAGGCAGCTATAATATAATAATTATAAATGATGTATATAGGAAAATAAAAGAATAATCAACTCAAATAACAATAAAATGAATAAGATATGGTTGATTTGGGGGGGGTAGGGGGGATCAGACAGGAATTTCATTTGAAAAATGAATAGTCGTTTTTAGTCGTGTGTCGGGGTGTCAAACCGGAACATACCTTATAACAAGCTTACATTTTTTATCTCAAACTAATCTACAGTTTGAATATATCAGTGTTAGAAGCACCAATAAAAATAACATAGAAATAAAATGAACACTCATTGCAATATACTATTGCATATGACGTACAGAAATGAGAAAAATAGCAGTACTCTTATTCGTTGTGGTTTATGCGAAGCATAAAAAATATAACGGGTAAGTAAATGAGCTATGCTCAGCGTTTCTTTGTGGGATCATAACCTATTTGCCAAAGAACGAAAGCCCTTGACATAGCTCAGTAGATAAACCGGTTGAAGTGGCTGTGGACTTGTCATATCTGCCGCAGAACATGCAGTCGTGGGGTAGACGTGTACCTACTTATTAGAGTAGCGACCATGGTGGCTGATCATGACTGGAAGAGACGAGCCAAAGATCGTGCTCAATGGTGTGCCTTGGGAGAGACCTAATAATTATGTTCTGTAGTGGTTACAGTAGGCTGATGAATATGATGATAATGAACTAAGTGCAAATCAAACCTAAATGCAATTTAAATAATTTTTTGATGTTTAGTTACGTTCCATAAAGATTGTAACTGTATACTCGATAATTACTGTTATTAGTTGGTCATCCTTCTTCATTGAACCATCCACCGAAGAACAGCTTATTTCTCTAAGATCAGCGACCGAAAAATTCGACCTGGATTTCTGGACATATCCAACTTTGCAGCGGGAAGGCATAGTGATTGTCAAGCCGGAACACCAAGATGGATTCCTGAAGATACTTGAGGATCTAGAAATCACTTGCAGTAGTCATGTTGTTAATATGACAGCGTAAGTCTTCGTACTATCGCGTCGTCACAAACCTATTGATTGACCATTTTATAATGTTATTATGAATACCAAAGTATAACTTTGATTTTATTCATTTTGATCCACACGTAACCTAGTTTCAAAAATATTTTTTTTTATCAACGATATCATGGTCTCACCTGATGGTAAGTGACCACGCGGTCAACGATGGAGCATACTTGCCTATACTATTACCAATTAATTCGATTACACCCTATATTAACCTAAATGTATAGGTAATGGTAGTGTAATTTATCGTGGTCTTTTACTGTTGGCCTTACCACCAAGCTCAAGATCGCGCAGTGAGCTATGGACTGAGCTATCTTATGTTCAGGGTTGCCTCGCGAAACTAGATCCGAAACAAGGAGACAAACAAGACCCAAAACGAGGAAGTTCGGAGGAAAACTAAACTATAAAGTCACTGATATAACAGTCTGGCGTGTCAAAATTTTAATAATTGGAAAGAAAGGTTCTCGAATGCCTACCATAATCCGGAAGATGCAGTGTAGGTGCTGACCTACACTGCATCTTCCGGCCTAACCTGGTCAAAATCTCGGGGAGCAGATGAATGCTAGAGGAAAGCAGCCGCTCCAAGTGACGCTCTATGGACATCTTCAGGCTGATGATGATGATGATAATGATGATGTTAATAAACTGAAAGTGAAGTATCACATTTGCAAAGAAGCCATGCTGCCTCTGCACTGGCTGATGATTACATACTTCGAGAAAGTTATTTCATGTGCATAAAGTGTGCTTTACTGTATGATTTAATTTAACTAAAATTAAACCCCTTAATTAATTTTTAATATGTAAGGATCTGTAAAAAGGGCGTTCTATTATAAATTATTAAAACCATACAAAATTCCAGCCTATGTTCAACAGTGGACGTCTTCAGGCTGTTGATGATTAAATAAAATTCATGATAATAGCAAATACCAAAAACTCTTTCTTTTACTTGTATAAACTATTTTATTTTTATTTCAGGCAGCTTTATTATGAAGACTTGTTTATTGAAGAAAAGATTGATAATGCGTCTAGAGCTGGGGTTGATAAAAAAAAATCCTACTATAATAATTATCAATATATGGAAACAGTAAGATGTTTTGTCAGATTTTTATTTTATTTTTATTTTTTTTAATGCTAAAATGGGCATACGTTTGACAGCATCTCATCTGATAGTAAGTGACGAAGTTGTCTAAGGTGGAGCACGTTTGACCATGAGATGCCCATTCTCTCTCTTCATTCACTTCCTCCACACTTCGTTAAGATATCTACTAGTCTTATTATATTATAATAAATACATGATAAAACAACCTTTCGTACCTGTCCAGTAGTAGTTGACGTCACTTTTTATTATAAATATATGTTTAAGTATATAAATGTATGTGTTTATGTGCTATAATTATATTCACGAGTACTTATGCATATAAGTAATTTTTAATTTTATTTTATTGTATTTATTATACCTATATATATTTATTTATTAATGTGTATGTGTATGTATATTGATATTGTATATCATAATATCATACCTCCTACTATTTGCAAAAATTATTGCCTGCAGAGAGCTAGTTTGTCTAGTGTTTAGTTAAATGTTTAAGTATTATTTTTGTTTATATTGCGCACCGCTGGCTACTTCTTATTCCTGTGATACTATCCATCCAAAGGTTGCCTGGAAGAGATCACTATTTGTGATAAAGCCGCCCATTGTGCTTCCTACTAAAAGTAGGTACTCTAATGTTTAGTTTTATTTTATATGCAATGAATAGGTTTTCTATTCTTTTATAGTCTATTCTTACTATACTTAAATTGGTTTATAAAATAACTTAAACATCATCATATAATTAATATATAATTTCCCAGATGAACAAATACATGGCTAACATGGCGATCCGTTACCCAAAAAAAGTCAAGCTCGTCATTCCTGCAAAGTCATTCCAAGGTCGTCCTATCCACTACCTCAAGATTTCTACCACCAACTTCCTGAACAAAAGCAAACCAGTCATCTTCATCGATGGTGGTATCCATGCCAGAGAATGGATCTCACCTTCAACAGTCACTTGGGCTATAAAGAAGTTGGTGGAAAACGTGACCGAACCTGATCTCCTGAAAAGATTTGATTGGGTACTTCTGCCTGTGGTCAATCCAGATGGTTATGTGTTTTCAATGACAGTGGTAGGTGGCTCCGGCAAATCGGCAACGTCGGACTTCTAATTGCTGCCTTACACAATACACATATCGCTTGTGTTCTGTATTGGTTTATCGAAAGATCATAATGATATAGAATATAATATATCATAAAGAACATAAGATTTTTCTCTTTTATCAATCAGAATCAACTAATTGTGCAATATTAACTAGTGGAGCGGCACAGGATCAATATCAGCAATATCACAATAGAAATCTACTGTGCTACGAACTGGTCACTCATCATCATCATCATCAGCCTGAAGACGTCCACTGCTGAACATAGGCCTCCCCCAAAGAGCACCACTTTGAGAGGCTACTTGCCTCCTGCGTCAATCGGCTCCCCCCGGTTCCGACCAGGTCGTCGGTCCACCTAGTGGGGAGCCGACCTACGCTGCGTCTTCCGGTTCATGGTCGCCACTCAAGAAACTTTCTTCCCCATCGGTTGTCAGTTTTACGAGCGATGTGGCCTTCCCACTGCCACTTCAACTTGCTCCCGGTCGCTAAATAGATTAAAATGAAATACTTTTTCTTACCACACAACTTAGCACAAATATGAAGTACACACTACTTACTATGGCTATATGGCTGTAATTGTACTAGAGCTTCTCATTGTTATTTTGTTACTATAGGACCCCATGTGGAGAAAAACTCGGTCAACCAATCAACACAAAAAAAGCACACAATGTCCAGGAGTAGACGGCAACAGAAACTATGATTTCTTCTGGGGTAAAGTAGCAACTAGCAACGACCCTTGCAGTCTCATCTATGGCGGAAGCAAACCTTTCTCAGAAGTTGAAACCAGAGTCGTTCGTGACATTTTGCATGAGCACGTTGATAGAATGGCTATGTATATTTCGATGCACAGTGTTGGAAGCTTTATCTTATACCCGTGGGGCCACAACGGTGGTGTTTCACATAACGCGGCCAATCTTAAACGCGTTAGCGTGAGCATGGCTAAAGCAATCGACAGTCATGCATTGAGCTACTTCTTGAGATATAAAGTCGGGAACCCTGGTCTCTTTTTGTATCCGGCATCAGGAGGTTCGCAAGGGTATGCTCATTTTCTGGGAGTTCCTTTGACGTATACCTTTGAGCTGCCAGGCTATCGTGGTGGGTTTCATATGCGTCCAGGTTATATCCAGCAAGTTTGTCAAGAGACGTGGGCAGGTATTGTAGTGGGAGCGAGAATGGCAGGTGACATGTTTGTAGGAAAGTTTAATCAATCTGTTATCAAGAAATCATTAAATTTAAAATGAAGAAGTAATTTTTCACAGTAATTATTGTTCCCATACAAATGCTCGTGCGTAATATCGCGTTAATCCATCTTCTGACAGATGATATGTCCACGCGTTAATCTTTCTTCTACTAAATAACATTAGCTTACTGCATAATAAGTAATCTGTGGATAACATCACAGAAGACTAAAATAAAATAGGTACAGAAGGTCACGCCGCAAAATCTCTCAAATAAATAGCGACTCTTTCTACAACGCAATAAAGTGCAGTTTAGTTTGCACAGTGCTACAAGCCTACCTAAATAGGTGCCTCTCTTTTTTTTCTTTTTTTTATGTTAAAAGGAGCAAACAAGCATACGGCCCACCTGATGGAAAGTGGTCACCGTAGCCTATGGACATCTGTAACATCCGAGGTGGCGTCACCAATACGTTGCTTACCCTGTAGGACTCTTTTAACCCTCCTCTTAAAGTACTCCATGTTATAACTCTGCGGAAAGACCGCTTGGGGTAGCTCATTCCACATTCCACTCTCTATCGCTGTAGCGCTACTCTTTTACGACGCGTTACGTGTAACGGACCGGCCCAGTAACCGGCCAAGAAGCAGAACATATCTTCTTTCCATCCATGTCTCTAGGTTTCTAGTTTAAAAAATTGTGCTTGTACTTAGAAATTATACTCAAAATGTTGTATATAAAATAATTAATCTTATTAAAACAATCTTTCCAAATAATCGTATTTTATTTCATCATCATCGATAAAATATATCGTCACTCTAGAGAAACCTCTGGCACATCTCTAGGCATCACGGCGAGCGCGAATAGAATAGTCTGAATTGGAAATTGATCCTTACGCTGTGTAAGCTACGTCGGATTATGGCTCAAGGAAACGATAAAAGTAAAGGAAAAGGTCTTTCGAGGTATATTTTTTACGTGAAAATCATTGACACAGTATATCAATCAAAATTAATTTTTAAATCACTTTCTTTTTCATAACTGAGCGAAGGAGGCGCGTCGCCTACATTTCTCCCCCTCAGTGCTTCAGCACTCTTCATCAGGGTCCATCGGTAGCAGTGCCACGCGCGTCACCGGCCGCCGAAATGTCCCTCGACTGGTTTTGACGTCGACCACGCGAACTCGCCCATCGCCGCCTGGATATGTTTTCTCCACGACTCCCATCGGCCATGTGTTTCTCGGTAGAGTGTTGTCGACAACAAGGACGAGGTCTCCTTCACGCAGCGGCCTCTCATCTCGATTCCATCTCTGCCGGGGCAGCATCATAGGCAGGACTTCTTTAAGCCAGCGCTGCCAGTACATGTCACTCAGTCTCTGCGCGATCCGCCACTGCTTTCGAGAACAAAGATCGCCATCACAGAAATCCCCAGGAGTAGGCATACCTGAGGAAGAACCTAAAAGAAAATGGTTAGGTGTTAGGGCTTCTTTGCACGTCGGGTCAACCGAAACATGAGTTAGTGGTCGACTATTGACCATGTTCTCTATTTCCGTCAATAACGTCGTGAGAACTTCTTCCCTCGGAGCTCTTTCTTTCAGAATTACTCGTAGAGCAGTCTTCACGCTTCTTATTAGTCTTTCCCAAGCTCCGCCCATATGAGGACTTGCCGGTGGAATAAAATACCAATCGACTCCTCTGTTTACGACTTCAGTTTGAACGGCTCCAGTCTGCAGTATCGCTTGGTACGCCCTTTTCAGCTCGGTCTCCGCACCTCTTAAATTCGTCCCGTTGTCAGAATAAAAACGTCGTGGCCATCCCCGTCGCGCTGCCATTCTTCTTAATGACATAATTAAGGAGTCCGTTGTGAGCGACGACACGACTTCGATATGTATGCTACGGATGGTCATGCAGGTAAATAAAACTCCATATCGTTTTACTCTTTGTCTCCCGACAGCGACGTCCATAGGCCCAAACAAATCTATTCCGCAATGAGAAAAAGGCCTTTCATGGTGGGCTAACCTGGCTAGCGGTAAGTCTCCTAGTCTCGCAGGTATCGGTGTAGTCTTTCTCTTTCTGCACATCAAACATTGAGAGGCTACTCTCCGGACGGTGGGTCTCAAATTAACTATCCAGTACTTCTGTCTGAGTTCATTTATCACCATCTCATTTCCAGCATGCGCAGCTCGTTCGTGGTAATGCTTTACAATCAAGCGTGATATATGACAGCGTCCATCCAAAATGATCGGATTTTTCATCTGTGTGTCAACATTCTGAGCTGCATCAACGCGTCCATCCACATGTAACAATCCATCTTCACCTATAAATGGTGTCAGTGTTCTCAGTCGACTGTTTCGCTCTATCTGGTTTCCTTGAATTAGGCGAGAAATTTCATTCTGAAATGTTTCACTCTGAGCGTGTTGCATTAGTAAGCGTTCGGCGCTTTCAAGTAGTTGACAGTTGATCATCTCGAAGTTCGCGATCTTTTGACACTTCTTTGTGAACAATAAAACAGCTGCCGTGCTTCGCAGTAGTCGCAACCAAGACGAAAAGCGTTTTGGGTCTGGAACAGGTAACTCTATTTTTTCGATATTGTATACGGTACAAATTTCTAAAATATCTTTATTTATTTTTTGTTCGTTAGTAGGATCCAAAGGCCAGAGCTCGTTGTCTTTAAGTAAAAAATCTGGACCTGTAAATCATCCGCAGTCGTAACTGAGTTCGTAGCTATTTATCTTAGTGGCTTTATCTGCTGGGTTCATCGATGTCGGTACGTAATGCCACTCTTTAATTTCTGTCAAGCTGTCAATCTCCCCCAGCCGATTCGCGACGAACGTTTTGTAGCTCCTAGTATCGTTGCGGATCCAATGCAAAACTGTCGTAGAATCTGTCCAAAAATATCTTTTCGATACATTTATTCTGTGTGCCGTTTGGATTGTTTCAGCTAGTCGGCAACCAAGAATAGCAGCCTGTAACTCTAGGCGCGGTATCGATACAGCTTTGACAGGTGTGACTCTACATTTGCTCGCTATAAAAGAAGTAAGAATAGGCGAGAGCACATCTGTGTGCGTATGCTTCAATATAACGCGCCAATAAGCAACTGCAGCATAAGCAGTAGGGGATGCGTCGCAAAAAATGTGAAGCTCGTACGCTTTGTCTTTTATACTCCCTAATTCTAATTTAGTTTCTGCGGAACGTAAGTACCATCTTGGTATGCGCAGATCTCGAAGTCTCATGAGTTGTGACATCCAGTCCTTAAATGACTCGAATGAGTTATCTGGTATCTTGTCATCCCAGTGAGTATTAGTTTTCCAGATAGATTGTAAAATTATCTTTCCATTAATCGTAAATGGCGCTAGAAAACCGTATACGTCAAAAATTGACATGACAATTCGTAGCAACTCTCACTTAGTCGGTTTTTGTTTTAGTCCCAGTAGATCCTTAGATATTCGCTTAAATGACAAATCAAACCCAAATGTATCGCTTGCAGGGTACCATAGCAACCCCAGAGTGCGTTCCGATAAGCTTTCCTTAAAAATGTCAACAGCTTTATCGTTCAGGGCAGTTTCAGATATTCCGTGGAGTACATTCTGGTTGTTACTGAGAAAACTTCTAATTTCAAAACCTCCTTGTGCATAGATGTAGGTTATGTCTTTAATTAACTTTTTAGCGTCATCCTCTCGTTGACTATCGACATAGTCGTCCATGTAATGGCTTTTGAGAATTGCGTTTACTGCTTCTGGCGTTTCAGATTTAAATCGCAGTGCGTTTTTGTTTTTGATGTACTGCGCAACAAAAGGTGAACAGTTCGCGCCAAAGATTAGTGAAGTCATTACGTATTCTTTAATGGGAACATTTTGACTTTCACGCCAAAGGAATCTTAATGCATGTTGATCTTGTTCGATAATTTTGACTCTTAAAAACATGTCTTTGATGTCGCCGATAATTCCAACAGGCTCTTCTCTAAATCTCATCATTATGCCTAGAAGCAATTGAAGGAGGTCGGCTCCTTGTAGCAAATAGTCATTTAAACAGTGCCCTCCAGATACAGCTGCAGCATCAAACACTAGTCTCAGTTTTTTCTTATTTGGGTTATCGACGCCGAAGTGTGGCAGGTACCAAACACGTGGCTTATCAGAACTGTCATCATTGAGTTCCCGTGCGTAGTCATTAACTAAAAGGTGTTCAACTCGTTCCTTATAACGTGAAGCAAAGTCGTTGTTCATAAGCATCTTTTTCTCTACGGTTCTCAATCTTTTATATGCATTCATGTAAGAATCAGGTAACTTTGCGTCTGACTTCCATGGGAGTCCAACTTCCCAACGACCATCTACAAGTTTTGCAGTGTTTTCCAAGCTCGATATTGCTCTCTGGTCATCAGCGTTCTGTCGTGGTATTTTAGTTACACCAATCGCGTCAAAGGCAAATGATCTTTTTACCTCGTCATGCAGTAAGATGTCATTATCTTCATTGGTACTTACGTGCAGCATAGAGTGCTCGTTCTCAGCAGGTAGCATCCTCAATTCAGAAGAGAGCAGGTGGGGGTTGTTTTTAATCTGTCCGTTCACTGCGCCCACAAAACCATGCACGCACCAGCCTAGTGATGTCTTAGTAGCGTATGGTTCATCGACAAGACCGGCAATAAAATTCTGTGGCGCCAGCAGATGGTAATGATCATGTCCGATAAGAATTCTTGGTTTGACGTTACCGGTGCAGGTCAGTAGCTGATCGTTGTCTCGAAGATGTTGGTATTTTATTATGTCTGAATGTGATATGGTCTGCGTAGCTAAATCCAGCTCTTTCATTTTCCGAGCGTGTAAGGTATACCGTTCTCCTTGGCTGTTAGATATAGTACAGCTGATGTTTTCCACCTCACATGTGATTTTACTGGAAGTCCATGCGCTCTTTGCATTCAGTGTAGCTATGTTACCTCTTAGTCCAGCTTCGTGGGCGATATCTGCTGACATAAGACTTAAGGCTGCACCATCGTCTAGCAGGGCATACGTCTTAACATCTCCTTTCGGTCCATGTACAGTTACCGGTACAACCTTCAGTAAAAGTCGTGAGCTCGTCTTTACTACTGCGTGAGCAACTATGTCAGTTGGAGACTCATCATCCTCATCGTCTTTCTTCTCATTTCCATCCTTTTTCAACGGCCAGTGTAACAAGCGGTGATGACCTCGATTGCAGCCGTCAATGTCACACTCCTTTGCAGGACACGTATCTTTGTAGTGCCGACTCTCGAGGCATTTAAAACAGAGCTTATGTATACGAACGTAATGCCAGCGGTTGCGACGTAGCGCTCGTTTGAATTGCGGGCAAAATGCTAGAGCATGTTTATTTGTTTTGCAAAACTTACATTTGTCAGCCTCATCAGTCATTTTTGAAGTTGACGGCGTTGTGTGTAAAATCTCATTCACAGGGTGCAGGTTGTACGGCGATCGATAGTCATCCGGCCTCTTTCTGACAGCCTGCTCAGTATGAGTTATAATGTGGCTCACTCCAGCCACTGCAGTCTTTGAAGCTTCGATATGTAGAAACTCCGCGAGTATTTCTAGTTTCGACCTCTTTTCGTCGAAGCAAGTGAAAAAGTAATCAGACCACTTACTTATGAGGGTGCTCGGACACTTCGAAATAACAACTGTTAGAAGTTCTGGGCTTCGTAAATAATCATCCTGTTTTATCGCTTTTACTGCAGCTACATAATTCATGATTTTAACTGCAAATGGAACGATGTTGGAATGATAAGCTAAAGGTAGTGGGGCCGTCTTTTTCAACTGCTGGACCAATTTTAAAATGATCGCTTCCGGACGTCCATATCTTAGTTGTAGCGCATCTATTATAGTAGCAGGCGCCGTATTTCCCATTAGAAGTGACGTAACAGTTTCTTTAGCTTCGCCGCGCAGACATTTACGAAGTCGCCATAAATTCTCAACATCTGTAAAATTGCAGGCTTCTGTCGACTCTATGTAAGATTGTTTGAATTGAAGCCACTCTAAGCAGTCACCATCAAATATAGGTAAATCTTTACAGGAAAGTAGGGTATTATTGGGGGTTCTGCCTCACTCTCGCTCCGCTCGACTGATTGAGGCAGAACCCCCAATAATTTGGTAAGGAAAATATTGGGGTTTCTGCATCATTCACTCTAATTCGAATGCTTTAATCGACAACCTATGCTAGTTTTTAGAATGCAAACGGTCAATGCGAATCATGACAGACATTCACTAACGCTCGTCACATTACAAAAACATTAGCCGAACACAGTTATAACGGTATGAATCGTACTTTGTATTATCGAATCAAAACAACGATATCAAATAGAGCTCACAACTTTAAATTATTTTATCAAACGAGTTTAAGATTACATTGCTTGGAAGTGATAGGTTTTGCAATCATGAAATTTCTACTTCATGTTTGAAGTTGAAATTATAATGTTTTATTGTTTGATGATGAGTAAAAGTTGAACTTAGTAAGCAATGTAGAATAAAAAATTGTTTTTTTGCGAGTGGTAGGTATTGAACTTATTAGGTGGTATTTATAGAACATTACTTACAGGATATTTTACACAATTAAAACAGCAAAGTAAGAGATAGGTAGGCATTAAAAATATAATTTTACTATTTTATAAAACATTGTACGACAAATCGGACACTGGTTATTCAGCGATAAAACACACTTTGCACAACTTACAGCATGTCCACATGGTAAAAAACTGATACATAGTTGCTCGAATAAACAAATTTTACAAGTTAAATTTTCGTTGGTATTGATTCGTTCACAATCATTTTCAGATATTGTATCTGATGTTTCAGCACCTTGAGACTTGGTATTTCCTTTTATGTTTTTGTTCATTGTACGTTTTTCGCCTTTCGTTAGTAAAATGTATGGGCAACGCGGAAAGACACATGCGTGTGTTTGGTCAGGTATATCCTCAAGGCTCCAATCTTTCAGCCCTCCACCGCAATAGTAACAAATCACTTTGTCACTATCTCCCGTATAAAAAAAACCAGCATCTACCATTTCTTGTGAATTTTGAGTTAAATCTTCAGGCCAGGTAACAAAACTTTTCAGGCGTTTGGTTTGTGGAGCATACTGAGGATGAACAGGTCGCTTAAAATCCATTTAATTATTGTTTCAGAATCTGTAAATGATTGCCTATTTTTAGCTAATAAATAATTTATTATAATCTACAAAATTAATGTCATAAATATAATATTATATTTATATTTAAAGTGCATTAAAATGTAAAAACTATTTTTTGTAACTTAAAAGGATTTCATTTGATAGTACAATATCACAGTCAGTCAAATTAAAAACTTACCCATACCTTAAAATAAATATGGACGTTCGAGCCTATGGTATATTCAAGATACTAAGGTATTTGAATAAATAGATGGGGGGTAATAAAATAAAATGAAAACGTGTTGTCTGTTTAAAGTTATTTTGATAAATAAGTTCTAACCACGAAGTATAGGTACTTACCTAGTTCAATAGTTTCTGTTTAAAAATATGGATTAAGTAAGTAAATGTATAATAATTTCCTTTTTTTACAAATTATTTATATTTTAGTATAAAATTAAGTAACTTAAGTAGTAGATACTTCTCATTATAAGAATTGAAAGCTGCCTAAATTAACCAAAGAAAGATTGATAAGTAATAAGTGTATTATTTTTGTAGTGAATAGTGAATACACATAGAATAATTACTTTTAATTCTCTACATTCATTGTCTTAGGAGACTCAAAGTACATGCCACTACCATATAAAAATTTCGTCTCCGGTAACTGCGACGGCGTGTCGCCGTGCCTTAATTAGGAAAGTAAAGGTGCTATCATATTGACTGAACAGTATTTATTCGAATGTAAGCTTTACGTAGATAATAAGTAGAATTGATTACTAATAAAGAGTGTAGAAAAACAATGCCTAACTCCATAACTAGATCACTAGTCAGAATGAGGTTTTATAATTGCATGTTATAAATAGAGGTGCATCAACCAGAGCGTTTTTATTTCTCCATCCAATTTAAGAAGTGCAGTTTTCAGTGCTCTGCTCGTGTACCTACATTAATTTGGAAAGTATGTAAGTATGTTTTAAATATTTTTTGTGATTATGTAGGTGTTTAAACGTAAATTAAATGATTATTATTAATTCTTCTTTTTCTATTACCTAGTATGTCTTTTTTGTCTAAAACTTCAATTTGCAATAAATAATATATTATTATTGATACTAAAAAAATATTTATGTTCATCTAAGTATGTGTGAAAATGTTTTATAAAAATTGTGTATAATTTTATATGGATCAATAATTATTTTTATTTTGTGTTTTGTTTTTTGCTATCGAGTTTGTTGCATGCTGAGTATGAGCGGGACCTAAGAATGTCATAACATCACACAATGTTACTTTATAATATTATTGAACTAACTATTTTTATGTTTTATTTCTATGTTAGTTCTGTATGGTAATGTAGTGTTATGTGATGTCCTGAATAAATGTAGTACCTTACTGACATGACTTAATCGCGCTAAAAAACATATATTTGGTATTTATTTTATTATTTTTATTTTTATTTTTATTAAAGGTTCACAAAAGTGGCTGTATCGCCTTACAATAAACAATGTAATAATTAAAAAATACACACGATTGGCAATTTTCTAATAATTATTAAACAAATATACCCCTAGACAACTCTTATAGCCATCATTTTAAGAGTTCTTTTTATCATGAGTCCCCCACCAATAAAACCTTAAAGCATCACAATTAAAGTCAATTATGTTAATTTTTTCTGTTTTAATATTTCAGGTCGTCCGTAAATCCTTTCGATTCTGACAAAGAGACACCGAGCGCAACTCTAAGTAGGAAGGAAAAAAAACCGGCTAAGAAGGCTAGCAGCAAATCTACGAAAGGCTACAGCAGCCGGTCTAAGAAGACTCCAGTGCTGCTGCAATCGTCTGACTCCGACTCCGATGAGCCTCGGGCACCGATATCGCCGCTAAAGAGAAAGAAAACTATTGCAGCTTTTCTTGATTCCGAGGTTTGTTTTCATAATAGGTACTTATATTTTTTTATTATGCCTGAACTAAATCTAAAATTAAAAAACAATAAAGTAGGTAAACCTAATCTAAGAAGCTATCTATCTTTAGATAGCTATATAGCTATCTTCTTTTTAATATGAATAATTATATTATAGGAAACAGCGAGGCATCTTTCATTATTTTATATTTTTTAATGATGAAATTACTCATAAATAAAACAGCGGTGTTGTATTTGAAAATACATTCTAAAAAAACGTTGTGTTGGGATGTTATAGTCTATGCATACCTGATGTCTGAAAGTAACTATGTCTTAGTTAAACATGTCCAGCTTTATAGAAGAGAACTTACTTTTAGAAAGAGGATTAGGTATACTCAAAGCTGTTTAAAAGTATTTTTACCAAGTGTATACTTATTTTTAGTTTGCTTGTTTTGTAATATTTTGATTTTATTTATATCAGGAGGAACGTGACCAGTGCCAGGAGCCCATCAGAGCGTCGGCTTTGCGCAGCTACCTGTCTCGACGTGTTGGTTCCGGATGCACCGTCCAGAGAGACCCGACTCGCGCGGGCGAGTACTTTGTGGAGCTCCGCGTGTACAACGCGCGTGAGGCTGAAACGCTCCCCAAAGACCGCTGGAAGCGAGCGCTCATTACTTATAAGTCCGCGCTTAACGATACAAGCGCTTCGTGGAAAGCAGTGACTAAATTAGTCGCAGCTGCCAAGGAAGATTATTCTTCTATCCAACCCATACTATATCCATCAAATGTATTTTGAGATAGGTATAGTATTCTGCAAGTTGTTTAGAATTAGTAAAATGTAAATGCAATTAAATACATAAAGGATAGCTATTAGGCACCTACTTATGTTCTTTCTTTTTAAATAGGCGTGTTTTTATTTCCACTACTCACATCAAGCACTAGCTACAAATATTTGTTTTTGCATACTTAGGTACTACTTAAGTATGTTTTTTAATTATTAATTTTAAGTATATTTTATTAATTTTACGTGTCTTTTCTTACAGCAAATCTGAAAATACCAAAAATTAAAAATTCCAAAAACTCAAATACCAAAATTTATCTTTAAGTACCTAACTGAAATAGGCTTGTGTGTTACCCAACAAAATGTATTATAATTGTATTTTATGAGTATAATAATAATTATGTAACCATTATATGATAATTTTTAAAACTCTTGTACTAAATAAAGATTATTATTACCTTACCTTGCGGTACCTTGTTATTTTGTGAGCTATCTTCCTACATAAGTAACAAATTAAAAACCTGTAAAAGTGAATTTCTGATATTAAATTTCTTAAATATGATGATGTCTGTTTGAAAGATTTGGGTTACCTCACATTTGTATATTTTTCATTAAAGTAATGTAGTAAGTAAATGTGTAAATGTGTAGTAGTAAGTAAATTCTATAATATTTGAGATACCTACCTAGTTCATTCAAACCTACTTGAGCAATATATACTTTTGAGTTCTCGTTGTTTAGCTAGATCTCAAATATCTAACCATCAATCAGCTGTTTGAATTTCTATCTTACTATTATTTCTAGAGCTTAGACGCAAAGCAAAAAACCATGAAATTTTGTCAGGATTGTAGTTTAAATGTCTCAAATTATGCATCACATAAAAGAAGTAATATCCATAAGTCAAACTGCCTACTTAGAACGGAGTTTGATAACGTGCAATTAATAGCCACTGCTTTTAAAAAGAGAATTGCTAGTTACAGAGTTAATCCGAAAACTAGTAATGTTTTATCACCTGAATTATTTCTAGCGGATACATGTGGTACTGTTAATCAATTAATTGAATCGTTACTGCTAAAACATCAATCCATAAAAGTTAGTTTGGAACTTTTCGTTTTATACAGACTGCCAAAAAATGATCAAATATCTATGAAATCATTTAACACTAAATACTCTGCTATAGTCCAAAGTACTGACGTACAGCATTTCTTTGCTGAGTATGCTAAACAGCTGATAAACAAGTGCTCAGAGTTCGAGTTATCAGAGTCTGGTTGGGCTATAGAGTCAATCGATCATTTAGAAGTAAACTTTGTTAAATATAATCCATTAAGAGCTGGTAATTACATATCACTACCGCCTAAGGTTCGTAAAACAAAATCATGTCTTAATATTCAGAATTCTGACAATCATTGTTTTTTATGGAGTATTATAGCCCATCTGTATCCAGCAAAATGTAATCCTAATAGAGTATCTTCCTATCCACATTACTCTAAAATATTGAACACAAATGGTATGTCCTTCCCACCCACTTTTGATGATATAAAACTTTTTGAAAAACTTAATCCTGGCTTAAGTGTTAATGTTTATGGTTTGGAAAGCAACGATACCGTTACTGGACCGTTATACAAAACCTTGCAACGTAAAATTGTTCATATAAATTTATTGTTAATTAACAAACAAGATAACAACCATTTCTGTTTGATAAAAAATTTTGGAAAGCTGGTGCATAGTCAAATTACAAAACACAAATCTAAAATTCATTTATGTGATGAGTGTTTTCAATACTTTGATTCCGAGTCAAGATTAGATACTCATAATTGTGCACGAATGAAAACAGTTCTTCCTGAAGAACACACTAAACTCCGTTTTGCAAACCCTGAAAGAACTCAACGAATTCCGATTGTTATTTATGGAGATTTTGAAAGTTTGCTTTTGGAATATTCAGATAAAAGTAAAAGTGAAACTGTAGAAAATATACAAATTCATGAAGCCACTTGTTTTGCATACTATATTTGTTGCGAATCAAACCCAGAACTGAATGATTTAATATATTACCGAGGTCCAAATTGTTCAAAAAAATTTGTAGAATCTATTTCTAAGGATGTTAAAAGATTGCAAGAAATTTTATCTATATCTAGAGAAATGATTCCACTAACTCAGGAAGAGCAGTCTCATTTTAACAGTGCTTCATTATGTCATATTTGTCAGAATCAATTCTCTGGTAAAGATAGTAAAGTTCATGACCATGATCATTTTACTGGCAAGTATCGAGGGCCGGCTCATAATAAATGCAATATAAATAACAAGAAATGTCGCTACATACCTATAATATTTCACAACCTTTCTGGTTATGATTGCCATTTGTTTATAAACGAACTTTCTAATGTTTGCGGTCGAATAAATTTAATTCCCAAAAGTAAAGAAAAATACATATCTTTCACAAAGTTTTTTCCTATTGATGCACAAAATGTGATACAACTGAAATTTATAGATTCATTTAATTTTCTAAGTTCAAGCTTGGATCATTTAGTAAGGACACTAAACCCTGAAGATTTCAAAAATTTGCGAACATTTTTTGTTGATGAAAGTTTATACAAATTATGTCTTAGAAAAGGAGTATATTGCTATGACTATATGGACTCTTGGGAGAAGTATGAAGAAACTCATTTGCCAGATCGCACAAGTTTTTATAACAAACTAACATCAGAATCAGTCTCAGACGATGATTACAATCATGCTTTAAAAGTATGGGAAAAATTTGATATAAAAAATTTAGGCGAATACACTGAATTATATTTGAAATGCGATGTTCTACTACTTAGTGACATTTTTGAGAAATTTAGATCTATGAGTATGAATCATTATGGACTCGATCCTTGCCATTATGTTTCATCACCTTCATTAAGTTGGGACGCCATGTTGTTATTAACTAAAGTTGAATTGGACTTGATATCAGATGTAGAAATGTATCAAATGTTAGAATTTGGCATTAAGGGTGGACTTGCGCAGTGTTCATTACGATTTGCAAAAGCCAACAATAAATTTTTACCAGATTTTAACGAAAAAGAGCCCAGTACATTTTTAACTTACCTAGATTGCGTAAACTTATATGGTTTTGCTATGATGCAGCGACTACCTACCGAAAATTTTAAATTCTTGAGTGAAAATGAAATAGCAATTCTTGATGTTGATTCTATTTCACCTGATAGTGAGTGGGGGTATATATTCGAAGTAGATATCCATTATCCTTCTGACATTCATGACGAACATTCTGATTTACCATTTGCAGCGGAAAAATTAGCGGTTCCAATATTGAGTTCTAGTCAAAATAAAAAGCTAATAGCAAATCTCTACGATAAATACAAATACGTCATTCACTATATTCACTTACAGGAATGTTTACGAAATGGGCTTAAGTTGTTGAAAATCCACAGAGTTTTAACTTTCACACAAAAAAACTTTTTAGAGCCTTATATATCGTTGAACACATTACTTAGACAAAAAGCAACCTCAGATTTTGAAAGAGACTTTTTAAAAAACAAAATAATTCAATTTTCGGCAAAACGATTGAAAATAAACGAAAACAGGTTGATGTAAAGTTGGTGAACGTATGGAAAGATAGCTGTAATAAAACTAATAAACTCTGTGGGGCTGAAAAGTACGTAAGCGCTCCAAATTTTAAAAATCTAGCGATTATATCTCAGAGTCTCGTTGCTATTCAATTACAACCAACAAAGGTGCTTCTTGATCGACCAATATATGTCGGTTTTACCATATTAGAACTCGCAAAAAGTCATTTATATAATTTTCATTATTCAGTAATGAAAAAACTTTACGAAAATAATATTAAACTTTGTTACACTGATACCGACAGTCTTTTATATTTCATACATACAGATGATTTCTATAGAGATATGAAGTCCAATATCCAATATTTTGATACAAGCAATTTTGAGGGCGGTAATGTTTACGGCATTCCTAAAGCAAATAAACAAATACCTGGTCTTTTTAAGGATGAGATGGGTGGAGATGTCATCTCAGAGTTTATTGGCTTAAGAGCTAAACTGTACTGTATAGACTCTTTAAAGTCTACTATTAAAAAAGCAAAAGGTGTAAACAAGCCCGTCTCAAAAAAGCTTACTGTTGAGAAATATAAAAATACTTTAAAAAACGATACAAACCTAAGAGATACTATGTATACTATTCGCTCTAAAAATCATAAACTGTTTACACAAAAAATGAATAAACTAGTACTCAGTGGAAATGATGACAAGCGTTTCCTTAAGAAAAATCAATACAAGACTTTACCTTGGGGACATTACAGATTAATATTTTAGGCAATAATTTTTATAAGGATACTATTTTAATTACTATTGTAACTTTCTGTTAAACTAAAAAATAATCATTCTTGTCTAGCTTCATGCCGTAGTGACCCATTATTGTATTCAGTCATTAAATTGCTAACGTATTTTATTTGTGATAAGTAGTATAATTTTAGTAACATAGTTATAATTATTGTATATGAAACTAACTATAATATATATCTGTAATCTGTACCTATAATATTATCATAATTAAATTAGCCGTGTATAAAAAATGTATAGTTATTATTCTTTAGAAATAATATTATAAATATACCTTAATAATTTCAAATATTCTTGTTTTTCATTTTATTAGCCCTGACCTTATCATATAAATGAAAAGACAAATAAAACAACGATTATACACAAATCATTTATTAAGTTTATTATTATTTTATTTTATTCATAATTACTGTTATTATTATTTTTATTTATTATTATTTATAGTTTAATTATTTCAAGTTACATTTGTTACATTAAGATATTTATTCTTGTTTTTCATTTTATTAGCCCTGACCTTATCATATAAATGAAAAGACAAATAAAACAACGATTATACACAAATCATTTATTAAGTTTATTATTATTTTATTTTATTCATAATTACTGTTATTATTATTTTTATTTATTATTATTTACAGTTTAATTATTTCAAGTTACATTTGTTACATTAAGATATTAGGTTGACTAAACAGATATAGGTAATAATTATAATTAATAAATAGGTACAATTCATTAAATATTAATCT
This sequence comes from Ennomos quercinarius, assembly GCA_910589525.2. Taxonomy (NCBI): domain Eukaryota; kingdom Metazoa; phylum Arthropoda; class Insecta; order Lepidoptera; family Geometridae; genus Ennomos; species Ennomos quercinarius. Next base: position 13,130,568 of record OU342505.1, on the reverse strand, counting down.
TAGAAAAACTATTCAAAATCATACAGTTTTTGACCTATTTGTCTAATTAAAGTATTTGTTGCATCCAATATAACATCGTAGTTGTTATTTTCTTCAACTACATATTGCGCAGACACTACAGAATTTTCACAATCACTATTATAATAATGTTCATCTTCCTGATCTTTCAGTTCGTAGACAGTTATTTTTATAAGTTTTTGTCCTTTTTTAAGCTGTGTGCGCCGAATCACATGCGCTGTTATTGATGATGAGGTAGATGCGACACATTTTCGCTTTTTCTGTGGTTTTTTAAATTTTACAGCCTGTTCCTCATTAGTTATTTTGCTGGTACTGGCCTGTCCGTGGATTTTGTTGTCTATTTTCTCAAGATATCTACCATCTGGTAGATCTGGTAGATCTTGAGTGTAGAAGAAAGGGTTCATTTCTTCAAAGTTTGACATTTTCTGTAACAAAACAATAATATTAATTAGGCAAGTATACTTAAAACGTAATTTTAGAACACACTCTAAATTGATAAAGAAAATGCAATAAAACTTATCTGCAAGTAACGATTATTCCTAAAAACCATCAACATAAAGCATATAAAATAATATAAAAATATGGAACTTACCAATTATAAGAAGTGATGAGTGGTGACTCACTGAAGGCGGGTGCCGGCTTCAAAAGTTTGCGTTCTAATAAAATAATATTGTACTTTAAATAAGAATCCAAATGAAAACATGTTAGAACATGCATATTTCAAATTTGGTTGTAACGCTAGAACACTGCATCCGATTACCTATTCATAGATCTATGAATTGCCGATGCTGCGCAATTACAAGTATTTGCATATAAATATATACACTATACACCAAATTAAGACAAGTTAGAACATGAATTTTAATTGCACGCGTGCAAATCCTTAATAATATTTTTTCAATGACATAATATTTTTACATCTAGGTATATAATGAGGATGCACTATAAAATAACATCAGACAAACACCATGAAGTTCACTAAACAGTCGACAACGCTAGAAATTAATAATATAGATGTAACGTCTCACCCTCACGCCCTCAGACATAGCATATTACTTCCTGATACCATTCGTAGCATAATCTGTGGTCCATCTAACTGTGGAAAAACTAATGTAATGATTAGCTTATTGCTGCATAAAAATGGTTTGAAATTTAATAATGTATATCTATACTCAAAAACTACATTTCAATCAAAATATTGTTTTTTGAATGAAATATTCAGACATACTCCAGGTGTAAATTTTTTTATGTTCAATGACAACAAAGATGTAATTGATCCTAATTCTGCTTTGCCGAATTCTGTTTTTATTTTTGACGATGTCGCATGTGAAAATCAAGTTAATATTCGTAACTACTTTTGTATGGGACGACATAAAAAAATAGACTGTTTCTATTTGTCTCAAACGTATTCTAAAGTACCTAAACAGTTAATACGAGATAATGCTAATCTATTAATTATTTTTAAGCAAGACGATATAAATTTGAAACATATTTATAATGAACATGTGAATTCAGATATGGATTGGCCTGTATTTAAAAAATTATGTGCCCGTACATGGACAGGCCCACACACATTTTTAATAATTAACAAAGATAGTGATTTGAAAAATGGTAGATACAGACATGGTTTTGATACATATATAACTCTAGACGAGTAAATCTATTTAAATACCAATAACTAATGGTTTCATAGCATTCAATGGTGTAGTTTCATTATAAAATAACGATTGTTATTAATTAAATCCTAATTTAAAAAATGGAAAAAGAAATTAAACAGCAAATTCTTTTATCAGCCAAAGCTATAAAAAGTAAATTAAAACATATGAAAAGTGAAGAAGACAATATGAACTATAATCTAAGCAAAGTCTTTAAGCCTCTTACTGGTCCTTTAAATGTAATTGCTAAATCTAAGAATAATAAATTAGTGGATATAAACACCCCAATTTTTGATAATGAAGCTGATGTTTCAATAATTTCCAATGCTTCTGATAAAAGCGATATATCTTATGCTAACTCCGAAAGTGATTATAACTCACTTGGAAGTAACACCACAGCAACTAAATGTAAATCAGATGAGGAAAATTTTACAACGCCTGCTAAAATAGAGAGAAATGTTACAAGTTTAGATACTCCTTTACTATCTATGTTAGCAAAAGATGATTTACTTGAGGATAATAATACATTAAACGTACCATTTGGAATACGTACTGAAAACAAGAAGTTGCTAATGGGAAACATGCCAATTTCTTTCAAAATTATTGGGGAAACTTCTAAAGGTTCACAAATATCTTTAGTTTCATTTGGAGATAAGAACTATGAAATTACTCCTGGAATAAAAGAACTACTGTTTAAAAAAAAGCCTAATCTTGATTTGGTTTCTGAAACAGACAAAATAGTTTATAAGGATATGTTACACAACACCAATGCTCATAAAAGAGATTTTAAAAACTGTGGTCAAATAAAAGGCGATAAAGGAATGAAATACTGTAACATAATTAAACCATTATTTTTTGAACCTGATCAAATTAAACATGGGGGTAATATTTCAAGTCTGAAAAAGACTTATAAAAAGAATACAGATTTTATTTACTGGGATGATCCAAACGAATTAATTGAGAGGCTTATGTTATTAATGGCATCAAAAGATGCGGGAAATAGCAACCATGACAATGAAATCATATCCATAATAGAAGAACTAAAAGAAGCCGGCATCATAAAAGAATAAAAAAGTAGTACCCGAGCAATCATTGTTTAGTCTTAAAGTTCCATTCAAACATGAATGTCAACAAATTCGGACATCACGTTTTAAAAAAGCAAAAAAAGATTTATAATATTGTACCAACCGACTGTTTATTAAAACAAGAAGGTGATGGAAATTTAGATGTTCAAGATAGGATATTAAAAAATCTTAAACATCCCATTGATTTCAATGATGGTGCCACAAAAGATTACGTCGATAGCTCATTGTTAGATATTATGAATAAAATTTCAACCAATCACATATTACTTGTAGAATTAAGTGAAAGAATAGAAAAGTTAGAAGAACTTTTTAAGCAAACTAATAAAAAAAAATGAGCAAAGAAAGCGTGGTAAATGAAATTCATAAATGTGCAAGGATTAATTATCCTCGCAGACATGTTGTAATGAAAGGCATTGACGATCTATGGCAAGCTGATTTAATAGATATGCAATCTGTTTCAAATGCTAACCGCGGATATAAATACATCTTAACTATTGTAGATACATTTTCGAAGTATGCGTGGACATACCCACTTAAATTTAAAAGCAAAGAGCTTGTATCACAAGCGTTTTTGTCATTATTGCAAAAAGGACGTGTTCCTAAAAACTTACAAACTGATCAAGGAACAGAATTTTATAACGAAAAGTTTAAAGCTCTAGTAGATCAGTATAAAATAAATCACTACTCGACATATTCTACAAAAAAAGCATCTATTGTAGAAAGGCTTATAAGAACTTTGAAAAACAAGCTTTATAAAGAATTCAGTTTAATAGGACACTATAAGTGGAAAGATGGACTACTTGATAAAGTAGTTGAAAAATATAACCATACAACTCATAGAACAATAGGTTTGGCGCCAGTGCAAGTCGGACAAAATAACGAAGACTTCGTGTTGGAAAGACTTACAAAGATTCATCATAATGTAAAGTGTAAAAGAAAAGGTAAATTAAAAATCAACGATTTCGTTCGAGTCAGTAAATATAAAGGAACGTTTGAAAAAGGTTACACTCCTAATTGGTCTACAGAAATATTCAAAATTGTCAAAGTCCAAAATACTAATCCATTCACTTATTTAATTGAAGATATGAGACGTCGTCCTATTCTAGGAGCATTTTATAGTGAAGAACTTCAAAAGTCTCAGCATCCAAACGTATATCTTGTTGAAAAAGTATTGAAAAGAAATGGGAACAAATGTTTTGTTAAATGGCTAGGCCTGCCATCCAATGAAAATAGTTGGATTAGTAAAACAAATATATTATAAAGATAATATATTTCAGTATTCTACTCAGTCTATATGAAGTTATGAAAGGGAATAGTCTTCTCAATAATTTAATTAACAAATTACCATTTGAACTTCATTTACCTGGATACAACTATTGTGGTCCTGGAACCCAATTAGCAGCAAGGCTTGCTCGAGGAGATAGAGGCATCAATCCGTTGGACGAATATTGCAAAAAACACGATATAGCCTACAATAGATCATCTAAATTGTCTGATCGACATAAGGCAGACATAATTTTACTAAAAATGGCAAAGAAACGAGCCAATTCTTCTAACGCTAGTATTGGAGAAAAAATTGCTGCTAATTTAGTTAACAAAGCTATGTTGACAAAAGTTAGTTCAGGTGCTGGATTAAAAAAAAGTTTTAAAAGCATTGTGTCACATGCTAAAAATTATATTCGTAAAATGAAACCTAAATGTAAAAAAATTGCAATAAAAATGGCATTTGCAGCAGCAAAAGAATTATCTAAGGATTTTCCAGTAAAACTACCACGAATTATACCAATACCTAAATCAGGAGGCGTTCTTCCGTTGATACCGATATTTGCGGGACTGTCAGCTACTGGAAGTCTAGCTGGAGGAATTTCCGGAATCATGCAAACCTACAATGTATATAAATCTGCTAAAAAACGACTTTCAGCGCTTAAAAGTCAACATGATAAGATGGAAGGCTTAACTATTGGAAAAGGCTTGTGTCTGAAACCCTACAAAAATGGATTAGGAATATATTTGTCAAAAAAAAAAAACTAAGCAATGAGCTACCTCATAGAGCTCTCACTAATATAGATTTGATGAAATATTCCAAAAATATTCCTTATTTTAGAGGTGTGTATATGAGAGATGAGCTACCTAAAACTCCTTTTAATAATGAGTGTGGAATCATTAACTTAGACAGTTCAAATAACCCTGGTACTCACTGGGTAGCCTATGCAAAAATATACGATTTCGTTGAATACTTTGATAGTTACGGAAATTTAAGACCACCAAAAGAACTCATAGAATATATGAAAAAATATCGTATTCTGTATAATCATGATAATTATCAGAAAAATAACACATTTAACTGCGGCCATTTATGCTTACAGTTTTTGAAAAATTTTTGGCGTGAACAACCGGCTATGTAGTACTTAGTCAATAAATATGATGTTTCCAAAAATTTTTGTTCAGTCTGTTGAATATTATAGTTCAGGCTACCACGCGATGTCTATCACTTTAACTTTTTCCGGAAATGAATCAGTGTTGGAAACCACTTTTAATCCTCCTTTAACTTTAGAAGATAGTTATGAATGTGGTTTATTGTACTTCAGTGTTTTTAATACCATACCAAATATAACTAGTGAAAACAATGTATTTGTATATGGTGAGAAAAACGAACAGATAAAAATTCCAAGTGGCTCTTATGATTTAGAAGATATTTGCGGATATTTGAATAATAATTTAAATGATTGTGAGTTAAATATTGAATCGAATTGCAATACTTCGACATGTTCTTTATTTTGTACAAAACTTGTCAATTTTGAACCAATGAATAGTATTGGGAATTTATTAGGATTTCGAAAAGAATCGCTAGAAGCGAATAAATGGCATGTGTCTGTTGACTCAGTGAACATTCTTCCGGTGGCAGTGATAAGGATCGAATGTGATTTAGTTCAAGGGTCATACACTAACGGCGTATCTTCACATATAATTTACGAATTTATTCCAAACGTTCCTCCTAGTTACCGGTTTATTGAGAAACCAAAAAATATTGTTTATTTTCCTGTTAAGAATAACAGCATAATATCATCAATTACAGTCAAAGTGCTTGACCAGGACGGGAATCATATAAATTTTGAGGGAGAAAATATTCAGATGTGCCTGCATTTGCGGAAATTAAAATGATCGTTTTTGAACAAATCGTTAATAATAAAACATGTAAAACAAATTCAAAAGGCACTATTCTAAAACAAACGCTCAGAAGACAAAGACGTACGAAGACCAAAAAAAAATTAAAAATTACCAAGAAAAATAAAGAATTTCTACGAGCTCTGGGATTCAAAACATGAGTATTCTACATATTGATAATATTCCGCGTTTCGATAACTCTATCGAGAGTTACGAAATTCACACATACAATCCTTACAATAACAGTTTTAAAGAAAATGATGAAATTCGCATATCAATAAATCAGCAAGACGTTTACGTTTTACCTTCCGCCAGCTATATTTACATTGAAGGTCGTGTTACTGTGACAGGAAAGGATGCTACAGGAAAACCTATTAACAAACCTGTTAAATTCACTAACAACGCTATTTCATTCCTGTTTCAAGACATTCGATATGAGATGAACGGTGTGGAGATAGATCGTATAAGAAATCCTGGAATCACTACGACGATTAAATCATATGTGTCTATGAATGATGGAGAAAGTAAAGTTGCTGCTGTATGGGGTTGGAATATAAATGGATGCAATGTTAAAGATAACTTTTTTAGTATTGTTTTTCCACTTAGCAAACTTATAGGTTTCGCCGAAGATTATAATAGGATAATTTTAAACTGCAAACATGAACTAATACTTAACAGAAGTAGTACTCATATAAACAGTTTAATTATTGATAAAGATGATAGCGTTCAAATGGATATACAAAGGGTACAATGGCGAGTACCTCATGTAAAAGTGTCTGATCGAGAAAGGCTTGTATTACTAAAATGCTTAGAGAAAGACAAACCCATTCAAATGGCTTTTAGGAATTGGGACTTATATGAGTATCCATTATTGCCTAAAACAACAAAACATTCATGGTCTGTAAAAACTGCTTCTCAGTTAGAAAAACCTAGGTATGTTATATTTGGCTTACAGACAAATAGAAAGAACAACAAAGCTCAAGACAGTTCAATATTTGATCATTGTCATTTAACAAATGTAACACTATTTTTAAATTCGCAGTATTACCCATATGATTCACTAAATATAAAGTTTGATGAAAATAAATACAGTATATTATATGAATTATACACGAAATTTCGTCAGTCTTATTACAACCTTCCGATCGATCCGTTGCTGAGCATTAGTGAATTTAAAGAAAAAGCTCCTTTGTTTCTAATAGACTGTTCAAGACAGTGTGAAAATTTGAAATCTGGACCAGTGGATGTGCGTTTAGAAATTGAAACATCTCAAGATATTCCTGACAACACAGCTGCTTATTGTCTTGTAGTTAACGATCGACTTGTCGAATACAAGCCACTCAGTAATATTGTGCGTAAATTATCATGAACGCAATTGTGGATGTACAAGGATTCAAAACAGATTATAATGAGTTTATTCTGAAAGAAATAGCAGTACATTGTGGTCTACAAGTGATCACTTTCCTATTCAAGCCACCATTCCCATTTAATGATTTAACTGCCACAGAGAAAAAGCAAGTCTGTTGGATTGAAAGAAATAGACACATATTTTGGAAAGAAGGATTTTTACCGTACAGTGATCATAAGTTTTATGTTAGAGGACTATTAAAAAACAAAAATATTTATGTGAAAGGATCGGAAAAAGTTAAATGGTTAAGAAATATATTAGACGAAGATATTGTTAATATCGGAAACAGTATTGCATGTATATTTAATTTAGAAGATTATGACTGTCCTAGTTTGTTAAGTTTAGATAAAAAATATATGTCATGCGTAGATGTTTATCAGTGTGTGTATCATTCTTCATTTTGTGCTTTAAAAAATGTTATTTGTATGTATAAATGGAATTTGGAAAATAAATGTTTTTAAACAATTTATGTAGTGGTTTTCGTTCAATATACCTACAATCTGTCAATATCAAACACATTTTATTTCTAAATATAGGAATCTAAAAATATTGCTAGTTTGGCGCGGCTAGGTAGATCAAAAAATAATAAAGTTTAGTAGCTCAGGTATAAAAACATCCTACCAAATGATTGGGGGGTCCTACATCAAGCATTCGAATTAGAGTGAATGATGCAGAAACCCCAATATTTTTCTTACCAAATTATTGGGGGTTCTGCCTCAGTCGAGCGGAGCGAGAGTGAGGCAGAACCCCCAATAATACCCTACTCAGGAACTTATTCTTGATAGGAGAGCTTTGTTTTTTACATTAGCTGCCACGGAGTTGAAGGCATCTTTCAGTGTATAGACCAGCTGTTGAATGTCAGTTGGCACCGCTCGTGTTGCTTCTACCGGTAGTTTCCTGCCGTCATAGTGCATGTGCGGGCCCTCATCATTCACGTTACTGCGCTCCATCCAATTTTCTACCTTCTCATGCATGCTCGTGGTAGCTATTGAGTGAGTTTTACGACTCCTGTGTGACTTCTCCTCCTCAAGTGCGGCTACTTCAGCGGCCAGTCTCATTTCTATAAGTTTTGTTTCCCGTTGAGCGGCTTCATTCTCAAGTCGTGCTTTCGCTTCCGCAGCTTCCAACTCGAGTCGCTTTATCCGTGCCGCTACACTTGACTGACCTGATTTCCTACTGACCTCAGACCTGGCAGTGTCTTTATCCAGCTGCTCTGATGGTACCTCACGTACTTTAGTCTGTTCAGCCTCCCTTCTCGTAACGCTTCGCGTTTTTATACCTGGTGGTGGAGTATTGAACATTTTCCCTGGCCTCGATGTTCCGGCTTATGGCGTGTACGAAGTTTGGTTTTATATAATTCGGCTCTAGAAGGACCAGCAATGTAAGCTACGTCGGATTATGGCTCAAGGAAACAATAAAAGTAAAGGAAAAGGTCTTCCGAGGTATATTTTTTACGTGAAAATCATTGACACAATATATCAATCAAAATTAATTTTTAAATCACTTTCTTTTTCATAACTGAGCGAAGGAGGCGCGTCGCCTACACGCTGAAAGTTTCAGGTGATGGGAAAATTCCAATTAAAATTGAAGTTTATACATGCACGGTGGTGCACGGTGAAGTGGAAAACAGGAGGAACTTTTGCTCCTTCAAATAATATATAATGTAATCGATGAACTCTTTCATGAACTTTTATTTTATGTCTAGAAAGTTAAAGCCTTAGGAAGAGGATAATTTTGGAAGACCAAACTGACCGGAGGCAACAGGTGCTAATAAACATTGCATAACAGTCAAATGTCAGTGTTTTCTCTTGTTTTATCTTTGCCAATTACAAACTCAATAGGTATAGACATGACTGGCCCGATAGCTCAGTTAGTAGTAGCCCTGCCCTTTGAACTGTGGGTTCGAATTCCACCTAGGAGAAACATTTGTGTGATAAACAGGTGTTGGTTTTGTGTCTGCGTATTATACAATAATAATATGTATACATACATGTATCTACAAAACAAAAAGTATTTAAGTATTCTATCAGTTATCTGGTTTCCATAGTTTCTGGTTTCTGGTTTTAGTGGTTTTTGGTTTTTGGTACAAGCTATGCTAAGTTTGGGACTAGATGGCGCTGCGTGAAATGTCCACAAGTATATTTACAAATATAGACAAAACATACAATAGGTCCTTCAATACCTATACCAGTTCAGAATGTTCCTGTTCTGGTAGCAGCTTTGTTTTGTACCAGATAGAAGCATTATAGCTCAAAAGCCGAATAGCGGGATCAATAAATATATCGAAACAAAAACCGGCATTTCTGTTCGGTAATGTCACCCAAGGGACCATTTGGTACGTGCCCCGATTTCGGAGAATACCGGAATCACAAACAGGAGCTGTTTATTATAATTGTAATATGCTTAAATATTTAAGCGACTTATTTTTCGTGTTATTTTTTAACATTCAACGTGTATTAAGTAAAAATAAATATATGATACAATACAATAAAATTCATAATCGTTTAAGACTTCAATAGAAGAGTATCTAAATTTTATTTTCTATGATACTACCGATTGCCAATATAGCTCTTAAAATTAGCAAGTTGAAATGCCAGTGGGCAGGCCACATCGCTCACAGGACCGACAACCGATGGGAAAGAAAGATTCTCGAGTGGCGACCACTGGGTGGGCCGAAAAACTGGTAAAAACCGCGAGGAGCCGATGGATGCAAGAGGCAAGCAGCGCTCAAATTGGGGGAGGCATATGTTGAGCAGTGGACACCTGCAGCCTGATGAATTTTATTTCTTACCCATCAAGTGGGCAATATACGTTTGCTACGAAGTCGTGCTGTAGCTTAGAAAAAATACAAACCTACTGATGGGTACGCTGATAAAGCCATGCAATTGGTAAATTACAGTAATTTTCCGAGTATTTTAGGGTAAAAATGGGACGCTCATAAAAAACCATTCATTAAATTTACTTTGATCGTTAGATAATACATATTTAAAACAATTACTAGTTTTGGTATAAATTTCATCCTATTAGCCAGCGCAATAGCTTTTTTTATGTCATTGAATGACGTGACGAGCTAGTCGTTCACCTGATGTTAAGCGTCACGGCTGCCCTTAACAGATTGCAGTATCACTCGGAACTCTAAATTAATATAGTTTTGCGTGACACTGCACTGCGCATGTCATCCTGAAACTTCACACAGTATAGTAATAAGATTACCAGACTGTGTGATCAGATCATAAAGCTAAAATTAAAAATGAAAATCCAGAGTCATGACAGCCATTGAAAATAAAAATATATCCACTAGCCGATATGAAATGATTTTATGATACCAGTAGCTGAAAACTGCATAGCCTAGATTTTTGTAAAGCCACCTTTGATTTGATGCTAAGATACAGTTTAATCATCTAATGGGATGTAAGAGGAAACATATTTTCGGTTTCTGCCGCATCCTAGTAACTCGACTCGACCTCATGGAACGGGGCTTGATAAAATCTCATCTCTACCAGATATCTCTACTAATGTTATAATAGCAAAACATTGCCTGCCTTTGTTTGTTTATAAAGCTGCAATGTATTGAATGAAATTATGCGGATCATCATCATCATCATCATCAACAGCCTGAAGACGTCCACTGCTGAACGAAGGCCTCCCACACAGAGCAGCTGCTTGCCTCCTCCATCCATCGGCTCCCCCACGGTTTTAACCAGATTGTCAGTCCACCTATAGTGGGGGGCCGGCCTACTTCACACTCCCTGCTCTGCCGTTACCGTGGCCGTTACCATAGCCACAGGATAGCAGAGCTGCCGGGAACTGGGGGCTGTCAAGTCAGAAAATGTCCACTGCTGAACATGGGCCTCTCCATAGAGCGCCACTTTGAGTGGCTGCTTGCCTCCTGCATCAATCTGCTTCTCGCTTTTCTGACCAGTTTGAACATGGTAATGAACATTGCTTATTTACAAATATACGATACATAACCATTTAGACGCAAGGTCGCCGGTCCGTCGGTCATCTATCATTTACACTTTGGATAGTGTGCGCATGCCCTTCATCAGCTCATTCCGTCATCCCCTTTCCATTGCGTTTTGCTGTGTCATTCATAGTTCTAAAGGCCAAAGAATGGAATGCTCTTCCAGCAACAGTGTTTCCTCCTGGGTATAACCTAGATCTTTTCAAGTAATGAGTGAACGTGCTCCACCTTAGACAAATTCGTCACTTACGATCAGGTGAGTTGTTCTCAAACTTATGCCCTTATTGCATTAAAAAAAATGGGGTGCATATCCCTTTTGATAATCAGCGCAGACAGACTTAATAAACACATAGGTACTCTGTTGTAAGTAGGCATGGGTCATTTCACAAGGAGCAGGTGAAAAATCATATGATTTTATTAGGCATTAGGCATATGAAAAATCACAGTGGCAAAAATAAATCATATGATGAAATGACAATGATTTTAAAGTAGCAATCATTTCCATGCCTAGTTGTAAGTAAGATTAGTTTTTAAAAACATTAAAATCCACACTTTAATTAACATCTTCAAGTAGAAGAAAAAAAACATCCACATTCCACATCTAACCATCTAGCATTCTTCTATTCTATTTTCTATTCTATTCTAAACATAAACCAAAAATTATATAAACCAATGTCCTAATAAACTTTTTGAATAAGATTAAATTAATTATGTTCCACGTAGGTCCCGGATCTCTGTGCAAGACGGTAGAAATTCATTAAAATTTCTTATTCACGTCGCCGCAGTGCGCCTGGTAAATGCAGTTCAACCCATTTGAAATGCTTTATTCGCTTAATGCTCCGTTGTTTGACGACACTCCATTTGTACGTGGCTCGTGAGATGCCTGTGACAGTTATGGATACATGTTACCCTTGCGAATAGATAATGGAAAAAAGTCAGAGTCACCGGCTCGGAAGTAAATAAGTGCACATTTATTGAACTATGTTCAAAAATACTTTATTAAGGGCTTGTGCAAGGCCAACGCGAATTCAAGTCAAAGCCACAGAATAGATGTATAGTACTAGGCCAAAGCGGGGATGAGCCAGGGGCCGAGCGGCAGGGGCGGTCTAAGTTAAACTGGTTCCAACGCGCAATAGTTTAGGTAATTTATTATTACACTGAATATAAAGGGTATTTTAAAAATCCGCTATACATAAGCCCTCCATTATGTTTGGTTCAACTACTACACAAAGTTTCATGATCTTATTTAAAGTATTCATTGAATAATCGCTGTTTATTTGTACGGTTTGGAGGTAACTTTGTAATTTTTTTCTATCGAGAAAAGTTTATTAATTCGTATTTTCACTATACATTTGCAGTAGCATTAGTCCTGAACTTTACTACATATTAATTTCAAAGTCATTGTTGCAATATTGTTGACAGGATACTGCTTCAAGCTAAGCCGTTTTAAGCAATTTGGCGTTGTATTGGCTCTTAAAAGGGAACAACTATAGTCTGTAATGAGGAGATCCGCAGCAGAACGTAGTGACTGATATAGCTCTTAAAATTAGCAAGTTGATATCGCAATGGGCAGGCCACATAGCTCGTATAACTGACAACCGATGGGGAAGAAAGGTTTTCTAGTGGCGATCACGAACCAGAAGACGCAGCGTAGGCCGGCCCCCACTAGGTGTACCGACGACCTGGTAAAACAGTGGGAGCCGATGGATGCACGAGGCAAGCAGCCACTCAAGTGGCGCTCTGTGGAGGAGGCCTATATTTAGCAGTGGACGTCTTCAGGCTTTGATGATGATAAAACTACAGTGAGAAAAGTCGTCATGTAATGGTAAACAACACACAATAAACACAAACTGTGAAGAACATTACAGATATTTACCAGTAGTAGTAGTCTAGATGAGCCCAATGAGTGAAACGTCGGTCAAACATGTGTATTTGGAATCTGAACTAAATACGGTAAAGACATAGTTAGTAACTTAGAGCAGTATCGCTTCCTTGGCATAATGAACAGATTCATTTTTTTACCGGGCAAATTGCCTTTATAACTCAAGCTAACTACTACAATAATAAAAACTAAACTAAACTAAACTAAACTAAGCTAAACTAAACTAAACTTGCTACACTACCTACTAAAAAAAAAAAAAAAAAAACAGATTCATTATTTTAATGTACCTAAAAGAAAAAAAATAAAAATGAGCATTGAACTTGCATTCATCTGACGGCAACGTCAGGGCATGCTTCTCTTCCCTTTTGATCGAGTTACTTTAACTACCTTGACACATATAATAATGGCAAGTGATCTCACGCCAACTCCGTAAGTTAGTGAATCTGGATGCGGGTTTAATGCCGTTTGTGATTCAAGCTCTTCCTTTACATTGAAATTGAATAATTTTCAGGTACACAACAACACACAACATAACTTTATAATTTTGCACAATCAACCGTCTACTGTGTTATTAACTCTACAGCTCCTTTTCAAGGTTACGGTTTGCCAGAGACTATCTTAAGAAAACTAATAATTCCATCACCACGTCAGTTGACTTTGCGGACGAGCTCCAGACACTCTAATGTCTTCCAGACAATCGCAAAATGCTATTTGGTAAACAGCCTGTTTATATTCTCGCAGCAAATCACGCGGAATCCTTCAATGCCTGTACAGATGTACCACTTTCCTACAACAGTCCTACCACAAAATGTGGCCGGTAAATTATAGTACTTACTCATCATCATCATGAACAGCCTGAAGACGTCCACTGCTGAACATAGGCCACTTTGAGCGGCTGCTCGCCTCCTGCATCCATCGGCTCCCCGCGGCTTTCCCCAGACCGTGGTCCACCGAGTGGGCTGGCCTACGCTGCGTCTTCCGGTTCATGGTCGCCACTCGAGAACCTTTTTTTCCCCATCAGTTGTCAGTTCTACGAGCGATGTGGCCTACCCATTGCCATTTCAACTTGCTAATCCTAAGAGCTATATCGGTCACTTTTATTCTCCTGCGGATCTTCGCGTTCCAGAGCTTATCTCGTAGGGAATAGCTCGTTGCGCGACTTTGAGCTTACTAATGAGGCCAACAGTAACAGTAGTAGGTACCTACTCAGTGCTTGTTAACGATGACATAATTGTTGTCAGTTTTACAATTAGACTACAAAAAAAGCATAATATTGCCTGTATTAGCTTAAACTAACTAGGTACCTACTACAATCATACTAACTAACGATTACTAGCTATCAATATGCAACTAGCTATATTACATCATCATTGTCGTCATCATACTCTCTTGCTGGACATTAGGCTTCTCCCAAGATTTTTCCAAGTGTTTTTTAAACGGTGAGTTGGCTTTCAAACAAATAAATTGTTCATCTCGTCACCATTCATGGATTATTAATATTAATATGGAGACAATGCAAATCAACATCCGGTATTTATTTAACTATAACTATATATAGCTACTTATCTCTGTTTTGTGCAACTTTAGGTGAAGTTTTTTTAATGGCAAATAAATAAACTAAAATTATTATATAAATTATTATATTCAAGAACTACGCTCGTCATGTCACGTATAAAAGAAATCACATCAACTTTTTTACTATTTGTAACGTAAACAAGTTGAACGTTTAAACGAGTCCTTATCAACACTGATACGCATTACTTTAGGGATTTAGAAGCGTTGTTTTACAAGGCGTATGTAAATCCTACAACTTGCTGGCTCAGGCATTCATTTGGGTAAAGAAAGATTGTCGTGAAGATTTATTTTAAAAGGAATGCCTACAGAAAATATTCAAAAGACAAGAAACAGAATATCGGCTTTTTTAGGCGTGTGTATTATAATAGCTGAAAATGTAAAGATGAAATATAAAAGGAATACAAAATTAAAAGTTTAATTAATTTACTCAATAACATAACAGTATTGTAGGTATTGATAATAATTTCATTTAAGGAAGAGGTACAAACAGATCACCAGCTTTTCTAACACCAACCACGATTCCATCCCAGGTTTCTATGCAGACCTGCTCAATGTACCTAGGATTCAAGTGGAACCCTTCAAAGCCACCAGATAAACCGGGAAGTTCGTATGTGTACGATAGAGGAATCCCTATGGAGTGGGCATAATCTTCAGCGGAACCAGCAATGCCGTACTGAAGAACTAAGAGAGAGTTCCCGACGACGTACCGAGGGAAGTAGTTGATGGCCTTAGCATGGATAGCATCAGCCATTGCTACGCCAACTGTGTGTAAAGCCAAAGCATTGTTGGATAGAGAGCCATCATGTCCCCACGGATACAAGATCATACTTCCATAGCTATGAATGGTGAGATACAAGGCTATTCTATGTAGGTGTTCATTTAAGATGTCGCGAACTACTTGAGTTTCAACTTCAGAGAAGGCCCGGTTACCAGCGTAGGTGTCTGAGCAAGGGTTGGAGCTGGTGCCAACGGTATTCCAGACAAAGTCAAAGTTCCGGTTGCCGTCAACTCCAGGGCAGAGATAGGACAGGGAGTGAGTGTCGGTGGAACGTGTCTTACGCCAGAAACGGCTCTGTAAGAAATATTTAGAAATGTTAACGCAAAGAAATAAAGAATGACTTTACTTAATCCATCGTAATCTCGGCCACTTGTTTTTTAATTTTTTTAGTACCTAAAAACGTTATACTCAAGAGAAAAAAATTAAAACTTGCACTTTGCTCATGTTTGATATTTAAATCTAAAAATTAAAAATCGTTTTAAATAAGAAAGTAATAAAAGAAAACAGTTGCTTACTTACATTGGTAAAAGTGAATTTGTATCCATCAGGGTTGACAACAGGCAGCAGGATCCAGTCGAACCTCTCCAGTAGGTCAGGCTCTGTCACATCCTCAACTAGCTTCTTGATAGCCCAAGTGACGGTAGGAGGAGAGATCCATTCCCTAGAGTGGATTCCACCATCGATAACGATGACAGGTTTGCTTTCGTCTTCGAAGTTTGTGGTGGAAATCTTCAAGTACTTGATGGGGCGGCCTTCGAAGGAGTTGGTAGGAGTGACAAGAGTGACCAAGTCAGGGTAGCGCCTTGCAATGTCATCGAGGTACGCATCGATCTATTGAAAAAAAATGTTCATTTTAGTACAACTATATGTAACGAAGCCATAAATTTTTTTCGATCTACTGAAATAAGTACTTAGTTATTTTAGTGGATAAATAACATGGTTTGGCTAGACAAAGACTAGACAAAAATAAACTTTCTCAATGACAGTACTAAATAAAATAATACTTTATTTCTGCTTTATGGCTCTATGAATCAAGTCAAAAGCTGGTACTATTAGGTAAGCATAGGTATTATTTGACAAAGTGTACAGTAACCGTCATGTTTTTGTATTAAAAAAATGTCTAATCTCAGTACTAAACACTAATAGAACTACTTATAAAATGTTACACTCATTATTACCACTTCAAGTTCTTGATAATTGTCGTAAGGTAAGTCTCTGCCGTTGTTCCTGGCTTTAGTCGAGTTCTTCCTAGCTTCAATAAGGACATCATCGTAATCTAGAGCTCTGAAATGAAAAGGTTTAACTTTAAACATAGTCAGTCATTCTTTCATATGTATCAGCAGGGCTCATATTACAATTTTACGATTTTTATAAGGCGCTTAAAATATTCCACCATTGCCAACCAGACTGTTGTTTCAGACTTCAGAAATCAACCGGGATCAAATTTACAGCTTGCAACATTCATTAAAAAAATTAAACCGTTTGTCCACGTTTGGTATTGCAAACTAAATTCTTCCTAATTTTCACAAACTTTTCCAACTGGGTTTATTTCTACACTGCCATTTTTATTGATCTTGACACCTTCTCTTCCATCTAATTCATTTAAATTTTCGCAAAAATCAAGATTTTTTCTAAATGATTCATTCACATTTTGTTGAACAATGATACTTAATAATAATTGCTATAAGTTCATTGTTTCACTAAAATTCAAATTTTTTCAACTAAAGTGAACTAATATGTTGTATTTCAATTGCATCTCTTTGGATTCAGAAAAGAATCCTGCAGTATAGAGCAGTAAACTAAATAATAATATAAGTAACAAAAACAAATTATTAATAACAATAATTGGTATGTAAATAAAATAGAATAATAATTGTAATCACTAATTAATCTTAATCCTTTTTTCACCAAAGAAGTCTAAGCCGGATTGAATTTGCGTAGTTGTGTATTAAGCAATCTAAATCTTCATTATCATAATCTCAAACTTGAAATATACAAGTAATAATATAATTCTTTGAATATAGGGCCCCGAATAATACGTTTTCTATTTTATATAGGTACGGGATAGAAGTGTGGATAATGCAAACAAACAAGATGAAGAGATTGATGCATTCGAGATGCGGTCTTCAACGCATGCTCCGAATTCCACGGTTTTTCTATAATGTAAATGCAAAGCTCAAGGCTGAAGAGCGTTTAGTTGATGATACGTGTGCACCGCATTTTGATCTATTTTAGTCACATAGTCCTGAAACCTGAAAAAACTCTCTGTGGAAAGAAAACGGTCACATGTCAGATATCCGTTGCATTGGCCAGAAGACCATAATTTCCAAGTCTGAGACTGTGGTTCGGATGTCTACAGTATTTTTTTACAAATAGTATGGAGACAAACTGAAATCCGGAAGACGCAGCGTAGGCCGGCCCCCCACTCGGTGGACCGACGACCTGGTGAAAGCCGCGGGGAGCCGATGGATGCAGGAGGCGAGCAGCCGCTCAAGGTGGCGTGCTCTGGGGGAGGCCTATGTTCAGCAGTGGACGTCTTCAGGCTGTTGATGATGATGATGATGATGAAACTGAAATCAACGGAGACGCCTATGACAGATCTAGATAAGACGTGGTAATCACGATCTTCGGTCATGACCTGATTGGAGCGAGAACATGATAAAAGTGATATAAAGATACAATGGAATTGTGTGAAGCAATCAGTCAGCAAGTTAGCTTTATTTAATAAAGGTTCTTTTAATGTATATATTTGTTATTTGTTATCATATTGGAGAATTGAGAAACTGTTTTGTGTTTATCAATAAATTGTTGGTATTTCATCTCTATCTAGGAAGGTACGCTTGGAGCTTACAGAAAAAAATTAAGGTTGAAGGTTGTTTAACATCTCTCTTTCTTTTTTTAAATCGATATAAAATCAAAAGAGCTTCTATTTGAATTTGTGTGAAAGCTTAATTAGAACAGTGGACCCACTGCTCAACTATTCATAGTTGAGCAATTACCAGTGGAGCTGTCGATATTACCCACTGCTTAACTTGATGCAGTTGACCAATTTAGTTGAGCAGTAGGAAAGAAGCGCGATTTAATAACAGGATGACCTACTGATCAACGTAGTTGAGCAAAATATAGTTGAGCTATAGAGCATAAAATGTTCAGTAAGAAAAACTATGTCCTACTGCTCAACTGTTCAACTATATGAGCAATCTAGTTGAGCAATGGGGAAGAATCGGAAATGTTATGTGACCTTTAACTTGCTTCCTTTCAAAAAAACTATACAGTTGCAAAAAATACTATTTAAAAGATGCAAAAGGCCATACTCACGCTTTAACATCAGCAGAATGGACTCGGTACAAAATATCCTGCTGCTCCAGGGTCTTGATGAAGTCAACCTGGTGCTTAGGACTGACCAGAACCACTCCCTCTCGTTCAACGATGGGGTGACTCAGGATGTCCACTTCGTAAGCATCAGCTATTACACCAAAGTCCTTCATCTGAGCTTGGTTGGAAGGTTTAATGTAGAAGGATTTCCATCTAAAATAAGTTGTGTAAGTAAGATTATATGACTTTGCTGTTGAGTTTATTTAAATATAGGCAAAATTATAACTGCAATATGTTCTTCCAAAAATTAAACCAATATTATTTTCTTACTGTGTTAAGAGTGTATATAGGAATGAGTGTATTTATAATGATGAGCGTTGAAAGTGTAATGCAGTTATATGCAAAATAAGTGGAATACCTTGCCGTCATCCATGTTTCCAGCTAATTATAACCTAGGAGTCTTTATGTCAAGAGTGAACAGAGGCAAGCATGCACCACCGTAGGCCGCGTCATCACTTACCATGAGGTGAGACAGAGGTCAAATGCTATGCCTATAAATTACATTAAAAAAAGTTATAATATATTCAGAGTTACCTATTTAATTTTGCTAAAAATGATTAATTATCTTCATATTTTTATTCTCATTTATTTAGGTTTAAAACTTTACGGTTTATTGAAAACTTTGTTCTTGTACGAACAATGAGTGCCTTGGTACTCCAATAATATCTACCTGCAGTAAAATAAAAGCGAATTACGTAATCTTTTGGAAAATTACTTTGATACCTAATTTATTTTACACCAAAACGTTTGTCTTGTAGGTACACCATTTATATCTTTACATTAACCAATTTTTATGACAAATTGTAAATGCCTAATTGTATGGTGAAATTACGAAGATTTTGAAATGTACGAAGTATGAACTAATCTAGATTTTAAAAATAACGCATAAAACATCGCATACCCTTGGTACTGCTCATGCTTGGCATACGCCACGGCTAAAAGTAACACCAGCACCAATACCTTCATTTTGATGACTAACGAAATCCAATACATTCTAGTTTTTATATTACTGAAACGATAATTATAATCCTAGATATCAATATCTTCTTGGAGATATCAGATATCTTCTTGTTTTCAATTTATATTAAACAGATAATACTTAATACTATAGGTACCTATAATCACAAAATTCCCTAATTACACATTCGATTAGTAATTTAGCTACTTAGGGTTTTCGATCCGTAGTAAAGGTAACCAATGGTTAAAATCTCTAACAAATTTTGACCCTTGGTTAGGATTTGTCAGAGTTTTTAATTATTGGTTACCTTAACTCATCGTCATCATCATCCTCTTTGCCTTTTCCCATTTGTTATTGGGGTCGGCTCCCAATCTAACCTGTAGCGGCGAGCTACCAGAATTACACGAGCGACTGCCATCTGACCTCGCAACCCATAAGGGACCAGTAACAGGGATGGTTAGATCAGGCGTCAAATTCTATCAGGCGTTTGACTACACGTAACGATTGCCATAGATGTTCTTATGACAACCACCCAGGACCGACGGCTTGACGTGCTCTCCGAAGCACGGAGCGATGGCATCGAAAACTGCACATAACTTACTAGATAAGCCATAAGCCAAGCAAAAAACCCACCCTTAAGGAATTTAGCTACTGGTAGCTATTTGTTCGTTGATGAAGTAGAGCTGCTTCCATTTACTTGGTAAGTTACAGCAACATAATAAAATAAAATAAATAAATAACGGCCAACGATCACATTCATAGATCCTGAACCCTAACTAGGATTCCCTGTATCTAGGGACCCACGAACTACGAGGACCATGTTCCCACAACACCCAGACACAGAACACGTATATGCACTTTTTTTCTGTGCTCAAATACAATTGTTCTGTCGCGGGAATCGAACCTACCGCCTTCGAGTTATGAGCCGACCTGCTCAACCGCCACATCATAGAGACTGTCATAAATCTTACTTGATTTTAGCACATCATTTCTATTCAAGCACTGGAGTCTCAAGGGGTGTGGGAGTAGGCAGCTGCTCAAAGTGGCGCTCTGTGGGGGAGGCCTATGTTCAGCAGTGGACGTCTTCGGGCTGTTGATGATGATGTCAGGAGTTGAATACCAACTGATTGAAAGACGTTTTGCTCGAAGTAAAAAGCTGAAATTTTATTTTTTGCGCCTAAGGTGCAGATTATTATGATTAGGTAGGTAGGTACTTAAACTTAATTAAGAAAAATCGTAGCTAGCATCGGCCTTCTCGAGTCTCGACCCAACGGTAGCTCTAACTTCTGGTATACCATTCTGGTGTACCAGGTTATTTCATAACAATAGAATAATATTATAGAAACTAACGTGAGTAGTATTCATAACACAACTAGTAAACGGCTAGTACTCACGTAATTTTAGTCGAATAACTCGACCGGTGTTCAGGCAACACCGGGGGGCAGGGGTTGAAGATGGGCTACCATGAAGTGCCCCTCTACCTGCAGCTTGTCATCCGGGATTACTTGCGAGAGAGGTACGTGCAGTACATGGGTACGGATGGACTGCTCCATCGAAGGGAGGTAAATTGCGGTGTTCCACAGGGGTCAGTGCTTGGACCACTCTTGTGGAACATCGCATATGATGCAGTCTTACGCATCAGTCTCCCCGTTGATGTGAATATCGTGTGCTACGCAGACGATACGTTGGTACTGGCCGACGGGGAGAACTTTGAGGAGACCAACCGGCTCGCCGCTCTCGGGGTGGAGAGAGTTGTGGAAAAAATACAAGAGCTGGGTCTCCGAGTAGCGCCACAAAAGACCGAGGCACTATGGTTCCACAAGTTTCCAAGAACGAGAGAACCACCCAGCTCTTCCATTCGAGTAGGCGAAGTAGACGTACGAGTAGGGCCGTACTTAAAGTACCTGGGCCTTACCTTGGACAGTCGCTGGGATTTTGGCGAGCATTTCAGACGAGTAGTCCCCCGAATCAAGAAGGTAGCGGGTGCTCTGAATAGACTGCTGCCTAATCTCGGGGGACCTGAGGAAGGAGTGCGCCGCCTCTATGCGGGAGTAGTGCGATCCATGGCTTTATACGGAGCACCCGTCTGGTCGGAAAGACTAACGGGTGTGAGGCGTTACAGGACTACGTTCAATAGCCTGCAGCGCACCATAGCCATTCGGATCGCACGAGGATACCACACCATATCCTTTGAGGCGGCAACATTGCTGGCACGGTTCCCACCTTTAGACATCCTGTCTGAGATGGATGCGAGGGTGTACGACCAACTTCATGGTCTAGAAGAAGAGGCGGTACCAGCCAATACGGTGGATATTAGGCGGCGGGAGCACCAACATGCTCTACGACAGTGGCGGCAGCGGCTCCAAGAGCCTCGGTACACGCGCCAACGGATTGTTGGTGCTATCCTGCCGGTCTTTGAAGCCTGGCAGAGGCGGCAGAAGAGGATGACGGTGACGTTCCGACTGACTCAGGTGCTCACTGGGCATGGTTGTTTCGGTGAGTACCTGAACAGGATCGGAAGGGAAGCAACACCCCGATGTCACCATTGTGGGAGTGGTCAGGATTCCGCACAGCACACGCTCGAGGAGTGCCCAGCGTGGAGCTCAGAACGGCGGATCCTGGCAAACAAAATCGGACGAGACCTTTCTCTGCCGAGCGTAGTGGCGGCTATGCTTGCAGATGAAAGCACGTGGCAGGAGGTTGTCTCTTTTTGTGAGATCATAATGATCCAAAAAGAGACCGCGGAGCGAGATCGGGAAAGGGCCGATCCCGCTCGGAGAAGACGACGCCGGGGTGCTGGAAACAGCCACCCCGTGCCGTCTGCCCCATGAAGGGGCTGCTTTTGTTCCCTTACTTAGAATGGGACCTTTCGACTCATGGGTTATTGGAATGGGGACTCCAAAGATCCTCTCAAATGAGTCCAGGAAGGTCAGTGACGCATGTGGCGTGCGTCAGCGTTAGCGCCGTGAGGCTTCGTAGGTGACAGCCCATCAGTTACCTACGGGATGTGCTTTGACAAGTGCGAGGAGGGCACCGGTGCGTTCCGTAGGAGATCCCGGAGCCCTCTGCCATGCACCGAGGAAGGCCACCGGGGGGGTTTTAGTGAGTGGAAATCTCACATAACCCGGCTTCAGCCCCATTGCAGTCGGGTATCTTTAAAAGATTTCCCCCTCGTCAAAAAAAAAAAAAAAAAAAAAGGGGTTGGAGATGGGCATCTTTATTGCCTGAACACCGGTCGAGTTATTCGACTAAAATTACGTGAGTACTAGCCGTTTTCTAGTTGTAGTTAACAATAGAATAAAAATGTGTGCCGGCTTGATAATCCGAGCCACTGGGAGTCCAAGAGTTAAGTGCTTGGCGACCATTGACTATAAATCCAGTTGACCAATGATACAACTTCCCCTCGTACGAAAATGAGTAGTGTATCTCAAGTACTATTTTCATACAAATCACGGGAACCCGTTGATGTCTTTTGTTCCATCCTGCTCTGGCCTTTGTAATTTCGTATAGCTTTGTCTCGTTTTGTTACATCGTCCCCTGCCCGCGCAGGTGAGTCGTGTTTGTACGAGAAATTATGTTCATGAGCTATCAACGGGCTTTATAATCTTTTTTGGCGACAGAATATTTACATTCAAAAACATAGGCGACATCATTTTACGCGTATCCAGAAAAGTACTGATTACCAAAAACTATTTTCATCTCTATCTAAGTCTGATCACAACTCAAACTTAACTTTGTTCGTATAGGACCCATTGGAGCAATCACGAAGGTTAATTAACTGTAAAACAAGTAATTTACTAAAGTGCGCCGTTACACGCTGAGACAGAAGAAAACTTTAAGAAGTTGTATGACATAACTTGACTTTCTAATTTTAATTCACTACTTTGACTTCTTCTTCTTCTTCTCGTGTAGAAAAGTGGTCAACCCTGGCATCAGAATTTTTTGGGCTGCCCAAAGGCTTCTGACTTGGCTTAACGACTATTGTCTTACGACAACAGCCGGGACCGACGGCTTAACATGCCCTCCGAAACACGGTAGCGCTCAGTTGTAAATACCACTTTTTGCTGTAACGGTCACCCATCAGAGTAGTGACCGCAGCAAACGGTTAGAAACGGCTATAGCTGTGCTTCGCTATGAGCGCTACTACTTTGACTAATTCCATCAATAGAAGATATTTTGAACAAGAGCAAAAAGAATTAAATCCACATATTTTTCTAGTATAGAAACCTCACGTATCTCCAAACATTTTTTTTTAACGGGCAAATTGCCTTTATTACTCAAGCTAACTACTACAATAATAAAAACTAAACTAAACAAAACTAAACTAAGCTAAACTAAACTAAACTAGCTACACTACCTACTACAAAGAACACTTTGGACTGTATAATAGCCGCGATGGCCTATAGACAGTCCCAAGTGCTCCAGCCCACTACCGGTAGGTAGCGTACCCAACATGCTGGCCGCATATTATATTTAGTTCCTAAAAATTTCGGAGCCACTGGGGAATGTGACCATAGCTCAGTTAGGAGAGCGTCTAATCAGGTGTTGTTAGTAA
This sequence comes from Ennomos quercinarius, assembly GCA_910589525.2. Taxonomy (NCBI): domain Eukaryota; kingdom Metazoa; phylum Arthropoda; class Insecta; order Lepidoptera; family Geometridae; genus Ennomos; species Ennomos quercinarius. Next base: position 13,106,150 of record OU342505.1, on the reverse strand, counting down.
CAGCGAGTGCAAATCCTACACATAATTTGCATAGTCATTGGAGCAAGGCCAAGTGGGATTTAAACCTGGATGTGTCAGCTAAAGTCGTATGGGCAACAGCTAAGCCACACTCGCTCTTGATGCCCATACGTCTTTTAATTAAAACATTCGACCGACTGAACGGGCACAACAGTACAAACATTCTTAAACTGCAAAACCCATCTCGAGCAGAATCTAGACCACATAACAATATCCAATAAAACTTCAGTAAGTAGTTTAAAGTTTCCAACAAAACACGCGGAGGTGCTTCACGAAAAGTTTTATTAAAATCGGTCCAATTCAATACTCGCATTTTTCAGATTTTATTTTTAAACTTGAAATTATCACAAAGGTTGGGTTTACTTCCAGAAGGGAATGGAGATTAATAAAAAATAAAAATTTCACTTAAACTTTTAATGTGAAATTATGACATCTGGTTGTAGTGGATTAAGAGATGTTGATACACATTTTCTGCGTTTGAAAGGTTCTCGAGTGGTCACCATGAACCGGAAGACGCAGTGATGGGCCCGCCCCTATCACTAGGTGAACCGACGATCTTGTCAAATTGGCAGGCAGCAATGTACCTGTTTTGGGCATTTATCTTCAAAATAGGCACTACAAAATCTGTATATCCCTTTGGAACCTAAAAGTAGTAATGGGTAAGTCGCCAACTTTAAATGAGAAGGGAGGTGCTCGTGAGGGACCCCTCATGTGAGGCGAGGAATTGAGGAATGAGGAATAGCTTGAAATGAAACGCCGCATGCCGCCCCTTCCGCGCGTCGTACGAATCAGAAAAGCGCGAGGTCTGGCGCGGCTCACCGCGATATTATTGACTTTGCAACCTCGCGCCTCGCCACCGCGCGCCTCGCCACTGCGCACGGCTGACTCGCGTCGCGGTCGTGTGAGAATGAGAAGCGAACAACGAAGGACGTGTTACATTCTTAAAATTTGAGGGGCTCTTTCAGTTTGCTTTGACGAGGGCCTCAAATGAAGCAACTCGTCAGGGAGGGACACATCGCTCGTCCGTTTATAAACTCATATCAATAAAATATACGCACACCAAATACTGTATATATACGCTCATTGATTGAAGACAGCCGGTGGTTAACAGGCAACCAATGAGCGTTCATTGGTTGCCTGTTAACCACCGCTCAAACATCCTCAGTTCACCTGGATTGACTTCAGGTGATCCAGGACCGCTTCATCCACAAGGCGGTCGGAGCTCGCTCGTACCAGCGAAACTCCGACCTCCATTGCGATCTCGAACTCCCATCCATCCGTCATTTTATGAAGGATGCATTCCGCTGCTATCTTGACGCGGCACCCCATCACCCCAACCCTCTCGTAGTCCAAGCATCAAGCTACTCTACAGACATGACAGACAAGCTACTCTACAGACATGACAGACTCGCCACCCCATCGTCGCCGCCCAAGACATGTCTTGAGCGACCCGGATGATCCTATAGCAGCCGTTGTTCAGCTGCGCTAGGATAACTGGACCAGTCTAGCCCTTCTGGCTCAGGTACCGCTTTCGGCTTTGGTATAGGCAAGGTATACCTTGTACCTTGAGCTAGTTGCCTCCTACTTTTGATGGCTGGGTGCCTTAAGCACCTGCCCTCCCGCCCGGTGACGCTGTAAACGTCGGTAGAAACCAACAGCGTATATTGATGTATATTGAAACACAGTCTATCGCAGAATGGCGTTTATTACTAATAAGAAGGTACACGGCAAATACAAGTAACATGGAAGTGGCGGTATTATAATTGTATAAATCACTACCTTCATTCCACAATAATATAAACACTACATTATCCTCCCACTAATAAAAAACTACACTAGTATAAAGAATGACACGAGTTATACAATTATATATATATGTACGTTATACCGTGTATTGTATTTAGCTATGTATGGTACCTACTACTAAAATCTAAAATAAACAAACAAAAGCATTAACATAATAAGGATGTGCCTACCACCAAATATTGCCTATATACAATGACAATATATTATTACTTATATCTATTATTAAGTACTATTCCTTATTACGAGATCTTAATGCCATAGTATGTGGCCTTAATGATTTGGTATGAGGAGTAACAGCTTCACGATGGCGCTGGCGCACTTTGACCTTTTCGGCCGATGCCACGGGTTCATTAAGAATACATGTGGGCGACTCGGCGCCGCGCCCGCAACCCTCAAATACTTCGCGTTCTTCGTCACTATTCTCGCAACTCTTACCGACCGAACGAGGCGACTGCATCAAAGGAGTTGACCAACCCTCAATTGGTTCCGTAGGAAAGTCATTTACAACTTTATGCGGATCATCAACACAAGCCAAAGAATGCCGCGACTTCCTGGACGTTTTATTGAGCAGTTGATCAGCATGTTTTCTTGAAATTCGCCTATCAGCGTTCGATTTAACTACAAACGAAACTGGACCGGTTTGACCTATCACTACCCCTTCCTTCCATTTAACGTCTTTATTAGCGTAGTCGCGTACGAGCACGGCGTCCCCGGGCGCCAGGTCGCGTGGCACGCCCCCGCGTCGTTCCTCCTGCGCGTTCTGCTTGTCGCGCACCATGTCAGCCGTGCGGGGGCGCAGCAGGTCCAACCTGCCTCGCAAGCGTCTACCTAATAAAGCTACCGCTGGCTCTTTTTTAGTTGTGCAATGCTCCGTGTTTCTATACGCAAACAAGAACCTACAAAGAGCCGTATCATGATTTTCGTTTTCTACTGTAGCCTTTTTAAGTACTTGCTTGACAGACCGCACTGCATTCTCGGCAGCTCCGTTACTTGATGGATGGTATGGAGCTACGAGAATACGCTTAATTCCATTTTTTTCCATATACGATAAGTATTCTTTGGAGGAAAAAGGCGATCCGTTATCGCTTACGATGAATTTTGGAAATCCGAATCGTGCGAATATCTTGCGGTAAGTTGCGATAACCACGGCTGCGGACGTAGTTGAAACACGTTCCACCTCTATCCACTTAGTGTTAGCATCGATTAATACTAAGTAGTATTTATTTTTGTATGGTCCCAAGAAATCGACATTTAATCGAGTCCAAGGCTCCGCAGGCCAGGGCCACGAGTGCAGCGGCGCGGGGGGAGGCTGGTCGCGCTGCGACGAGCACGCGCTGCATTCGCGGCAGACCCTTTCAATGTCGGCGTCTAAACCCTCCCACCATAAGTAGTTACGTGCCACCTGCTTCATTTTCACAACACCTATGTGACCGCTGTGTAGTTCTCGCAGTACCGCAGCTCTGAGTTTAGTAGGAATCACCACGCGATAGCCCCAAACTAGACATCCGTGTTCTAAAAACATCACGTCTTTCTTTGGGAAAAATGCCTTATCTGATTCGTGTTGTGAGCGATCCGGCCAACCGAATTTAACATATCCTGCTATTTTATTTAACTGAGGATCTTTCAATGTTTCGGCTTTAACTTCATTAAATGTTACCGGCAATTTATCTTCAACGAAGTTTAAATAACTTCCTTCTATTATGTCGCTATCATATCCTTTTTTAACCGTATGTTTGAGTGGCAAACGCGACAGGACATCCGCGAAACAATTTCGTGAAGAAGGCACAAATTCGATATCAAAGTTATAGGCTGCTAAACGTACCGCGTATCTTTGTAAACGACTCGCAGCGGTCTGCGGGATGCCTTTGTTTTTACCGAAGATGTAACTTAGCGCCCGATGATCGCTGCGAAGCAAAAAATGCCTGCCATATAAATATTGATGATGCTTCGTTACCCCAAAAACTATGGCTAAAGCTTCCTTATCGAGCTGCGAATAATTTACCTCGTGCGAGTTCAGAGTTCGCGACGCACAGCTGACTGCGCGCTCCGAGCCGTCGGGGTAGCGGTGCCAGAGCACGGCGCCTAGTCCGTACGCTGAACTGTCAACTGACAGGATTAACGGTAAACTTGCATCATAGTGCGCCAACACTGGACCGTTACTCAACACGCCCTTAATTTCATTAAACGCTCGCTCACATTGCTCGCTCCAATACCACCTAGAATTTTTTTTAGTAGCTCATATAGGGGTTTTAATACATCGCTAATGTTGATGCAAAACTTCGCATAAAAATTGACGAGCCCTAAGAAACTTTTCAACTGAGTGACATCTGTCGGTCGGGGAGCTGATACAATAGCTTCCACTTTTTTGTCGTCTGCGTGTAGCCCGTGCTTATCTATACGATAACCTAAGTACGTAACACTGTCTTTAAAAAATTCGCATTTTGACAAATTTACTTTTAAACCAGCATCACTCAACCGGCTCAAAACGGCTCGTAAATTTTTTAGGTTACTTTCCTTATCTTTTCCAGCGCAACAAATATCATCTTGGAAAACAACCGTGGACGGCAGGCCGCTAAGTATTTCTTCAATCATTTTTTGAAAATTTTCGGGAATGCATTTAATTCCAAAGGGCACGCGCTTGTAAACAAAAGTCCCTACATGAGTGGTGACTGCCGTCATCGGCTGTGAGTCCTCCTTCAACAAGACTTGCTGATAAGCGTGGGACAAATCTAGCTTTGAGTACAGCACACCGCCAGCTAGGGTAGCGAATATTTCTTCAATCCGAGGAAGAGGATAGTGAAAATCTTTCAACCTTGGATTGATGGTGATTTTATAATCTCCGCATATACGAATATCACCGTTTTTCTTAACAATAGGTACTATAGGTGTGCCGTAATCAGAGCGATCTACTTTGTAAACAACACCGTCACGCTGCAGACGTTCCAACTCGCGTTCAACCGGTGCGCGTAAAGCTAATGGCAGTGGACGAGCCATTACGAACACCGGCGTCTCGTCTGCCAAATGCAGTTGCATGCGAACTTTACATGTCCCAAGCCCATCGGCGAACACGTCCGGAAATTCTTTACGCAAAACTTCTACAGACTCATCACACTTATCTGATAAGCTATAACAATCGCTGATATTTACACCTAACATTCTTATCCAATGCCTACCCATCAATGGAGGGCCACCGTTTTCAATAACGAACAGTTGTAATTTTTCTGACCGTGTTCCATATGCGACATGCACTTCAACAAAACCTATCGGCTTAATAATATCGCCTGTATACGATTTTAAGGTTAATGCTTTCTTATGCAATAGCAAGTTGTTAAACAATTTATCATAACATGATTTCGAGATTGCAGAAAACTTACAACCAGTGTCTACTTCGAATCGTAACGCGTGCCTCTCCACCGTTAAGTTATTATAGTACGGGTCATCTTCAGCGTCACACGACAAATTATAAAAGTTCATGCCATCATCGTCAGAATCAGAGTCAACCAAAAAGAACTGACCTTTAGCCGTACGCGCAGAGTCCGATCCGCGACCGCTGTCGTACTTACGGCACATCACTTTTAAATGCCCTTTTTCACCACAACGATCACAACTGTAAGCCTTGAACCGGCACTTGGCAGCCGCATGCCCGTCCCTGCCACACCGCGGGCACGGGCGGCGCGGCACCGCAGCCGCTGCGGGCGCGCTCCGCCCCGCCGATGTTGCCGCCGCCGTAGGGTCGCGGCGCGGCCCTCGCGCCGCCGCCACGCCTACGCGGTGCAGGCCCTCAGCGGCGGACCCGCTGCCCGCGCCGTAGCCGCCACTGCCGCTCGCCGCCGCCGTCGCCGCGTGCCTATCGGCCGCCTCCAATGCCAGCGCGAGCTCGACAGCTCGTTTGTAGTTCACGTCTCGTTCGGCAAAAAGTCTGGATCTCATATCCTCGTGGTGCAGCCCCGACACGAATTGATCTCTAAGGTTGACCTCCAAGGACGTCCCAAAGTTACAAGTTTTAGCCAAGTGCTTTAAACTTTGCAGATATTCGTTTACGGTCTCACCCACCGCCTGCTTTCGTTGCCGAAACACGTGCCGTTCTGCGATCTCTGATCTCTGCGGTTCGAGATGCTGCTTCACAATCAACTCAAGTTCACTAAAGGATTTTGATTCGGGTAAATCCGGTGTACATAGGTCACACATAAGCTCGTAACACGAAATTCCAACATGAGTTACCAACGTGGCCACATGCAACTCGGCCGCTATGCCGTTCAACGCAATAAACTGTTTTATTCGCCTACAATACGCGTCCCAATTATGGGTACCGATGTCAAACACTTCAATTTTGCCAATAGGCATGATCACGGTGTTTAATAACCACAATTGAGCGTGAAATTCTTATTTTTAAACCGGCTGCGCCAAATGATGTATATTGAAACACAGTCTATCGCAGAATGGCGTTTATTACTAATAAGAAGGTACACGGCAAATACAAGTAACATGGAAGTGGCGGTATTATAATTGTATAAATCACTACCTTCATTCCACAATAATATAAACACTACAATTATTAGCCCGTTGAAAAAAAGAGCGTTCAGTATATTTGGTGTATTAAGTTGACATGACTGAAAAACGTACGAGAAACCGTGGTTAGAGAACAATTATTATTGTAGTCCGATATAGAAAAAAAACAGCTTTAAAATTCCTAAACGGTGATAACACGCCATTCTTAAAACAAAGAGTTCATTTAATAATCGCAAGGGTATGAACCGCTCCATAAAATTCCGATACTCAAAGTAGACGATTCTCGATTGCTATTAAGTTTTTTACTCCGGTTCATAACTCGAGCTATTGAGGCTCGATGCCGGACCACTTTCAATAGGAAAATTGGATTTTATTTTCCAATTTGAGCTGTATTCTTTTGTATGTATACCTAAGTGATTAAAATTAGGTGCAATAGTCTTTTATTTTATACCTATATAAAAATCATTCTACTTTCTCGAGTTAAAAATTATAATGTACTTTACTTATTCCTTTCTTCGTAGTCATACAATTTACGATCGTTAGATTATTTTAAAGTATTCGTCAGATGATGATCCGCCATGCTGGCCAAGTGCAGGTTGGGATCACACGATCTTTACTCAAATTTTGTGATTCTTGATCTCGGTTTCTTCCTGATATTAATGTGATAGTTCCGAGCAAATGCAAAGTCTGCATATAACATGAAAAGTAATTTGGCTGAGTGGAATTTGAACTTGTGTGCGTCAATACGAAATACCACTACAACACACTCACCAAAGGCTCAACTGAAATCTTGCAGCCGCTTACTCAACCGCATTATTACAAACAAACGCAAGCCTCATCATCATCATCATCATCATCATCATCATCATCATCAGCCTGAACACGTCCACTGCTGAACATAGGCCTCCCCCAAAGAGCGCCACTCTGAGCGGCTGCTTGCCTCCTGCATCCATCAGTTTTCCGTGGTTCTGACCAGCGGGGCTGCCGTCTAAGCCAATCGTAATCGATGAATGGGCTTCATTTCGTCATTTCCGGCAAATTGGCACTGTGTAACATCTCCATCCATTAGTATTTTCTCACTATTTCTTATTATTATAGTTAATCAATGTTTTGTCTATTCAATTCTCCGGCGATGGATGAGGATTTTACACAACTGGAAATTACCAAATGAAGCCTATTCATCGATTACGATTGAGCTACACAATACTGGGGCAGGTCGTCGGTCCACCTATAGTGGGGGGCCGGCCTACGCTGCGTCTTCCGGTTCGTGGTCGCCACTCGAGAACCTATCTTCCCCATCGGTTGTCAGTTCTACGAACGACGTGGCCTGCCCACTGCCACTTCAACTTGCTAATTCAACAAGCTGTATCAGTGACTTTAGCAACGCAAGCCTATTTATAGTTTAAAAAAACTTGTTTGCCAATGGGCAATCAAGTTGTTGGGTTTTGTAGTGAGCGATATTGGTAATGACCAATATCGCCCCTTATCTATGTTATATTGATACTAATTAAATACTACATTACATGTTTTTGATGTTGCATATTTCCTTCTATTTTGGGTACCTATTCAATAAAGTATCATTGTTTACTGTACTGGAGTAGTCGTTTCTCAGAAGCTTATCCCTTCCAAGCTTAGCTATCAATCTTCTGTGACACCACTCGACATGTTATTTCGGGATTGGTTTTAGATTTAAAAATAGTATCTAATGCGAAAACAATGTTACAGATAGCACAAGTAGTAAGAACCTAATATAAAACACAATGTTAATGTTAAAGCAGGACCTATACATTTTGCTTTGAAATAGAACAACTTAAGGTTTAGTAAACACTAAGTGGAACGACGACCTGGTCACAACCACGGGGAGCCGATGGATGCAAGTGCTCTTGCAGGCGCTCAAAGTGGCACTCTATGAGGGAGGCATAATATTCTGTAATGGACGCCTTCAGGCTGATGATGATGATCCCAACTTTCATAAATAAAATCTTTTTTAAAAAATAATTTATAGGCATAAAATTTGACCACTGTCTCACCTGATGGTAAGTGATGAATGTGGCCTGCGATGGTGCGTGCTTGCCTAGAAGATACCTGTTCACTCTTGTTTTGAAGACACCCAGGTTTATAGTTAGCTGGAAACAAGGACGACGGCATAGTATTCCACTCATTTGCTGTACGCACTATAAAGTTTGATGCGAAACGCTTAGTGCGGGCTGTAGGAATATTAACGATATAAGGATGCCGACCCTGTGTCTTTAGGCATGTGACCCATGTAAAACTTGTTACGAAATTAATTAATAAATAATTACTGTTCTATTAGGCGCCGGCAGCACAGGGTTATGTTTGACTACACAATTACACATCTCTTATTTATACTTAAGAATCCAATTTCCAGCAACCTTATACCGTTCATTCATGACATTTCACAGTAAAAGTGGTAATGTAAGAGCCATCTGACGTTAAATTAGACGTCCAACGTCCTGCGAGGCTGTGACGGCGGAGCGTGAAATGCGCTTTGCTGTAGATTGTGCATTATACACACAGGCGTGCCCACAGAACTAGAATTTTTCGTTACGCTTAAGTCTATGGGAGTGCGTGCCTGACGTAACATAATAAACTGAACTTATACCTACAAAGAGAACAAAAAGGAACAATCTATTCTAATCTAATCTATATAAAAGGCTTTGTCCTGACTGACTGACAGACAACGCACAGCCCAAACCGCTAAACGTAAAGACTTGAAATTTGGACGGTGCCTTCCTTTTATGACTTAAGCGCGTGCTAAGAAAGGATTTTTGAAAATTCAACCCCTAAGTGGTCGAAAAGGGTAAGAAACGGTTGTATGAAAAACCTACATTTCGTGACGTATCGTTTTGAAACTTAACACATACAAACAAGTATAAAAATAAAAGAAATAGTACCTTTTAGTTTTTCAATACTTAATGGGGTTAAAAAAATTGTTGAAGTTAGTATGAAAATTTCAAATAAAATTACCGTATCATACTGAAATTTGGAATGTGTAAAGAATATAAAAAATAAATAGATACCGGTCTCGGGAATTTTTGAATTTCATCCCTTAAGAGGGTTAAAATACAGAAAAAGGTCCCGTCGTAAGACGTTCTCGCACAGGCAAAACCACTAATGCTATAATCTTCAAATTCGAAGATACATTGATTCTATGACGTAGGGTTGTATAACGAAAGAGTTTTTGAAAATACAACCCCCAATGAGATGAACGGGTAAAAAGTATTTGTATGATAAACTTACATTTCGTACTGTATAGCTTTGAAACTTGGCACATACAAACAAGTATAAAATAAATGAAATAGTACTTTATAGTTTTTTGAAATGCAACCCTTAAAGGGGTTAAATAAGTAGTTAGTTTGTGTCAAACAAAAAAAATATGATCGTAAGCATTCCATCGGACAGTTCATTCAAAGTAAAAAATGGCAATAACAACGTTTTTTGCCAGGAATGACATCACACATCAGCCAGAAGACGTCCACTACTGAACACAGGAATCCATAAAACATCACTTTGGACGCTTATCATAGGGGGAGATTTGCCATAATCACCACGCTTAGAAGGCGGTTTGGTGAGAATTGCAGGTTTTAATGTACCTTGGAGAATGCTGCCCTGGGCCCATTCCCTGGATATTCCTTTTGTCGGCTTTTACGGCACCCGCGGGAAGAGATAGTGATGGCCCTAGTTATTCGCAAAACGGGACCACTTTGTATGTATACTTAGTTCTTTGTTTTTGAATTTGTGATTATGAAAAATGATATTTGTAAATCAATTACATCCAAAGATGGTAAAATAATATTTTTGCTAGGGTTGATTTAGGGGTGTAAAATGGGGAGGAAGGTTTTAGTTCAAAGTTCTTTATTTTCAAAGTCACGATTGTTAAACCAGTTGTTATTAGGTACCTGCAAGTTAAAAGAAAAATTACATTTTGAAATAATTAAGGGGATGCAATTTTTTTTTAAAACGCTGCTAGGTAGACGTTTCTCTTTTTTTTTTTTTGAGCGTTTTTAAGTGGACATCTAACAGATGACGCTACAAAATTCTGATATGTACCGTTTGTTCTAAGTTTCTCACCCCTGCGTCTACGTTAGACGACTGACATTGACAGTGACATCCTTGAATTTGCCAAACGGCTTTTTAAGTTTTCAGACTATATTTATTGTTTTTTGATTTCGATTTTCGTGCCTGCAGTTTCGTGCACAAATTGTAAAGTATTATGTACTGGTTTCGTGTTTAAATCTGGTTACGTGCAAATTGTGTACGATTTGTGCGTTTTGTCGAGAATACGCCGAGTCAAGTTGAGCGTTAGTTCCTCCGTATTGTCGCTCACAGTAGTCTTAAGTATTTATCGCTGAAGATACATCACAGCTCTGCCCGTTGAAGAAATTGTGAAGATTGCGAAATTAGATGCTATAATTGTTATGTGTGCGATTGGACGCTATTAGTTACTGTATATAAAATACCATGCCGTCAAACACCAACATCAAATGTCGTGTATTTGGCTGTATAACGACGGGTAAGTCTACCTCATAGATAACAGATAAACTTTACAATTTACGAACCATTCAACTGGTTGCCAATGCCTAAAGCAACCGCCTCCATCAATAACTCGAAAATATGTAACCGGCAATCCGTATAATTCAGGTATTCTATGCAGTACCTAGACAATGTACAGAAAACATGGGGGGGCCTCCAAGCAATGTATGAAATATATTAAGAATATTTTTGTTCTTCACTTAGGTACAATTTCCAGGGATTATGTACCTGCTGGGACCGGCAATGTGTAAAATAATTATATAAGTTTTCCGCCAGGTTTCTACATTTAGTTTTTGTTCTTATAATGGCAATTGTTTTCAGAAACCAACCACTCTGATCTACTCTCTCTCTCTCTCTTAACTGATCTACTTCTGTTAGTGCCAATCCAGACCAGAGTGTCCATGCCTGCACTGATTTAACATTGTCAGCAATACAAGTACTAGGTAAACAAATTAAACACCATTTTCATTTTGTTATAATATAATATTTGTACTTCGCCTGTCTCCCTTCTATTACCGTCTATTCATTCATCCTTTTTCCCTTTCAATTTCCTCTTACCCATAAACAGGGTAGAACTAAAAACTAATTAACCCATGCGAAGGGTCAACTAGTAAATGATATGAATTTCTACTGTACACCATTCCCACGAAAATGTTCTTAATAAGCAGGCAGGCACACAGACAACACTGATACTATAATGGTTTCTTTTTAGGGTTCTGTAGTAGCAGATGACCTTATAATTTTTTCATGTCCGTCTGTATCTTACACAGCCTCATTGCTTCTAAGTTATAAACCTGCACATGTGTGAAATTTTGCACAATTATAGTTTAGGTAGAGATCTCATGTTCCAAAACAATACTAATACTAATAATAGCAATAAGTAGTAAAATTATAAATCTCTTTTATTTTGTTTTCAGAAACATCTAGTTGTGCCAATCCAGACCAGTGTGTCCATACCTGCACTGATTTAACATAGGCATTAATACATATACCAGGTAAAAATAAACATTATTTTTTATCTTTGATTATGTGTTAATATTTGTTTATGCTAAATGTCAAGCTTTTGGGGTTGCCTGGGGGTGTTGGTTGAAAAATGACCACAACAGTATCTTTGATAATTAGATAGACAACTACAGAACTCCCCAATGAAGTAGCAGTCAAAGTCGGTTTAACAATAAGCATTTTCTTAAATTTAAATTTTTCAGGGCCTGAGACTGCGTATGAAATTGACCCTGCCTACGGTGGACGGAATCCTCACCCAACATGTGGCACAGACCCCGGCTCTTCATCGCAGGCGTCCAATCTAAATTGGTTTATGATGGGGACGATGCAACTAAAATGTCAGCTCAGAGCTTTTATAATAAGCACAAGCATAATAAACACAAAAAGTAATCAATTACATATTATATTTTATTTCAAATTCTTTTTTACACCTACAGTTCATAATTATATGCAATGGTGAATGTTATTCAATTTTAATTATAGTTACAGTAAATTGTATGACATTCACATATGAACTGAATGAGGTAAGTAATATAAGTACCTATCTACATCTTTCTATAGTATCTGAACTATAAGTATGTAGATATGTATATATATATATATATAGTTCTTAGGAACACAATCTCTATAGATAGAGCTCTCGTCACTCACAGATAAAAAATAATGTTGTAGCATGTTGGCAAAAAAAACCAATAAGACGGCACTCTATGCTATATGTATTATTTTTCTCTATGCGTAGACGTTTCTCTTTTTTTTTTTTTTGAGCGTTTTTAAGTGGACATCTAACAGATGACGCTACAAAATTCTGATATGTACCGTTTGTTCTAAGTTTCTCACCCCTGGTTCTGTCAGCTGTCAATCGATCGCGCGGCCCGTCGCCGCTGGACCGGCGAGTGATGGGCTGCGTGTGCGCCGTCGAGAACCGAATACTAAAATCGATTCTTTTATAATCGTGGAAGCTATGTTGACAAATAATGAAAGTACATACTGTTATTTTATAGTTTATAAAATAACGCTACAGTACCCCGCTCGCTCATGAAGGATTTTGCAATCTTACTGTTTAATGGGAAAATCCGTATTCACACTGTGTCGCCTTTTGAAAGAATAATAGGAGAGATGAAGTTTTCCGTTCTATCTAAAAAAACGTTGAATCAATTGGATGAAATTTGACATATACAAGTAAACTATCGGAGTTAAGGTACTTATGCAGAAACAGCAGGGTTACCCAAAATTGGTGAATTGTTAAAGAGCTTTAAAAAAATTTTTTTTTTTTTTTGGTGTTGCTGGGGGAACCTTAGAAAATGTAATAAATGAGAAATTATTAAATAACAATCCCTAAACAATCAACGGTTTACTATTTTCAAATCCTTGATATGCCAAGTACCAAGATCCTTGCCAGACATATCGGATAGTTCGTACACAAGCGGTGAACGTTTACCCATAACACGACATTTGACAAATTTTGGAGCAAGTTTTTTGCTAAAATGTTGTTCTTTATCACTTTGATAGTAAGTTCTTTTCCAGACTATATCGTTGATTTCGAATTCGGCTGGTTTACGTCTGAGATTATAGCGCGCCGTGTTTTTAGCATGGGCGTGCCATAAACGAGCTTGGACCTCGCCAAAAACTCCTGCAAGGTAGCCGACGTTCTCAGCGTAAATATCACGCGGTAGGAAAATAAGCTCGTCTCCCAGATCAGGTTCTAAGTAGTGAGAACCACAAGTGACAAGCTCTCTGCCAAAAACAAGGAAGGCAGGTGTGTAACCTGTCGCTTCATTAACAGAGTTATTGATGGCAAATAGTATTTTAGGTAGATTCACATCCCAGGCCCTATGATCATTGTTAATGGATGTTGATAAACATGTGATGATGGTTTTATTATATCTCTCGACGGTGTTAACTTGGGGGGTATAACGGGGAGTAAAATAGACATTTGGGATATTGTATTTCTGGAAAAAGTTTTCGAGATTTTTGCTAATGAATTGACTGCCGTTATCCAAAAATATCGTCTGGGGTACACCGTGGACAAGAAACACTGAATCCTCCATATTCTTGATTACTGCCTCTGCATTGGCTCTTCGAATGGGAAATGTGAGACAGTACTTGGTAAAGCAGCACACTACGACCAATAAATATGCATTTTGCTTCCTACTAGTTGGAAGCGGGCCTATAAAGTCAATAGATATCATTTGAAACGGTCGAGAACAGTGTTTGGGCCTGCCCATAAGTCCTAAAGTGGTGTGGTTGGGCAATTTATATGCAAGACATGTCGAGCAGCTTGAAATAAATTTTACCACATCAGAGTGCATATTTGGCCAGAAATAGCGCAGAGCCAAACGGTTATAAGTTTTGTGAATCCCCAAGTGACCAGCTGTGGGCTCTGAATGATTGGCTGTGATTATCTGTTCACGCAACTCGCTTGGTACTACTTCTTTCCACGCAAATTCAGTGGTGAGCCGGCATTTATTTTTCGACCGTCTATAGAGGGCATTGTTAGTTATTGTAAAGTTTGGCAAACTCGAAGGGGCCCGTTGACATGTTTTATATATATTTTTGTACCAATCATCAGTAGTCGTAAGGTAAGTGTTAGAAGTGCTTATGGAGCTTACGGGTACAGCACGAGATAGTGCGTCTGGTATGATGTTCTCAACGCCACGACGATGCTTTAATGTAAAATTAAATGCCGATAACCTAACACCCCATCGAGCCAGTCTACCTGTTGGGTTGTTAAGGGACAAAAACCACTTTAAGGCTGAGTGATCTGTGTACACAGTAAACGTTTGGCCATTATCAAGGTAACACCGCCAGTGCTCTAATGCAGTAAGAACAGCCAGAGTTTCTCTCTCGGTAATGCTGTAGTTTTTTTCTGCGCCTGTAAGTGACTTGCTCATATAAGCGATAGGGTGTTCCTGTCCATCAATAACTTGACAGAGCATCGCTCCAATTCCATAATTGCTCGCATCCGTATGGACTTCAAAGGGCAGGGAGTAGTTAGGGCAAGAAAGAATTGGAGTTGATACCAATAAACCCTTCAACTTCTCGAAAGCTGCATTTGTTTCCCTGGTCCAGCTAAACAATGGTGCGCCTTTTTTATTTGATGTTAGTTTATTTAATGGGCCTGCTATAGTACTGAAGTTTGGCACAAAACGACGGTACCATGAAGCTGTTCCTAAAAATCTCTTGACTTCTTTTTTTGAGGTTGGGGTTGGATAATTTAAAATAGCTGCGACCTTATCTGGGTCTGTACGAAGACCTTGAGAATCTACCACATAACCTAAGTATCTTAGACTTTTACGGAAAAATTGCGTTTTTTCGAAGTTAATTGTAAGGTTGGCTTCTTGGAGTTTCTTTAAAACACGTTGTAGTAGAGTCACGTGACTTTCAAAGCTGTCACTTACACAGATAATGTCATCCAAATAGCAAAAGACTTTTAAATCGAACTCTGGACCAAACAATCTGTCAACTAAACGTTGCTGAGTAGCAGGGGCATTAGTAAGACCAAATGCCATTGTTTTAAAACAAAATGTGCCACGATTTGGAACGAAAAATGCAGTTTTAGATTTGTCATCTGGGTAGATACCTATCTGCCAAAAGCTCTTGGACAAATCGATGCTAGTGAGAAACCTTGCGTCTTTTAGATTATCCAATATTTCAGCTATGTACGGCAAGTTGTAGGCATCTTTAACAGTGACCGAGTTTAGTTTACGACTGTCAAGACAAAAACGTGGTTGACCATTCTTCTTATTTACCACCAATACTGGAGAAAACCACGAGCTTTCGCAAGGTTCGATTACGTCTAATTGAAGCATTTCATCCACTTGTTCATTAATGATGCGAGTCTTCTCCGGTGACATCCGGTAGTAACGTTGTCGAATCGGCAGAGCATCTCCAGTGTCAATGCGGTGAGAAATAAGCGAAGTTCTGCCCAAGCCTTTGCTTTCATAGGATATATCTTTAAACTGTTCGATTATATTATCAACAACGACGCGTTGTGCACTATCTAAATTTTCGTATGGGGTGATATGCTCTTCGCCAACTACAGGTTGGGAAGGGCAAGTTGTTGTAGCAGATTTAGCCATGTTCAAAGAGCCAATATATTTGGGACATAACTTAAATTTGCGCCAGAAGTCAATTCCGAGAATTAGGGGTGTATCAATACCCGGCACTACATACGCTTTAATTATATGAGTCATATTTTCGAAGTTGACTGGCATATTAATATAACCTATGCTAGCTAGATTCTGCCCACCAGCTGCAACGACTTGTATCCTATCGTCTGATTTAAGTGACAGTCCAGATTCAAGCAAGCCGTTGTGGACATCATTGCCTAAAATTGATACTGCAGCGCCGGAATCCAGTAGACCGTTCATAACCTGGTCGTTTATGCTAACAGTCACAAAGGTTCTCGTGTCATTATTAGGTTTATTTTGCAGAATTGAAGTTACCTTATATATTGTAAAGAAGTTTTTTATGAATAGTAACCAATCTTGCCATTCATCAGCATGTGAGTAACAACAATTCTGCTCTATTGGTTTTTTGGCTCATCAGAACCGGAAGTTTTCTGGCAATCCGGGCAATCATAGAAGCGGAACCCTGGTCGGCCACAACGAAAACACACAATAGTGCGTTCCGCTGTGCAACTTCGAAGTCCATGGGTATCAACTCGACAACGAGGACAAAATTTTTGTCTAGAGCTCGTACTTACAGCATGAACGGGTAGTGTGGAATTAGCTGAGTCGGTATGTTGATTTGCCTGATTTGACCTGTATGTGAATGTCTTGTTATTAGAATAATTAGGTTTATAATAATTTTGATTCGGTTTAGTACTCTGATCATAACTGTTTCTATTATAGCTATTATTGTATGATTGTTTTTGTGTAAAGTTCTGCTCAGTTACTTGTTTATAAACTCTACCGGAAGAATGTGGTTGTGAATATGCAAACTCGGGTGCTAGGGTGTCTAGTGTCACCTTAGGTGGCTCTCGGAACTGTACTAAACGCGCTTGCACGTTTTCAAAATTCTTACAAATAGACCGCAATGTATCGATATCTTTTACGTCTGGGCAAGATGTCAACACGTTGGCATAACATGGACGAATATTATGAAGAAGTATTTCTAGTTTTTCTTCTTCTGTTAATTTCTTATCAAGTTGTGAGAACATTCCTGACATAATAGAAAAGTAGATTGTTATGTTTTCACGTTCCCCTTGCGTGCGAGCTCTGATCTCTCCTAAAAATCGATAGTCATAGTCAGAGTGACTGAAATCTATTTTAAGCCGGTTACAAACTTCTTCCCATGTTGTTACAACATCCTGAATGCTGCGGAACCAATGCAAAGCATCATCTGTAAATATTTCCGTAGCAAACAACAGTATTTTACTAGAAGGAATGCTCCTAGCTTTAATGAAGTCATTAGCGCTTAAGATAAAAGCACGCACGCAAGTCTTACCGTTGTATTTAAGTTTAGTTAGATCTGATGTCAACCCACGGTCACAGGATACCATAACTTGTCCGGTGTGCTCTGGTGGTTCCGCTGGTACCAGTGAAGATGACGGCTTTATCTTAAAAAGAGCTATTTTAAGGCTTTGAAACCGTTTCAAGCACTCGTTACAACTATCTAAAGCATCCGGTTGGTACGAACAATCAATTCTGTTTAAGCGATGATAGATATGATTTAATAAATTTATAGTCCGATCTAAAAGGTTTTTTTCTAATCTATCCTGTAGTTGCTTAACAGATTTTTCCACTTTATTTCAACTATCAGCGGCCGCACTCGCGTCGACGGTGGGGTCAAAAGGTGATAGTAATATATCCTCAGAAGGAAATAATTGCACCAATTTTACAATTTGTTTACGTAACTCTTGTACGGTATCGGCAGGGGTCTCTCCCCTAATCTCAACTTCATAAGCGAGCTCGGTTTTTTGCAGTGACAAAAACTTTATGTCGTAAGACATTTTAGAGCTTATATCAATGATTGGGTAAATGTGAACAATAGTATCAATAATCTTATGCTAACACTCCGTTCCGTTACAAAATAACTAAACGAGTAAGTTTTTTATAGGCTTTATTTTTATTGAGTATAATCCACAAGTATTAAGTTTTGCAACTAGTGTCTAAGTGTGGCAAAAATAATGCTACTCGTTAAAATAATAATCGATTAATTATATAATAATCGATAATCGGTGATTTCGATTATCGATAAGGTTGACCACCACACTAGACCCTAATTACGTAAGAGGTAAAATCATCATGAGGAAGCAAACAAAAAAACAAACTTCACAATTACACGCACACAACACAAACTACGATACGCAACGATCCAATCTTAAAAGAGCACAGATAAGTTTATAACCCTTAACCACGTTGAATGCGCCACTTGTAGCCGCAGGTGACCAAGGCAGTGCCTGGGATACAAAACTCCATGTAGTTATTAATACAAATAACAGTTTATTCCGTTACACACAAAAGAGCCTTAGGAATAGGTACGGGTACGTGAGCCGGCCTAGGTACTGTGTAGGTTGGATCGCCGTATCGTAGGATAGATACTGTCCTGGTGGTTGGCTGCTCGCAATGCAGAAGGAAGAAGCGCCTTCAATTGGCTGGCTGGACCCAGCGCGTCAAGCTCGTACGGTGAACCCTGGAATCATTTTCCGTTCCGTAAGGACTCGTCCTGGATTACGTAGTTCGGTTCCATGTCACCGCCAGAAAAATCTAGTAATGTACAATCAGTTCAGTAGAAACGGGGAACTCAATATTTGTCTGTGTTGCGGCATAAGAAATTCGGAACGGAGAAAATAACACGTGTAGGTACATAAATATATTAGATTAATTTAGGTAGATTATATTGATATACCTACTTATTGGTGAACACCACCCTTAAGCAGGTAGGCCATCATGCACCTCGGCACTTAACAGTTTGCTCGCTGCAGTTCCTAACTTGGATTTACAATTATTATTGCATATAAGCGTAAGCGATTTTAGCAACAGTGATAGATGGTAAGTAGGTAAGTAATGAAAGAATAAGTCGGTCCATAGAGTGATCAAGTTCGGGTAAACATCTTACTATAGGTAATTTATGCTAAACAGAAACCAGCAAGGCATAGCTACATCGTCTAACCATTAGGTACAATGACTACGCATTGCGCCATTTTGTGTACTTAACGGCTCCTCAATACATTCATAAAAGAACATTAATACGGGTATAGATTTCAATATAATTATGTTCACACTTACCCAATAGGGGGGGCTTAAACGTACACTCACTGATATCACGTAATTGGTGATTATTTCGCATTTATCTATATTTTAAAATTGAATGTGACTCGAGAGTGGCAGGCGGAGATCGCGCAACAAGGTGTCGTGCTCTCAGCTTCGTAGTCTATTCGGTTCTGTCAGCTGTCAATCGATCGCGCGGCCCGTCGCCGCTGGACCGGCGAGTGATGGGCTGCGTGTGCGCCGTCGAGAACCGAATACTAAAATCGATTCTTTTATAATCGTGGAAGCTATGTTGACAAATAATGAAAGTACATACTGTTATTTTATAGTTTATAAAATAACGCTACAGATGCACTCTTGTAATGTTTGAAATACACAGTACATTTATTACAGTAATGTTATATGGATATTAATATGCGCTCGGTTGTAAGCGTCACCCATCCAAATGTCATCGTTATAATCATTCATTCTTGTTTACTCAGATGTAACCTTAGTTCTAGGGTTACGGTATCTGGTACTGAAGTTCCGCGGCTAGCGCGAAACTTGAGCGAACCTTCATGCAAAATACCCGGGCCGAATCTTGCGTGGGATACCGCTACCCCCCGCAGAACGAATACCACGCCGAATAAATATTATTTCGAGACAGTCTTGTGCAATAGCGAACCAAAACAAGCAAAAAGTTTTGAAAATCTTTGGCAAAAACTAAAAATGTATATGGTAAAATTACATCTATAGACCGCTGCTTTACACCCAGACCGCATTACCGCGAAGTTATCAAAATGTCGCCCACCCAAAATCCATATTCCAACTAGCTCCAAAAAAACTTGGTCGAGTCAGTTTATTTCAATTTATTCACCCAAGTAATATCTTGTAAACTACAAGGTAAGGACGGAGACATACCACGTCTCTTTGAGCGGAAATTAAACCTGAGCGAAACGTGTTTTCAATACACTGCCAGTCTAAAGGTTCCTAAGATTTCGAATTTGCCCGAGGCTTCAAATTTTGGTGGTTGTATAAAACCGACGGATTGATCACCCAGAACTTCCATTTGAAGCACATCGCACAGCGATAAGCTTGAATTAAACTTTAAAAAAACCCTCATAGTTAAGAAACGACAGCAATATTATTAAGATACGTTCTCTGGCTATAATGCATGATAAACTTTTTTTTACTATAGATATAGGCTAACATTTGATCACGGTCTCATCTTTGTCTGATGATAAGTGACGATGCCGGCGACGATGGAGCATGCTTGTCTAGAGTCCTAGAAAGACTTGTATAATGTATATATCCCTTATGATAGAGTCATGAATGCTAGCGCGACCCTATCTCGCCCCATCCCGGCGGCGGACGGATCACGGGGGGTTTTAGTGGGTTCAAGTCCCACATACCATACCCCTGCCATCACCCCCGTGGTAGCAGGGAAGTACGAAGGCATTTCCCCCCTCAAAAAAGGGGTTAAAAACAAAACAATATACTTGTACATTCTATTGTTTATTCTATGATAGTATATAAATGTAGCCCAAGCTAATTGAAAGCAGTTACCAGGTTTAAAAATTAATTTAACGCGTGAAAACGCCTTAATCTAGACGCTATCGGCTTTCTAGAATATTGCTGTAAATACTAGGATAATGGTGAAACAGCGCTTAAAAGAACATTGTTGGAGAAATATAGTTTAATAAACTGTGAAAAAAGGTTTAAGCGAACACAATGGCGGGGCGGAAAAAATATGAAAGTAAGGCCGCTTTCAGATTTAGGCCTCTTTAGCAGCGCAACAGACGCACGACAGACGCGCAACCATAGTCTATAGCCCAGTATTAAAAAACGAAATATCCAACTATTTCTTCAGGATATAAACGTATGAAGTAGCTTAGTAGTATCGTATTAAGATGATTTATGTTAAAACTATATGTAACTACGATTATGACTTAATGAGAACTTGTGAATTATCAACATTTGTACTAAAAGTTTAAAAAGGCGTTCTTTAGCCTGTAAAACGTATTAATTATTTAAGATAGTTATAGCTTAGATTTTTAGCGCTGGGTTGGTACGTGATAACAATTATGTAATATTATTAAATAAAGAATTTTTGAAATGAATGAAATGAAGTATTAAAAAACAGAACCGCGGCAGCCGCGCGCGCGTCCTGCCCGACCGCAGCGTGTGCTCAGTTGGCGTACCATACGGTAATTAGGGTATTTATACCGTAAGTTCATGTTCTTTTATGTCTCGTGCAGTAGTGCGACAAACGTACGGTAATTCAGATATCTGAACGTAGGTATATCTTAGGTTTCTCTTTATTAGTAGTTAGTTACAAGGAAAGCCATGTAGGTACCTAAAATCCCTAATTAGGTATATTTTTTTAAAATAATTATTTATATTATTATGCAAATAGGTTACCACGTGTATGTACGATAATTGTACGGTTTTTTAAGTGAAATGCGCCACACTGATCTAACCTGCGCCACGGCAGTTACGCTGCAGTCGCGCGGCTGATCCTATAATGTGAAGGCATCAGCTTCTGCCGCGTGACTGTCGCGCTGTGAACGCTCTAATGTGAAAGCGGTCTAATCATGAAAATTGTTAAAAAGGTAAGCAAGGTTTTTAGGTTTTATTTTATACCTACAGAATAAACCTAGGTGGTGTTTTATACTCAGATAGTATACCTACTCTATCTGGTAGTAGCGTTAGACTGACACAGCAAGAAAAAAAAATACGCTTCACCCCCCCGAAGCGTCATATTTTTTAATGATCTGTGGTTAGACTGAATATGTCCGAAAATGGCACCTTGCTACGTTTTTCTTGGGCACTGAGGTAAATATACACTGAGAAAAAAAATAGGTTACGGTTACGTTTTGTCGGACAACGTAACATATTAGGTAAACACAACCGAGTGCACTTGTTAATACAGATTTTGTGATTTTACTAACTCATTAGGTTATTTTAACCTTTTACCCAGTTAGGTGATTAACTAACTGGTTAACCTAACTGGGTTAGGTTATTTTAACCTTTTACCCAGTTAGGTGATTAACTAACTGGTTAACCTAACTGGGTAAAAGGTTAAAATAACCTAATGAGTTAGTAAAAACACAAAATCTGTATTAACAAGTGCACTCGGTTGTGTTTACCTAATATGTTACGTTGTCCGACAAAACGTAACCGTAACCTATTTTTTTTCTCAGTGTACCTAAAAGAGAAAGGATTATAAAAACCATCTGCCTGGTGACGCTGTAAAGGTCGGTAGAGGCCAACAGCATTAATTAGCCCGTTCAAAAAAAGTATTATAAAAGCACGAATAGCTCTAGAATCAGTAGTATAGTTTGGGCCCGCGAGCCCGGATATTTTATGTCAAATAATTTTTTTCATTATATATTTTTTTAATTAATCTCGTTAATGACTAAATTTTTTTACATTATTATAAATTGGCTTTTTAATTTAAAATTATATACTAAGGTCATATTTAAGTTTTATTCGAAGTAAATACAATATAAATATTTCAAAATCGAAATTCTAAGGATATTCTTCGTAATGATTGTAAACTTTGTAGTGTAGCTACTAGCTGGTACATAAGTATAGTACAGTTTTTATTATTTATTGTTAGTTTAAAGAATAAAGGCACATTGCCCGTTAAAAAGCCTTCAATATAACTACTTAATTTATGTGTATAATCTTAAATCTTATATTATAGGGTTTTTACAATATTTCCGTAAAAATAACACTATAAAATATTTTAAAAACAAAACTTGTTTATTTTATTATCATATACCTATGCCTATACAATTTAACAATAAAGTATTTAGTATTTTCTACCTGAGACTACACATATCAATTACGTAAGTAAATTATTATAACACAGTAAATAACGGCAATACAAAAACAGTACTTATGCTAAAACGAAATCCATTTCGACCTTTGTTGCTACCAACTTTCAAACTCAATCGATCCACCAAATAATCAACTTTATTTAAGGTGGAACGTTGCACTAGCGCGGCAATTTCAAATTTTCTTGCGTTCTTTTGCCAATAGTAGCTTAATTACTAAACGTGATTACAATAAAACTGATTTCACGTAAAGAAATAGAATGTATCAACAAATTACGATTTTTTTTTTTTTTTTTTTATAAATATGTGTGGACATTTCACACAGCGCCATCTAGCCCCAAACTAAGCATAGCTTGTACTATGGGAACCAGATAACTGATGTAATACTTAGATACTTTTTGTTTTGTAAATACATACATAGAATACAAGATTAAAAGTATCTTCTAGATATCATTGGTCTAGCGATAAATGGCAATAAACAAACGTCTTAGTTTTTCAGGCTATTGCCATTTGTCGCTAAACCGATGATATAAAGGTGATACTTTTAATTGTAATTTATTGATACATTCTATTTATTCGCGCAAAATTAGTTTTCATGTAATCACGTTGAGTAATTAAGCTGTTATTGGCAAAAGAATGCAAGAAAATTTAAATTTGCCGCGCTAGTGTAACGCTCCTTTTCACAACCATAGCAAGTAAATCACAAAAGTAATACAAACATTATTAACTTCACTATCTTAAAATTGGTTAATTTCTTTCTCTTTATAGTCAGGTTTCTGTACCACAAAAATCAATCCCATTGTCTTTTGTTAAATACAGGTTTGTGCTCTTTGAACTGTGATCGTAGGGGGCATCCATGGAACCTTGCACCTTGACACTGGTTCTGTTCTTCACATTTATTCTCATTCTGGAACCGAGGAAAGTGACCATGCGTGAATACTGGTGGTCTCCGTTCAGATCTTGGACATTTATTCCCTCGTTCACACCTTTGTCTATCCGGCTTACAGCCAGGTCCAGGGGGCCCGTGTTGATATGCTGATTCAGGACAATTGTTCCTTGAACTGCGAAGCCAAGGTCGTCCAACAGGTCCATGATATGCTGGTTCCGGGCAATAATAGTGCCTTGGACTGTGAAACCAAGAGGGTCTAGGAGGTCCATGGTGTTTGTGCGGACATTGGCCTTCGGCAAAGTTTTCATATTCGTCCCGATTTGATGTTCCCCAATTGAACAGTCCCATGGTGAAGGACAGGAGTTGAAGACGAATAATATGAAGAGGAACTGATTTAGTGGCGTACTTTGAAGAGTATTGTACTGGATTTACCTCAAATTGATGAACTGGATTACTTCAAAGATTCAAATTGTCGTGTGTTCAGAGAAAAAAACAGTTCAGATTAAAACTGTACCAATTTTCAAAATTAATATTTTTGAGTTCAATTATCTCTGTAGCGACTGTATTTTAAGACTGCTTGTCAGCTAATGATAGTAACAGAGCTAACGCGCATAGTTTTATATTTGAACAAGATAATGCAACTGTTGTGAAATATCGTTGTGTGAACCTGAGCGATCGATTAGTAATGTTGCATCAGCTTAGTACTGATCTATCCACCAATTTAATATCTTTATCAGACTTTTTGTCTACTTCCCTTTTATTTATTTATCTCTGATTCCTTTGTCTGTACTGAAAATACATATATAGTAGTTAATAATACAAAATCAATAGTAAAATATAAAAGAAGGCCGCTGCATTTGAGATCAGTTCAGCAGAGCCGCACGCTTAATACGATTTGAATAAGATCTCCATACACGAAATTCTATTAAGATCTCCTTTTGACGTCTCGTTGGGTAGATTTTATAGTCAATTGATTTTTCTCTAATCTGTGATTTTTGGTAGATACATGCTACCATGGAATAAGTAGGAGAGGAATGCCAATACACCAAGAAAACAGCGTAAATCAAAAATATACTAAAAACCGTTTCAAACCTAGATGGCACTGCAAAATGAGCGGGCTATACGGCTAGCTACAAAACGGGTTTAAAACGGGTTTTTGCCATATTTCTGATCTACGCTGTTTTCTAGGTGTATTGGCATTCCTCTCCTACTTGTTCCATGATGCTACATAGTACTCCATTGCCTAGCCTATACCTACTGTACCTATTCTTTATAACGGAATTGGTATTTTAAGTCATATAATCATTATAGTAATGATCAATAACCCAATAATTGATTACCTACCTAATTATAATAGTATGTTCACGATGACGAATAACGGTCAGTGGTTTCATTAAGTTGTATTTTCGAGAAACCAAAACGATATTAACATTACAGATTTACCTTATTAAATGGCCCTATCTAATTTTTTCTATTAATTTGGAATTATTGACGATAAGCAAAAGCAAATGGACGCAAGAGTCAAGCAGCCGCTCAAAGTGACGCTCTATGATCTCCCATGACCTATATTTAGCAGTGGACGTCTTTAGGCACCAAGCCGCCTGCCAAGCATGGTGATTATGGCAAACTGAGAATGAATAGGTATCTTCTAAGCAAGCATGCACCATCGTAGACTGCGTCATCACTTTCCACCAGGGTCGTAATTCTGTATGACCACATTACGATTCCTTACTTCAAAACCACGCAAATTCCGTGTCTTACATAAGAAATCTGCAAAAATCTATTCTCTATGAAATGAAAACGATACCGCGCGAAATGAATTTGGAATTGGCGCGATTTGAACTGTCAAAAATTATAACGTTCCACTGAGACGCGTTCCGAAACATCAACACGTCATAAGTTACCACCACTTATGATTATGTCAATATTTATTCAAAATAAAAATAACTTTAATGAAAAGTGAAGGTATTTCTAATGCTGTGACACGATTTGAACAAGACACGATAACGACGTGGTTTCGTATCGTGTGGAATCTATGTTTTCATACAGAATTAGGGCCCAGGTGAGAACTGTCTCACCTGGCCCTAATTTTGTACCACTGCATCAAAAGCTTTGCCTATCAAAAAAAATAGCATCCCTATGATAAGCGTCCAAAAAGTGACGTTTTGTGGGGGAGGCCTGTTCTCAACAGTGACGTCTGCCAGCTGTTGATGTGTGTCAGGCTGTTGATGATGATGATGAACCTATACATACAGCGTTTAAACAGCATGTTGGGTACGCTCCTTGGTAGTGGGCTGGAGCATTTAGACTGACTATGCACAAGGTCAGCGCGGCGAGTAAGTATAGGTATTACTTGGTTGACTGGCCTGATAGCTCAGTTGGTAGTTGCTCTGCCTTCTGAACTGTAGGTTGTGGGTTCGATTCCTACCCAGGACAAACATTTGTGTAATGTACATATGTGTTTGTTCTATGTCTGGGTGTTATAGTATTCTATGTATGTATTTACAAACAAAAAAAGTATCTAAGTATTCTACCAGTTATCTGGTTCCCATAGTACAAGTTTTGCTTAGTTTGGGGCTAGATGGCGCTGTGTGAAATGTCCTCACATATTTTTTTTACTGCAGTCCAAATGTTTGCAATGACTTAAATAAGGAAAAGATTCTGAATTTGATTGTATGTGTTTTTTTTATATGTTACCTCAAAACTCCGTCATTTCTAAATTCATTTGAAACGATATAGATACCTATACCCACGTATTTTTCAGATAGTTCCCATAGATATTTCATCAAAATCTGTTAAGTTTAGTGTATATTTCGTTTTTATATTATCATTCAACAGCTAGTTCATAAACTAACTACGTTGAACACCTACAACCTACAGCAATTTTATTTTTATCACCTTATCACAGGACGTGGCAACCTGATTATGACCGTTATCTATTGTTGCCTATCAATTTATCTGAGCAATTTTATATGAAGGTTGTGTCATCATTTTGCGAGCCAGGTGTGAAATTGTTTACAATTTCGGAGAACTGGTCGGCACGTGTATTCGTGTATTTCATTTTCAGTATCCATAACGGCGCGGCCAGATTGTCGGCGATGTATGTAACATTCGCCGCAGTCCGCATAGTGGGCGCCGGCGAATGTTACATACATCGCCGACAATGTGGGTGCGCCGTTAAGCCCAGGTGTCAGAATACTTAAAGCGCCTAAAGGACCACGGGCAATACACTCTGAACAGAGTATATAATAATTATTCACATAGGTGGACCACGCGAAAAAATAAATACCCGTGGTACACCCAGTTATCTTGAGGTGGACCTCGGGAAGAAAAAATTGTCCGTGCTCTACCCAGGTGATCTGAGTAGGTGGTCCATGAGCAATGCTTGAAGTTAACGTGCCTGTCACGTGTAATCACGGTGCGTTCAGTTGTAAATACCATTTTTTATAGCGGTCACCAATCCAAGTAGCTTCAGGTTGAATTTTAAAAAGCCTCCGTATAAGAGACCCTTCTAATATCAAGACTACTACATTTAGCAGTCTGAGCCAGTGACTCAAAGCAATAGATTGATATGGATAGATGGATTATACTGATATTATATGAATTTCCATTTTCCATCTCAATTAGGAGATCCGCAGGAGAACTAAAGTGACCCAAATAGCTCTTAGAATTAGCAAGTTGGAATGGCAATGGGCAGGCCACATCGCTCGTAGAACTGACAACCGATGGGGAAGAAAGGTTCTCGAGTGGCGACCACGAACCAGAAGACGCAGCGTAGGCCGGCCCCCCACTCGGTAGACCGACGATCTGGTGAAAGCCGCGGGGAGCCGATGGATGCAGGAGGCGAGCAGCCGCTCAGTGGCGCTCTCTGGGGGAGGCCTATGTTCAGCAGTGGACGTCTTCAGGCTGTTGATGATGATGATGATGATGATGATAAGTAGATTTTTATCTGGTAAAACAGCTATGATTAGTAAAACCTGTGTCTAAAACCATGGCTGAAATCGACTTTCGTTGTCTAAAATACCAATGAAAATTAACTGAATGAGTGAAAGCTCTTATTCAAAGTACTCACAGTAAAACAGGACATTAATATTTTAAACGCTATCGTCTCATCTACATTAAAGTGCGCTATTTACGTCTGTCTGTGGGACCTACTTTAATTATCCGATTGCGGTGCGGCTGGCGCTTTTATTGTTGCACTGAGTGATATACCGACCGTCCGTCAGATTCAGTGGAGTTCGCTTATTTATCTGTTTACTTTGTTGCCTTTTTGGGTTGCTGGTACCGAGTTGGAAACGAGGAGGTTCTGATATCGTAAATTGACTGAGCAAGCAAAATGAGCGGAGCTACATAACTGAGCTTGCAGGTTTTGGTATCGCGTGGTCCCGGCGAATTTACCAGGAAGATATAGGTGCATGGAATTTATCATTTAAAGAAAAGAGCACAAATTAGTCTTGTATCGTATACCTACTTATGTGTTTTACCACCATATCCCCAAATTCCCCTCTCGGAACACTTAAGAGAATATCCAGGTAATGGGCAGTAGCATTCTCATCCTCATTATAATCTAAAGCAATCACCAAGAGGTCCCCCTCCCATATGGGAGAGGCCTGTGTTCAGCAGTGAATGCAAAAGGCTGATTATGTGTGCAGTGGTGAACTGTTTTTTTTTTTTTTTTTTTTTTTTTTTTCTGAAGATATAAGAACTTTATGCGTAACACCAGAAGATAAAACTGTAGCACAAAATATTTGAAGTACGCAGTCTATAAATCGAGCAAAATTATTTAATCTGTGCCCTTATGTACTAACCAAGTACCAACACAATCAGAAACAAATAGAATCTATTTCCTAGACTCTGTTAAAACCACAGACCTAGATTTTTTTTGTTATCCTAAGTCTATGGTTAAAACAGATTCTTTTTTTTTTCTCTTATATTTTGGCTCCACACATAGTGTATTTAGCCAGTGTCAAGTATTGTAATTTTTCACAATTATAGAATATTTCACGTAAAGTCAAGTCTTAGTCACAGTCTGCGTAGTCATAGTCCAGTCTAAGTCAGGTAGTCTCAGTCCAGTCTAAGTCATGCCCTAGTACAGTGGTGGCACCTTTACTAGAAGCTTCTATGGAATTTTGGAAGCAACACGAAAAACCACGTTTCACCACATTATATCACTTGCCCACACTCATGCTCGTAATTCAGCACTTAATGCGGAAAACGCCACCGATTTTAAACATTAACACTGGAAAAAACACGAGTTTTGAAAAATAATACAATGCAACGACGAGAACTTTTCCGCGTTCCCGCCAAAACTCCAACAGATTCTTGTTTAAGACGTACTAGGGGTGAGGCGGTGAGGCGTATTTATCGTCACAGACAAAAGTCACTGATAATAGAAAGTCACAGCCAGTCACAGTGACAAAATACCATCAGGCACAGTGACTTGTGACAGTGACAATATGACTTGTCATTCAGTGATCCTGCTCCGCGCGAGTGTGCGACAGCGTGCAAAAATATAGGTGCATGCTTTTTTCACGTAGGCGTCTGTAGCGTTCTAGAGGTAGGGACACATCTATTATTTTTACACAAGTAATAGGTGCATCCTTTTTTCACATAGGCGTCAGTACCGTTCCAGAGAGGGACACACCTATTATTTTTTCACAGGAACTGTGACAGCAACATGTGCCGGCCGTGAGTTCAAAAGTGATAGGTGCATCCATTTTTCACATAGGCGTCTGTAAGTGTTCCAGAGAAAGACACTACCAGTGAACGTGGCTTGTGCCGTGCGTAAAATATGCTACCTGGTATTTTCGCACAAGTATTTGTCACATGTATGGCCAAGTCACAGTCACAGTCACCTAGTTTCTCGATTCACCTACTACGGCCCACCTCTAGTAGGTACTCTATATTTTATTAACATTTATCTCCTTAGTTCTTAACGATAAGCAAGGTGGCACTAAAATTTTAGACCTTGCATAAAAACGATATTTTACTTTCTATAGCTATAGCTACTAGATAGAATAACCTTGAACCATAGACGTTTCTACAAAGTTCACAGCTCTCAAAACATTCACAGATGCCGGTGAAAATATATTAAAAAAAAGCGTACCACTATTCCGATATTGTTCCTCCGCCTATAACCGTTTTCCATAAAGCCGTATTGCTGTTTTATAGAAAAACAATACACTTACCGGATCAAACACCGGAACCGAATGACGATGTGGTAATAAAATCCTGTTTGTTTGATACGCCAAATATTTAGAATGGGAGATAGCGGGCGGTTTTGTTAAGGTGCACTAGAAAGACATAAAAAACAACGAAACGGACAAAGAAGGAAAAAATGATTTGGTCCGTCACTAGCTAGTTCCTAATTTGGGCGATTTAGGGTTGAATGTTTCGCATATTAAAATATCCAAAGGATTGGTTGTATCATGGTCGAAAGGGTGGCGTGGGGCCATCTGTCATCGATACGTGACTAAACGGTAGTCAGTCAGCTTTAAAAAAGAAATGAAATGATTATGTCGATGTTTTGACCTTTATTGGTGCAGATTTAGCAGTGATTGGATAACACTGATCTACATCGTAAAACCATGACCACCGACCACGACCACGACCACGACCACGGCTCGACTGCTTAGTCGGTGAACACACAGTCCTTAACATTTTCGCAGTCAGTCATGCGACCATAGCTTAATTGGCAGAGCGTCTAATCCGGAGAGTTGGAAGGCACGGGTTCAAATCCCGCTGGTTGCTAAAATTTTAAGAACTATAATATCTTTATATATTTACCTGAAGTGTGGTTTACACTTAAAAATCAATCCATGATAGAACTACATCGCGCCCAAAGTTTATATAGTAGACGGTCACACCTTATTAAAAACTAGCTGACCTGGTTTCGTACGGGTTAATGAATGCCCCCCTGCCTCTTTCCACCATGGCATCCCACTCTTTTGCTCTTTCTCTACGCTTTTCTTCAGCGCTTCCTTCTCCCCTTCATTCTTTCCTTCCTTCGTCCTCACTTCTTCCCCTTTCCTTTTACAAATAAGTCGTTTGTTACTTAAGACTCCGGTCGTCCATCCGGTGGTAAAACGGTGTGGAATGCCCTAAATTCTTTTTGGATAAACATATTTTGATGAAACTAACGTAAGAGACAGCTTACAACTTCAAAGAACATAGCAACTAATGGCATCAAAATCCATCCGGTACTTTTTGTGTGATGAATTTTCATACAGAAAGACAGACAGACGAAAATTCTAAAAACTTTATTTTGGGATTATTCTGCTTTAACAAACCGGGTTTTTTTGAAACAAAAATGTTTTTTAAATCATTTTTCGTGTAGGTAGGTGTAGATTTGACCTCGGTTGCAGTTTTACTATAATATACCTATGCATACAGATATAGATAGCTGTCAGCTCTCAGCATATTCGTTTGATAGACGAAAATATTGTTTTACCGCCGACACGGCTTTGCTTATTTCTCTGGAGACTGGTTTTATTGATATCACTACGCTTAGGTATATTGGGGTAGGCAGGATAAATAGTAATGAGATCTACCTACTTTTGCAAGGTCTGTATTGATTGGTATTGGGTATATATATATATACCTCCACATAAATGTCCATCTATTTTTAACATGCAGGGAGCTGTTAGATGCTAGGGACAATCAGATACTCAAAGAGGTGCTGATGATTGCGTATGACTGGTACTATAAAGATATTATAAATAAAATAAAACAAAAAATAAAGAGATATTGAGATATTGAAAGATATTGGATTTGGTGTTAAGATATTGCACATTTTAAGAACTTTAAAATCTTTATGGATATACCTGAAGTGTGGTTTACACTTTAAAAATCAATCCACGACTGGTAATATTTTATTATCTACCTTTATGGACTCGAGAAGTAACAATATTCTATCAGTTATCTGGTTCCCATAGAACAAGCTTTGCTTAGTTTGGGGCTAGATGGCGCTGTGTGAAATGTCCACAAAAATTTCTCTAGGATGACGGATTAGTGTGAACTTACGAGCTGTCAAAGTTTAGCGCAGACGGGCATTCATCTCTTGACATAATCCCTCAATAGCTTTCGTCACAATGAGTGGTTCGTCATTCACCATTCTGAAGCCCTCTCGGTTCGTCGGTTGAGTGGGTATAATCTCACAATCTCGACTCGAAGGGTGCGGGATCGAATCCGGTTTGAAGGCTTTAGTAATGTGCTTACGGATGAATATGGTGCACGTGTTGAAGTTGATGGCATTTGGACTGTTATAGGTCAGCACGGCCCTGGGCCCTATTTCATAAAGCGACAAATCATAATAAATCTACAAATGTGAGTCAATATGACTGACCATCATCAGTCACGTATAGTTTTTTGCTATATGAAATTGAAATTAAATTTACAAATATATGAAATTTGAAATTACACTGTAGTACTTTAGAATTTATTCATATTCATATTCATATTTATTTATTTATAATTGTTCAAAAATTACATGTCAGGCAATTACATTAATTATCAGTTATCAATTCGCTCATCTTAATTATATGGCATTATATTATATTATAAGGTAGTACTATTTTTTTTTAACGGGCAAATTGCCTTTATTACTCAAGCTAACTACTACAATAACAAAAACTAAGCTAAACTAAACTAGCTACACTTACTAGTACTAATTAGTATGACATTCATAACACACAATACAATACAAAACGAAAAAAAATAAAAGAATTTTCAAGTCAATATACTCAATAGTAAAAAAATAAAATATAATTATAATTATAATATTAATATGGGTATAACAAAACTCGAGTAGGTATTAATGTCTGAGCACTAACTCTTAATTAAGTTAACCTGTGATTAGGATATAAAACGCAGGTTTAGCGTATTCGACTGATATTTATAGCTTTATTATGATTTTTCGCTACAGCCGAGTATAAAGTCCAAATATTTAGTGGTACCTGAGTATTTCAGCTATTAGTTTTACTTTTAGCGGTATAGGTGCCCTTCAGCCGCGTACGAAACCGAAGGTTCGTAACCAGTTGCGGTAGAAGAAAAATTCATCGTAATACGATACTAGTTACAGTGGAATACGTTTTTTTCTTTACACGATACCGACTTTTTATTTCGTGGTATGATATGACTATAGGCATAGGTAGTTTAAAGAAACTTTGTGAATTCGACAACCTCTTTTATTTCAAGTCACGTTCCTCTTACTTATACCACGTAGTTTTCAATTATAAATCCGCTGAACAAACAACGTTCCACTGAATATCGATGAAAGTCACACCTTAGTTTAGCGCGTAAATTCTCAGCTCGGTGAAATGCATGCGGTTTGGTGTTACCCCTCGATAACGAGGAGTTAGTACTCCTGTGATGTGCTGATTTGTACTAAGCAGTGCTTAGATGTGCGAGTGGAGTGTCTAGGACAAGTGTATAAGTGTTAGAAGCAAGTGAAATGCTGGTGGAAGTATTAGGCGCCAGGAATTTTTGAAGATGGTAGCTTAAATACAATTTTTAAACCGACTTTGAAAATGGAAGAGATTCTCAATTTGGTTGTATGTTTTTTGTTTTTTTTTTTTATGTTTATCCTCATAATTATTTCCGGAATAAACCAAAATCGAAATTATTTTTCATTTGTGATTTTTTTTTTTTTTTTATCATAAATTTTGTGGAGCTTTAGTCGCATGGCGTTTATGTCAGCTCCATTATGTACATTGAATTTATATTCTAAATAAATACATCTTGTATCATCTTAAAAAGTGCCTTGGCAGCTCCACTCAGTGGAAAAGCCAAGACACCTTGTATATGTAACTCCCACATCCGAAAAATTTAAGCCGTGCTGTGCTAGCATGTGTGCTCTCACAGACTGGGTCCTGACTCACTCCACTAGAAATGATATGATTATTTACTTTCGATTTAGATTGGTCCCATATTTTTTTTACCAAAATCGATTCATTTGTTTTTAAATAAAATGTTACTGAAAAAGGTATGTAAGTATTATCATTCAAATATATTCTCAGTACTAAATTAATGTGATTGCAATCGATTCAACCCTTATTTGTGGGGATAATTTATATTAAAGAACTACTTTTAAAACGACATCAGCTATATTTAATGCTTTATTTCCATACTAGTTGACCCACCCCAGCTTCGCATGGGTTAATTAGTTTTACGTCGTAACCCTGTTCATCATGGGAAGAGGGAAGTGAAAGGGAAAAGGAAGAATGGATGAGACGGCAATAGAAGGAAGGCAGGCGAAGCTTCCTATCTTTTCCCTTTCCCTTTTCTATGTTCCCTTCGACATGGTGAGTATAAATAAATAATACACAAACAAAAAAATCTTGCATAAAATTTACATCCTTATTGCTTCGTGCAACCCGCACTTGGCCGTTTTAGAAATCATAAAGTATCCTAAATGCTATTCTGAAAAAATAGCTATACTCATAATACCAAATTTCAGCAAAATTTGTTCAGTAGTTCCAGCGTGATGCGTGTTCAAAGGGACAGACAGACAGAGATACAAGAAATAAAAATAAATTGTTTATATTTCTATATCGATTAAGAAGTTTAATGTAACGGTTTTATTAAATTGTATGTATAGAAGATTTCCCATAATTTACTCATACATTTTCTCAATAAAATTAAACGTATTTTCATAATGTTTCATACATTTATGCCTTGTTTCATCATATTGCGCAATCACCACAAAGCGGAAGTATGACTCATAAAGAGCAATGATTTCACGAAGTGCTGTAATTATTTACATCATTATAAAATAAACGAAATAACTACTATTATACATACAATGTACGATTGTATGTGGAATACGTTTTGTATTTCATAAAATATTAATACTGCTCCAAACAATTTTACAAACGTAGCTGTCACAATCTGCTTTTCCATCTTTGAAACCTTGGAAAATGAATCAGAATTTGTAACGTATCATGTATCTTCATTATCATCATTCACAGCCTGAAGACGTCCACTACTGATCATACGCCGCCCCCACAGAGCGCCACTTTGATTGGCTGCTTGCCTCTCCCATCCATCGGCTCCCCGCGGTTCACGTATCTTTCTAACATATCGTCGCTTGTTTGACTAAGTGACGTATCTGACAATTTTTTTACAAATACGTTGATTAGACAGTTCGACGCGTCTTTGAAAGTAGATAAAAGCTACATTTAAAATTTTAGATACGTGAAAATGTCAGATACGTCACTTAGCTAAACAAGCGACGATACTAGGAGGGTAGGCTAGGGTAGGTTCACTAGGTGGTAGGACTTTTCTGCAAAGTTCGTCTAGGTAGGTACCACCGCTATGCCAGTTATTCTGCCGCCAAGCAGTAGTGTGCAAGCACTACTGTGTTCCGGTTTGAAGGGCATTGTAGCTAGTGAAATTACTGGGCAAATGAGACTTTATGATCTGATCATTCAGTCTAGTAATCTGATTACTAGACTGTGTGATGTCTCAGGATGACGTGTGCAGTGCAGTGTCACGCGAAACTTTATTGTTTTAAAGTTCCGAGTGACACTGCAACTGTTATGGGCGGCCGTGTTGCTTAACACCAGGTGAACGACTAGCTCGTCACATCATTATATCGCATAAAAAAAAAAAAAAAAATATAATATTAATAAGAGCAAGCAATACAACACGCTCAAGAAGTTCTGTAATGTTGACCTCTTCAACACTTCCGCTGAGCAGCTAAAGCAGCTGTTAGGTAATTAATTTTTCGCATAATTATTTATCTCATTAAGCTTGTATGTATGTATAGATTAGTAGTCTTTTATATCGTCACTCCCGTATTGTATAATATTGAGGATATTTATTAGTTATAATTATTAGAAAAACTTCTAATTGGCCTTCTGTCATTTGTGTTTGTTATCTAGCTGTTAGTTTTCCGAAAATTGAATAATAAAATAAAATAATATAAAGTATATTGCATACAAAGTGTTGTGATAGTGTGAACTATTTACATTTATTTAAATTAAAACTCTTTATGCCTATAACACAAAGTATTGTCAATATCTATACTACCAATATTTTTTACAATTTTCGTCGAGTTATGAAATAGATTGTCAATTTTCAACACACTTATAAATCCACTTCAAATCTTATCTTAACTTTATCAAACAACAAAATATTATTATGATTGCAATAATCTATATACCTACAACACTATTCTCATCATTATCAGAAACATCAATGACGCAGACATTTACACGACCTAAACACTTCCTGTGAGTAATTTAACTAGTACTTTTTACCTTCGCTACAATAACAATAGTTTAGGTATTTGGAGGTGTTTTTATGAATCCATTAGTTCGTCTTTTGGTTTTACTTGTCCATTTTCTGTTATGAGTGGTAGTACCTACCTACTTGAAATGACATAGGTAGTACTTGAATACTCGGAGAGCACGTTAAGCCGTCGGTCCCGTTTGTCATAAGAACATCTATTGCAATCGTTACGGGCAGTCAGACGCCTGATAGAATCTGACACCTGCTAGGCGATCATGTAACTTGATTGCAACCAATAGAAACACAAAATGTATGGATTTGACAGTTTCAATACGCAGTTTATGTGCATAGTTACTGTGAAAATTTTCAAATTCGGAATGAAATTTCTTCTGTTGCATGCGATCATGTAACTTGATTGCAACCAATAGAAACACAAAAATGTATGGATTTGACAGTTTCAATACGCAGTTTATGTGCATAGTTACTATGAAAATTTTCAAATTTGGAATGAAATTTCTTCTGTTGCATTGCTATCAAAGTTACATGATCACCCCGCTGATCTAACCATTCCTGTTACTGGTTGATTATGGGTTACGAGGTCAGATGGCAGTCGCTCGTGTAATTCTGGTAGCTCGCCGCTACAGGTCAGATTGGGAGCCGACCCCAATAACAAATGGGAAAAGGCAAAGAGGATGATGAGTACTTAAATAGGACTATTATCATCATCATCAACCTGAAGGATGACGTCCACTGCTAAACATAGGCCTCCCCATATAGAGCGCCACTTTGAGCGGCTTCTTTTCTTCTGCATCCGTCGGCGGTTGAATAAGACCGTCAGCCGGTGGCGGCTGGCCTTTGTTGCGTCTTCCGGTTCTTGGTCGCCACCGGAAGACCAATGACCAATACCTGTTGCACCAAATATATATTGAAACATATTGTAAAGTTTGAAGAATATAGACTAATAATTGTATTAAAACAATTATCATTATTGTACACAATTTTGCTTTGAGAATTTAGCCGCTGTCCTCAATTTGAAGGCTCAAACCAGTATCATATTTTAAAAATAAATAGCCTTTTTTGGGGTATCAGTTACCGGAACAGACCCCATGAATCAAAAACCTTTCATAAAAAAGTGGTAGTAAATCCGCAGACTCAAAACTCTAAAATGAGCAGGTAGAGTACTTCTTTGAGGTTCCGTACCCAAAGGGTAAAACGGACCCTATTACAAAGGCTCTGCTGTCTATCTGTCTGTCTGTCTGTCCGTCTGTCACCAGGCTGTATCTCATAAACCGTGATAGTTAGAACCACTTTTCACAGACAATGTATTTCTGTTGCTGCTATAACAACAAATACTAAAAACAGAATTAAAAAAAATTAAGGGGGCTCCCATACAAGCAAACGTGATTTTTTGCTCGTTTTTATAGACAATGGTACGGAACCCTTCGAGCGCAAGCCCGACTCGCACTTGGCTGGTTACTGACCGTTTCATATGATCAAATATTTTTGGGTCACGGAACCCGAATGCGCAGAATTACGAACTTGGTAACATTTTGTTTTTGTTCCTTTTACGGTTCAATACCTACCTTATTTTGAGACTCAACCAGCTCAGCCCATTGCTCTTAAATATGAAGCTGTAGTAATGTAATAAAAATGTATGTTCGTGGTAAACTAATATTTTTTCTATTTTGGTTATATTATTCTCAATACAGAATAAATAGGTTTTATTTCTAACCGTGTACTAAATTAATATTGTTCCTAAATTGTTCCAGTACTTACACCTACTCTACCACTTTTTCTGTGGGATATTTAATGCTAAAATTAATATTACATTCCCATTTCACAATAGTACGTAAAGATTCAATACAGACACATAAACAAACAAACATTTTTCGTCGTAAACGTTTCACAATTTTGTGTTATTTTTCCTGTATAAAACGACAAGCCATTGCCCTCTGCCGGCACAATACATCTAACCTCGACACTGGTCGAACGAATTTCAACGAAAGTACCCATTTCGACTTCTTCTTCAACCCGGTCAAGCTTTCAATTGGGAACATTCTTATTTAAGAATATTGTAATAAATATTCAAATCAAGAAACTATGAGAGGACATCACGGTTGCGAATTTGGACCATTTGGACGACATTGCCAGGACATGGGTCGTTTCGGACCTGCATTTGGCGGATTCGGCTGGGGGAGAGGCCATCACGGTCCTCCTGAATTTGGTCATCATTGCACGCCAGAGCAAGGGCGCAAAGGTCCAGGTTTCTTCAAACCAGGACGTCCATGGCACCATTGTGGTCCATATTCTGGAGACGAATCGGACAACTGCTGTCAGAATTATAGTGGATTTAAACGTGGTCCTTGCCATCGAAGGGCACGTGGACCTCATGGTCCTTCTAGGTGCTCTGATTTTGAGCATGAAGGAAGAAGATATGGACCTCCACCACCATATTTTGGAAGACGTCGTGGTCACAGTAGGGAGCGTAGCCCTCATGGACGTCAAGACGAAGGAGAAAGCCCTCATGGTCGTCATGGACCATGTCATGGCCCACCACATTACGGGCCAGGACCTCATAGAGCAGAAGATAGACATCATGGTCATCATGTACCTTGCCATGGACCACGAGGACATGGTTCCAGACATTGTAGAAGAGGGGACCAAAGTGGCGAGCGAAGACCCGTTGGACCTCACGGCGATCATAGGTGCGAACCTTTTGGACCAGATTTCGTCCAATTAGGTCCTCACCGTCGACCATTTGGCCCGTGGAACCGACCGGGCCCTTACGACCGATGCGGACGAAGGCAAAACAACTCTGATGAAGAATCTGGCAACGAGATCGAGCGTCGTGGAAGGAAGAACAGACCCTGCTGCCGTAAGAATAAGGACCAGAATCGAGATGAAACCGTTCTAGTTCAGAGAATTGTAGTTGAAAATGCACCGAGATGTAATTCAGTTTAATTCAATATCTGTGTGGAATTGACTTACTGCATATTCAATATCTAAAAATATTGTATTCTTTTACTGTATTAATGTCGTTTCGTCAGCTGGTCTGCTATAAAAATATTTTTTATACTTGTGCATGTATCAGGATATTTATTTTTAGAGACAAGAAAAATATTCAATATAATAAATGATAATCTTTTGAAATGCTTTGTAATCTCCTGACTAATAAGAATTTAATTATAATAATAGTAGTAATTAGAGTTGACGTAAATAATAAAATTAGAATTAAATAATAACAGCATTGACATGTACCAATAAACTTATATAATTGTAAAAACCACTCAAAATGTAAATGTAAATGTGCAGCGCCCTTACAGGGCACATATATTGATCCTGAAGACAACCTGACATGTACATCTAGTCTGTATTATTATATGTGAGCACAATAAATGAATATGAATATGAATATAAGTTGGTAGTTGTACTTACCTAAGTATAGGTAACTTGCAGGCTTGGACGCTCGTCCAAGTTTGCAGGTTACTAATATGTAAGAACATATGAAATACAAATACCTAGAAAATACAATTATTTTCATTTAAACTGTAGGTAACGTTGTGTGCAATCAGTATCTGAATTTATGTAAGTTTACTTTTTTAAACCTAAGATTTTCTTCGCTTGTTAGAATAACTGTAAAAAGAGCATCAACATATATAATTATTACCCTATTAAATAAGACTGAAACCAATAATATTGAGTTTTAATTATTCGTTTTTATTTTAATAAATAAATAAATATTGTGTGGACATTTCACACAGCGCCATTTAGCCCCAAACTAAGCATAGCTAGTAATGGGAACCAGATAACTGATACAATACATAGAAACTTTAGTTTGTAAATACATACATAGAATACAATATAACGCCCAGACACAGAACAAACATCGATGTTGATCACACAAATGTTGGTCCTGGATGGGAATCGAACCCACAACCTATACTTCAGGAGGCAGAGCTACTACCAACTGAGCTAACAGGCCAGTAATGACATAGATAGGCAAGAACTCCCTCATTTGGTAAACAGTAAGCTCCGGATAATTTTAAGATAATTATTTCAATATAAATGAGGTATATTTGTAATAATAGGTACTTAAGTACCATCGGAGCAACACAAAAATATACTATTTTAAAGAACCTACATACTTGTTTTATTTATGCGAGCACTACAGGAGTGTTAAGGCTTAGCCTTAGGTAACCATGAGTAAGACTAATCACACACAACACACACAACAATAAAACAACAATAACAATAAAAGAGCTTCACTAGGTGGTAGGAATTTTCTGCAAAAGTTCGTCTAGGTAGGTACCACCGCTTTGCCAGTTATTCTGCCGTCAAGCAGGAGTGTGCAAGCACTACTGTGTTTCGGTTTGAAAGGCATTGTAGCTAGTGAAATTACTGGGCAAATGAGACTTTACGAACTGATTTCACAGTTTAGATTTTTTTTTAAACTGTCAGATGTCTCAGGATGACGTGCGCAGTGCGCAGTGCCACGCTAAACTTTAATTAAGGCTTTCCGCACATGGGCCACCGACCACAAACCACAAAACGCCGCCACCGGCATATTTCCTATAGTTTTCATACATTTTATATGAACTCACCGCACACAGTTGACGCCGGTGGCCGCCATACGCTACAATCGTTTGCGTTACAATTCGGTTGTTCGCGGCGTTTGTGGCTGTCGCGAGTGGCTCGTGTGCGACGACACAGAGTTCCGAGTGACACTGCAATCTGTTATGGGCGGCCGTGTCGCTTAACACCAGGCGAACGACTAGCTCATTACATTAAAAAAAAAGTCTAGGTGGGTTTGCGTAGGTACCAAGTCTTCACAAAATCCCAGCGAGCCATTCGCAACGTAAAGTCCCATTCACATCGGCCGGCACGTTACGGTACCGGTACACGGCGGTACACGGCGCGTAATAACGCACTTACGCATCGTAACTCTACGGGTGTTCGGAGCAGATAACGAGAGTAAACAGGCTATTAGAGTGGACTTAGTGTCGTCGAGTTTGGCGAACTGTTGTTTGATGAATATTTTTATCGATGCACGTGCCAGCATTGCTTTTGATGGTCCGTGTCATTACAACCTAGTTGCAAAATATCTGATGCGCCGATACGACTAAATCTCTAATTGTTTTATACTCGTAAATGACATGAAATTGAATGTCTGTCTGTCTGTCCCATCGAACACGCATCACGTTGGAACTACTGAACGGATTTCGCTGAAATTTGGTATAGTTACCTATAGCGTGCCTATAGCGAAGTTTTTAGAATAACATTTAGGAGACTTTTGGTTTTCTAAAACGGCCAAGTACGGGTTGCATGCATCTGTGTAGTTTTCATGCAAGATTTTCTTTGTTTGTATAATTTTTTTTAAATTTATACTCATCCTATCGAAGGGAAGATGGAAGGGAAAGGGAAAAGATAGGGGAAAAGGGTGAATGGATGGAACGGCAACGGAAGGGAAGCCTGCCTTCCTTCGCCGGCCCATCCATTCACCCTTTTCCCCTTTCGCTTCCTTCTTACCCATAAACAGGGTTAAGGCGTAAAACTATTTAACCCGTGCGAAGTCGGGGCGGGTCAAGTAGTCTCTTATAATATCAAATGTAGTAAATAGGTACTCCTTAATAAAAAAAAAATCCAAAAAAATGACACCTACGCAAACGCATTATACATTAACTTTTCAATGAAAATCAATTTTTATAGTATTAGTAACACATTTATAGGCGTTGTTTGATCACCACATATAACTGCTGCAGTATTCCATCGCCAAGAAATATTTTTCAATATGTTACCGAACATGCCGTAAAATCTGTTTTCCGTCCTCCACGACCGTATGTCCGTTTTATAACTAACCTGCCAACACATATAGCTTTCAAAATTCATTAGCATAATAAATTGCAAACAGCTACAAAATGTAAAGTGTACATTAAATGTACCTGATTGTGTGTTATAGCTGAGGATCTTTACTGTGATGATGTAATGTCACATCGATTTCCAAAGGAGTGTGGTAAGTAGATTTTGTTCAGATAGTCGTGTCTTATTCAACTCTCTTGTAAAAATGAAGAGGTTCTGAATTCGACTCTATGTTTTTTCTTTTTAGGGTTCCGTACCCAAAGGGTAAAACGGACCCTATTACTAAGACCCCGCTGTCCGTCCCTCCGTCTATCTGTCTGTCTGTCTGTCACCAAGCTGTATCTCATGAACCATGATAGACAGTTGAAACTTTCACAGATGATGTATTTCTGTTGCCGCTATAACAACAAATACTAAAAAACAAAAAAAACCCCATACAACAAACGTGATTTTTTTGCTCGTTTGTATAGATAATGGTACAGAACCCTTCGTGCGCGAGTCTGACTCGCACTTGGCCGGTTATTTATATTAGTTACCTCATATCTCTTTCATTTCTAAACTGATTTCAAACATTTTATTTGAATCGGTTTAGTAAGTAGATTGATATTTAAATCAAAATAACTGTAAAAAGTATATGCATATCAATACATACCTACCAATTACTCTACCCGTATCATAGATGATAAATTAAAGTTAATAAACGTTTCCCTAAGATTAATTTATGTAAAGCCGCTTTCACCAGTTGCATCACAGAGTCTGAATGACCGATTACCGGTATTTTAGGACCAATCGAGCACCAACACCGGTTACCGGTTTAATTGAAACCGTATCGCGCAAGGATTATCCTGTTTAAAGACGGCTTAGAAAATAATGTGACCACCTTGTTGAAGGTACAAATTTTGGTGCAATGTTTAAAGCACACCTATATACATACCTATATAAATAAGTATGTCTGGACTGGATTGCATGATTTATTTTATAACTAAGCTTACCATTCTGGCTTCGCATGGGCTTATTAAATTTACGCCTTAATTCTTCTCCTCCCTCCACTGTCCCACTCCATATTGTAGGGTTAGCACGGCCGGTAGATAAAACTGTCTTTCCCCTGTTTTACTCCAAGCAAGTATGAAGAAAGTGATGTAAAACGGGGAAAGACAATTTTGTCTACCGTCCATGCTAACCCAGATATCAACACTGCTTGCATCACATTTGCAGGGTCTTGTTGGCATCTAACTATGTACAAAAGTGACGCCCGTTGCGCTGGATTAGCAGTAAGGTGACGAACTTCTTGGCTTCTTGGCTTCTTGGTACTTCTTGGCTTCTTGGTAGCTTCTTGGCTTCTTGACCCTTAGTAAACCTAGATAATAGAGTGCCTCACCAGCATGCTATGGTTTAATTAAGAATTGAATTACCATCACTGCTTAAACTTTGAATAAGTTCTGACTATTCAATAGTCAAAGTAATGCTTGGATGCGACTTGCTACAGACCGGGAGAGAATGGCACAACCAATGAAGGGGCCTACCTATATATGCTCAGCACTGGGCAATAACGTACTGACGGTGATGATGATGATGATGATGGTGATGATGTTGATGTTGATGATTCGATAGTGGTAGAAAAAAGTAGGTACACCTTACTTGAAATAAAACTAAGTATATATGATATACACTAAAAGTTGTTCAAATTCAGGAAACCTTTCTATAAAAGAAAAAAAAATTGAAGGTAAGTAGAAAGAAAATCAATCAGTTCCTTTAAAAATTCACCACCGTTTTCCATTCAGCACGTTTCCCAAAGTGATTCACTATCAGCTAGCTCAGTTCGGCTTAGCTGGCGGAAGGATCGCCGAGTGG
Organism: Ennomos quercinarius; assembly: GCA_910589525.2. NCBI lineage: Eukaryota > Metazoa > Arthropoda > Insecta > Lepidoptera > Geometridae > Ennomos > Ennomos quercinarius. Next base: position 13,062,399 of record OU342505.1, on the reverse strand, counting down.
CACTCACGTGAGCGGCCTAAGCCGGCCTGCCGACACTTCCGCAACGTTTAGGGAAATTTAGGAATACTGAAATTGGTCTTGGAAAGATGTAGGTGGCCATTTCAATTATTCTTGTGGGACTAGGTAAAGCTTTTTATAGCTTGATAGACTTCAGAATCTGGTATTCTAGGATTTCTAGGTTAATTTAACACACTTACGCGGTTTGACGATAGGAGATTATAGTTTTTATCGGCTAAAAGTAATTGGATTAGCCTGCGATGAAATATGGGGTAGACGGTTGCCGTCTCGAAAACGGTTTAAACAAGGCATATGCCTGCTCTCAGTAGCGTGTGACCGCGCCTAATGAATGTGATGTAATTCACATATCATTGTTTTAGAACGCTATTACAGGGTGCTACGGTTCATTATTAAAATGAAACAACCGCTTATGGCTTTTATATCAGCTGGAGAGGTATATTCTATATAAGTAAGCATTGGCGGGGGGACACTTTTGAGGTTTGATTTTCATAGAGACTGTGTACCTATAGGTACTCTATTTGATTTAAGGTAAAAGGTGACAAATAAAGGATTATAGTTGGTTGTTTTCTCGAATGATGACAACTTGATTATTTCTGCTTCAATTACTTTTTGGGACGAAGGTGGCTACCACAGAATAATAAATATTAATCCGTCGCGCAGTGTTACTTCAAATTCTTTGAGTATAGGTACTTAAACAGTTAGCATCAAATGAATTGACCATGCATCGATATCGATCGATGATCTTCAGAACATCTGAAACCCAAATGTACATTGATTTAGCGTATTCTCTCCCATGTCCATCATGACATAACGCCTGGGCATAACAGAGTTACTGTAATTAATGCCAGACGTTTGTGCCACGCCGAATGCGACTGCAAGCTGAGTTGCTATGAACCGTGACTAGAAAGATTTGGTACTTGGAAAAGTGCACTGGTTTTTGTTTTATGAAAGGTCGTCTTTTTATAACGAAAGCTAGTCAGAAAGTTCGTCATTCATTTATCATCATCATCATTATAATCTTCATCATCAGCAAGTATTATGTTTGGCCACAACACAGAGCCCACAACTAGAAAAAGGTCTCAGTGAACCAATCGTGAGCCCGGCCTACGCTGCGTCTTCCGGTTCGTGGTCGCCACTCAAGAATCTTTCTTCCGCATCGCTTGTCAGTCTACGAGCGATGTGGCCTGCCTATTGCCATTTCAACTTGCTAATAATGTAAGAGCTATACTGGTCACTTTAGTCCTCCTGCGGATCTCCTCGTAAGGTAAAATAAGAATGCTACCATAGAATTATAAATAGATGCTATCTTCACTTAAGTATTTTTGTTCTGTTTCCTTTGGTTCATCTTGACTATCTTCCACTTTTCTTTTATTTCAATTCTTTTTACTAAGTTTAGATATCCCAATTATAGACCAACTAAAGTATTTTCACAGCTTTTTTCGATTCTTATGGCTTGTTCCTCATTTGGACGTTTTTTTGCAAGTATCAAGTGTCGCAATTCCTGCACATTTCACGTTATGCGAAATCCCTCTGCGTCTAATCGCTTCATTTGGCTGACGTGTCATAATTTACGGCATAGAACGAGTGTTCGTATCTTCCTGCTGATATATTACTGGGACAATTAGTGCCATTATTAGAACCCGCGGCCGAATAACGGGTGCATTTCAACGGTGCAGCATAATATACAATTTTGAATGTTTGTAGTTGCATAGTTGTGCATTTTCACTTCGTAGGTGAACATAGACCAGTATCAATGTATTTGGAAATTGGGCCTCTGTCAAAATTGCCTTTTTAATAGTATTTTTATAAAAAGCAAAGACATTTTATTGCCAGTGTAGTGGCGTAGTATTTTCCATCTTTCTCTATCTTTATCTTATTCTTTGACTTCTTTGTGCTGTGTATTATTAGCTTTCTCATCTATTTGCGCCTTGTATTCCGTTTAATTAATATCTTCGTCGTCTCCTTTGTTATCTTTTGCGTTGTCGTTCACCACCTACTGCACTGTAGTGTTCACTGTAGTATATGTGCTGTGTATAAAATAGCATAATTTGAGTATTTATACTTACCTATAAAACCTAAAATACAGAATCTTTTCGTCTATGTAATAGCTGCTTTTATTTACAAACAATCAATAATTATTTGTTTATTTATTTTGCATCATACAATCATTGTTCCGATCACCTTCTCCTGGAATATTATAGCATTTATATTTCATGTTTTAGTCATACGTAATCATTTTTTTTATTTTTTTTTTACTAATTGGTTTCCACATAAGTACCTTTTAAGCGTACCTATGATACCTTTTTTAATTTTGTAAATTTAGTCCTAAAGTTAGGTCCTTTTTATGGTGCTACTCACAAAACTGTCTTCTTATTTACTGTTTCTCTCCATATTTGTTCTTTTTAAGTACATCAGAGTTCTGAGATACAGGACTCATAGTTAAGTTTAATCTGAAGGAAATGTATATAAATAAATATTAAATAGAGGTCTTTGAAGAAAATCCGACAATGGCGGTTGTGAATTTTGAATTTTTTACCAAAACCTGCGTATTTTTGAATTTTAATGTGTAATAAGGGTGGATAATTATTCCTTAAGTGTTCGTAAACGTGTACGAGTGTTGACAAATGGTTCCAAGTTTATGTAACCATACATTTTCGTTTTCTCTTCGACGGCTTTTTAGAGCCTTCAGTAAAATATCCACCATTTTACTGATGAAATTTTGACTGACAAAATAGGACTTTGACATGACATAACCGAACGAATCCCTTCACGGTTAGTGGCAAAGTTGTGCCTTTGGCGGAAACAGTAGCCATTAAAAAAAAAATTAAATAAATATAAATATGTACATTTCACACAGCGCCATCTAGCCCCAAACTATACATAGCTTGTAATAAGGGAACCAGATAACTGATACAATATTTAGATACTTTTTGATTGTAAATACATACATAGAATACAATATAACACCCAGACACAGAACAAACACCTATATTCATCACACAAATGTTTGTCCCAGGTAGGAATTGAACCCACAGCCTACAGGTCAGAAGGCAGAGCTACTACCAACTGAGCTATCAGGCCAGTATATGTATATTCTTGCATTGTATGTATATGTAACAGAATTGTAACATTCATTTTGGCAATAAATTTATCTTATCTTATCTTATCTTATTGATTGTTCTTACTTTTGTTCATTTCATATGAAAACGGGGAAAGTTTCTCCACAAACTTCATTGCGGTTATTCACACGAAAATATTAAGCTTTAGATTGAACCCGAAACTTGCTAGACTTGTTAGTTCTTACTTGTAATTAAATGCTCGGGTTACAGAATAAAACTAAATATAACTTTTGACTTGATAGATTACTTTTCAAAAGTTCAGAAGGACAATCAAACTATGATAAATAATAATAAATATGTGTGGACATTTCACACAGCGCCATCTAGCCCCAAACTAAGCATGCTTGTACTGTGGGAACTAGTGTTGAGTAGGACATACGTGATGTACTTCATTTGTCACATTCATTCACTCAAAAATGTCCCGGTCCTCTCATTCAATCCATGTCACACTTCAAAAATTTTGTCACATTCGCCGTCGCGCGTCGCTGATGCATTCGAAGAACGAAGTGAGTGAGCGAAGCACAGCGTAGAGTAGAGTGGATTCATGTAGAGGTGAGGTGAGATGAGGTGAGGTGAGGTAGTAAATGAGGAGAGAAGAACGACATGACGTTGGAGTTTATCTATTTTCACGCAGATTATTTAAAGCGGAAGAGTGAGGTAATCAAGGTATTTTTTGGCAGATTTCCTGGCATAATTAAAGCATGTGGTCGTGGAGCTTTGAATTTAATATAAATTCATTTTATTAAGTCTTTTGTGATGACCGCAAATACAAGATTATTAAATATAGCTCTACAGAAAAAAAAACGCAAACCTTAAAAATTTTGAATGTACAATTTTACTGAGTTTCTATCTATCGAATATATTTTTACAGAAACAATATTTGTGTATTCCCAACAAACATACACATTTTGTGATGACTTCATAATTTAGAAAAAATACTATATAAACACAGATATTAATTAAAAACCGTCAAAATCAGCCATTCCTTGTGTTGCCTTTGTTGTAAGTGCCGCGCTGAAGTGCAGACTGAATTGGTATTTAAGACTGCGATGTTAAGGTCGATGTTTCTTTGAACGAATTTGGACCTGCTATCCAAATTCATTCAAAGAAACACTTACTACGTTACTTAAGGTGAAGGGTAGGGCCAGCCCTACCCTTCACCTTAAGTAACTGAGATAAACATTATAATATTACTACCGTGATACTTAGAATAACTAGTTATTCCAAGCTGTGATATCATTATGATACTTTTGATTTCGGAAAGTTAAGATGTCCCACCACGACCTATCTTCGACTGTAGTGCGATTTAGCATCAGTTTTCACAGAGTACTTTTCTACATAGGGAAACAGTTGAGTGTGGTCAAGCGCTTGTCCGTCCTACATGATTTAATTCAGCTATGTTCCGAATGACACTGCAACTGTTATGGGTGGTGGCCCTGCCGCTTAACATAAAGTGAACGCCCAGCTCATCATGTCATTTCATATCATTTAAAAAAATTAACCACTGCCAACCTAGATACATAATAAGAAAAGGTAAATCAATAGCTTAAGCTGTGTAACATACAATCAAGTCTAACATACAAAGTAAGGCCTCTTTCATCCACCCGCCTCAATCCATCATGCATTCATGCATGACCCGATGCACTGATCAAGTAAGACTGCGTTTACCTCTTGTTACAAAATTGTACTGTATGACAAATGAAGAAAATGCGGTATCAGTACCTCACAACATGACATGACATTTGAGGCATGACATTGTCACACCTCACGAAATATAATGAAGGGCTCATACAAACTCATTTTGAAACCTTGTCCTACCCAACACTAGTGGGAACCAGATAACTAATACCATACTTAGATACTTTTTGTTTGTAAATAGATACATAGAATAACAATATAACACCCAGACACAGAACAAACATGGGTGTTCATCACACAAATGTTTGTCCTGAGTGGGAATCGAACCCACAACCTATAGTCCAGAAGGCAGAGCTACTACCAACTGAGCTAACAGGCCAGTCAATGGTTTAAGATGATGAATCATCATCGTTTTCTTTGCCTTTTCCCATTTATTAGTGGGGTCGGCTCCTAATCTAACCTGTAGCAGCAAGCTATCAAAGTTACACGAGCGACTGCCATCTGACCTCGCAACCCATAAGGGACATGTAACATGGGTTATATCAGGCGTCAGATTCTATCAGGCTTCTGACTACCCGTAACGATTGCCATAGATGTTCTTATGACAACCGGGACCGACGGCTTAACGTGCTCTCTGAGGCACGCAGTGATGGCATCGAAAACTGCATATAACTTACTAGATAAGTCCCTCTAAGTGTCAGTTCAATGGTGCAGGGCGAGGATCGAACCCGGTGCCGTAAGATTGTGAAGCGCACATGCTACTGCTCGGCCACCATCGCTCTCTGGGTTAGGAAGATTAATGATTTTCATTTATTTGGTAATCTTTATTTACTTTTGCAAGCGTGTCGACGAACAAGAGTGTGAGGACGGATAGCCCTCAGAAGTATGAAGCACCTGTTAGGTCTAACGTGCAAATCTTAGCTTCAGCCGTTGCTAGAAGAAAATCTAGGTATTAAATATCAATATAATTATTAAAAGTAGATGATATACCAATTAAAATACAATTATCTTTCATAAAAATTCTGTTTACCTCTAAATTACATAATTGGGTTTAACTTACTAGGAGGTAAGCTATCCATCCAAAGGTTGCCTGGAAGAGATCGCTTTTAGTGATAAGGCCGCCCATTGTAATACCTACTACAGATATTATGTAACATTAATTAAGTACTTTGTGGTATACAATAAAGAATTTTTGTATTTGTATTTGTATTTGTAAGATTCTTTCACTGGTTTTTCCCATATTTTTATATGCTGCAGAGACGTGGACGCTGCGGGAAATTGAAAAGAAAAAGATAGATGCCTTAGAAATGTGGTGCTGGAGAAGAATGCTTGGAGTATCATGGACCGAGTTTCGCACAAACGTCTCTATACTTCAAGAACTCCGCATTGAGCAGCGTCTATCATCGCTAGTCCAAACTCGCATCCTCAAGTTCTTCGGACACGTCTCAAGGCGGGACAATAACTCCATTGAACGTCTCGTTGTACAGGGTAAAGTGGAGGGCACCAGACCGCGTGGAAGGTCACCCATGCGATGGACTGACCAGATCAAGTCTGCGGTGGGCGGTCCCTTGCATGAACGTACCAGAATGACCACCAGTAGGGAGAGATGGCGAGATGTCGTGAGGCGAGCTACATCAGCCAACCACTCTTCGTGACGATCACGACCGCTCTGTCAAGAGCGACACGATTGAGAAGAAGAGAAGATTCTTTTAGTCTTTTTTTTGACAAAAAGAATCTTACCTCCTAGTAAGTTTCCGCAGAGGCTGAAAACAAAGGTTTTCAACCAGTGTGTGTTGCCAATGATGACTTATGGAACTGAGACGTGGTCTCTTATGGTTGGCCTCATTAAATAAATAAATAAATAGGTATGTGTGGATCATTCACACAGCGCCATCTAGCCCCAAACCAAGGATAGCTTTGTAATATGGGAACCAGATAACTGATACAATACTAAGATACTTTTTTGTTTGTAAATACATACATAGAATACAATATAACACCTATTAGTAAGCTCAGTCACGCAACGAGCTATGGAAAGAGCTATGCTCGGTGTTTCCCTGCGGGATAAGATCCAAAATGAGCAGATGCATAGGAGAACTAAAGTGACCGAAATAGCTCTTAGAATTAGCAATGGGCCGTAGAACTGACAACCGATGGAGAAGAAAGGTTCTCGAGTGGCGACCACGAACCGGAAGACGCAGCGTAGGCTGACCCTCCACTAAGTGGACCGACGATCTGGTGTAAACCCACGGGGAGTCGATGGATGCAGGAGGCGAGCAGCCGCTCAAAGTTGCGCTTTGTGGGGGAGGCCTATGTTCATCAGTGGTCGTCTTTAGGCTGTTGATCATGATATTTTTTTCAGAAACAATTTTTACTGAAACAATTTTGATGAAATTTCTATGGTACCAATGTAATTGTTGTTTTTTCTTTATTATTATTTAAACCATACAAAGTTTAACTGGAAGATAATGCTACTTAACAGTAAGTTCACCTAATTCTTATGTAATAAAATATTTTCTATCTACATTTACTTAATAAGCATGCATATACAAATACATGTATACATTTACAGATGTTTGAAACAGTTTACAAAGCAATTACAGGCGTATATAGGTTGTGGTACAATAGCTCCAATTAAGCCTGATTTAAATTTCTGTTTGTACCTGATGGTCGCCTAAATGTGTTTATGTTGCCATTATTATGGACGGGAACGTGTGGGTGCGGTAAATTAGTTGGGAACCGAAATAAAATGGTAATTCATATGTTATTAGGTATGTTTGCTACACAGCTTTTCATATTTTCATTGTCATCATCAACAGCCTGAAGACGTCCACTGCTGAACATAGGCCTCCCCCAGAGCGCGCCACCTTGAGCGGCTGCTTGCCTCCTGCATCCATCGGCTCCCCGCGGCTTTCACCAGATCGTCGGTCCACCGAGTGGGGGGCCGGCTTACGCTGCGTCTTCCGCTTCGTGGTCGCCACTCGAGAACCTTTCTTCCCCATCGGTTGTCAGTTCTACAAGCGATGTGGCCTGCCCACTGCCATTTCAACTTGCTAATTCTAAGAGCTTGCCTCTTGTATCCAACATAACTGTTACAATAATTTGTGTTTTAGGCCATTTTAACCCCCGAACAAACGGGTGTAATAAGTTTAACGTGTGTATCTGTGTGGCGGTGGCGTTGCAGCTCCCAAATCGACGAACCAATTGTGTTTTTTCTTTTAAAAAGTCCCTTGATCGATAGTCTAAGCTATGATCCAAGAAAATTTCTAAGCACTGTTTTTTAATAATAAGCAATATATAAATAACGCCCAGCGATCACATTTTCTTACAACTAAATAGGCCCGCATGTGACCGCAATCTCACCGGCACATACATAGATTCTGGATCCTGACTAGGATTCCCTGTATGTAGGGACCCAGGAATTGCGAGGATCATGGTCCCACAACCCCCAGACACAGAACAAGCATTTACGCTCTTTTTTTTACGTGCCTGCTCTACCACCACACCACAGAGGCTGTCAATTTCTATTATACAAGTACGCTGGATAGTCGACATCGTACAAAAGCAAGCTGAGAATTTCTTGTGCCGGTCATACTAGTCAATATGAAGTCCAGCGTACCAGCGATCTGTACCTGAGTATAATAGAATAGGTCAGAGTTTTTTAAAGGACGAAATGGAATGTTTTTTGTCATTGTATCATTACTAGTAATCATCATCATCATCCTCTTTGCCTTTTCCCATTTGTTATTGGGGTCAGCTCCCAATCTAACCTGTAGCGGCGAGCTACCAGAATTACATGAGCGACTGCCATCTGACCTCGCAACCCATAAGGGACCAGTAACAGGGATGGTTAGACGGTGTCAGATTCTATCAGGCGTCTGACTACCCGTAACGATTGCCATAGATGATCTTATGGCAACCGGGACCGACGGCTTAACGTGCGCTCTGAGGCACGGAGCGATGGCATCGCAAACTGCACATAAATTACTAGATAAGTCATTGCTGCAGGGCCGAGGATCGAACCCGGTGCCGTAAGATTGCGAAGCGCACATGCTACCGCTCGGCCACGATCGCTCTCCGTCATTACTAATAAACATTGCTTATAAATATTTACTGTTGTCGCTATAGCACTTAGGTACCTGTATTGGTATTACTTACATCAGACCTGCCTCCCGGAACAAAGGCCACCACCACCCGAAAAATATACGGAAAAATACTGTGCCGCTGTCACTTTTAACAAAATGCAATTTATATACACGGAAAATGTTATTTTAGGGACCCTCGGGGTCCGCCATTAACACCAGTTTGCTTAGGACCTGAATTGATTACGAGTCTAGGGATGTGATATATTGATAATAAAAACCGATTTATCGATAATTTTAGAAATGCTGGGTGATGAGAATTTTAATATGATATTTTACACTAATGGTCTTCCTCCACTAGATGGACCGACGACCTGGTTAGAACCGCGGGGAGCCGATGGATGCAGAAGGCAGCAGCTGCTCGAAGTGGCGCTCTACGGGGCCCATGTTCAGTGGTGGAAGTTTTCAGGCTGACGACACCAATTCCGTAATTTTAAATGATAGTCAAGCAAGGCGAAGTACTTATTTAACTTATAGTTTTAAAGTTTTTAGGTATAGTTTAGTTTTTAGGTCTAGTTTAGTTTAGTATATACATGTTATTTAAATTTTTACATCCAATAAACCAACATACCCATAGGCAATAAGGGAGACTTCGCCCGTCAATCACATGGACCAACGTCCCTCATAATATTAGTGCTCGATAACATATTAGATGGCTATTGGTCGATAAAAGTATTTTTTATTACTTAGTATATTTATCGATAGATTTCGATAGGTTTCACTAAAACCTTTCATCCCTAATTACACTCCAAAATTTTATGAAGATTGTGAGATTGTGACAACACCATCGGTAACGGAAAATCAGATTTCGCCCTTCCGTTGAATTATGATTTTAGGGGATGAATGTTCTGATTCCAAGTTAATTAAAGGGGTGATTTTAGTTTGAGAGAGATATTGAACATTAGTACAGTTTGTTTCAAAGTAAAAATAAAACGAAACTCAAAGGCAGCTTTTGCTGGAGAATCTCTAAGTGCCAGAAATAAATCAACGCTAGGTACGTCACGGCATTCTAATTTAGACGCCAAATGCGCTGAATGCTTTTTCTAGAATATTAAAACATTTATGTATGCTACAATGTCAAGGTAGCGCAAGATATATGAAGGATTGGATCCCCTATAAGCTGTAAATATGTTTCCAATATACTCTGCCCCTGTGCATGTGAGCCGTTTGCGGGTAGTCACAGATAAGCGGTATCGGCAGCCCATTTGCCGCATAGCTGATAATTTCCGCTGCAAGATGGCGTCATTTACCCTGCGAACGCTTACGGGCGGGGTGCTAGTGCTAGCATTTTCTTAGTGTCATCTAAATTCAAAAGATGTCCACTTAAAACAGCTTTGTAAAAATATTTGCCCACTCATAATCTTACGAGCCCGCCAACTTGATAGAGCTAATTTTTGGATATCGTTTTTATTGCTATGTAAAAGGCTGCAGGGCTAGCACGGCCAGTGGACGATTGCTCCCAGGGAGTGAATAAGAAACTTATCCTCATTGTCGCTTTATTCCACTTTGCGAGCACGGCCGCGGCAGTGGAATGCTTTATACGGGAGAGAAATGGCGGGAGTAGCGCTACTCCACCGCATTATTGCCAACATGACAAAATTAAACTAAAATGACATACGTTCTTCAATATTTTGATCAGTCCATCAAACTTTCGATAATCATTCGGCTAAATACACCGAGTGTGAAGCCAAAATAAGAAAAAAACAGAGTGCGAGAGTCTGTATCACAGACAGTGCTGCCATGTGCACCGTAATTACGGTAAATGCACCGTAATTCGCACTTATTTACCACCTACCGTCGAAGCATGACAACGGTGACAAAATCTACCGTAATTTGCAGAGGTACGAATATTTGTAGAAAAAAAACACAGTACGTCTCAAAGCGTGTAAAGCTCCCAGCAGAACGACATCCGACGTAATCGTTAGCCATATTCCATGTCTATATTTAAAAAAAGAAATAAAATACTTATGGAGTCACCTTCTGAACTATTTTTACAACGATTGTTTAGTTATTTGACAATAAATTCCTATGTTCTCAAACCATATTCCGTTAAAATTAACAATGATATCTTGGCAACATCGTGACATTGCTGCCTGCCAAAAAGTATTTTAGCGTAATAAAAAAAGACAGCATGATTAGGTAATTATGTTTTATGCGCACTCTAGTCCTTATGGATGAGTTGAAGCTTTTACCCTTACCACCTACTTTTTTTAGGATTTACCCATGCATCGCGTCAATACGATAAGTATTAAACGTTTTCATTCCAAGTAATTTTACAAGAATTACCTACATTTAGTTACATTGCATTAAAAATATGAACTAGCTTTCTTTGAGTGATTGTTTTGGTAGTGTCTTCGAGTTTATCACAATTTGTGCGGTAAAATAGTTGTTTTATAAAAAATTAGTACACCGTAATTTACACCGTATTTTTCCTGACGGAATTACCATAATTTTTAAGAATCTACCGTTTTTTTGAAATGGAATCACCGTCTTTCGGATTTTTGACATGGCAACACTGATCACAGACTAGTTTATATTATTAGCACAGAATACTACTTTATGTTTGATTATAGTCTTTGTTTTATGTTTATTTGATTTGAGGTTAATAAATAACTATAAAAATTACAAAAATAAATAATTCTGTGAACTCTCTCTCTCTTTTCTGTGTGTTTCTGTGTTATTTATATGTGTTGTGAACAACAAGCGGAAAAACGTGAGTACCTAGGTATCTATCTACATATATTATAAGTTAGCTCTACACCATAACTCGCACGAATATAATTAGAAAAGTAAAGAAAACCAAACCCACCATTCAATCATCATTTCGTTGATTTTACAAAGCATTTCATTATTTATAGCTTATAACGACTAAGTTGTAACTCCTCCTTTTCCAAAAAAAAACACGGTACGGTTTTTGAAGTACGATTATGTTGATTCTACCAGTGTATCTGTGTTGTGTACAAAACTTCATCCAAATTAGTTGGTTTTGGTGTGAAACCCACAAACACCACACATTTCGCTTTTACATACATAAATTATACAGGTACCTATTTGTAGGAGTTAGGAATACTAAAAGTGTACCCACATAATTATTACCTACTTACCCATGGGCACCGCAAATGTCTTGGGATAAATAGCATCTTATGTTAACCCTTCATGTTTAAAAGACATACAGAAAAATAGACAATGTTTCACTTTTTTATATTAGTAGGGATATCAAGATAATTATGGTTATACTAAGGAATATAGATTTTACAAAATGTTGATTTGTTTTAGGTGGACTGGATAATATTCAACTTCGAATTGTTTCGGGGCTTTTGTGGAGGAGGCCATGGTTACCTACTGACACTTATGCAGAGTCCGGCTATCCATAAAAAAAATACAATATACCCAGCCCACAGTCAATATCCAAGGAAGAAATTAAACAGAGTGCACATTTACTCAAAAACACCGGACATTGCACCATTGTCGAAGCTGGAAAAATTGCACTTGCATGTTATGTTTTGCACATTGTTATAAAAACTAGATTTGATACTGTAAAGTAAAGAAAAAGTAAAGTAGAGGGTAAAGAAGACCCGGAAATTGCCAAAATTAGCACCGGATACTTATAAACAGTTCTTGCGAAGGGTGTAAATGTGAAAATAAATTTTATAAGTGTTCATGATATTTTTATTATTTCATACCTAAAGCACAGACAATCATTTAGTACTATACTAGTACCTAAACCATTCAAAGCAGTGGCTAAACTCTGTTTAAGTTTCATAACTATACCTAATGTGAAGATGCAGAACAATAAATTTTGATAATTGAATTTGCAATAGATATAAATAGGTAAACAATATCAACATGCAAATAAGCTTTTATTTATTTATTAGAACTTATATAATAATAATGTTTTATAGAACATCATTTTCAATGTTTGTATTTAAAACTACAATTTACTTAATTAGATACGTTTTTGTTACTATATAGTAGAAAAACCACAGAATTCACCCTATTTACATAGAAAAATAAACACTTCGCCTTCCATTTAACTTTATACCCACCACCAAAATTCAAGAGTAATATTCTCTGCTTACGTCAATTAGAGGAGATCCGCAGGAGAACTAAAGTGACCGATATAGCTCTTAGAGTTAGTAAGTTGAAGTGGCAATGGGCAGGCCACATCGCTCGTAGAACTGACAACCGATGGGGAAGAAAGGTTCTCGAGTGGCGACCACGAACCGGAAGACGCAGCGTAGGCCGGCCCCCCACTCGGTGGACCGACGACCTGGTGAAAGCCGCGGGGAGCCGATGGATGCAGGAGGCGAGCAGCCGCTCAAGGTGGCGTGCTCTGGGGGAGGCCTATGTTCAGCAGTGGACGTCTTCAGGCTGTTGATGATGACGTCAATTCGAGGGAATCTTATCAACTTTTTCCCGAGGCCGTGCTCTGAAGCCGGGAGTAGCGGGACGATAACCGTCAAAGGAAAATTCGTCTTTCCTGTCCTCGTTGCCGTGCTACGTAAGGTGGAGAGGGGGATTATTTGAAGTGACAGGTGGAAAAAACCGGGGAAACGACAATTTGTCCACATGCCGTGCTAGGCCCGCTGGAAAGAGTAATTCATGCAATGTAAGTAAATCTTATTTGACTGATTTGCGCAAAAAACACGTTTCAGTTTGTTACATTTTACATAATGTCGACTCCTTTTCTACAAAGTTTTATTTGATTTTGTTCATTTCCTCAGTGTACGTTTCACATAGACATTGACCTCTTACATTATTTTATTGACTTATCCTATGAATGGCGTTGCTCCAGTGAGTTGCAGGGCGTCCTACGCTACGTTTTCCAATTCGCGGTCTGCAATCTCCTGAGCTAAATATAAAATGATTCAAGGATATCGGTAATTTCGCTAAAGCTAAAATCAAGTTTTCACGGAGTTAAACTAGATTTTCTTGTATCATTTTGAATGATGAACTATTACGAGGTCAGCACGCCTATCGAATTTCCACTGAGCTAAGACTGTGACATCAGTTTTTACAAACTTTTATTATATTTCACGACGACTTTTTTGGCGAATAATTTCGATTCGGATGCAATCCTGCAACACTGAGTATCCATAGTTCTTATACCCACTATACCCAAACCCATACCCATTACAATCACCCCATTGCTCTGTAGATATAGCTTTTTAACTTAATCAATATTCTAATAAATAAATATTATGTTGAAATGTAAAATTGGTAAAATGTAACTCAATGAAATAGCATCTAGATAAAACATCATTTGACTTAATGAACTTTATGTGAAATGAACCAAAGGTTTAAGTAAAACAATTTGCTTAAATGAAATCTAGTTCAAATTAGCGTTATATGAGTCGACACAGGTGAAATTGTAACAAGTTGAAATGTATGTTGGACTGGCGTAGTGAAACCAATTGTTTATCTATCTCGTAAATTCATATCCAAAAAGTACTATGAAATTAAAATCGCTTACAGTTGCACCATATAACACAAACAGATTTTACCAAACTTTTGCGGCTCTGATGGGATCCTCTCAAACAAATATCGACCTTTACCCGTTGACATAAAGCGTAAGGCCTAATTTAGGCATTTTCCACTTTATGTTTGTTAATATCTTGAACTGTCTTCTGCCATTAGACTGTCAAAGTCATCTCCAAAGCGACTGATATTTGAAATTGATAAAGACATAGAAAGAATTTGAAGCTTTACGGATAAATATTTTAGAAAGTTGTTTGTGGTATGTTGGCCTTGATGTGGCGCCCTAAGAGACTATACTGACCTCCGATGATCCATCTTTTATATCTATCGGTATATATTGATGCTGAAAACGCTTGAAATAAATAAATAATAATTATAATCTGGGAGTTTTTAAGACTAGAGTGAACCGGTATCATAAACTTCAACAACCTCCACATGCCATGAAAAATAAAATATCAGATTTGTGTTTCGAACAAGAGTCGTTCGATCGGCTGGTTTTCGATACGATGAGTTTTCCAACTAACGACCCCTCAACAAAAATTTTCGCAACAGCGTGTGTTGCACTGGCGCTCTTCGCGACTACATAGGACTCCTTCTAGGTAAGCATGTTCCATTGCCGACTGCGTCGTCACTTACAAGCGTCAAGTGAGACCGTGGTCAAATGTCAGCATATCGTTGATAAAAAAAAATATCATTTTACACAGCACCATCTAGTCCCAAACTAAGCAAAGCTTGAACTTGTACTTGTACTATGAAAACCAGATACCTGATAGAATACTTAGATTTTTGTTTTGTAAATACCTACATATATATATAGAATATTATATATATATATACACCCAGATACAGACCCCTATGCTCATCACACAAATATTTGTTCTTGGTAGGGATCTAACCCACAACCTACAGTTCAGAAGGCAGACTACCAACTGAGCTATCAAGCCAGTCGTATAAAAATAATAGAATTAGCAAATGGGTAGTGTTACGGACAAACAAGGTTTCTGCTATTGACAGATAAAAGGAAGACTCGGCTGGCATCATTGACAATGGCAGCATGGCTGTTTGTGCCATAACTTTTTTACATGTTCTGATTTTGAAAATATTATTTTTATACTTGAAGATTAGCACGGATCCCACAGCCACTGTATGCTTTTAAACTCTCAAAAAATAATTAATCACAATGACTTATTACAACTTCAATTCAACATAAACACAATAATATTAACATATTCATAGCAAACCAGTTCTGAGCAAAAATACGCGCTAAATAAAGGCAAGCGGATAAATTTCGCAGACGTCGCGAAATATTAATTTATAAGTCCCTAATTAAGTGAGAACTTAATAAATTTCAGACGTCTTGCGACTGTCTTTTGCACATTGCTGTTGTATTTGTTCAAGTCCATTGTTTATTTTGTTGAGGTCGCTTAAACAAAAGTTGATTTACGGGAGTCCATTGTGTTGGAAGACGTGAAAACATGGAAAAGGGATAAAACAACATACGAGTAAGAAATACAGGAACGGAAGGGTCTTATTTTAATGTAATATGATGATTTATGTACCCCCTAGTATTTTAGTCGTAGTATAATACTGAGACGAAATTAACTAGCCAGTGGAGCACAGCTGGGCATAGGCCTTTTACAAGGCTCGTTACTGAGCCCATACTCTCTTCAACTTGTTTCCACCACGTCATTTGGAGGTCGTTAGTATAATATTTGTGTTAGAATTTGAGTTTGCCAAATCGCAGTCTACTCCAAAGCTTCTGCAAAAAATATGAACAGCTCACTGCTAATTTAATTTTCTAATTCTATGAACCATTTACCTTTATATTAAATCACCTCATTACCAACCGAGAATTTGATTAGATCTTTCAGAGAAGCATCAAGCTCTTTCAACAGCTGACTAGCTTTTAGCTTTAATATCGGTGGAGCAGGGGGTCTAGCAAAGATCCCTTTCTATTAGCGTTAACGCCAAACGATAACTCCAAAACGTATGGGAATGACATTACCTGCAGAAAAGCGATATCCGCCGGTAATGTCATTCACATACATTAGTTATCATTTGGCGTTAACGCTAATGGAAAGGGATCTTTGCTAGACCCCCTGATTCACGCACTTCTTCTTCTCGTGTAGGCAAGTGGTCAGCCCTGGTGTCAGAATTTTTAGGCCGCCCAAAGGCTTCACGCAGTTGACTACATTTTGCATGCTCCGGAATAACTATTAGACTACTTCATCTGAATACCTTATTATATAGACTTCAAACCAACTTCTTTCATTATTTTATTTTATTTTGTTTTTACAAGAAAAACAAACAGCTTCTTAAATTCTAATTACATTACTTTGGATATTGGAATAACCAAAACAGTTTTTGCTAATAGGTTGAACTAGTTATGATCATAAAAATATATATTCTATACTTAACACTAATACGTTTTAGGGTGGATTTGACCAAACTTAGAGTTATGCGCGAGTAACTATTCCAGAATAAATCTATTCCACGATCTTAAACTAGAATAACTCATTAGTCGTTTTACCATGCAATACAAAGTATAGAATACTTATACGCGAATAGCGGAGTGAACGATGAACGAAACTATTACCCAGGTAACAATTATTGTTCTACAACGCCAAGGTATTCAAGTTTATGTCATAGCAACTCAATTTTATCGTATTATAGTGCAGGAAAGTAAATGTTGGAATTATATGGCGCGCTGCCGCCATTAAAATATTCTCGGAATAGTTTATTATTCTACCAAAAACGGTAGTATAAGTTGTTATTCTCGAATAGGCTTGAGTGTAGATGGTAAAATGTGAAATTGGTTTACTCTCGGATAACTGGCGATTTATTCTAAGTATAACCCTTACTCTCGTTTGGTCGAATCCACCCTTATACTAACAAATAATGTGTACTAAGTAATTGATATCTTATCTTATCTCTAAAAGCCATATAAATATTGGTAGACTATTAAAAAGTGCATAAATGAATAGAAAATAAATTTAAATTGGAAAGAATTGCATATACATTATCTTGTAAATGTATGTATCCTTCGTTTTGTAAATATATCTTCTGTCTTGTAAATGTATCCTTTGTTTTGTAAATATATTATCTTCTGTCTTGTACATGTATCCTTTGTTTCGTAAATATATCTTCTGTCTTGTAAATGTATCCTTTGTCTTATAAATGTATCCTTTATCTTGTAAATGTATCCGTTATCTTGTAAACCTTAATTAAGCACAAACAATTGACTTGATCAACCAGAATCCTCATTACTTTCCTATTAACACTAAGCACCGACGTTTGTATTAGCGTACCTATCATAACATCGCCGGAACAGAGGACCGGCACTTAGTGGTACCATCAAATATAAAGAGAAATCTCTGAGCATCGAGAGTACCAGCCGATTACACTTATACCGTTTAAACAATGGCTTGGAGGGAGTCCTATTCGAATCCGAATATCTTTAAGAAAATCTTAGAAGGCCGGTTAAGGTGGAGTTTCGAAACGTGCTACTTTTGCGACAAAAAGTATAGCACAGTACAGAAAAAAAGTGTAATAAAGAAAATAATCTAGTACAGTATATCTAGTACTAGCAGAGTAGTATCTAGAGCACAGGGCACAACAAAAAATATGACGCTTCGCACCCATATAGAGGCGCCCTTATGACATTAGTATGCGCTTCCAATAAAAGCTTCATCAATTTTCACCTTAGAGTACCATCATCATCATCATTAACAGCCTGAAGACGTCCACTGCTGAACTTAGGCCTCCCCCAAAGCACGCCACCTTGAGCGGCTGCTCGCCTCCTGCATCCATCGGCTCCCCGCGGCTTTCACCAGGTCGTCGGTCCATCGAGCGGCCGGCCTACGCTGCGTCTTCCGGTTCATGGTCACCACTCAATAACCTTTCTTCCCCATCGGTTGTCAGTTCTACGAGCGATGTGGCCTGCCCATTGCCATTTCAACTTGCCAATTCTAAGAGTTATATCGGTCACTTTAGTTCTGCGGGTCTCCTCGTTAAGGAGCTTACCTCGCAGGTAATCACCGAGCATAGCTCTCTCCATAGCCCGTTTCGCGACTTTGAGCTTACTAATGAGGCCAACAGTAAGAGACCATGTCTCAGTTCCATAAGTCATCACTGGCAACATTCACTGATTGAAAACTTTCGTTTTCAGGCTCTGCGGTATTTTCGACGAAAAGATAGGACGAAGCTTCCCGAACGCTGCCCAGCCGAGTTGGATTCTTCGTGCCACCTCTTTGTCGAAGTTGGACCTACCTAATTGGTTTAGAGTATACCAAGCTGTATACTCTAATATTTACACAAACCAGGTACAGGTCTGTGACACAAACAATGGGCTATGGCAGATGACATTGGTATGCGCTATGCGCTTATTGTCGGCACGAAATTCATGTACAATTTCGTCTCTATCTGGGGGCGAAGCGTTTTTTATTTCACGCTCTGTGACCTATAAGCATGTTTTGTTCGTAAACCATAAACGTTCTTAGCAACTGGTTTATGATTAGCTAAAAAATATAAGCAGTATTAATTTTAAACTTCTTTTTTAGGGTTCCGTACTCAAAGGGTAAAACGGACCCTATTACTAAGGCTCCGCTGTCTGTCTGTCTGTCCGTCTGTCACCAGGCTGTATTTTTTGAACAAACACCTATGTTCGTTACACAAATGTTTGTCCCGGGTGGTAATCGAAGGCAGAGCTACTACCAACCGATGAGCTATCTGGCCAGTCAATGTCGCAATATAGATTTTAATATAGTTTTTATTGTTATGTTGTTATTAAGTACTGTATATCGTACAAATACGTAAAATATTATAACGCTGTTGTTTATATAATTATTGATACTCTTTGGTAGATATAATAAAAAAACCTAAAATACTGGCAAAAGGGCGATAGCTAGATTCTGTAATGAGGAGTTTTATTTAAAAAAAAGAAATGGTGTTTTATTTATGACCCAATAGATGGCGCCAGTTGTGGTTTTACCAAAATCTGTCACTGTCACTGTTTCAAGCATAGACCACAGGTTATAGGAAATGTGTCACGACACTGACTGACAACTCTAAACTTTTTCGTTTGTTTTATTTCCGTTGCGCGATAGCTCGGCTTTATTTTGGATCATAATATTAACGTTTATCTGTCTCGCAGTTCTATACTTCAATTTACTTAAGAAGAATGCACCACATACTACTTAGGAGATACTACAGACAATGTACTCGTGGTCCACTCAACTGAATTTGACATTTCTTTGTAGGTAGTCTAAGCATTTTCATATGTTTAAACTACTCTGTGGTTTGAAAGGTTTAAACTATGTACTTACAGCGCCATCTAGAAAAGAAGCGGAACTAGCGTTTTTTTTAAATAAAAAGCCTCATTGTCAGCCGTTCTGAGTTGCCAGGTAGTTCGGTTGTTATGTTTGCTACTGTTTTGTTTTTGTTCTTTTTATTTGTGTTTGTTTACTTTATATTGTGTTATTTTATGTTCCTGTTCTTTTTGTATTGCGTCCGTGATGTCATGGGTTGGGTTCCGGCTGAAAATCAGTAACTGAGGATGCTGTGTGCACCTTAGTTGTATGCTGAGCCGGGACCCATTCCTGACATTGCACTGTCACATACTATTTTTATGACCTTTGCATTTTATTTCTGCTGCACCTATAAATTTTTGTATAACTGTGTGATATTGTGTGTGTGTCTGGAATAAATTAATTTCATTTCATTTCATTTCAATAATCGAATGTTCCATCAATGAAACCTACCCTTAACGTACCACAGACAGTTATTTAATGCCCGATCGTTTGGCCGATCGCCTCTCATTTCCTTGGTCGGATGAGCTCATTTATATCTCTCTTTACCCCCCTTAAATGACGTAGCATCCAAGCTAAAACGGGCAAGTTTTTTCCCTTGAGTAATTATGGGTTAAGCCGGTTTCCAACTGACTTTAAAAACAGGAGGAGGTTCAAAATTCAGCAGTATTTTTTTAAATTTAAGCTCATAGTTATGTCTTTTATTGACCAATTTTGGAAAACAATTTTTTTTATTCTGCTACGATAAGACTGAAGTGATATATCGGTCACTTAAAATTAGCAAGTTGAAATGGCAATGGGAACAAAGGTTTTCGAGTGGCGACCACGAACTGAAAGACGCCGCGTAGCCCCCACTAGGTGGACCGACGATCTGGTGAACACCACGAGGAGCCGATGGATGCAGGAGGCGAGCAGCCGCTCAAGGTGGCGCTCTCTGGGGGAGGCCTATTTTCAACAGTGGACGTCTTCGGGCTGTTGTTGATGATGATGATGATGATGATGATGATGATCTATCAAATATTATGGACACATTATTCGTTATCCGTAGGTACCGAATTATAGTTACAAATTAAATCAAAACAGTAAGAAAATAGGTACTTATTTTGGCAATATGCTCGGGTGCAACTGAATTAGAGAGAAAAACGAACGGAGCCACCCATTATGTAAAATAATAGGCATTTATATCTACCTACTACAGATAATAATTATAATACTGACACCTACAGTCATGTTGATAGTGAGTTTTAGCAACAAGCGAAACACATTTGAATTGAAATGATTATTCACTAACCTTGAAATTCAAATGGCGGCTGTAGGACCACTGAATACATAATAGTACTCTTAGTATGACGTGTATCTGACATTATGTAGTAATAATAAAGTATTCAATAATTTCGGCTTTACATTCATCTCCCGTATGGTCTAGTGGCTAGGATACCTGGCTTTCACCCAGGAGGCTCGGGTTCGATTCCCGGTACGGGAATTAACTTTTTTCCTATTTTAGTACCTAGAATAATTTAGGTTATATAATATACTGTATGAATTGTGCGTTTCTAATATATTTCGTTAAACGTTTAATTAAATAGTGTACCTGATATTTGAAATGAAATAATTTCGATTTATCTCGAAGAAAGTGTCAAAATAATGTTCAAATGTCCAAGCATATTTGAGAAAAATGTATTTACTATAAAGTATAGTTTATCGACATAGTGATAATGCCCATAATATAAGACAGTACATAGTAACATAAATATTGTACAGGACCTTTGAAATAATTCATTATGTTTATGTTAATCTCATGATGACAGATTAGTAGTGGTAAGTTTTATGTTTAAACCTAAACCCATTCGGGTTTAGACATACATGTCACCACGCTTGTCCAGTGCGGGTGTGCGTGCGAATGCCAAATGACATATGAGCGAAAGTTACCACCGACTGGGTTCTCTAATCCCTTGGGACTGAAACGGCCGCGAGGCCGGCCTAGGCGGCGGTGGTGGGACGAGTTGGACGCTTAGGTATGCGAATGCTTAGCCCACACAAGCATTAGACCGTAAAAATTGGAAAGAGGGAAGGGAAGCCTTTGCCCAGCAGTGGGGCAATATGGGCTAATAAAATAATAATTATGTTAATAAAAAAAAATCGTGAGTGGACTTCACAAATTTTAAGCCGCTGAAAGGCTAATACTGACTTGGCATTACAACTTCCCACAACACGATATACGACAACACCCACGAGCAACGGCTTGTCGTGTTTCCCGAAGCACTGTGGCGCTAGATCTAAATACCACTTTTTGTAGCCACACATTCAAAGTATTAGTGACCACAGCCAGCATTAACATGCTGGCTGTGGTCACTAATATTAAAAACGGCTAGTCATGCTTTACTGTGAGGATTTGTAAGATTAAAATATTATAATTAACCCCACGTTAATAACAACGGAAATGCTAATAAATTAATTAAATTAAAAACTTATCATTAGCATTGTAGCCGGACATTAATCAAGGCGCTCATCAGCTGCGCCGGACAGCGGAGCTTGTCGGCTGTCACTCACTTGGCAACACTGCCAAATGCAGCACTAATGTAACTATATATGGTATAGTATACAAATGTCATCAGTAAAATGGTGGATATTTTACTGAAGGCTCTAAAAAGCCGTTGAAGAGAAAACGAAAATGCGTGGTTGTATATGTTATATAAACTTGGAACCATTTGCTAACACTCATGCACGTTCACAAACCCTTAAGGGATAATCATCATCATCATCATCATCAGCCTGAAGACGTCCACTGCTGAACATAGGCCTTCCCCAGAGCGCGCCACTTTGAGCGGCTGCTCGCCTCCTGCATCCATCGGCTCCCCGCGGTTTTCGTCAGTCCACCGAGTAGGGGGCCAGCCTACGCTAAGGGATAATAATCCACCCTTATTACACATTAAAAATTAGAAATACACAGGTTTTGGTAAAAAATTCAAAATTCACAACCGCCATTTTTAGATTTTCTTCAAAGACTTCATTTAACGCCTCACGCTGGCATCTTTGCTAGACCTCCTGGTGTCAGTATTTTTAGGCCGCCCAAAAGCTTCTGACTTGGCTTAACGACTATTGTCTTATACACTACAAGAGCTGGAACCGACGGCTTAACGTGCCCACCAAAGCACGGTAGCGCTCAGTTGTAATTACCAGTTTTTGCCGTAGCGGTCACCCATCAAAGTAGTGAAGGCAGCGAACGTAAACGGTAAAGTTAAGCAACGTTCGCTGCGGTCCCTACTTTGATGGGTGACCGCTATAGCAACGTAGTGACGGTAAACTGGAAAACTGTAGAATTGGGATCTGTTGAAATGGGAATCTCTAATACAAATCTGTAGAATTGGGAACAATTCATCTTATTACTAGACTGTGCATGATGTCTCAGGATGACGTGCGTAGCGCAATATCACGCAAAGCTTAATGATTTAGAAGTCTACGGGTGGCCGTTACGCTTATCATCAGGCGATCAACTAGCTTGTTATTTCATTCAATGGCATAAAAAACTAATATGTCGTAAAACCCCGCGTACATTAATCATAGACCTCATCATAATTACTCTTTGGATCCCATCTGCTATGGATGGACACTGGGCGCTCGAACACGGTCACTGTCAGCTGAGAGGCTGTCACTCACTGTCAAATCTGACAGCTGCGCTGGTATAGGCAAAGTGGGTAAGTAAGTATGTGGTCGTTACAAATTTCATTAGTTAAGAAGTTCTGGGGTTTCTAGGAGATGAAATTGGTATGGTAACTGGATGATAAGCATTTATATTGTTACCGCATTATCCTATTAAATATTGTAATCAACAGCTAGATAACGGAGGTTTTTTTTTTTTTTTTTTTTTTATGCGATTGAATGACGTGACGAGCTAGTCGTTCACCTGGTGTTAAGCGACACGGCTGCCCATAACAGTTGCAGTGTCACTCGGAATTTTAAAACAATAAAGTTTCGCGTGACACTGCACTGCGCACGTCATCCTGAGACATCACACAGTCTAGTAATCAGATTACTAGACTGAGTGATCAGATCATAAAGTCTCATTTGCCCAGTAATTTCACTAGCTACAATGCCCTTCAAACCGGAACACAGTAGTGCTTGCACACTACTGCTTGGCGGCAGAATAACTGGCAAAGCGGTGGTACCTACCTAGACGAACTTTGCAGAAAAGTCCTACCACCTAGTGACGTAGTATATACTCTAGGTCTCTGGGTGTGACAAAGACCTGTTTTTTCTTTACAAATCTGTCAGATTCATTCACATCAAAGTGTAGTGTCCAAAAAACTGGTACAAGTGTCAGATAATGATGTTCTCTCTATGCTATGCTTTTAGTCTATACTCTAACTAAGGCAAAGACGTATGCGCTATTTCGCCATAGTCGGATAAAACCGCGCGAAAAATGTCGTAGAAAACCTATTCAAAATTATATTAGGCTTACTTTTTCTACCATTACACAAAAGGTTAAACAAAAATGAATACAGATTGCTTTAACGAAGCAATGAGTACTAATCACTAAGTACTGGGTAGCCGGTAATTAATTTTCATTAGAATAAGTTCGGGTACAGTCAGACAAAAAGTTTAAAATGATAAATGGTAAGGATTTTAAATTTAATTTAAATACTTTGTTTTCTTTTTGTTTGTCTGGATAATTAAAGATGGATTTCTACTAAGGTTGCTGAAGTCTGTGGACATGGGAATCTGTAGACATGGGAATCTGTAGAATTGGGAACAATTCTGTGCAATGAATGTAAATAAATATGTTTCAAATTATTGAGTACATTTTTGTGGTTGGTTTTTTAATAACGAGCACACAGATAACCCAACTTTTTTCTTCTGTTTTAAACGATTTTTATATTTAAGCTCTAGATAGGGCTTAGATAAAAAAAAAACACCATGTGCTATTTTACCCAACGCGTTTTCTCCTTTTCAAACAGGAACTCTAAATTTTCTTTGATTATTCTAAGGGAGTATTCCGTTATTATTGTTGATCTCGGTATAAAAGTGAGCAAACTGTCGTCCAAATTTTTTCAGTAATTTTAATAGCGCTGTAGGCCCAATTTTGAAGGCTTTAGTTGACAGTCTTTAACTTACTAAAAATGTACCCGTCTCTTACATTACCGTCTATTAGACAAGGACAGCAACAGTTTTAGGAGTTTTAGATCTGTCAACTAAAGCCTTTAAAATTGGCCCCACTATTCTCTTAAAATTTCAACCAGCCACATTGTTAGATACAACCATTTATAAGATGGACAAACAGAAAGACGCCGGAAGCTTAGTAGTAGGATCCTGTTTTACCTTTTGGATAAGGAATCCTAAAAAAGAGGTATTATAAGGGATAGCAAACCGCGGCGAGCCGATGACTGCAGGAGGCAAGCAGCCGCTTTATGTAGCGCTTTATGGGAGGCCTATGTACAGCAGTGGACATTAATAAGATTATATACTCTTTGGTAAGATTGGTTTGGTTTCATTATTAGGCTCAAAGTAGCACAACGAGCTATGGAGAGAGCTATGCTCGGTGTTTCCCTGCAAAATAAGATCCGGAATGAGGAGATCCGCAGGAGAACTAAAGTGACCGATACAGCTTTTAGAATTAGCAAAATGAAATGGCAATGTGCGGGCTACATCGCTCGTAGAACTGATAACCGATCGGGAAGAAAGGTTCTCGAGTGGCGACCACGAACCGGAAGACGCAGCGTAGGCCGGCCCCCACTCGGTGTACCGATGATCTGGTGAAAGCCGCGGGGAGCCGATGGATGCTGGAGGCGAGCAGCTGCTTAAAGTCGCGCTCTCTGGGGGAGGCCTATGTTCAGCAGTGGACGACTTCAGGCTCTTCAGGCTCATGATTAGGGATAGTGAGAAACAGGTCGTAAACAGTTTTCTATTGGACTTATTTTCCAATCTATTGCACAAAGCGTACAATCTAGATTCTGAAACAAATAGGTTCACTGTCGACGGCCAACGGCACGTCGTTAATAACTAACAGGATTAATGTTTTGTCACCGAGCCGGGGTTTAACGAGATTTCATCCCTATTAATCCCTATTTACACTCATTTAATACTAGAAGGGTCTAGATAAAGTACAACGTTTATGGAAAAACAGTACTGTTATGGGCGGTCGTGACGCTGAACATCAGGTGAATGACTTGCATGTCATTAATAAATAAAAAACACACACAAATCGCACAAATATCAAAATTGTCATTATTAATTATAGCCGGCCAAGTGCGAGTCGGTCTCGCGCATGAAGGGTTCCGTACCAATATTAAAAAACGAGCAAACAAGTCACGTTTCATGTATGGGAGCCCCTTTAAATATTTATTTTATTCTGTTTTTTAGTATTCGTTGTTATAGCGGCAACAGAAATACAACATCTGTGAAAATTTCAACTGTCTATCATGGTTCACGAGATACAGCCTGGTGACAGATGGACAGACAGACAGACAGGCAGACAGACAGACAGACAGACAGACAGACAGACAGACAGACAGACAGACAGACAGACGGACAGACAGACAGACAGACAGACAGACAGACAGACAGTGTGGGGGGCCGGCCTACGCTGCGTCTTCCGGTTCGTGGTCGCCACTCGAGAACCTTTCTTCCCCATCGGTTGTCAGTTCTACGAGCGATGTGGCCTGCCCATTGCCACTTCAACTTACTAACTCTAAGAGCTATATCGGTCACTTTAGTTCTCCTGCGGATCTCCTCGTTTCGGATCTTATCTCGCAGAGCATAATAGAATTAAAAACGCGGCGAAAGAAAAAAACAACGTTATTTATACCGAACATTGATGAGGTGCCTACAGTTTTAACATTTGCATAAATTGTAATAAGTAAGTAGGTACTTATGGCTATAAAAGATCACAGCTCAGCATAATGCATTGCAATGCTATTGATGGAGCTCGCTGATTTTCATCTGTGACCCTTGTCATCCAAGTACATCTCAGTATGAAATTAAGGCGATTGAAGTCACGTTAATTTAATTAATCCCTTTTCATCATCATCATCAAAACCACCATCATCATCAACATCATCATCGTCACCATCTTAGGCATCATCATCACCATCATCATCATCATCATCGTCATCATCATCCGCAGCCTTATCATCGCAATGTCAATTGGTCATGGGCCTTTTATTAGAAGGATTATTATGGAAAAAGATTAGGATCGATTCGTCCTATCTCTCAATTTCGTACCGTGTTACTAATAACTCCAGGAGCCAAGCCCCTTTGATACAGAAATCTTGTGACCTCGTGGTAATATTTCATTAGTATCGGATGGCGTCAGATACTTGAACCAGATAAGTGTAGTTTAAATTGGGTTTCGTGTCATCAGGCGTGAGATCGCCGAATTAGGATTAAACGTGTTTCGATAATTTAAGTTTGATTTAGCTTTCACTAATAATGTTTAAATTAAAATAGCGCTTGCAGTCATTTGCTAATTCAGAATTTTCGTAATTTGATTGTGTTGAAATAACAAATGTTTCAAAAATAAACTTTAGCTCCTACGTATAAGACACATAAAAACGTTCTTATTTCTTGCCTAAAGTTTGAAGTGGCAATAGAATCTTAGTAGACGACTAGTACTCGAATAAGTGACTGCTGGGACTTTCCGCGGGAACGCGGAAAAGTTCACGTCGTTGCATTGTATTATTTTTCAAACGAACATGAGTGTGGGCAAGTGATATAATGTGGTGATACGTGGTTTTTCGTGTTGCTTCTAAAATTCCATAGAAAAGTTGCCACCATTTTACTAGGGCATGACTTTGACTGTACTACGACTACGTCTGACATATGACTGGACTATGAATACCCAGACTGTGACTTAGAATTGACTTTCCGTGAAATATTCGACGATGAAAAGTTAGGTACAATACTTGACACTGGCTAAATACACTATGTGTGGTGCCAAAACATAAAAAAGAGTGACTGCTGTCAATCCGACTGCATAAACCACAGGCATAAACACACTAATCAATTGGCCACATCATCATCAACATCCATTCATCGACATCCTGAAGATGTATACTGCTGAAGATAATCCCTCATAGAGCGCCACTTTGAGCTACTTATTGCTTGCCTCTTGCATCCATCCTACACAGAATCCTGTGCTATTCTAATGAATGACGTGACGAGGTAGTCGTTCCCGTGGCCCGGTCGCCCATGACAGTACCTATGTCACTCGTAGATCTCTAAAATACAAAGTTTATAGGTACTCACTGCGCACGTCATCTTGAGACCTGACACGAATTCGAGTAAAGGTGTGATCATGGAGCATTATTTGAATTTTAAACAGTGTGGTTTTAATGTAACTTTAGAAGTAGGTACCATGTGTTACTTTGAGAACTTCTAAATTTAATTCACAAGTCCTCACGTGCGTATCACAATACTTCAGTCAACTCATGAAATTCCCAGCAAAAGTTGATTGGGAAGTTACCCAGTCATTAGCCGAAACCAACCCCAATTTACATTGTAATGACGCCCCGCGAAACAGATTCTCGGGGTGGAGATTAAAATAATTGTTTTATTTGAAGTTAAGATCGGGGTCGTATTGTTTTAGCTCTTGAGGTCTTTTTGGTAGATCTTGTTCGAGTCTTTTGGAAATTAGGTTGTCTCTTTTGCTAGACATGCTTCGAGGAGTCCAAAATACTAGAGAAACTTTGATCAATATGATCTAACCAACATAAAGATAACAGGCAATCATGGTACCTACACCTACTACGATTCAATATAATATCGAACCAAATAAAGATTCGACTGTAAGTATACCTAATTTTCATCATAACTGTCCATACTGCAAGTATAATTATTATAAAAAGTATTTATCAGTTATCTGGTTTCCATAGCACATACTTTGCTTAGTTCAGGGCTAGAAGGTGCTGTTCCCAAAATCCAGTTGAACGAATCGTCCAGAGTGAACGAACACTGACCGAATAATACAAACCTACAAGTTGGGATCGTTGGTTAGATGATTTACAGTGGTATTCATAGTCAACGGCAAGGCTTGGAACCGGTTTCCAATTTACCGGTTTTTTACCGGTAAAAACCGGTTTAAGCGTATATTCCGTTCGGAGTGAAACCGTTAAAAGAGCGTTATAAAAATCTTTATTAACCGGTTAATTCCACGAAGTACTCGCGTACAAGCGTTGCGTTGCCGTTGACTTTTCTCAATCAGTAAATGAGGTCTATCAGAAGAGTATAATGAAGAAGTAAACACCGGTTGTCTGTATGACCGAGGTGAGATCACACAAATATCGTTATACGTAGACAATTTTACAATTGATGTTCGTAATATATGGAGGTAGATACTTAAAAACTAATGCAAAATAAATATTAGATCAACAAAGTTACCAAACCTTTATCCTGCCTGCACGCAAGGCTTGATTGTTAAAAAATATTTTGTACTATGTGCCACCAACGATAACCGCATCCCATGTGCGTTTGTTACGACTTGATCTATGATACTGTAAAACACTGCGTGCAAAAACCGTTCTAAACCGGTTTATTGAACGAAACCTTTATTACGAACTTTTTTAACCAAAACCCGTGTGATAGAGGTTTCGGTAGAACGAAACCGAAAAAAGTAAAGTTCCCTATGTACTTAGGCGTTAACCGGTTCGAAAATTAACCCGGTTTCCAAGCCCTGGTCAACGGGTGAACAAACCCCCAAAATCTATCATTCAACTTTCACGTAGAGGTTAAATATTGAATCGTTCTTCTTTCACTTTCGTAAACAATCGCTGGAGAGACCCCTAACTGAATGCCTGAATGGCAGTTTAACACATATTTTTTCTCTAATCTGCGCATTTCAATCATGTTGTCAAAGAAAATTTTGTTGGGTGTCATTTTGACTTGATTTTGACGCGGCTTTTGAATTTTGATACATAATTTAATTCACTTTCATTATCTTACATTATAATAATTATTTATAAAAATCGCTGTAGAATTCAGTGGGGTTAAGATGATTACGAATATATCGCTTCGGCACTGATATTACTCGCATTTCTTTCAAGGCTTCATCGGCCATTCATCATTTACGAGATCCAAGTCGCCATCTACTTCCATATTTATGAAAATCACAACACAACACTCACAAAATAATAAAAAACAGCACGTTATCAAAGCAAGGGGACCGTTTGGTTGACGAAATTCGGACAATCAGCATCCAGCCCCTGACAATGTCAAATTAGGTTACTTTTGTTTATGAAATGCATAAATATATGATTAGCTACACAGCGCCTGAATCATCCCCTAGAGGAGCCCCCAACTTGACTATGAATTCCAGTGTTAATCTCGTAAAGCGCTGTAGCGGATTATAGTTTATTTATACCAAAAATGGCAACTATTTCTGCTTCCTATAGCTTCTCTAGTACGTAGTACATATACTTCTTTGTAGGAAATACATTTAACTATGTTCCTATATAATACGAGGCCGACAGGATTTATTTTATCCGCGTCGTAATTAAAAATGTTGGTGCACAAAATACATTTATACATCAAATTATTAAAACAAAAGACTGTGTTTTTTATTCTTGTTTTCTTTTAATGTCGAAACATATTAAACCCTTTGCCCATTGGAGAGTGTATTGAGTAGTCTTTCGTCCCTTTCATGAGCTTGTTTTTTATGACCGTAAAAAAATAACAGACATACACTTCCGTTACTGAAGATAAAAATTACATATATATAATACAAGCCGAAAGAAGCTTCGCGATTTCACCCGGAATTTAGCTGCACGTTCCCCCGTGGAATCCTTTAATTTCCGGCGCTAAAAGTATCCTACATTGATTTTAGTCTGGTAAGTAAGCAATTCGCGTACAAAATTTGGTTGAAGCATTTAGTGCTGCACTGTGTGGCCCCGGACGATATAAAAACGACTAGCTAATTACGTAACTCACAACAAGTTTTCAATAGGCGTAAATTTTGCAATCATTGCTGTCAAACGTCACTTTAGCAGAGCAGAAAGCGATCGAGCGCTAGACTACAGTCTGTCGGACAATCGATGAACTAAGCATTATTTTCTTTCCGTCTATTGCTGTTCTGTTGCAAGTGGCGCTAGTATCAAAGGCCAAAGTGAATTCAAGGGCACGCGAGCAACAGGCGGGCGACTGTGACCGATTGCTAAGTGTGCTGTCGCTTCGCTACTGCTGTTGCTTTGCTACTGCTGTTGCTTTGCTGTTGTAATTTTCACATTCTCTGGCACAATCGCTATAAGTGCACCACCTTTAGCATTGTCATCACCACCATTATCTGCATCACTACCAACCACTGGAGCAGCTGTGCCAGCGACCCAGGCCTGTGCTCCGCTATTTTAAGGAGCTGGGTTGCCTGGGATAGTTAGGCTGGGCAGGGGGTATGCACAGGACACCCTATGCGGGACGTCAGTGCAGGCCATATCGCACCCATTTTGAATTTAATTAGTGGAAAGTTTTATCCAAATCAGTTTAATAAGCGTTTATTCTAATATTTGAATGTATCAGCGTAGGCCGGCCCCCCACTAGGTGGACTGACGGAGAAATCCGTAGGGAGCCGATGGATACAAGAGGCGAGCAGTAGTGGCACTCTCTGGGGAGGTTTATGTTCAGCAGTGAATGTCTTCAAGCTGATGATGATGACGACAATATAGTTTGCATCACGATGATTTCCTCTGCTTTGGCAGTTTAAGCTAGACTCAAATCCACGACTAGGTCGTCAGCCGATTGTATAAAAAAATCGCCACTTCAAATCCTTTTCACAAGTACCCGCATCAGAGGTGCGAGTATCTAGATTGGAGGAAGCCGGCAAAGTTACAAGCGTTAAAACCCAATAAAAACTTTGGAGCGCCGCTTTGGGCTCGTACGTCGTGTGTTTTTAATTAATATTAAATCCTCATACATCGCTGATGGAGCCCGCAAGCACCCGCTGCAATATACTATCAAGCCAGTGACTTAACTTACCACCAAGTAATGTTTTGAAACCCATAAACAATACAACAACAAGCAAATAATAGGCACAATTTTGAAGGCTTTATTGACAGTCCTTAACTTACTAAAAATATATCCGTCTCTTACATTACAGTCTATTTTGACAAGAACAACAATAGTTTTAGGAGATTTAGATCCATCAACTAAAGCCTAAAGCCTGTAAAGTTGGCCCCATTATGTGGACAAACGCAAGCCTATCTAAAAAAAACATTAATCCCACTAAATACTTTTTTTTTTTAGATAAATACCATTTCACGATTGCTCGTCAAGCTCTGATTTGGCAATACATCCTAAAGATGTGTCAACGACGCCTGAAAGCAAAGTCAAGCATTTTACCCAATAATGTTAGCCTATCGTTGATTAAAAAAAAATATCGCTACAATAGTTAGTAGAGACTAAGAGTATAGGTCCGTTAAAGAAACAACAAATTTATACCATATCTCAAAAATATTGCGTGATTGAAAAGCTTTTGCAACATATTTTTTATTTTCCTCCATGATACAGCAGAGCTGCAAGCAGTAGCTTTGTATAAGAATAACGCGGTGGAATCTTTGGACACGAGTTTTATACGCGCATTTGTCACACACTTTTTTAAAAAAACTTTCGCTTGCAGTGTGATCATAGACCAAGAAACTTAGAATGCCCATTTGCCAAAGTGTATGGGCGGCATAACCGGATCATTTGTCCACACCTCTGCTACTGCAACGTCCTGTATACTGCGTATTTTCAACGCTTAATGAATTTACGGGAGGTATTGCGAGCTGAACCTAATTGCATTGTAGACTCTTCATATATATCTGTTTCTTTTTGGGACAGTGCGAATCGGAGTTTCTAGTGATGGGTTACGAGTATTTGTGAAAACCAGGCCAGTCGACTTCTGATACTGAAAAATCGAGGTAGTTAATAAAGTCTAGTTAATGGGTAGTGAATTATTGTGTGAAGAAATCTAACTACTAAGGGTGGGTTTTCATTCGTAGTTAAAGTAAGCAATGGTTAAAAATTCTAACAACTTATAAGCAATGGTCAATATTTGTTAGAATTTTTAACCGTTGGTTACCTTAACCACGGATCAAAAAACCTACCCCTACTTCATCATCACCATCATCAACAGCCTGAAGACGTCCACTGTTGAACATAGGCCTCCCCCATAGAGCTCCACTTTGAGCGGCTACTTGCCTCCTGCAACCATCGGCTCCCTGCGGTTTTTACCAGGTCGTCGGCCCACCTAGTTAGGGGCGGCTGCGTCTCTTGGTTAGTAGTCGCTATTCGAGAGCCATTTTCCCACTTTTCCCGTTGTCTTAGCCTAAGTGTTTTACTTTAATTAAAAACAACATTAACCAATACGACTACCGTAAAGCAGTTAAGTTTAAGTTAACCATTAAGTTAAAATAACAGTAAACATTTGCATTAGCTGATTTAATTACTGGGACTGTGCTAGAGTGTTGGACTGGATAACTCTCTGTTATCTTCAACTGAAATTCATGGCTTCCTGATCCAAGAGTCTCGAAAAGAATAGTATCGGATAAGGCATAATGTCGATTCTTTTGTACAAATTCCAAAAATAAAATTTAATTTAACAGCTCTAAAAAATGTGGTTTTCCCTTTAACACAGATTTTTTTTAAATTTTTAATTACCTAATACACTTCTTATCTAAAAATAAGTTGACATCAATATCTAATAAAATAAATAAGACCCAATCACATACGTAGATCCTGGGCCCTAACTAGGATTCCCTATATCTAGGGACCCAGGAATTACGAGGACCATAGTCCCACAAAAACCCAGACACAGAACAAGTATTTGCGCTTTTTTCCTGTGCACAATTACGACCTGCTCAACCACCACACCGCGGAGGCTGTCAAATACGGAAAGGTACCTACGCGGATCTAGCGAGGGTTTCATAGCACTGACAACGATTTTTTAAAGAGAATTAAAGTGAAAATGTATAACTTATAATAAAACTGTGACCGATCCAATTCTGTACATTGAAGATATTTTGAAAATGTTTTTGGAAGGCTCCCCATTATCTATTCTGAAGCCAAAACTATATCTCTCTTTCTATAAACTGAGATAAGGTGTAAAACTAAATAACCCGTACGAAGCCAGGCGGGTCAACTAGTAAAATAATAAATCAGATAGGTTATTTACAGTTTTATCATTTTTAGTGCAATCCCGAATGCCACTGTGACTGGTGTGGCTTTGTTATTGGTGGCCTATACTTCAAAAAAATACGAACTACAGATGCACATATTACGTTGATTCTCCTATGTATAGCCGTTTGTCACTACATTTCAGTACTTACTCAAAAGATATTATTATGTTTAGCCTATTTTCTTAATTTGGGTCAGACGGGTGGACGGACTATTTTTAACTTACCATAAACGACCAGTGAACTGTCGAAACACAAAAAGAAGAAGAATGTATCTATGTATGAAGACTGCATACTCAACACGCGTAAGATTAAGCTACAATACAAGAAAAGCGTAAATCAAATGCCACCTCCAAAATCTCGCAACTCTTCCCACATCCACATAAAGTTACAACTTGAGAGCACAGCCCGAACTTATTTAATTAGTATTCTGCAAATGAGGGGGTGGGGGTGCGACAATCTAAATACAACCCCGAGGGGTTTAATTTTTCGCTAATCGCCACTAAAGTCGGCGACTTATGCGTGTTCACGCTCCTACAAAATTTACGTCCTGGTGTAATTTAAAGATGTTTTTGAAGTTTTGGGCCTTGGATTTCGTTGTGCGTAAGATTTTAGGAGGAATTTTCATTATGATTGTGGCTTGGAGCTGGGGGTTTGTCTGGTAACATTATGCCGTCACTAAAAAAATGTAAGGTAAAGAGGTTACATTACATCTATAAAGTACATGGCCGTTGTTAAGATTTTGTATCTTAGGCGTTCAACAAGCTTGGGAAAATGTGCATTGTAGCCCCCAACTAAAACTATATATTGGATACTAGCGGCTCGTCCCGGCTTCGCACGAGTATAATACTTTTCGCAACGCACGCGATGTAAAGAATATTTTAGGTAATTTTTTACAGCTTGGGTTACATTACGGGAATTTTAGATAAGGATCTCTAATTTTTTGAAAATATGATATAGCCTATGTCATCCGGGGATAGTGTGCTTCCCAACAGTGAAAGATTTTTGTTAAATCGGTTCAGTAGTTTCGGAACCTATTCAATGCAAACAAACAAGCAATCAAAACTTTCCTCTTTATAATATTGTCATAGATATGGAAACATGCCCTTTACATGTAGGTACCCTGACCACTGCGAGTTGACCACGAGGCTTCTAGCTTCATAAGATTATTAAGCTCAAGTAAATTGTTTCTTATTGACGTGACAAACAGTCGTTAATTGAAATAGGCAGAACTATTTTTTTAACATTCTATATTATTTTTCTTTATTTATTTTTTTATTTATTATGCTACTAAATTATGCTCTGCTAAAATATATCCACACAGTAAATTGTAGATCGTGACTAAAATAATCGTTGTCGTTGGAAAATGGAGTTATATTAAAATAGTTATTTATGATATTAAGGCGGTAAGTTGGTTTTTATAAACGAGTAGAAAAATGTAAGCCCGAGACGAAGTCGAGGGCTTACCATAGTCACGAGTTTGTAGAAACCAATTTCCGCACGTGTATCATACAACGTTTTTCAACACATTTGCGAGAAAACAGTACAATAGGTAATGAAACAAACTTTTGTTTATTAGTGGGGAAATCACAACAAAAAATCTTTGATGTTTCTAATCTAATATGAAAATGGGCTAAAATGGCGGGCATTTACAATGTAAATGGCGCCACGTGCGTGTGGTGAAAATTTGAATTACATCTTTAGTTTCATTTTCTCTTTAGTATTGAAGTGACACAAACGTATTGAGCAAAAACTTTTCCAAGGAGTTTCGATCATTTAGCTTATTTATTCTCGTTATTTGAAACTCTTTGGTGGAATTCTTATATATTTTTTATGGAAATTAAAAAAGAACCGTAAAAGTTACGCACGGCGCTATACTATATCAATGTATACAGGCTTTGTAAATGCATTTTTTGAGCAAATATGTTGAAAAAGTATTTTTCAACAATATAATTGACATCGCACTATATTTTCGTTACTAGTGGTAGCTGTCACATGAAGGATCTACAGAGTTACCCCTCGTAGGTTAGCTAGAACGGTCGCATTTTTCCATAGGGTCCACTCTTCCAGTGGACGTAGCCTTCTCGATCCTCTTATCCCGGCAACGGCCCATCAAGCCGAGGCTCGCACCCCAGGGGTGCCCTTAAGCTAGTTGCCTCCCACTTTTGTCGGCTGGGCGCCTTAAGCGCCTGCCCTCCCGCCCGGTGACGCTGTAAAGGTCGGTAGAGACCAACAGCATTAGCCCGTTCAAAAAAAAAAAGAACTACAGATATAAAGAAATGTATTCCAAAAGAAACATCACTTTCTTTCTTCTTTATAAAATACCTCGATTTTTTTCCACAGTGTTATTATTTTTAAGGATTACTATATCGCATGTCGCATTAACTTAAAACGTCCTACTGCCGCTAGCATCTAATAAAAGTGTGTCTAAAATTGTTCCTCATTTATTTGTACGACAAAGAAGATTTTAATATTACACAGCATTTTTTGCAATTGTGGGACACAAATATCTCGGACCGGCAAACATCTGTCAGCTTTGTGACACGGCTTTTCGTAGAGGCAATTTTTTATTAAAATACAGGAAACATGCACTGATGAAAATGGCATATTCTCATCTCGTATTGCTATGATGGATGGAGAGTCAGAGTTAAATTAACAAAAAAAACTTATTGCAAATACGCTATTTTATTAGAATGCTAAAAATAATTTATAAATTTATAAAATATAAATGACTACTTTGTAATTGTATATGCATTAAACATTAATTTATAAATTAATAGCTACGCCCACGGTTTCCCCCGCAGCCAAAAAGTAGCCTATGTGGTAAACTATCTCTATACCTAATTTCATCCAAATCTGTCCAGTCGTTTGAGCTGAAGGAGTAACAAACATACACACATACACACATACAAACATTCGCCTTTATAATATTAGTGTGATGTGATGTAATTTTTAGCATTCTAATAAAAATAGATCTGTTATGGGCGGCCGTGACACTTAAGAGTAACACCAGGCGAACGACTAGCTCGTCACGTCATCCGTTTAAAATAAAAAATATATGGCAATATATTTATATTTATATATATATAGTATATGTAAGCCAGAATTGTATTTTTCATTTTTGTATGTCTGTGTGTCCCTTTGAACACGCATCACGCTGTCTACTGAATAGATTTCGCTGAAATTTGGTATGGTTAGCTAATTTTTCAGAACAAAATTTATGATACTTTTTGTTTTCTAAAGTGGTCAAGTGCGGGTTGCACGAAGAAACGTGTATGTATGTAATTGTTATGCAAGATTTTTTTTATTTGTATTATTTTTTATTTAGAGGGAAAAAGATAGGAGAAAAGGATGAATGGATAGGATGGCAATAGCCCATGCCCTGTTTATGGGCATGGCCCGTAAACAGGGTTAATGCGTAAAACTAATTAACCCGTACGAAGCCGGGGCGAGTCGAATTACCACTTTAAGCGGCTGGTTGTTCCTGCATCCATCAGCTCCCCACAGTTTCGATCAGTGGGTCCACCTCGTAGAGGGCCGCCCTACGCTGAAATCTGAATCATAAGTAAAATACACCGTTATTTGTTAGCTGCATTCAATAGAGCAAATATTTGATGTGGCTAGTAAGTAACTTAGGTAAAGCAAATTAGTTAAGACAATAATTACTAGTTTTTTTTAAATTACAGACCCGTTAAACTATCTCTGAGAAAATAAAGATTGTACTTTTAAGTATGCGCCTTGTAAATCGGACAATTTTAATTTTAGAGCTGCTTTGTTCTTTACGACTGTTGCATTTAAATTACTGTCTGATTTGGGGACTCTAAAAATGTAAAGACGTTGACATCAAACAGTCTTTAAAACATCATTTAAATGTCTAAACATTTAAAATTTTTCGTCTTTTATACGACTCGCCTGATAGCTCAGTTGGTAGTAGCTCTGCCTTCTGAACTGTAGGTTGTGGGTTCGATTCTTACTCAGGACAAACATTTGTGTGATGAACACAGGTGTTAGTTCTGTGTCTGGGTGGTATATTGTATTCTATGTATGTAGGTATTTATAAACAAAAGTTTTTAAGTATTATCAGTTATCTGGTTCCCATAGTAAAAGCTATGCTTAGTTTGAGGCTAGATGGCGCTGTGTGACATGTCCACACATATTTTATTTATTTCTGACAAAAACTATGCAAACTACTGAATTACATAGTTAAATAGTATCTTCCTACATTCGGGCCAAAATATCAAACAAAAACATCGCGGATTGCAAAAACATATGAATTGAAAACAGTACCTTATCATCATCATCAACGAAATCCATCATCAGCCTATGTCAGTTCACAGCTGGACAAGTGCCTCTCCAAGTTAGTTACTTTAAGTTTCAAATTCGATTTTCGGCCTATAGTAAAATTAATTACATAACATTGTTATTCATTTAGAACGTGAAACAAATATTAACTTTAATTATTAAGCGGAATATGTCCACTGCTGAACATATATATTCACTATAGAACACCTTTTTGAGCGGCTACTTACATCTTCCATCCCGCAGTTTTGACCAAGTTGCTGGTCTACTTAAGACCAGCCTACGCTGGTAAATCATTGGAAATATGTTATTTCTTGGAGTATATATATAAATCTGCAGACAGACAGCTAAAGCTATTAATTTATTTCACCTTTACAAGCATAAAAGAAAACATCGGGCATCTATCAGACAGGTCTCTGTAACGACTCCAATTTGAAAGAAGGCGTCTTCATTTAGCTGTGCCGTACGAAATTGAATTTATGTGACAGGCTGTCTACAAGGAGAAATTCGCCTTCCATTCCGACGGATCGTGGCAGGTTGGGGGGCAAGTGATGAGAAGTAAGCGGGAGATGAAAGGTTGTCAGTCTGCTAGTTGGTTTGTTGGTGCTATGTTTCATAATAATTAATAATTTATTGCTGTAGATCACCAAAACATGATAAATCATATGTAATTGATGCAAGATTATGATGACTACATCAGCCTAGCTTTGCACGATTTGTTTACTTTTCATCATGTTCCACCACTTTTTATTTAGGTTTAACCCCTCATCAGCAGCCAGTAGTCACTTGCTTTTTTGTCTGCCCCTACACAGTCCGTCCATACATGAATATAC
This sequence comes from Ennomos quercinarius, assembly GCA_910589525.2. Lineage (NCBI taxonomy): Eukaryota > Metazoa > Arthropoda > Insecta > Lepidoptera > Geometridae > Ennomos > Ennomos quercinarius. The sequence continues at coordinate 13,023,434 of OU342505.1, read as the reverse complement.
TAGCGGCTCGCCCCGGCTTCGCACGGGTGTAACAGTTTTCACAGCGCACGCGATGTAAAGAATATTTTAAGTATTTTTTTATACCTTGGGTTACATTATTGGAGTTTTAGTAAGGATCCCTTTTTTTTTTCAGAAAATATAATATAGCCTATGTCACCTGGGGATAGTGTAGCTTCCCAAAAGTGTAAGAATTTTGCAAATCGGTTCAGTCGTTTCAGAGCCTATTCAATACAAAAAAACAAACAAACAATCAAATCTTTCCTCTTTATGTTATTGTTATAGATGTTATAGATTATGAAAGAAGAAAAGTATCTTTTTATAATTATATTATATTCATAAATTAAAACAAATAAATATTGTGTGGACATTTCGCACAGCGCCATCTAGCCCCAAACTAAGCATAGCTTGTACTATGGGAACCAGATAACTGATAGAATACTCAGATACATTTTTGTTTGTAAATACATACATAGAATACGATATTACACCCAGACAGAACAAACACTTATATATTTTAGACGGCGGCCACGAAATAAGCCTCGATCGAGCCTAGTGTGGGAAGTAATTGTTAACCCACAATTCATTTTGTAGATATACATTATTTTTGTAGACTACTTTCATTGTAAAAATGTTTCTGTGAAATAAATATTTTTCGTTTTCTACAAACTGTAAGTACAGACAGACCTGCTTAAACGTGTAGTCTTTTACAAATTGTAGGTATCAGATACCGTATTTTTAGAATTTTTCACTTGTATTAGAAAATCGCTAACGCTCGTCGCCTACACCAAATAACTTTATGCTTGCGAAGGCGAAGGTCTTCAAATTTTTTTCACTAATTTAACGTTTTCTTTTTACGATATGTTATCATTTCGAGAAAAGCCAAGCGGCGTCTACGGGATCATTTTGAACTTTCGGAACAAGTAATGAAAAATAAAAATATATGGGTACGGGCTATTGCCAAAAGTATTTTGCGACGTAGGTACTGAGTTCTGGGAAGGCCTTCATAGTCTGTTATTCCTACTTGAAAAGGTTTCTAAAAACATTGAGATTCCATGAATTCTTTCATGTAACGTTGGGAAAGGGATCAATCGGGAACAGATGCCTATTTAGGCCGTTTTGCTATGGAAGAAAAACTGGTTCTGAATATAATTCTAAAGCTCAGATTTTTACCATTTCCATGGCTTTGTTACAAAAACAACAAAAATATCTCAAGATACAATAAATGTATAAAAATGCTTTTTTATGTACCTAATGAATGACGTGACGACCTAGTGGTTTGCCTGATGTTAAGCGCCGCCAATTACATTTGCAGTGTAGGTAAATGGCAAAGTGGAAGTATCTATACGTACCTAGAAGAACTTTGCTCAATAATACTACCACCTAGTATAAGCTTAGCCCAAGATTAATTTTATTTTATTCAATTTATTTCCTTCACTGATTTTTTTTAGAAACTTCAATCATGTCCATAAACCGAAAAATAGCTTGAACCCTAATTTAAAATTATGTCCAATTCTGATTTACTTATTTAGTGCCAATCAATGCAAATCTCTATAGCTGTATTGCATACTTAGGGCTTGTCTGGTCAGGATACTCCAGATGCCTTTACGACCCGAGGCTTCACCTGGAGATTTTGAGAGCCGAGGCTCTCTCCGGGCTATTGATTTAGGTCATGATTATCTTGAATGGGATGGAGGATATTTTGCAAAATGAACAAAAATTGATTTGTAAAGTGAATCCCCAACTTACATTGCTACCAGTTGAAGTTTCGATCAACAAATGATTCGGTCTATAAACAAGAATGCTTATCAGCACTATGAATTTCCCTTTCACAACTTTCTAAGATATCGGTAGACATCGTTCAATCTAAATTCCATAACACCCTTAGAATAAGTAAGTACCTATAGAACCCCAGTACATTCGCGAAATGTAAGCCGTTTAATTGGTGCCATGGCACCGTACGACGTTCGTCCGTGGTCACTTGGTCAGTGCTCTGTGTTAAGAGCTCCCAGAAAATTATTTAAAATGATGATTCCGCTGTGAAATCATGCCACAACAGATCAGCTAGGCGATCATGTAACTTGTTGGCAACCGATAGAAACACAAAAATGTATGGATTTGACAGTTGCAGTACGCAGCTTATGTACAGAGTTACTATGGAAATTTTCAAATTTGGATTGAAATTTCTTTTGTTGCATTGCTATCAAAGTTACATGATCACCCCGCAGAATAGCAGCATAAGAGTTCTGCTAGGCGATCATGTAACTTGTTGGCAACCGATAGAAACACAAAAATGTATGGATTTGACAGTTGCAGTACGCAGCTTATGTACAGAGTTACTATGGAAATTTTCAAATTTGGATTGAAATTTCTTTTGTTGCATTGCTATCAAAGTTACATGATCACCCCGCTGGTGACATCCCACTGTTGCACTGTTAATTTTCTTGCTTAAATCGTCTGCAAAACAAAAAAGTGGTATGCGTTTTGAGATAGCGTTGCTTGGAAACCTACCTTCTATAGGTACTTATTCTAAGGCAATACCTTTCAAAAAATTCCTTATGAAAGTTTCAACATTAAGCAGCGTAACGGCGCTGTGATACAGCTATATGAAATTTAAATTTCCTCCATAAAAGCCGGAATAGCCACAAAGATGCGGAAGTCAGTGCCTTGCTTATTTAGAAAATTTTGCAGTTGCCATTTTGGAATGGCGGCTACCATTTTATTTGCACCGCTAAAGCGCGGGAATCTTGGCGTGGATTTTTAACGGCTTCTTGAAAAGATTTTTAGTCTCAATGGTTTTAATAAATAGTCTAATAAAATTTTTGATTACACTGAATTTAAACAGTTTTAATATTTTAGACGCATTATGCTTTATATGTTTTTCTTCTTATGTATGTCGTAGACACTGAACTTTATGGAGCCACAGAATAAATAGTAGTAGCTCCTAGGAGCTTTGTTGTGGTGATTAATTTAGATGTTTCCCCACACTAGTTTCAACCCGTTTTGATTTTTTTTTGCTTGTTAGTAAACAAGCATTCGGCCCTCCAGATGGAAAGAGGTCCCGTAGTCTATGGACATGAAATGGTTGATATTTTCATGAAGTTTGTAGATAGGTGGTACCTAATTATGATTAGACACCTGAGTATTTAATTATTCGTAAATTTGTGCTATTATTAAGGAATCACATACCTAATCTTTGTTTCTGTTATTCTATGTTTTGACTGTACATACTTATATGTCAGCAGTAAAACCTAAGAGGAGTTTTGGCGGGAACGCGGAAAAGTTCACGTCACTGCTTCGATCAAGCGATCGAAGCGTCAATCAAGTTCGATCAAGGATACACCTAGGGTGTATCGCGTCGCTGCATTGTATTATTTTTCAAAACTTGTTTTCTTTCCAGTGTTTTTGTTTGAGGTAGATGACGTTTTACGCATTATGTGTTCGATAATGCAATTACGCGAACATTATTACGAGTTTGGGCACGTCATATAATGTGGTGAAACGTGTTTTTTCGTGTTGCTTCCAAAATTCCATAGAAGCTTGTAGTAAAGTTGCCACCACTTTACTAGGGCATGACTTAGATTCGACAATGACTTATATTTGACCCAGACTATGACTAAGGATGGGTTTTCCTTACTGTAGTTATGGTAACCAATGGTTAAAATCTCTAACAAATTCTAACCAATGGTAATTTGTTGAAACATGATGAAAACTTACAATACTTGACACTGGCTAAAAACGATATGTGTGGAGGTGTGGAGCCAAAATATAAGAAAAAAAAAACGTAATAGAGTCGGCTTCATACTTGGATTCTTCTGCAGCGTTGCTAATACGTTGACTGCATTCTCGTAGCATCGCTGTGCCAAAATACCACTGTTTTTTCTCTCTAATCTGTGCAAAACACATACCTACCAACCTACCAACATACCAACCTAGGTAAAATATTGTAGCAGTTTTATATAAGCACAATAAATAAGCAAACAAATCTCCATATCGCATTCGTTAGTGTCACAACATAAAACATCGTCAAAGTAAACCATTCTAGATTTGGCTGTACAAGGATTTGTGGTGAGGATCATCGTAATAAATATTTATAGCTTTATCTACTGTATATTGCTTGTATCACTGTTTTATGAGGTGATCTGTGGGAGTAACGGAGTCACTGTCTAGTAGTACAGCTGTTATTATCTACTTATTGGTAAGCAGTATATCTACACAGAATTCGGCCTTACTAAGTCTATGTATATCCATAAGTTTTTATGTACATGCTATTATTGGTATGCTTTTTTAATGCAAATGAATGGCGTGACGAGCTAGTCGTTCGTCTGCTGTTAAGCGTCACGGCCACCCATAACAGATTGCAGTGTCACTCGGAACTCTAAATTAAGTTTCGCGTGACACCGCGTACTGCGCACGTCATCCTGAGACATTGCACAGCCTAAAAAACTTTTCTAGACTGTGAGATCAGTTCATAAAGCCTCATTTGCCTAGTAATTTAACTGGCTACAATGTCCTTCCAACCGGTGTATAGTAGTGATTGCATACTACTGCTTTGCGGCAGTGTGCTTGCTTGCGTTTTACCACATTCCTCTTGCTTTAATAGTCTTGTATTTAAGTTTTACTATTATTTATGATGTTTCTAAGCAATATGCTGTATGTAAGAATGGCCCTATCACGAACTTCCCGTGGTTGCCGTGCGACCCGACTAAGGGAATATCCAGGGAATGGGCAGCAGCATTCTCTTCGACCTGCATTATAATCATCTGCGATCACCAAGACGCCTACCGAGCCCGATGATTATGACAAACTCTTCCCTTTAATGGGGAAAGCCTATTTCAGCAGTGGGCGTCTTCCAGCTGAGAGCCCTGAGAGACACTGCTACCATGCGCCTACCACTACTAAGTTGTGCCTACCACTTAGCACAGTAGCAAAACCGATACCTAGCTCATACGTTTCCATTGCTAGGACACTAGTCTTTTTTCACAGAAACCCTTAAAGATATTATATTTGCATTATACCGAGTTCTAATGAGATAACACTAATATTTACGCTCTATAATAGTATTTTCATCCCATTTATTCGAAAAGAGGCAAAGGGTTCCTTGACGAGCGCGCCTATAAGTAACGAAATGTCTTTTCTCATAGACGATGAAAAGAAGTTTGCATCAGTCGTTAGGATTCTACACTGGAATCCTTCGCTTCGCTCTGGATTCAAATAATCGCTCTCAGCCTAAAAACTTATGATTATACTTATAATTATTATGTTTTTTAATAGAACTGACAACCGATGGGGAAGAAAGGTTGACGTTGAGTGGCGACCACGAACCGGAAGACGCAGCGTAGGCCGGCCCGACGACCTGGTCAGAACCGCGGGGACCCGATGGATGCAGGAAGCAAGCAGCCGCTCAAAGTGGCGCTCTTTGCGGGAGACCTATGTTCACCAGCGGATCAGTCTGCAGGCAGATGATAATGATGATGAATACGATGAATTATTTTGATCCTTGTAACACAATGTACTATTTTGAACGCCAGTTTTTTTTCACATTCTTTTCCTGAAACTGGAAACTAAGAGCGATAATTCAACAAAACTTTATACACATGATATTAATATGTATTGACACCATACCCCAGTAATATAATACACTCCAATACAATATGCAGCGTAATTAATCCAACGACTGCTGAAAAGCTCTCATTGTTCATACAATTTTGTTCCCATTGTATAATTAAATCAGCTTTATACCTCCACTAATAGGCTTTTCCCTGATTTTCTCGACGTAAATTTCCTTTTGAGGTATTAGATGGACCAATGGCAATGCACATTCAAAATGCATGTTTTCCTGTACATGGACTTGACCAATAACGTGTTTGGCTAATTTCGTAATTTGACATAAAGACGATTTGACGAACTACCGATTTGACAAATACCTTTGACGAATTGCCGATTTGAAGAATATCAGACTTGACCAATGTCGTTCAACCCATTAGTATTTATGTACGTAACAAACTAATCAAACTTTTTTACTTAATGTTTCACCTTTTATTGAAAAATCCCTATTTTGGAAATATATGAGTTCCACGGGAAAACAGGAAACCGCGGGCGCGGGCTGGTGAAACCCCGGGCCATCTTTAGTCTGTTATAATGTAAGTAGGTAAAAATGGAATGGATTTTGAAAGTGTAGGTAAACCCACATAGGGTATACCTACCTATCTACAAAGATATTATAGTGACTAAAAATTTATGCAACCAGCGAGGTTTGAACCAGTGCACCTAATCCGGTAAGTTGAAACTCACCGGATTAGGTGCTTTTCCAAACGAGCTATGCTAGGTTGCATGCCACGAGACCATAGCATAGTGACTGAAAGTCTTGGGGACTATTATTCCTTGTTTCATGGTCTACTACTAGCGTAGACCGGCTCCCCACTCGTTGGACCGACGATCTGGTGAAAAACGCGGGGAGCCTATGAATGCAGGAGGCGAGAAGCCGCTCAAGCTGGCGCTCTCTGAGGGAAGCCTATGTTCAGCAGTGGACGTCTCTAGGCTGTTGCTGATGATGATAATGATGATGATGATGATGAATTTTAAAAGCTATATGACTGAAAGAAGAGATCGCTCTTAGCGATAAGACCTACCTATCTTATTATGCGATTCTTATTTCTATGTTATTATTATTTTGGTGTCAATAAAGAGTTATTGTATTGTATTGTATTGATGACTTTACTTCTCCTGCAAATCTTCATACTTTGGGTCTTGTCTAGCAAAGAAACCTAACAGTTAAACCCCTAATATTATACTATTTTTTAAATAAACAGACGCATTAACTTTCACCTTTATTGTATACATTTTCGCAGCTTCCATTTTAAACGCCGATATTTCGCCCGGGCTCCGGCAAATATTGTACTTACCCTAGATCACTGCTGTTTGGTAGAGAGGAGAGCAAGCAACGCCGGGGGCAAACAGTGTAGTACTTATAAGCGAAGCCACAGTATAGATGATAGTATTGTGATAGAGCTGATAATTGTTAAATAGAATTCCGCCCTCACTTTGACATCTCACAGTGAGCCAAAATTCAGCGGAATTCTGTAGATTTCCGAGAATTAAACTAAATATGTGATCTGTCTCAATTGGGCCATTTGTCGCCTAACCGGTTGATACAAGCCGTGGCATATTAGGTGGTTTGATTAGATGACTGACTATTTTAGTGTTAGTTTTGTGGTTTTACGTTACGTCTTAAATAAAACTAGGTGTACTTTCCCCAATTCCCGCAAAGAAACTGCACAGAAACGAACAAACTCTTCTCCAAAGGTCAAAATTTAATTTAATAGGATTGAATAGATATTTCCCATATTCGGTCAAAAACTACATAGCATCGAAGTATTCCAAATGAACACTGTTCAACAACTCAGTCAAAAACTGTTGCGGTTTTCTTTAAGCCCTCTGTAAAAGTTCAAATTCGGTGTAAGTCTGCAACCGTCATGGAACTTGTGTGGGAACTCCCACCTGCCGATCTAGGGGATTAACTTCTGTAAAAGTTAGCCATCGACTGGGAACAAGGAACTGTTGAAGCGGTCTACAAGTTGTTACGTGATATCGGTGATCTTTTACAGATTTACTGTAAAGTTTTTGCAACTCAAACGGTGTAACGTGGATGGTTTTTAAGCGATGTTGACTACTGTGTTAGTGACGTCATATGTAGGTACTTGTAGTTTTCGGTAATAATACGTGATATTACCATAGCTTAGTTGTGGTAACAGCATTTTGGTGTGCCCAAATTAAAATATGACCCTAAGATAGGTAACCGTGAACTCGCGACTGAGAGTTGGCAATAGTAGGTACTCATCATCATCATCATTTATTTATTTATTTATTTATACTTCAGCACAAAAATAAATGTACAAGGCGGACTTAATGCTATGAAGCATTGTCTACCAGTCAACCTGGATGTACAAGAAAAAAAAATGGTAGCGGTGCAGTAAGATTAATGTTAGAATAAAATCGTGTTTATAAGAATAAAAATAAAAATACTACAAAATAATATATACTTAATTATACAAATAATATGATATACCTACTTACATAAATATAATTAATATACATAAATACTTACATAAAAACAAAGGGTATAAACAGTAATTATTAGGGGAGTTTTATTCAGCATAATAATTTTTAATGTAATAGATGCGAACTTGCTTTTTAAAGACTTCTTTAGAAGTAACCTTTTTTAATTCCTTAGGCAAGGAATTCCACAATCTGACTGCCACAACGGAAAAAGAATTGTCTCGGAAGGAGGTATGGTGAATGGGAGGAGCCAGGAGAAGGTTAGATCATCATCATTAACAGCCTGAAGACGTCTACTGCTGAACATAGGCCTCCCCCAGAGCACGCCACCTTGAGCGGCTGCTCGCCTCCTGCATCCATCGGCTCCCCGCGGCTTTCACCAGGTCGTCGGTCCACCGAGTGGGGGGCCGGCCTACACTGCGTCTTCCGGTTCGTGGTCGTGGTGGAATAGTAGGTACTGCCCACTGCGTATGATTTATTCTGCAGTTTTAGTGTTACCCTTTAGGATTACTCATAATCATAGTCACATTCTACAGATGTGAGGATAACTAAAATTTGGTGTTCTTAACATAGATAGCACCAAGACGGTGAAGTTATGAGCATTGCAATTTTATTGCATAGCATCTAAACTAAAAATTTATTAGTGGTATTTTGGGAAAATACTCTATGTGACCACATAGAGGTATTTTCCCTTAATAACACTATTTGATGAAACTATAGATATAATTAGAAGAGACTTATTTACCCTACCTACTGGTAATAGGCTGGAGCATTTGGACTGTCTATAAGTTATTGCGGCTAGTATACAGTCCAAATGTTTTTTGTAGTAGGTAGTGTGGCTAGTAGTATTTAGTATTAGTTAGTTTAAAAAACGAAGGCACTTTGGCAATATAAAACCAATTAGCCATTACTTATTCAGATGACCCCTAACCAATTGCTAAGTTTTTAACATTTACTTGTAGACTTAACATAAGTTTTTGCGTAAGAAAATCTATTTTAATAGCCGAACATGCGTCATTCATACGACTTATTATAAACTATTATTAATAAAAATAACTGAATCAGTTGAGGTAAAAATATCAGGATTGATTTGAATGAAATCAAAATATTTATACGGTATCATAGTTTCACCAGTTTTACAGTGGTAATATATTACAATAAATTTATTTTATTTCCAACAAAGATTAACTAAACTCAAGCTTCTGAAAAATTCCTCCCCAAATATTCGTTCACACAAAATATAGCAATAACTCACCCCCAGACAGCATTATTTATGTGACTCCGTACACTTCATAAGGCAGTAAGAGGAGTAAAGATGTTTTGGCATATGGTTTTTTTTAAATAATAAGTAGCTAGTTGAAATTCCCAACGGATATTAATTATTATGGCAGATTACCTACTAAATGATAAAAATTACAAAAAGGAATAAAATTAAGAAACATGTTTTTTATATTGTTTTATTTTTTTCATATCACATTAAGGTAAATTAAAAGCCTTTATTTTTCATATAGCAAAAAATTATATTATATTAGAAGCCCTTAAACTTGGTATGATTATAGTGTGTACTCTATACTATATAATAGTATAACAACAAATTTTAAGAACTAGTCAAGTGCGAGTTGGACTGTCGATAATGGTTTTCAACCGCCATTCACTTTAGGGAGCTAAGTATTTTATTTGGCCTTATCACAAATATAGGTACCTAAATGTCTATGGAACCCTTTGTACGCGAGTCCGACTCCCACTTGGTCGAATTTTATAAATAAGCAAATTCACATATCTGCTTGTAACTGTCGTAAAAGAAAGAAAGCTCGTCTTGTGTATTGTTGCAAGTGCTCATACTGTTTGTACGTTGCGTCTAAGACGCCCATCGGTGGCTCAATTGTTTCGATACAATCGCCCGATTTATTTATTGGGGCCTTTCTATTTGCTGCCTCGAATAACTCGAATTCCCAATTTGTCAGCTAAATTCTTAACTCGCTTTGACACTGGGTGAAATATTTACAGGGATTTTTTTATTTGCGTTTTTAAAGTAGTCTTTGATGATAATAATATCTACTTATTGTTTTCCGTGGTTTTACTAGTTATCATTGTCGCACACCGCCATCTACTCATTGTATTGTTTTCAGTGTCCATCCATAGGATGTCTGGAAATGATCGGCTTCAACGATAAGACCGAAAATTGCAACGCTGTTCATAAAACTGATATGCTTCTTACTCTGTATCTTGGTAAAACCATTTAGATTATTGCTTTTTTTCATCTAATAACTAAAGTTTTCTGACCATCTAAAATCTAAATGTTGCCTGGAAGAGATCGCTGTTGATAAGGCCGTTGATATTCAAACTATCAAAAAAAATAACATGATTTGTGTGCAAATGAGACGCGAGTATTGTGGCGAGTTCGGATAGTCACCGATTATTCCGTTTAACTCGATTTATATCATCGAGGATTTCTTTATGCATGGCTCCACGTGATTTGCGTTTTTAGCCGGAGTTAAGCCCTACTCAAACCGGCGCGTTAGTCGTATCGCTGTGGGTAGCGGTAAATCATCATTATCATCATCATCAACAGCCCGAAGACGTCCACTGCTGAACATAAGCCACTGAATAAATACCTACCGTGCAGTATTTTGTATTTAAGTTACGCGGCTAGAGCGAAAATTGAGCGAAATTTCATACAAATACCCGGGCGGAATCCTGCGCGGCCACAGCGGTGCGAACAACGCGCTGATTTGAATAGGGCTTTATCATGGTACTAAAGCTGGCTCCACATTCGCGCCGTCAAGGCCACTGAATCCGAGAACCGCAAGTGTAGAGACGTTCAAAGTTTCACGATTGTTGTTCGCAACTTCGCGTTCGCGTGTCGCGGAGTTACTTGGAGTCAGTTTTTTTACACGCGTCAAAGGGCTTGAGCCCTTTGAACGGCACCCACGCCTGTGATACACTGTGGTTGCGAGCGAGACGCAGTGTCGATAGTCGTTAAGCGCGAACAAAACTGCGAAAGCGCGAAGAAATTGGAATGTGGAAGCACTGATTTTTCACGGTGTGAAACGCGATATTCACGGCGAGAATCGCACCGTAACTTCACGGCGTGGAACGTGCGCGAATGTGGAACCGGACTAATATTTTAAATTGTTACAGCGACTATAACGAATAACAAAAGTACCGATTCATGTATTACAGTGTAGGTATTTTAATGTGTATTTTATATCATACCTCCGCCATTTTTTAATTTTGGGGTGATTATTTTTTTTTATTTGTAGAGCGCACCTCCAGAGTGGTTTCATTTAAACTTGGTGAAGATTTGACGAGAAATAAAACCGGGAAACATTTTAAATGGAAAATGACTTGGAATTTACTATAAATAATATCCATTTAGGGCCATGCATCGCAGCCTGTGTACCAAATCGCAATACCTACCGGTATTAAGGCAAAACTGAAAAAGAAGACGAACGTACAATCATGTACATAATGATGTTAACATTGTCAGTCACTGGTTGATCGTTGTTAGGGGAACAATTCCGTAACAGCTTAGGAACGAGATGTAATAACTGGCGTCTGATTGGCGGACCATAAACTGTGCGCGACTGTACGAGCGCAGGAATACCTTAGGGATGCCACAAATTGCTTAACATTAATTAATAAGTAGCATTTTAGCATTTTAACAGACTTAAAAAACAAATCAAGGCACACCTATTTTGAAGTCGATAGAAAATTTACAGTAAACTACAAGTCTATATCACGCGTGGGTCCAGATAATTAATTGCGCCTGCTATTGGACACATTCCAGTGCATTGCCAGTGATGACTTATGGAACTGAGACATGGTCTCTTACTGTTGGCCTCATTAGTAAGCTCAAAGTCGCACAGCGAGCTATGGAGCGAGCTATGCTCGGTGTTTCCCTGCGAGATAAGCTCCGGAACGAGGAGATCCGCAGGAGAACTAAAGTGACCAATATAGCCCTTAGATTTAGCAAGTTGAAATGGCAATGGGCAGGCCACCTTACTCGTAGAACTGACCAGTGGGAATGAAAGTTTCTCGGGTGGCGACCACGAACCGGAAGACGCAGCGTAGGCCGGCCCCCACTCAGTGGACCGACGATCTGGTGAAAGCCGCTGGGAGCCGATGGATGCAGGAGGCGAGCAGCCGCTCAAAGTGGCGCTCTCTGAGGGAGGCCTATGTTCAGCAGTGGACGTCTTTAGACTGTTGATGATAGTGATGATTGGACGCATTCCACGTTCCAAAACGCCAAAATCCAACAAATTTATCCAATAACAAACAGGAACTAGAGGTAATTAATACCTGTACTTTATTACAACAGGAGGGAGGGGGGAACACTGGTTTCCTCATCTATATGATATTTTTCTTTGACATCATTGTAGACACTAAAACTAGTGTCCTCCGTAAACGTTTTCATATTACGTTTCCTCATTTGTCGTAACGCCTTCCGAAAACCATTTCCAAACGTTAGCCGATCTGTCTTATGTCCTACGCCATAAATCATCTCTATGCCGTCGCCGGGGCTGTCCCACCCACATTTGAACAAACTGAAATGAAATTCCATAACATATCTTAAAAAAGCAACGTTATAAACCTATTTATATAATTAAAATGGGGTATCATTATATTACTTGTAGAAAAATGGCCTTGCATCTCGCTCGACTCTACTTGCCACTCTATTCCTTTTGCATTAGTCTTAGAATATAGACTAAAGCGTATATAGAGAGATCATCAGGACGATATTATATTTGTACTGCTCACACGTATTGCTACGTCAGTGGCGAAGGATAGAAACAACATATAGTATTTAGCTACACTTGCGAAAAGTCACCGTACCATTTTTTCGACTCGAGTCAACTGTTTTTTCTATACAAATCTGTCAGACTCGTTCACATCAAAGTGTGAAAAAAGTGGTACGCTTGACACATAATCTAGTTCTCTCTATGCTTTAGTCTATACTCTAAGGTATGTATACCTTATTTCTTCTTTATATTTAAATCGATGGTAATGAGGTTTTATATGCCTTATAAATTAAAACTTCTTGTGTTTCTTTTTCGCTAGCCTTCCTAACAACGGCTTCGGGAGTTTTGGCGGGAACGTGAAAAAGTTCACGTCGTTGCATTGTATTATTTCACAAAACTTATGCTTTTTCTAGTGTTAATGTTTAAAATTAGTGGCATTTTACGCATTAAGTGCTGAATTATGAGTATAAGTGTGGGCAAGTGATATAATGTAGTGAAACGTGGTTTTTCGTGTTGCTTCCAAAATTCCATAGAAGCCTCTAGTAAAGTTGCCACTACTTTACTAGGGCATGACTTAGACTGGATTATGACTACCTGACTTAGACTGGACTATGACTACCCTGACTGACTGTGACTAAGACTTGACTTTACATGAAATATTTCATAATACGACGAAAATCTACAATACTTGACACTGGCTAAATACACTATGAGTAGAGCCAAACTACAAGAAAAAAAAATAAACAACGGCTTCAAAATGTGCCGAATTTGCATTCGCTCTTATAACGGTGAAGGAAAACACAGTGAGGAAACCGGCATGTTAATTAATTTATTTATGTATTTTCACAGAACATGCCCGTAGGCATTAAAATTTCCCAATTCGCCCACTCAAGACCTTAAAAATCACAAAACTTGAGAACTGCCTGTGTCATCCACCAATTTGGCCACCGTGGTACATTATGGCCTGCATTTCCTCCATGTGAGAGATGGTCCGTATCCCAGCAGTGGGAAAGTATTGAACTGATGACCGCGGCGGTAACGGATTATTGAAGTCTTCAAAGTCAAGTCAAAGTTAGATCTAAGATCTAGCTTAGTTTAGTTTAGTTTAGTTTTTATTATTGTAGTAGTTAGCTTGAGTAATAAAGGCAATTTGCCCGTAAAAAAAAAAGAAAAAAGATCTAAGTCAAGTCTAGTAGGCAGGTCAAGCCTATGTCAAGTCAAAGTATTAAGGCGATGGATTATACTATCTGAGTTTGAATTGGTATATTATCCCGATAAGGGTAAATCTACTCCCCAAGGTAGACAATGATTCAATGATTCTTCTACGACTTCTAAATGAATAGTATTTCATTGAAGAAATGCCATGTAAAGTTTACGTTCGAAGATAGCCCTCGCGCAGCTGGGTGTAATTGAACTTCGTCCTTGACTGAACGCACTTAAATGAGTTTGATGACCTGTGTTTAGAAATGAATTTATTTATTTTAGTATCTGTTAACTCTCGCAGCGATCGCGTACGTGCAATTTTGTGAGTGTTATTTTTTAGTATGGAGGTTTGGAAACACGCAGTTTCAAGTAAGGCTCTCACAACTTGTGGCTATCATGCATGGTCCCAGTTTTCGGGATAACATAGCAACTCGTACTCATCTTGTACATAAACAAAGAAAAAAGAAAAAGATATAAGACTCGTGAAAGATCTAACAAGCAATTAGCTTCTCACATCTACAGAATTACTGCAGCCTCCAGGGTGCCCATTAATATTATGTTTAACACTTAATCATATCTCCGTGGCAACCCTACCCACTCAGAGACGTGTTACATCCCTTTTATGGTAGAACCTTATGAGTCCCGTCATGTGAGAATTTATTGGAATGTCTTACTACCTTTTTATTGTTGGACAGTTTCACGGTGCGGTGAAAACAATTTTATTTGGCGTAGTGTTCAAATTTAAAACTTCCACAGTCATCATCATCATCGTCAACAGCCTGAAGACGTCCACTGCTGAATATGGGCCTCCCCCACAGAGCGCCACTTTGAGCAGCTGCAGCGAAGGTTTCAAAGGTACGAGACGCAGAAAAACTTTGCTGCCGAGTGCAACACAACTTTTCACCTCACTACAGCGAGGAAAATGCAAGAAAAACAGCTAAAAGGCTAAGAAAAGATTAGTTTTTAGCTTATTAATTTAGCTATGGGTGGCGGTAACGCTTAACATCAGGTAAACGACTAGCTCGTCACGTGGTTCGTGGAAAATTAAAGAAAAAGTGTTTTTCATCCATTTTCCATGCAGTCGCCGTGCTGGATAGCGTATTGGTTATATATTCTTTGGTGCTGGACAGTGCGATTATTCTAAAAATGAGGTTTGCGAACGAGAAAAAGATGGTATCTTTTAGGAGGTAGTCTGTGGTATTAATGAGTTTTCAGTGGACTGGCAATATCAAGAAGGTTAAATTCGGCCAGATCTGTGATTAAATCCTCAATTCTTGACGAGAAAATTATTGAATAGAAACGTTCGAATTTTAAAAACACTTTCCACGCTAGCGATTAAAATGAGTTTTTGCGCCCAGATTTTGAATGACAAAGAGAATCTTTCCGAGCTTGTGAGGTGAAAATGTCTTTTTTGCGTTGGACAGGATAGTAGCGTTGGGCTGAAAACCGATGGGGAAGGAAGGTTCTCGAGGGGTAACCACGAACCGGAAGACACAGTTTAGACCCCCGGGAGCCGATGGATACAAAAGGCAAGTGGCCGCTCATAGCGGCGCTCTGTGGGGCAGGCCTATGTTCAGCAGTGGACGTCTTCAGGCAGCTATGATGAGGGCAGCAGTGTACTCATAGATATTAATAAAAACAGGAAGTTTAAGTACATTTTCACTCGCAAAAACTGGCATTGCGTCTCACTGTTTTTCACTCATGCTGTCTCACTCATTTGTGATGCGTATTTTTTTTTTCACGCTACAGATTGCGTGCGTTGCGCCTAATTTAGGCAAGTCACCATTGAGAAGCTAATGTTTCTTGTATTGGTCTACATCTATGGTTTTACCAACAGTTAAGTGACAACACCAACTGAGCCTAATGCCTAATTTTTCAATATCTTGAATTGCTGCTTTTATCCTGGAATTTAGTATCCTCTAGTTACCTAAAAAATATTGCTTTTACGTATTGCAAAATAAGTCATGAAAAAGGTACATTCATAATCACTGAAAAATTGTCTACAGTGTGTTTAAAAAACTAGTTTTCATAGCAAAGTTAAGTAACGAGCGGAGCGGCGCGTCGAAGCGTGCGGCGGGACAAAGCAGTGAACGCGTCGTTGGCCAGGCAACTTTGAGCACCCTGTTGGGACAGTGTATGTGTGTCTAATTATACTATGTGCCTATTTGAAATATGGGAACTGTAGTGTTTGTTTTTAGATGAGTGTGATGATATACTTAGCTTTAATTTAGGTAGGTACTATAACAATTTTATAATTCATGCAATTCTTAACATCAGCAGTTAGTGTTTGGTGGTTTAACTAAAAAGGTTTGTGAGACGATACGTGATTTCTCCGATACGACTATTTGATATCTAAGTTAGAACCGTTTTATAAAACACAAGATCTACTAAAAATGTAGTTAAAAGAGAGATGAGATTACTTGCTCATGCAGCTTAGTCAAAAACTGGCTCTATGTTTCACTCAAGATGCGTATTGCATCTTTTTTGCAAGGAAAATTTTGTATATGTTGCATCTAATATGACACAATATTTTATAAGTGAACCCTGATGCTATTCATCATCATCATCATCAACAGCCTGAAGACGTCCACTGCTGAACATAGGCCTCTCCCAGAGCGCGTCACCTCGAGCGGCTGCTCGCCGCCTGCATCCATCGGCTCCCCGCGGGTTTCACCAGATCGTCGGTTCACCGAGTGGGGAGCCGGCCTGCCTACGGCCTACGCTGCGTCTTCCGGTTCGTGGTCGCCACTCGGGAACCTTTGTTCCCCATCGATTGTCAGTTCTACGAGCGATGTGGCCTGCCCATTGCCATTTCAACTTGTTAATTCTTTTTCTTTTTTTTCTTGCTTGCTGATGCTATTACTTTATCTTTATTGGTCTATGTGTTTACATCTTTAAGAGCTAGTCAAACTTTAACTTCACGGGAAACAGTTTTAAAAAAGATACAAAAATTAATCTAATTTATGTCAATGTCCAATACATGAGAGAGCTTGAAACGAAGTGATCACAATTACCATTAGGGCGATCCGTCTCGACGGCTTCTCAGCAGTAATGCATTCTAGACACCCGCCGGACAACCCCGCCCGGTGCAACTCAGTGGTTTCAACGCTTACTCGTGAATGGCAACAAAGTCTTGCCTACTATCCGAATGCATAATTACCTACATAGGCATTTTATTTTTTTACAAATGAAGTAGGTATGTGGGTAGGTCCATATACAAAGGGCTTTACCTTAGCAATTACTCCTGTATTCATGCACGTTAAGAATTCTATTTTAATCTCTTAATCCACACCCAAAAACGTTTAAATCACGAACGACAAAAGCAAAACTTCAAGCAGGTGAAATTTGTCTCCCAAAAGTTGGCGTCTCCTCGGGCGTTACTTACCCGAAATAAATGGATCCAAAGGTCCTTCATTTGCAAAGTTATTGCCAACTTTGCTTGTGAAGCGGTGACAAACAGTCTGTGGCGGCGGTCGGGGAAATGGTGCCTTCATGAGTATAGTTTTGAATGGTGAGGCTGGAGTTAATTTAGTTTCAAAAAGTTTTTCGAAACAACAACTAGATGGCGTTCTCTACATCTATGTTGTGAAGATGTCATTGGTACCCATAAGTGAAAAAGTCCTTTAGGCCTATAATGTTACCGGTAAGATCTCTAATTCATGGCAATGGGGAACACGCATCTGTATGTCAAACTTCGATGTATCTTAAGCTAATATTTGTAATGTAGGTACGTATCTTACAATAGAACATAAGTTTTTTTTTATGCGATTGAATGACGTGACGAGCCAGTCGTACACGTGATGTTAAGTGACACGGCCGGCCCATAACAGTTGCAGTGTCACTCGGAAGTTTAAAACAACAAAGTTTCGCGTGACACTGCACTGCGCACGTCATCCTGAGACATCAGATGTCTCAGGATGACGTGCGCAGTGCAGTGAAATTACTGGGCAAATGAGACTTTATGATCAGATCATAAAGTCTCATTTGCCCAGTAATTTCACTAGCTACAATGCCCTTCAAACTGGAACACATTACTGCTTGCACACTACTGCTTGGCGGCAGAATAACTGGCAAAGCGGTGATACCTACCTAGACGAACTTAGCAGAAAAGTCCTACCACCTAGTAAAAGTATTTATTATTATATTGTACTAGCTGCGCCCCGCGGTTTTACCCGCGGATAAATAGTAGCCTATGTGTTAATCCAGTACATAAGCTATCTATATTCCAAGTTTCATCCAAATCCGTCCAGCCGTTTGAGCGCGAAGGAGTAACAAACATACACACATACACACAAACACACATACACACATACAAACTTTCAGCTTTATAATTTTAGTGTGATTGTAACTGACGATAAAATGCAGTGCTTACAATGTTTTAAATCTTATATTACTTGAGTTTAAGACTTATTTTGCGGACGCAGGAAATATTATACGATAGACACATTTCCTTCACAGAGAAATGGTCTTTAGTAGTTTTGCTTTTTATTTGTCTGCAGTAAACGTTAAAGATTAAAGCGTTTATTGCGTTCATTTCTTACTGTAAAACGCTTTCTTTGCAAGTTTATACCTTTATGGCTCTTACTATTAGCAATAGGTATTACTACTGTCAGCAGCAGGCGCGGATACAGGGGGGGGGCAGCCCCCCCCCCCCCCGTTGGGGGCAGGCAGTCCAACACCAAGCGCGGTAATTAACCAATTTACCAGGAAGATATAGGTGCATGGAATTCATCATTTCAAGAAAAGAGCACAAATTTCTCTCTTGGACTCCCCTACTATAATGATTTGTGCGCCCCCCCCCCCCTTGAGAAATTTTTGTATCCGCGCCTGGTCAGCAGTGATTTTTCTAAGTGAGTAATTCTACAAAAATACCAAAAATTGGTATAACTAACTTATTCAACTGCTACAGTACAAAAAAACTAATAATACGGTTTTCAGTTATTGCATACAAGGTAAGAGACAAAGTTAGCTTTAAACGGTTAGCCACTGAATATTTTGTTAAAAAGTTTACCCAGTGTAATATTGACCCCATCATTTTTCCTATAAACGATGCTGTCTATGATCTCTTCTATGTTTTTAATCACAACATCATTTTTATTTCATTAACTTCAGATTACCATTTTATAGAATGAAAGTATGTATTAAGTATGTATTATGTTTATTGTGTAGATAGGTTACATAATAATTTTATTTGTGTATTATATTTGTATGTATTAGTTTATTTATTATCTTGTATATTTGTATTACGTTGTAACAACTTAGTGGTCCTAGATAATTTACAATACAATACAATACAATACAAAAATTCTTTATTGTATACCACAAAGTACTTAATTAATGTTACATAATATCTGTAGTAGGTATTACAATGGGCGGCCTTATCACTAAAAGCGATCTCTTCCAGGCAACCTTTGGATGGACAGTATTAGTTGAACTAGGAGTAGACGGTGGTACGTAATCAGTTATCAAAAATACATTGAGAATTAATCCAAAAACAGTCTAGTTAACAGTCTAATTTAAGTATATATTAATGTCCCAAAATTGTTATCTCTAATATCTTATACGACCTGGAGGACTGGTAGATAATGCTATTTAGCATTAAGTTCATCCATGTACACCTTTGTGCTAAACTATTAAATAAATAAAATAAATAAATAAAAAACCTTTTAGTAGTATCAAAATCATTCGTGCCAACTACTTTAGGCGCCGGCAATCTTCATAATTTTCAATAAAAAAAAATTTCATTTGCACTTTTTTTAATTATCATCAAAAAATGATGCACTATACTGTACTATCATGCACTCAATTAATTCTAATGAATTAAATTGCATCCTTTATACAATCATATATATATATACGGGTCCTGTATACTTAGTTTTTGGCTGAATTTGCGATAGTCTGTACACACAGACACAGAAACAGAACAGATAACAACAAAAACAACAGAACAACACAGAAAAGAACACAGAACAGAACAGACAACAACACAGAACACACAAACACAACACAGATAATAACAAACACAGATAATTTCCTAAATCAACCCAAAAACTACCGAGACAGTTTTTGTCTGGGTGTGTTGATCTAGTTTTTTTTAGTTATTTTTTACTATCTAATCTTCTAATTTTTGAGTTGATGCCAGCCTTTTATACACTTTTAAATTAAAAATGTAGTGTATGGTCGTAACAACACTAGTTACATTCTTACTTATAGTAATTAAACGAAACCCAAACTTACCTCCAGAAATCTTTTCGACCGAGCGTCTAGAATTTTCTCCGAAATCTTGTCTTCTAGTCTAGATGAATGAAAGAATCGGTGGAGCTAACTCCGTGAACGTGATACAATTACTTGCTAATCGTTTCACCGATCCGTGTGCGGAACCTTTTCAATGTCGAACCGTCACAAGCTTGTCGCTAGGGATGTGACTGTGGATATAGCTCACTGAGCGGATCGCGTTTATAGTTCAATTAACTAATGTCAATGTTGATTTAGTTTTAATATATTTTACCGATGTTACTAGTTGTTTTTAGGAATAAAGATAGGTATAGTCTGCATTTGCATCAAAGATTTTAGAGAAATGGATATCTAAATTATAAGGATATTTTAAATAATAGAAAGATATCACGAGACAAGAGCTGAGACGTTCGAATAACCAATGGTTTCCTGGCTCACAAACAAACAAAAATCTTTACGTAATGTGATCTTTCATATTATGTGACTTTATTGTGTCACAGCAATAAAGCTACCATAAATAACACTAACACTATGGGTGAACAACCTGAAATAATAGTTTATTATTATTATTATTTTAAATTCTTTATGACAAAGCATTTGACCACTGTCTCATCTGATGGAAAGCGATGACGCAGTCTACGATGGTGCATGCTTGCCTAGAAGATACCTGTTCACTTGAAGACTCTCAGATTATTAATATAAATATGTATTTACCTGTTAACTGCAAAGTTGACTTTCTTCATTTTGTCTCCCTCTACTTAAAAAGCGAAATTAAATAATGTTTGCTGCTTATTATGATAATAGAAGACGATTTCATTCTTTTTTTTTAGATGACAGCACGTACACGGTTCAAAGAGATGAACTAGATATTCGTTCATAACTAGATATCGTGGATTAATCTCATCCCTACGCCGTACGTGTGCAGACTCACAATTGTCGCGCTACCCACTTTCAAACTGATGAAAATTCCACCGCTCACAGCGCTGTGTTGTTCCGTATCACACTGTTCTCTTATTTTTATATCAATATCAGAGAACAATAGCTCTTGGAGCTTGAGACACTAATTTCTAAAGTGACGTTTATGTGAGACAGAATACGGTCTGTTATAATACATAATAGCACTACGATAATGATCATAATTATTTCCTCTCTAGGGAAATCTATAAGTACAGGCGGTCAGTGTACAGTGTACACCCTAAATGATTACTAAGTATAGTAATAGACAAGATCCGAAATGAGGAGATCCGAGAGAACTTCGTCAACAAGTCACCGATGTAGCTTATAGAATTAGCGAGTTGAAGTGGCAGTGGACAGGCTACATCGCTCGTTGAACTGACAACCGATGGGGAAGAAAGGTTCTCAAGTGGCGACCACGAACCGGAAGACACAGCGTAGGCCGGCCCTCACTAGGCAGACTGACGATCTGGTGAAAACCGCGAGGGGCCGATGGATGCAAGAGGCGAGCAGCTGCTCAAGGTGGCGGTCTCTAGGGGAGGCCTATGTTCAGCAGTGGACGTCTTTAGGCTATTGATGATGGTGATGATGATGATGATGATGATTATGATGATGATGATGATGATGATGATGATGATAGGTCTTAGTGTGACTAAGTATTAGCATTTAGTATCATAGTAGTTGCTATTATTTTAGGTACCGGTATCACTTACCTAGTAGTACTATAATACCTAAATAGCTAGTTGCTTAAAAAATTAAAGGCACATAGCCCGTTAAAAAGAAAATCTTATCTGTGTCACAATGGGCGGCCTTATTGCTTGAAATGATGTCTTCCACAGAACTCAGAAATAACAGGTACTACTAATCTTAAAATAAATGTTACAGGAAATAGAACCTATTTTGAATATACGTTAAACTTCGCGAGAAGTTTCCGCATTTATTATTCAGGGCGTCCGCGAAGAAACAACAGTGTTCGGAAATGGTAGCCAGGACAAAAGACAAGAAGTTTGCGCTTCTTTCAACAAACTTCTGGCTGGAGGAAGTTTAGACGTTGCGTTTTCTTCAGGAATGTTATTTTGACGTGAAACAGAACGAATGTTGTTCGAAAATACTTGAGGGCGCGACAGTACATATTGTGTCGTAAAATTATTTTAATATGAACATTTTGATTTGGAACAAAGAAAATTTAATTGTTTATTCATTATAACTTTAAGATACATGGGTTCTTACCCTTACCCAAACTCAAAAATTTGTTTTTTTTTAAAGTTTTTATGTGACAGGTGGGGTTCTACAAGTCAAGTTGCGTCAGCGAAGCGTCTGTGTCGGCAGTTCGGTACCCATCGCTTTGGCCTAGTACTATAATATCATAATATCTTTTCTGTGGCTGAGCGGGTTAGCGTTCTCTCTAGCGCTCAGTACCTAGGAACATTTGTAGCGGTCACCCATCCAAGTGAACTTTACTGAGCGGATAAGATTGGCTAGGCAAGTTTCGCCATAAGCGCTACAGTATGATGTGCACCTACATGAAATAAAAAAAACATTTGTGTTATTTTCAAGGGCCTTCTTAATACATATTTTAGATTTCAAAACTTAAGTTGTCATTAAGTATTAATGTATTACTCATTAATTACATTAATGTGTTCTAGCAAGTGTATAAAATAATATCTTTTAATCTACGTAATTCATTTACTTAATGTTTCACTATTTTTCATATAATTTATACGCAAAGATTATAAAGCCCGTTGATAGCTCGTGAACATAATTTCTCGTACAAACAAGACTCATCTGCGCGGGCAGGGGGCGAGGTAACAAAACGAGACAAAGCTATACGAAATTACAAAAGACAGAGCAGGATGGAACAAAAGACATCAACGGGTTCCCGTGATTTGTATGAAAATAGTAGTTGAAATACACTACTAATTTTCGTATGAGGGGAAGTTGTATCATTGGTCAACTGGATTTATAGTCAATGTTTATACGCATAGCTTTTGACCACTGTCTCACCTGATGGTAAGTGATCACGCGGCCTAAGATGGTGCATCTTGCCTAGAAGATACCTTTTCACTCTTGACTTGAAGACATCTTCAGTTTCATCTCTTAACTTAAAGCCTACTTTTTTATTTCTATCCATCCATTTTTCACTTATAATTTTACGTAGTTATGTTAGATTTATCGTTCCAACCGTCTAAGACTCAGATTTCTATATCGTTAGAGTGCTAGAACTCCCTCAAGGCATCATTATACAGGCAAATATTCCACATTTGCAGAGTATGTTGAGCTGAAAGTGATGTCACTTTGGGACTTAGGTACTTCAGTCTTTCCACGACGTTAAAATTATACTAAACTAGCATACGCCTCGCAATATCACCTGCCACCAGTTTATAAATAAAAGTGGCATAGGTATTAAGCTCATAACGAAGCACGACTAGCCGTTTCTAACCGATCGGTAAAGTTAAGCAACGTTCGCTGCGGTCACTACTCTAATGGATGACCGCTACAGCAAAAAGTGGTATTTAAGGGCGAACGTTACACTAGCGCGGGAAATTCAAGTTTTCTTGCGTTCTTTTGCCAATAATAGCTTAATTACTCAACGTGGTGATAAAAACTAATTTTGCGGAAATAAATAGAATGTATTAACAAATTACGACTAAAAGTATCTCCTAGATGTCATTGGTTTAGCGACAAACGGCAATAAACAAATTTCGTCTTAGTTTTTCAGCCTATTGCCATTATTTTTTTTTTATTGATACTTTTAATTGTAATTTATTGATAAATTCAATTTATTTGCGCAAAATTAGTTTTCATGTAATCACGTTAAGTAATTAAGCTATTATTGGCAAAAGAACGCAAGAAAATTTAAATTTGCCGCGCTAGTAAAACGTTCCACCTTAAAACAGCGTGCTACCGTGCTTCGGAGGGCACGTTAAGCCGTCGGTCCCGGCTGTTGTCGTAAGACAATATTCATCGTAATACTTTTTGTTTTGCCTCTATCTCAAAGACACATAATCGGCAAACAAAATGACTCCAAACATGTTCAAAGTGCTCAAAGCGTGCACGGAATGTATTCAGTGCAGGCGTGTGCTAAGCGTGTCGGATTTTCCGGAGTCCGCAAACAGTGAGCATAACTGATATTAAGTCGGTCCATCGAGACGCAAGTGTATGGAACTGCCGAGGGTTTATACGTATAACCATGGAACAAGGAGGAAAGGAATGCAAATAGACCAAGAAAACAGCATAGATCAAAAATATGCCTAAAACTAGATGGCGTTGCAAAATGAGCGAGTTATAAGTTGAGCGCAGATCAGAAATATGACAAAAAGCCGTTTTAAACCTAGATGGTACTGCGAAATGAGCGGGCTATACGGGTAGCTACGGCGGGCTAGGTTTAAAACGGTTTTTTGTCATATTTCTGATCTGCACTCAACTTATAACCCGCTCATTTTGCAACGCCATTTAGTTTTAGGAATATTTTTGATCTACGCTGTTTTCTTGGTGTATTGGCATTCCTTTCCTCCTTGTTCCATGGTAGAACTATTATCTATTCTGTAGTTTTACTCTCTTTACTGCAGTCGGACGTAGAACGTAACTCACGAGTGCAGAATGAAACGCTAAATTAAAACGGTCGGTAAAGCTTAACACAATCGACCCGCTTCGTTATTCTTTCTTTTTTGATCAGTGGCTTTTAAAATCTGTCTAAGCCGCTCCGTTGTGTTGTCACAGAAAAAAATAGGTAAATAATGATGTAAAACTGCAAATTCTGGTATTAGAGCTAACCTAGCCTAAACTAGCTACACTATCTACTACAAAGAAAATTTGAACTGTATACTAGCCGCGATGGCCTATATTTAGTTGTATTATTATGAGCAAGATATCGCGAAGCAATTTGACGAATTTCAAAAGTTTTCATAGAAAATTTAAACATGATACATTACATACTTCCATCCATTTCCACTTTGTCATCACGTACATCTGCATGAACGTATTTTAGCCACTTGTGCTCGCTGCTGCTTTAGTGCTTTATAGAACTTTATTGCTTGCATTTAGTTTTTAATGAATGCTGGGTAAGCAGCTGAGGTTTGAGATAAGTTTACAGCGTAAAAGCTGGCAAGAAACGCTGTGTTTCAGTTTGAAGTTAAGCTCATAAAAATAAGAAGGTCGTTAGTACGGCTTTTGTTTTTTCTATGCCGCCTTTTACTTATGGTGGAACGTTACACTAGCGCGGAAAATTCAAATTTTCTTGCGTTCATTTGCCAATAATAGCTTAATTACTCAACGTGATTACATGAAAACTAACTGTGCGGAAATAAATAGAATTTATCAACAAATTACGATTAAAAGTATGTCCTAGATATCATTGGTTTACCGACAAATGGCAATAAACAATTTTCTTCTTAGTTTTTCAGTCTATTGCCATTTGTCGCTAAACCAATGACATGTAGGTGATACTTTTAATTGTAATTTATTGATACATTATATTTATTTGCGCAAAATTAGTTTTCATGTAATCACGTTGAGTAATTAAGCTTTTATTGGCAAAAGAACACAGGAAAATTTGAATTTCCCGCGCTAGTGTAACGTTCCACCTTAACTACAAGGCTCAGATAATTTCGTACCTACTTGTCCAATTCTTAAATTTGCCGCCAAACGCGGGACACTTTAGACCGTATAGTAATCGCCGTACGTCTGGATTTTCCCTCAATTTGTGTAATAGCAAAGGGCGTGGGGCCACTAGCCTCAATTAATTAAGGTTTTATACCTTTGCGGACCTTTTTACGCATTAAGTGGAGCGTTTATTCTGGTAGTAACCTTTTTGTTTTACGTTCGGAGGTTCCAGTACGTGTTGTTATTGACCTTGACGGTGATCGGTGGGGATTTTTATTGTGTTGTTTGTGTAAATAAAATAAAATGAAGTACTGGTGGTGCGAGAGCCCACTGCAAAAAACCTACGTCATCGGGTACCCCAATAGGCTATCTTTAGATCGTTAACCGACACCTAAATATGTGAAAAAATCAGGTCTGCCAGTGCCGATCCTGCCGGGTCATGGAATTAATTGAAATATTTTGACGTATTTTTTTGTCAAAATTACGTCATAAGGTACCCGAATGAAAGTGCTGGCAACAGTTAACCATTAATGAATTATATAAAAAAAATTCGTCTGCCATTGCGCACCCGGCCGGAACTACCTGGCAGATCCTTAAGCATGTGCCCTTCACACCCTTTACCTACCTCAGTGAATACCCCGATGAAACCTACGCCTAATAATAGCCAGGATGCCCCTGATAATAGATTAAAAGATCTGCCAGGTCTAAACTTGGCGAAACTTAGTATTCAAGGCATTTGAAGTTGGTGGAGGTGGATTATTTCCATGACCCGGCAGGATCAGAACTGGCAGACCTGTTTTTTTTTTACATGTTTAGTGTCAGTTAAAGATCTAAAGATAGCTTATTGGGGTACCCGATGACGTAGGTTTTTGTGTAGTGGGCTCTCGCACCATGGGTGGAGTGTTGGCGGGAACTCTGAAAAGTTCACGTCGTTGCATTGTATTATTTTTCAAAACTTGTGCTTTTTCCAGTTTTAATGTTTAAATTTGGTGGCGTTTAACGCACTAAGTGCTGAATTACGAGCATGATGAGTGTGGGCAAGTGATATATTGTGATGAAACGTGGTTTTTCAATTTTCGCGTTGCTTCCAAAATTCCATAAAAGCTTCTAGTAAGGATGCCACCATTTTACTAGGACATGACTTAGACTGGACTGTGACTATCTGACTTGACTGGACTATGACTGACCCAGACTGTGACTGAGACTTGGCTTTACGTGAAATATTCTAAACACGATGAAAAATTACAATACTTGACACTGGCTAAATACACTATGTGTGGAGCCAAAACCTAAGGAAAAAAAGTACTAGGTGTTGTTTTGCATTCTCTCCATACTTGTAGGGTTCATTGTAATGCAATTTAGGTCTTTTCGTGTCCAATGTCAGGAGTAAGTATCAAGTTTCAAAGGATGCTAATGAATTCAATTACACCCAGTATAACCAATCGATTTACAATACATCAAAACACCTCATCGAACTCGGAAACTCATACAAGCGTCAGTGACGTGCAAGTAATCGATTAAAATCGATAAAAGGCTTCCAAGCCAAGAGTGCTATCAACTGGATATACCATACAGCATGCAACTCGCATGAACGCGTATCGATCATAAAATCGCTGCCTTTTGATTGAATGCGATTTTAAAATCAAAACTGAGTCTTCGACATAGGTATATTTCGAATTAGTAAGTTTCGAATTCGATATTTGTAGATACATAAGTTGCATCTGATATTAAGCTGACTTTGCATTTCGAAATAATTAATAGGTTTTATATATAGAAATAAATAAAAAAAATGGAAAATTGTGGGACTTTTCACACAGCGCCATCCCAAACTAAGCATAGCTTGTACTATGGCAACTAGATAACTGATAGAATACTTTGATACATAGGCCCATATTTCACCGCAATCTCACCTGATGGAAAGTGACGACGCGGTCTACGATGGTACACGCTTGCCTAGAAGATACCTATTCACTCGCGACTTGAAGAGCTCCAGATTGTACTTATCGGGAAACAAAGACGCTGGTAAAGTGTTCCATCCCTTCGCTGCTCGGATTATAAATGTCGAGTCAAACCGCTTTGTGCGAATAATAGGTAACTAATTATGCTTTATTAAATTGAGTTGTCTGCAATTATAATTTTCGGACTAGTTTATTAATTTGTTGTGGCAAAAAGGATAATTATGAAATATTGAATAGATAGAACAATTAATTAATTATCAGATAGAATGATATCGAATGAATATAATTTCAGTATTTCGACTTTGAATGAATTTGAGTATTAAAATTTGCTTTAAACTCGTTTATTAAAAAAAAATGCAACGAAAATGTTTCGGCTAAGACTTACAATAATATAGGCAAACGCTCACAACTATATAAGTAATGTAATGTAGCTAAGAATAGTAGCAGGTTTTTAGAAAATCGTCTATTAGCCAGTCCAAACCTCAGTATTTTTGATCTCCCGTTACTTTGAGCATTACAAACACCAAATACGTAGTGGAGAATGAATGGGGATTCCTGAAATTATCGTCCAGAAATCGTCATCACGACTCATTTCACTTACGATAAAGTCTAGGGGTTTCATGAACTAACTCCTAAATTCAAAACTCAATTACTGTTAAAGATAGTTAATAACCAACAAATAACTTATCATAGACTTTAGAGACGCTAATAGTTTCCAAAATAACATAAATAACTTGACATGAAGTATGCACTGCACAGCTCCAACAATATCGCGTTATGACAATGTTTTTCAGAGTTTATGCATCACACCTCTGAGGGCGCCTTTGTTGCTCAAAGTGAATTCCTTTAGCATCTCTCCGATACGGAGTTGCCAGTACACGAGAGGTATTGCCTGGCAAGTGAGAATATTCAGTTTTAGTACCTGTACTATAAAGTCAGCTTTAGTTTCAGGCAAAGAAGTATAGAAAAGAATAACTAATACTTTATTTCACACCAATGTAAACAGATACCTAACAATACAAAACATTGATGATAAAGTAGCTTTGAGAGAAAACTTTGAACAGAAATAGATCTGATAACCGATGGAAAAGAAAGGTTGTCGAGTGGCGACTATGAACCGGAAGACGCAGCGTAGGCCAGCCCCTCTAGGTGAACTGACGATCTAGTCAGAACCGCGGGGAGCCGATAGATGCAAGAGGCAAGCAGCTGCTCAAAGTGATGCTCTTTAGGGGAGGCCTATGTTCAGCAGTGGATGTCTTCAGGCTGATGATGATGATGAAATCTTACTCTTCTTCGATCTTATATAGAACCACGCAAGCAAGATGTCAATGCATAGTTAACTTTCGAATATATACTTACCATATAAACCTAACTATTGTCTAAATAACTATACGCAAAGTTGCCACTTTTTACTTGCTTTTCGTACAGGCACAAACAAAAACATATTTTGCTTGTTTTGATTGATTGTACCTAAAATGAAAAAGAGTTTCGTTACTTAGCGACCACATCGCCCAATCGGTAATAGGTAAGGAAAAACATCAAAAGGTTGAAACTACGTTCTAGACAAGCATTGATTGAAGGCGATATGGGTTTTGGGCTTCATTTGAAGTGTATTTTGCTTTATAAAATTTTCTCTACAAATCATAACAAAAATTAATATAAAACATAGTAGGTAGGGTAATAATTTTCTAATCTCCCAAGCTGCAAAGTTTTATCAAACGCATTATCATATTTTATACAACTTGTAAAGGAAAATTTACATTTGCATACCGGAAGTTCTTGCTATTATGTTGGTACAAGACGGTGGAATAAAATTCCGTTTGTATTATGCTGGAAAACGCATGCCCAACCTATCAATTCTGCTAATGGAAAACTAAGAAAAACTAAATTCATTTCTTTTTCTGCTAATTTTCTTTGTAAGTTCGCGATAATATTACGTGTATCGTGGAATGGATTTTAAAGGGCAAACTACACTTAAAGTAGGTATGTCTACAAATATATCTTCATCATCATCATCATCAACAGCCTGAAGACGTCTGCTGGCTGAACATAGTCATCCCACATAGAGCGGCTTCTTGCCTCTTGCATCCATCAGCTGCCCGTGGTCGTCCTCGACCCAGGCAGGGAACTACGCTACATCATCCGGTTCGGGGCTGCCACTCGAAAATCTTTCTGCCCCACGGGTGGTCAGTTTTGCAAGCGGTGTCACCTGCCCACTGCCATTCCAACTTGCTAAAGAGCTAAATTTGACTTTATTAGTCCTCTTGTGGATTTCCTCATTATATAGATAGATATAGCAAAGATGTTATAGTTCTTAAATATTAAAGTACCTATACTGCGCATGCAACCATAGCTCAGTATAGGAAAGCGCGAGTTCAAAAGCCACTGGTTGCTAAAAATTTAACATCACATACCATAACATTGAAATACGACGCTTTTCATTCAAACCCAAAAGATACCTGGGTAAAATCACCTGTAATCTATGTAAACAGAGTTTAAAATGTTCAACACAGCTAACCTTTTAAAGACAAAAAACACGAATATTCGTTTTAAAAAACCACCAGCTAGACTAGCCTGTTTGGTTAACCTTTCAAAAAGCGATCGCGCGAAAAATCTAGACTTTTTTCCAAGCCGAGCACGTAGGTAGGCGGGCAACTGTTGACGTCAGCTTATTGCAGTCCTATCTTCGAACGTGACAGGAATGGTGACACCTTAAAAAGGCGCGAGACTAAGCAATGGGCCGATCTAGCTGATTCTTGCAGCGTCGATGTTTACTAATGAGATTTATGGGGATGAATGCTGGAATTTTTAATTCGCACGTAAGTCTAAGATTATTTGTCACTTGGCCCAAAGAGGATTTTACCTTTTTATTTCCGATGAATATCTTTGCAGAGTTTTGGCGGGAACTCGAAAAAGTTCACGTCGTTTCATTGTATTATTTTTCTAAACTTGTGCTTTTTCCAGTGTTAATGGTAAAAATTGGTGGTGTTTTACGCATTAAGTGCTGAATTACAAGCATGAGTGTGGGCAAGTGATATAATGTAGTGAAACGTGGTTTTTCGTGTTGCTTCCAAAATTCCATAGAAGCTTCTAGTAAAGTCGCCACCACTTTACTAGGGTATGACTTAGACTGGACTATGATTACCTGACTTAGACTGGACTGTGACTAAGACTTGAAGACTTGACTTTACACGTGAAATATTCCATAACTCGATGAATAATTACAATACTTGACACTGGCTAAATACACTATGTGTGGAGCCAAAATATAAGAGAAAAAAAAAATATCTTTGCAGATGGAAACATAAAGCTCTATTACTTTTATTACTTGTATGAAGGCCTTTGGAAATATCCCGTACAACAAAGAGTAAAAAAATAAAAATGGTGACAGGGAAAAATAGGTAATTTATTATGAGCACACTGATGGCATCCTTGACACAGTGGTGACTGGCGGAGGTCCTGGTTAAATTTCCAGCTATGATTAACAACTCCATAACAATGGATTGAATGCCAAATAAATTCTTCTACCCAACCTTCTTTCTCTTCTTTTCTCCTTACACATGAAGTGAGTTTGAGCTATTTTGTGTCTGGCAAGGTTGATGAAATAAAATTGACTTACCGATCCCTAGCTTAAATTTAGGTATACCTTCCTAGTTATTCTGTAACGTAGTTAAGCTTACTGAACACAGTAATTAGACTAATCAAGTCAATATTTCTAGACAATCGTTAAATACCGAACACTATTACGCAAACAATCTGTCGTAGGCAGCCGGTTATTAAATTAATTAAAGTCATTTCGATTTTGTCGACTTGCGTTAATCAACGGTTCTCGCTGTGGTTTGTGTTTAATGAAATACTGTTGGTAGGTATTTATTTCATACGGAAATGGTCCTTTAAATCTTTTCCGGGTTATTTACGGCAACACGTAATTTAAAACTGACTATACTATTGTCACTAAAACTAGTAAACGGCTAGCACTCACTTAGTTTTAGTCGATTTATTTCGTCGTTATAGTCGTGGCCACACATACTCCATGAAAATGGGCATCTTTATTGCCTGAACATCGGTCGAGTTATTCGAATAAAATTACGTGAGTGCTAGCCGTTTACTAGTTGTAAGTATGAATGCTACTCGCGTTATTAGTTTCTATAATATTGCATCATACTGTCTTTTGGAAGCATGAAAGCGCTAAGTTTATTATAATAACCAGTGGAAATTCAATCTCTCTCTCTCTCTCTCTCTGAGCAAATCAATGGATTTATGAATGAAAACTTTGCACGTGACACGTCTCGATGCTTCAGTCGTTAGCTCACGTCACTGCTGCACATAAACTCATAAAGCCTTCATGGTCTTTGGCTTTTATTATCCAGATGTCAGCCACTCGTACTTTGGTTCAGGTGAACCAATTTGCGCCGATTGGGGTCATGGAGTAGGATGCCCCATAATTCGAATCAGCGCAAACTTTTGGTTCTCCTCAACGTTTACCAAGGTTTCCACTCAAGAACACGTCTTCCCCATTGTCTGCCCTATCACTGGTTGATCCTGTAGCAAATTAATATAACTTTCCAGCCAACTTTAACCTGTATGCCCATGTGTCTAGTACTTTAAGCTGCTCGTGTGATTGATAAAGAAAAGTCACGTGTTACGCAGAAGGAAGTGTGGACACAGAATATATAGGTAATACAAAAAGTCGAGGAGATCCGCAGGAGAACTATAGTGACCGATATACCTCTTAGAATAAACAAGTTGAAATGGCAATGGGCAGGCCACATCGCTCGTAGAACTGACAACCGATGGGGAAGAATGGTTCTCGAGCGGCAACCACGAACTGGAAGACGCAGCATAGGCTGGCCCCCCGCTAAAACCGCGGGGAGCCGATGAATGCAGGAGGCGTGCAGCCACTCAAGGTGGCGCTCTTTGGGGTAGGCCTATGTTCAGCCGCAGACGTCTGTCAGGCTGTTAATGATGATTACAAAAAGTCGGTATATAGGCGTGTTAAAAAACGAATATAAAAAAATCATTTGCCGCGTTGAATTATAATACTGGAGTCTTAAGTGTTTAACTAAAATTAATGTATGCATCAAGCACTTTGAAAAACTTGCCGTAATCACAATTTTAGTGCTATTTCCCCCTAAAAAGGTGCAAATTTACGCAATTCGCCATAACCCTTGCCATTACAGTGGGCGTATTTCCCAATTAAAATATTCTATGATCCATAAAAAATTAAGAAAGGACCAATTTAAATTTCAACATCATAAAAGTTTATGAGCGGCTTAAACTGGGCAAATAAAAAAGCTGTTGCGTCAAGAAAACTGACTTTTGATTACCTAGTGTTGAGAATTGAGATAAACTTCTATCACTCGTTCTATCCGGATATTTTTTCGACAAACACAAAACAAATAAGTTTATATATCTATACCTACGTAGGCAAGCAGCACTTATAGCGTAGCTTGACTAGTAGTCCTTAGCCAATCGGTAAAGATAAGTGACGCTCACTGCAGTCACTAGTTGGATGCGTGGCCGCTACAAAAAGTGGTATTAAAGTCGTATATCACTCTTAAACTAAATCTGAATGAACGTAATTCTTACAGGTCGCTTTTGACCTAAAAATCAATGGACCTAAGTCTCACAGGGTCTATCTCGCTCTTGAACTAAAACTCAGTAGACCTAAATCTCAATATGCCTACCTCGCGTTTGGTTAAGGCACAATGGGGTTAAAGCACACTGCGTTTTAAGTAACCAGCGAGTAAACGTTTAAAATTGAGCGCTACCGTGATTCGGAAGGCACGTTAGCAGTTTAACAATCATGTCACCCCGCGCCTACACGCGAAGAAAGAAGGGCTCATCTAACGTCTTCATCTGTTTTGTGCGTTTGTCTATTATATTGTTATACCTACTCAATTCCACAACAAAATACATCGTGATTATAAACGATTAACTTTATGCGATACTGAATCGATTTGTGTAGATTAATACTGTCAATAACTCATTTGTTAATGCATGCATTAACAACAAATAAGCTGTCTACATGAAGAAACTGTGACAAATCGATACTTGATTTCAATATCACTGATAACTGTGTCGTTCCATCCATTTTATTTTGAATCGTATATCGTACAAACCGAATCGAATGACCATTGAGTTATTCAAGGATGATTGGTCGGAACAATTATTATTAGTTTAGGTAGATTTTAATCTATTGACAGTCTCTATCCGAAGTTCTTTATTAAACCGGTCATTAATCGGGCGCTGCAGTTTTGTAGACCTATACCTACAAGCTGAGTTTGAATTGGTATGTTATTCCAAAAGGGGGATAAATCTACTCCCCAAGGTAGACAATGTTTCTTTTACGACTTTACTAAATTAATAGTTTTTTTATTGAAGACATGCTATGTAAAGTTTACGTTATTAATTTTACCCAAACGCTTCGAAGATAGCCCTAGCTGGGTGTAGTTGAACTTCGGTCTTGACCGAATGCACTTAAAAGAGTTCGACGATCTGTGTTTAGAAACTCTCGTAGCGATTGCACGCGTAATTTTGTGAGGGGATTTAGTTTTTAGTACGGAGGTTTGGAAACACGCAGTTTCAAGTAAGGCTCTCACAACTTGTGGGCTATCATGGTCCCAGTCCTCCCCTTTCGGGATAACATACCAATTCAAACTCACCCTGTATAGTAGCTGGAACTTATATCCGGCCAAATAAAAAGCTTATGCATCCCTACTTTTAATTAAAAAGGACCCGTTAAAAGTTAAGTGTCGTGTTAACTGATCGACTATTGCAAAATAATGGAAAACTTAATTTTATGCACCCCTTTTCCATCAAATTAATTCGGGGAGTCCTCAAACTGGTATTCCTCGAGGCTCTAGCGAAGCAGAGTAAATCATTATACTAACCCAACCCTACCTAATATTCATTACAGATTGATTTACATATTCGGCGTTTAACCAAGACATCGGGCCGATGTAAATGTGTCCAATTTAATATTAATTGTAACAATTTCTCGCCTTTGCATTTGATTTGATTTTATTTACCACGTAATGGTGATTTTCTTTTACAAATATTGCTTTTAGCTATAAAACTCGTTGTCTTAAGTTTTTGATAAATGTCTAGTAATCTTAGATTTATGTGTATATATATATCTCCTAATAAAATGTCATATATTTTATTTTCAAAGTCACTTAATCTACCATCATAAAACCATTTAAACAGTTTTCTAATTGAAAACAAAATAACATGCATTAGAACTAAGCCCTTTAGAAATGGAAATGGATAGCCGATTCCCCATGGCCTTGCCTCGCCTGTACATAATAACTTTATAATTGCGCTTTATCTGTAGTCTCCAGTGACCCAACACGATTGTTCGAAAATAGGTGACTGGTACGATAAAAACAGAAATTACTTAGAAATTAACTGAAAGATATTATTCTAAAAATATATATATATATTAAAATAAAGCTATATAATTGTAGTTAAATTATTGTCTGCTACTACCAATCTAACCATATAGCATCATGTCATGAAAGATTATTTACCAGCAAGTTGAACATCCGCTTAACCGCTACGCTGCTACGCTGCTTCTACGCTACGAAGTACCGCTACGCTCCTACGCAACGCTTTTTCGTTACTCTTAAGCTGGCGACTGGCATGAGCATTTGCTCGATGTGAATATTCGCTGAGAGCATTTGCTCGCTGTGAGCAAATGCTCACTACACCTGAATATTCGTCTCGAATATTTGCTCAGCTGTGCTCCATCAAAATGGCAGCCAAAGAATTCATGTGTGCTGTGTTTCTTTAATCCCTTACAACAACTGCGGTATTTTAATATTTATGAATAAACAAAAGCATTTTATCCTGATTCCACTGGATTTTTCCAAACAAAAAGCCACGAGTTCGAAACGCCAAACAATGCCCTAGCGACGAATGCTCGCGCTAGCGACTGCCTGTGACTTTAACATTCAAAGGGATTCGCCGAAAACTGACAGCTGGGTGGAACGTGCTCGCATGTTCTTGCTCGCTATCGAGCTGCTCGGCTCAGCGACGAACATGACGAATATTCGACGTCGAACGTGCTCGCGGCGAGCAAATACTCATATCAGTTGCTACCGATAGACGCCACGTTCTGGTAGGCTAGGTCAAATAGACAAAGCTGCAAAGTTACTCTTCTATGCTACTACCCAAATTTGTATTATCACGAAAACGTTATTTTATGTTGGGCCATTATACGTTTTCCAGATTCTCAATTACTTATAATCGGTCCAAATATAGGTAATTGCCTAATCGGAGTTACACTCCGATTAGGCAATTACCTATATTACTCGGAATTATTAGGAGTATAATATATTCTTGTACCATTTTTTACACTCAGGTC
The DNA here is from genome assembly GCA_910589525.2 of Ennomos quercinarius. Taxonomy (NCBI): domain Eukaryota; kingdom Metazoa; phylum Arthropoda; class Insecta; order Lepidoptera; family Geometridae; genus Ennomos; species Ennomos quercinarius. Next base: position 12,987,318 of record OU342505.1, on the reverse strand, counting down.
AATCGATTTTCTAGGATGTTATACGATTATTTTTTATTCCTTCGAATCGCACAAAGCGGTTTGACTCTACATTTATAATCCGAGCAGCCAAGGAATGGAACACTTTACCAGCACCTTTGTTTCCCGATAGGTACAATCTGTAGCTCTTCAAGTTACGAGTGAATAGGTATCTTCTAGGAAAGCATGTACCATCGTAGACTACGTCGTCACTTCCCATTAGGTGAGATTGCGGTCAAATGCGGGCCGCTTATTTAGTTATAAAAAAAATAAAAAAAAATAAACCACGTTTATTTTAAAAAGTCACAAAACTCCAGGTAGAAGTCCTTCTTTCTTATCATGTGCTTTTAAAGGAAGCATCCGTCAACCGTGACTGTTTTATAATGATGAAACATTATATTCGGATGTTATAAATCAGCTCGTGCATAAAAAAGGTACGATTATCGTAACGACTCCGGACGTTTTGCGAGATGTCCTTTACAAAAGAATTAGGATGGGAGATGTGGAAGGATTTTAAAACATGGCCTTGATTATCAATTTTTCATATTCAGCAGTTTTGCCGCTATGCACCGATGGCTGCAAAGTCCAGCCGTCTATTTAGAACCACCACTTAAACTACTATTTGTTCTTTATTTTTCAATATGCATATTAATTGTTTACTAGTAAACTTACTAATCTCCGTACTACTAATGCAATGCATTGGGTAGACCGTACGTTACAGAGAGATAAGTCTAACCTAGGAGCTGTCCAACTTTAATGCAGACGGGCATAAGAGCCTGACCGTTTTACTTGCTGAACCGTCTGACTCACGCTCTCGTCCAACCACGCGCCAGCTATATATAGTATTGCCAGCCAGAAAAAAACAATTTACAAAATCATAACACTTCTTTAGGGGTATGGGTCCATCTATAATGACCTTGTAGGTTGTATAGTGTCCTAGGGTGTATCTGGCGAATGCGCCGCGAATGTACTGCGTGCGTGCTGCATGCCTGCTACTACTGCAAACTCTGTGTGCCTCTCGCGTGCCACGCGCGTGCTACTCGCATGAGGCGCGCGAACTGCTTGCGTACTGCTCACGCGCAGTTGCGCTAGGCTGTTTGAAACAAACTAAGTGAGCTGCGCGCGAGCCGTAAGTGCGCGGCCTATGCACCGCGTTCACAGAAGTGGTGCGAAAATGTAATAATACACGTGCGCAGCGCGCGCGTCACGCGAGTGGCGCGAGAGCAGCGCATTCGCCAGAACTGTACACGCCCTTACGTTGCAAAATAGATGGAGTATCCGTCCTCGTCTAGATAGTTGGGCGAAGGATTTGAGATTAGCTTGTAATCGATTGCAACATAAAATCCCATTTTCCTAAAAGTACTTTTATTTGCATATAGAAACAAATAATAATCATCTATCTATTATGCTATCTCTGTTCTCTCTCTAATCAATGTTCAAAGCTAATTTATTCGTCAAGTAATTTGCTATTCCAATAGCTCCCTGTCTAATCAGAAAAGAATTTAGGCTGGAGCCGGAGCTAATTTGTTTGGGTACTTCTCATCCGCCCCAGCGGCTCGGGATTAAATTAGAAAAATAGCTTTTTGTTTGTAAATGTGGACGTATTAACGACCGTATTTGTTAATAGTGATGGGGTGCGGTAGTCTTGATAATTGAGTCATGGTCCTTCTGTCGAGTCTTGGTAACTCAGCCGCACTCTTTTCTGCATTGTGCTGGATTTAGTAGTGGGGCAGAAATCTTTTTCAAACTAATATATTATAGGCTTGCTAAATTAATTTTTCAATAAGCATCCCATCAACTCGCACTATGCGTTTTGCTGTGCACTTTATGTGCGAACAGCAAATGAGTGGAACACCTTGCCGCCGTCCTTGTTTCCAGCTGACTATGATCTGGGTGTCTTCAAGTCGAGAGTGAACAGGTATCTTCTAGGCAAGCATGTACCATCGTAGACTGTGTCATCACTTTCCATCAGGTGAGACAGTGGTCAAATGCTGTGCCTATCAACAATAAAAAAGCACTGTAATTTTACATGCTTAGAACAATAAGTTAAATTGCAAAAAAAAGTCTATGTTCAATAGATTATTTGACTTTGACTCGACGTCTTTGGTAATACAACTGGTTCTTGTACCAAGTTTTGTTGCATGAATTTATTTATTTATTTATTATCAAATTTACATAATATAGCTTACAGACTAAGTCCAACACACTGTACTGCAAAACTAAGGTAAGTAAATATTTGGTATCGACATGTGTTTTATTAACGAATTCATGGTCTGATAGTAAGTGTTAACCACAGCTAAAGAACAGCAGCTACTGTTAAATATGCGATGTCTTTTCAATGCGTTTTCAAATGCTAAGTATTGCTTTTACAGTCTTGTGTCTATTTTACAATTTATCAGTTCACATTTTTCAAATTAGCAACCAACTAACGTAACTCAAATTAACCATCTTATTCTGTTTTCATTATAATTATAAATAAGGCTGAAACCCTCAAACGGCGCAAATATTCACACCTCGACAAGGGTTACATGTTTGTGCCGTGCAATCGAAATTTACAGGGACTTGACAAAACTTTCGGTGGAGACGACTGGTGACCAGAGGGCTGGCTTACTTTTGCTGAGAAAATCAGCATTGCTATTCTACGTGGCAATGCAGCCAGCGTTCTGGGCACTTTCCCCTCCACCAAAGGTCTTTTTGATAACACTTAGTTTATACCTAGTTGTACATACCCTAATTTATCAATTTTTATTTTAGTTTTAAGTAGTTTTGTAGTTAGTAATATAATACTTAAATAATCAAGCTTATATAAGCTTAAAAAAAAACTTAAAACTTCTAAATCTAAAGAGAAAAAAAAATTAATTTAATCTTCTGAAACAAGACCACTGTCCCAATCCTACTTGGCATTTAGTTAAAGTGACTTCAGTACTTTACTATGCACATAATGAGAGGGAAACAAGTGCCACTCCCTTTTTATGTCCACCCTGTTGTTTTAGGCAAGTAAATCTGACCTAATTCTTTTTTTTTTATTCTGTTGGGGTGAACGATGATTTTCTCGGTATATTGATGCCGGGCATGTTGTTTTTGTATGCTGATTTGCGTTTATATTACTATCGAATAAATTGTTTGTTTTTAAAATAAATAATCGTAAGAACTTTTATGGCGAGAAAAACCTGGTCTTTAAGTTTTTAGGTTTATCTTGAAAAAAGTACCTACGCAATTATTTTCTTTTCTTAAATACGTAACAAAAAGTATTTCAGTGGCAGACAGCTAATTCATTTACCTAATCTGGAAAAGTACCTACTGTAAGCACTTAGGTATAGGTTTTCCAGTTTACACATAGGTATGCGTATATAGGAACGCAAACATAAACAAATTAACTTGTCCAGTAGCCTAATTATACCAGCCGTACACAGTTTTAAATCATGTTACACTTGCGATCCTTTTGTTTTTTTTTTTAATGAATCAATAACCAGACTGGTTATTGATTCATTAAAAAAAAACAGTTGTTATAGGTTTTACTTTTCATTCGTGAAATAGACAGGGTTGTTTTTAATTCGCCTAAAAACTTATTAGGTTTATTAAATTATTATGAAGTCGGTTAAAAGTAAGTTACCTAGTAATGTAACAAGTTTTTTTTCACTAGGTAACCTGTTACCAAACTTGGTATCCAGTTACCAAACTTAGTATCTAATGGGAAAAAAATGTTCCTACTTCACAACCAGGTAATCTAAGTAAAAAAATGTATCGCACTTGATAACCAGTTATCAAACTTTGTATTCTAACGGGAATAAACGTAAAAATGTCTATAGAAAGTATATCTAAAATTTTTGTAAGTTGTAGGACAACAGTAATTTTTTTAAATTAACCTTGCCACTCATATCAATGAGTGGCAAGGTTTTAGGTGGCTAAAAAATAACTCGTTTATTTAAAAGTAAATCATAGATGATTCACTTTTTTATAGGATTATTTTTTTATTGTAGTTTCACAAAGCTGGCAATACACAAATGAACTTAAAATAATACATAGGGCACGTGCAGACGTGTACGTCCTTCTAGATGTGAACACAGCATGCAAATATTATATTAATTTCACTTTAATATTATTATTTTTGTATAATGCAAAAATTCTAGCGCCTATATAAGTTACGAAATTGCATTTTACATTCTTTCCCAGATACCAGATATAACACGGATAGCGTAACGGCGTAATAATAGCTTATAATAAATTATATTTAACGTACACTTACATTGGTTATCGTTTTCCGGGCATAAGTGGCTCCGTAGGGGATTGAATCTTGTATACACGTACAGTAAGAGTAAGTAGTGCTTATGATTTACGATTTATAGCAGTATCGCCTGCTAAGCGTAATTAACAGATAGCGTAAGCGTAGCGTTTTTTGGATTATTATGTAACATTCATTAAGTATGTGGTGCACAATAAAGAGTTTTTGTATTGAATTGTATTGTGGTGCATTGTATTGCATTGCATTGCATTGATTTGTATTGTATTGTATTGTATTATATGTGTGTTGTGTTGTATCGTATTGTATTGCAGAAGAATTTTTTCTAAGCGAGTATTGAATACTAGGATTTCTATTCTATTTTTTTCAATAAATTTGTAAATATTAAAATAGTAAGTAGCACTTGTAGCGTCACTCACGTACCTACCCTGCATTTTTAGCAGTTTGATTCATCCGTCATGCATCGGAAAGGCTCCATTTGAAGCCATCTCTCGCCTTCTTCATCCTAAATGTTAATAGAAATAGAGTGTATTATAATAATTATAGTTCTACGAATCAGCATTGCAATTCAACGAGGCAATGCGGCCAGCATGTTGGGTACGCTACCTACCGGTAGTGGGCTGGAGCATTTGGACTGTCTATAGGCCATCGCGGCTATTATACAAATGTTCTTTGTAGTAGATACTGTAGCTAGTTTATTAGTTTTTATTATTGTAGCAGTTATTAATAAACGGCACATTGCCCGAAAAAAGTTCTTGTCTTCTTTCTTCTTTCCTTATTAGTCATCATATCAATAGTAGATGTCTCAACTTGACTTGTATATTTTTATATGAGCCAAAGTGTGGGTCATCATCATCATCAACAGCCCGAAGACGTCCACTGCTGAACACGGGCCTCCCCCAGAGCACGCCACCTTGAGCGGCTGCTCGCCTCCTGCATCCATCGGCTCCCTCACCAGGTCGTCGGTCCACCGAGTGGGGGGCCGGCCTACGCTGCGTCTTCCGGTTCGTGGTCGCCACTCGAGAACCTTTCTTCCCCATCGGTTGTCAGTTCTACGAGCGATGTGGCCTGCCCATTGCCACTTCAACTTACTAACTCTAAGAGCTATATCGGTCACTTTAGTTCTCCTGCGGATCTCCTCGTTCCGGAGCTTATCTGCTATTAACTGCTAAAGTGTGGGTAATCATTTCAAATTACACACCCAAAAATATGACGAAAATAAGGCCCGGCCTCGAGTGACGTCCCTACAAAGCTGGTGTTATAAAAACTTGCAAGCTTTGTTGGGGTGTAATTAGCGGGAGACAGATAGGACAAGGGACGGCACACCATTAAATATTTGCCATATCATGTGCACGGAAGTTACGCTGGTGACGCTTTGTTTGTTATTTTTAGGCAATTTTGGTAGCATCTGTGGATATTTCTTTCACGTGTTTGCTCTTTCTCTTTTCTTTAGGGTTAAGCGTTTTTAAGGTTCCGTACCCAAAGGGTAAAACGGACTCTGTTACTAAGGCTCCGCTGTCTGTCTGTCACGAGACTGTATCTCATGAGCCGTGATAGTTAGACAGTTGAAATTTTCAGAGATGATGTATTTCTATTGCCGCTTAACAACCAATACTGAAAAACATAATAAAATAAATATAAATATTTATTAGAGGGCTCCCATATAACGTGATTTTTTGCCCGTTTTTATAGACCCTTTGGCCGCGGTAGAGAACCCTTCGTGCGCGAGTCCAACTCGCAGTTGGCCGGTTATTCAGTCTTACCCCCGGTCTCTCGTACGTCTGCTAAAGTTACTCATGCCAAATTAAAAATACTGAACGCTCATTGGTCGCTCGTTGATCATCGGCTGTCGTCAAACAATAAATAAATATGTGTGGACTTCACACAGCATCATCTAGCTCCAAACTAGGCATAGCTTGTATATACCATGAGAACCAGATAACTAATAGAATACTTAGATACTTTTTTTTGTACACACCTACATACAAGACAACATAACACCCAGACACAGAACAATCAACGATGTTCATCACACGAATGTATGTCCCGGGTGGGAATCGAACCCACAGCCTTAGCTCAGAAGGCAGAGCTACTACCAACTGAGCTATCAGGCCAGTCAAATATAGTACACACAGGTAGTACTTACATGGCCACATTTTATATGAAGTTATAGAATATGGTTGAAAAGATGATCACCAATCCAGAATGAAGATGAAGCCAGAATACACACTGTTCAGTGTTTGGCGACAGATGTTTACTTATCGTAGCATGCTTGCACGAGAAAATGCCTTTCGGCTAAACAAAGGTTTTACTGTGATATTTTCTTGCACCAGAAGCTTATTTAAGTTCATTGTAGGATTACCCATGACCTATTTGATGACTATAACACGTGCTATCATGCATCACTTCAAACCTCAAAAGTGACAGTCTTCAAGTATACGTTCTACTTTATGTCTATCATCTTAGATGCTAATTCTAGCATCTTCTATAGTGACAGCCTCTGTGGTATGGTGGTTGAGCAGGTCAGCTCATAACCATAACCATAGGCGGCGGGTTCAATGCCTGCGATAGACAAGTACCTATTTGTGCACATGAAAAAAGGTGTCATTACTCGTTCTGTATGACCATGATCCTCGTAGTTCCTGGGTCCCTAGATACAGGGAATCCTAGTTAATGTTCAGGTTCTATGTAGGTATAGGTATATGATGGTTGGGCGTTTATTATTTATTATTATCCTTAGGCCGTGTGGTCCCGGTTTGCGTATAGGACTACCGCATCTCTTCTCGTGGGTGCCGTAAAAGCCGGCTAAGGGAACGTCCAGGGAATGGGCGGCAGCACTCTCCTCGGTACATTTCAATCTTCTTCGATCACCAAGCTGCCTGCCAAGCGTTGTGATTATGGCAAACTTCCCCCTATGATAAGCGTCTAAGGTGGTGTTTTATTGGGGAAGCCAATGTTCAGCAGTGGGCAACTTCCAGCTGATAATGTATGTGTATGTATTATCCAGTAGGCTGTTAACAGCTCAAAAGTATTGGTTTACAAACAGAAGTTCAATAAATCAACTATAACTTTTGTCAAATTGTGTTTATTTATTTCTGTTATTATATTCATTCGCTCACATTCCACACAATTGGTCCTTCCAAATCTCTCCATTTTTATTCACACATTGTATAAGTGAGACATAGTTTCATATAAACTAATTTGCGAGATCTATGTAGAGGTTATGGATGACAACTGATTTTTCTACGTGATGATATCTAGCCTATCAGAATGATAACAACTTGATAGGGATAATAAAACACGTGTAACAAAATTAATAATTACTCAGAAATAAGTGTTTACCTACAAAAGCGATCATATTAGTCACCTACGCATTTGTTGAGGTCTATTTAGGGATGGTTTGTATAAAAATATAAAAGGCATTACACAAAGCCCCGCCCGGCCTACGTATAATAAATTATGAGGCATGAAAAAACATGTTTTTGTTTGAGTTTTTGTTGGTTAAGTCTCCAAATAATTGGAATCATCTTTTTAGTTTAGATTTGCATGAATAGGTTCAAAAGTGCAATAAGAATTGTCTGCGAAAAAAATTGAAAATTGAATATTTAATAAATTATTATACAAATTAATTAAGTAAATAATTACGAACTAAGAGCCAAAAATACTACAGTTTTTGTAAAAGTTGGTATGCGTTAAGGTAACCAGTTACCAAACTTGGTGTTCTAATGCGAAAAATGATCTTACTTCAAAACCAGCTAACCCAACAAGAATTTTTCTTCCCACTAGATAACCAGTTATCAAACTTGGTATTCTAACGGGAATAAACGGTCATAATTACAGATATTTATGTGTTTGTGAATCCACTTTATCACGTTTTCATATGAAACTATGACTCGGTGAATGGTAGGCCATATTAATGTAAATTTCATCGACATAATAATTAATCAACTCTATATTTACATTTATACATTATTATTAAAATGTTATTAAAACTCCGTCTAGTAAATAAAGCGATAATCTATAACATTATAATAATATTAATATCAACTATTTTATAAACATTATTATACTGGGTGGCGCAAAAGTAAAGACCCTATTTGGTTCAGCTATAACATTTTTTCTAAATTAGAAAACTAGATTTAGGTTTTTTTAAATGTATATTTGTGCCATTAAATTTCGTACCATTAGGATTTAAAGATGATGTCTTTTAAATGGTGACCTCCAGAGTTGATACACATTTGAGCCCTATTTATGACATTTTGCATAACTTGCCGTAACACTTCTCAGGGCATGTCAATAAGCAGAATACTCGGTTCTGGGGCACTGATAATCCGCGCATTATTCAAGAAACACCTCTACACCCACTAAAAGTTACTGTATGGTGTGGCATCTGTGTTGACAGAGTGATCGGACCCTATTTTTTCGAAGACGCTAGAGGCAATGCGATAACTGTCACTGGAGAACGCTACAGAACCATGTTACGTGAGTTTTTGATACCCAGTTTGGACGAATTGGGGCTGGAGCACATCTGGTTTCAACAAGACGGCGCTACGGCACACACAGCGCGCGACACTATGGACTTAGTGAGGGACGCTTTTCCAAGCCGAGTTATCTCTCGTTTTGGCGATTTGCCTTGGCCTGCAAGATCACCCGATCTGACCAGTCCAGACTTCTTTCTTTGGGGTTTTTTGAAATCTCGGGTGTATGTGAACAAGCCACAGACTCTCGCAGCTCTAAAAGAAAACATTCGTCAAGAAATAACGAACATATCGCAGGAAGTGTTACGGCAAGTTATGCAAAATGTCATAAATAGGGCTCAAATGTGTATCAACTCTGGAGGTCACCATTTAAAAGACATCATCTTTAAATCCTAATGGTACGAAATTTAATGGCACAAATATACATTTAAAAAAACCTAAATCTAGTTTTCTAATTTAGAAAAAATGTTATAGCTGAACCAAATAGGGTCTTTACTTTTGCGCCACCCAGTATTAAGAAAACTGGAAATATATTTTTATACAAGTCAACTATATAATTCTTATATTTACATCTCTATAATTGCATAACTAGATATTATGGTAAAGCATTATGTTATTAATATTACTTAAATGATTATTATCATGTATTGAGAATGCAAAATTGAAACTTGTCTTAATTATAACCAAAGATAACCTTTCTTTTAAAAGATATTAAAAGTTGACACTTCACACTAAAGTTAGGCCAATGTGCTGTGCTACACCTTCGACTGCATCTTTGCTTAACATCAGGTGAGTTACAGTCAAACGTTGGTTTCATCTTGGTAGGTACCACTTTGAGCGGCTGTTCGCCTCCTGCATCCATCGACTCTCCGCGGTTTTTACCAGATCGTCGAATCACCTAGTGGCGGGCCGGCTTACGCTGCGTCTTCCGGTTCGTGGTCGTCACTCGAGAACCTTTCTTCCCCATTGGTTGTCAGTTATACGAGCGATGTGGCCTGCCCATTGCTATTTCAACTTGCTAATTCTAAGAGCTATATCGATCACTTTAGTTCTCCTGCGGATCTCCTCATTTCGGGAAACACTGAGCATAGCTCCTCTCCATATAATGAGGCCAACAGTAAGAGACCACGTGTTAGTTCCATAAGTCATTACTGGTAACACACACTGATTGAAAACCTTTGTTTTCAGGCTCTGCGGTATTTTGGACGAAAAGATAGGTCAAAGCTTCCCGAACGCTGCCCAGCCCACTGCAGTAGCAAATCGAATGAATACCAATACAAAAAAAATCGCATAGGTACACGAATATTGTAAATATTACGAATAATAATTACTTATAATTTCTTTAACATTTTTAAGCAGAAAATTAATTTTGCTTTCTCAATGCATGACATAACAAAACCACAGGAGAGTCTTATAACCTATGCGATAATTCAATACTCTCTTAAGCACCAATATTCAATACTATTAAACCAGAATGAATATTCATTATCATTTTCTAACCATTATTTTATGACTACTTACATTGCATTTCAATAAATTTAATATTGTATAACTATTAGAATTTACAAAAACATAATAATAATATATTCGTAGACGCAGCCAAAATGAATTCGTATACCCAATGCAGAACAATATAAAATAGTGACAAAGACCTCATTTATACTAGACAGGAAATGTCTAACTAGCACTGTCGACCACTGCAACGGCATACTCGCGGCGGTCCAGTATATTTCCGCTCACATGAAGCTGGATACTCAAAGCGACGCTTTTGTTTATTTTTCCCGACTATTTGAGTACGCTGGATGACAATATTCAGATCATAATTTTTGTTGCAAAACACGTGCAGTCGCTTTGAGGGCCCAGCTTCGTATGAGCAAAAGTATGCTGGCCGGCATACTCGCTGTGGTCGACAGTGCTAGTTAGAGAAGTCCTGTCTAGTCTACATAGAGGTCTTTGCTTAGTAATACCATATCAAACAGTAAATTCAGCAGGAAACTAAATTCGTTTCTACTTCACAGTATTTTTGGAGCACTGCCAATAGTTTCTATAAATTGCATTAGGTATTCAATATTTCATACTTGGGTAGCATTTTCACTGGTCATTAAATATTGTTCTTTAACTTCACAGGGGTTTCGCTTTTTTTGTTTCTGTGGGGGTTTGGGAGTCCGCCTACCTAAAGTACCACTGACAACATTAACACTGTAGTTTATACGTAAATCCCGTGGATTTTTGAGAAGACTCTCATTTTCGTGCAGCATCACCTTCAGAGGTCTTTGCTCTGATCCTCTTAACGAAGAGTTGGACATTGCTTGGAGAGCCAACAGCTGGTTGTGTATATTTGGAGAGCTTAGACTGTTCCGTGGTATCGTTGCGTGAGGAGTTCCCGGCGCTGGTGACGGAGCTGGATCCAACTCCTCAGTATCATGATAGCTGGACGTCATCTTTCCAACTGGACCTAAATCCATCTCACTCTTGTTCAAGCTGTAGTAATTCCCACCATGTCCGAACAACTTCATATTAAACGTGTCATAGTAAGGAATGACACCATTTAGGGTTGAAAATACTGGGGGTCGTAAACTGCTGTCCTGCATTCGTGGTCTTCTAGGAAGTGTGACATAACCTTTCTGGCTGATCAATGGCACTGATCCTTGATAAGGTGCTTGGACTCTGTACGTAGTTGGGTTTATAGCTGTGACACCATACCCTGGTGATTTCACAGGACTTTCTGTCTGGATTTGAGAGGTTCCAGGAGACACTTGTGATCCTCTAAGAGGGAAGGAGAGCAGATCAGGAGGATACGCTTGATGTTCTTGGGTGAGACGGTCCATGAGAAGAGTTTCCTGAGAAATCTTGGATAGCTCTACTGCTTCATGACGATTGGTGTCTTCGTTAGAGGCTGTGGACAATAGCGCAAAGTTATTCCGTGAGAATAAAAACCAGTTTTTCTTATAACAATAGATAATATACAGGTACTTGACTTGAACAGACGTTTGGTGGAAGCTTTAGATGACCAAAATTCTAGAAATTATTTTGCACAAAATATTAGCTTTGTTGTTCAACGTGGTGGTGCTGCCAGCATTCTGAACGCTTCCTCCACCAAAAACGTAATAATTGCAGGGCCAAGAGGGATTTGAACGTTAGTGCGTCAGTTCGAATGTCACTCGGCTGCCGCTGAGCTACACTCACTCTACTATTTAAACCATCAAAATGTTATTTCCCCTGTTTTGTGACGCCTTTGACATTATCTTTGTGCATATTTTCTTTACCACTACAGTACGGGCTGTAGTTTTGTCTTACGCTAGAAATACACTGTACGTACTTCAGTCTCTGTTATTCATTAGTTTTCGTACGCAAAGGACATGAAACAAAACAAGAAAGGGGTTCATAATGATTCACAAAGCGAAATTTTCAAGAGACCGAATAACTCTTTGACATTCAAATAAAAATTTGGCGAAACGTGGAAATGTCGCCAAGTACAATTGGAGTGCTTTTGGCACAAAGTGGAAGTCTCATCAAATTATATGTTTGAATCGATCGGGAAGTTACATGTAGTTTGGCACGAAACCTCCCCAATTCTGTAACAATTCCCTTTGAATCTTTTATAGCTCGTTCAACATGTTTGGGACTTTTGAAGTGTGTTTGGGAATTTGGAGTGTTTTTCAATTAGAGCTTAAAAGTTGTTATTTTTAAGCCTTAATGAGGCGTTTTGATACTGTTTTAGATAACGCTGTCTAATAGGGGGATTTTAGCCCTGAATTCGCTGTCTCGTGCACACATCGAGAATTATTGAAAATGGAATAAATTTTCAAAGAGTGTGTTATGTTACATTTAGGTATTTATCATACATATTAAAACAGTTTTAATGTAGCATGTGTTTAAAAAAATAAGTAGTAACTCCTGTAAGACTCCTGATGTTATACACAGACATGATACGATTTTTAAAGCAATTTTACTGCGTTACAACAAGTAGTGATTTTTTTATGCATTTAAAAATTATTTTGATAATATTAATACTTAGAGTTTTGAGTATTATTTATTTATTTATTATCAAATTTACATAATATAGCTTACAGACTAAGTCCAACACACTATAATGTAAAACTAATACTTGTAATTGTTTAAATATAAAAACAATTTCCCTTCAATTACTTCCAAAGTTACGATAAAAAAAGTAACACCAAAAACCTCTTTACGGAGAGGAAAATCAAAGTCTTGTGGGAATTGGCATCAACCCCCCCATAATAAGAATTAGATTGGATTTTATCTCGTTTTATGGGAAAGAGTTGTAAGAAACGGTGGCTTGTATGAAAAATCTAAAAGTAAATTGAATAGAAAATTGTAATTTGCGAAAATATACGTTTTATTTTAATTTTCATTGAAGGGGATGTGTATGACTTGATTTATTTTAGGAAATTGTGAGCCTATCACTGCTGAAGCAATCAACAAAATAATGGTAATGCTTTACGAATAACCATATCTTATAATTTTTATTATTTCTAGTTGTGATTAGTTTACTCTCGGAGACTCTCCGCTATTTTCGTTATCAGCATTTCAGCGATTTTATCAATATTTGTACGATTACAGTACATATTATAATAACAAAACCTGTGGACCGAATTCATTACAATAATAAATTCGGACTTATAATATGAGGTTGAGATTTCTTCATCTAGCATTTTCCTTCAGTCTGCAAATAATCTCTTGTGAGTAACGGATATTCCCAGTAGTTGTTATTCAAGACATTTCTCAGAAACTCAGAAAAAGCCTATAATAAATGAAATTTTATCTAGTAGGTATACGGTTACGGTTGTATACGGATTTCGGGATTCTTTCGGATAAATTTAAGCTAAGAGAGGTAGTTTTTCTTCCGTTGGCATGGTTTTTTAAATTTTTGTTTAATTTTGTTTTTGTACAGTCGAATCTTGCAAATATGCGATAACATTGCAATGCGATATGATGTATGATAGTAATCAACATTTCTTGAAGCGACGTTAATAGTATTTTTTACGGGGTATACTTACTCGTATTTTCTAAACTAGCTACAAAATCATATGACTCTTTTGTATGAAATATGACTTAGTAAAGTATATGACTTAAAACTATATTGCCACTTACCAGTAGGTTCGTTTTCTAGTAACGTTTTGTTCATCTCCGACATTTCAGTAACGTCACTAGTAAGGGACGGTGGTGCATCATATTTTCGCGGTGGTTTCGTAACTGGATTCACTTCGATCTTCACTCCCTTCTCCAGCTCAGAAGCTACGGAACCCTCTATCAGAACCTCGCCATTGGAAGAACGAGTATCATTCTTAATCAGTCTTTTGATTTCATTGTTTTGCGTCGTAAAGTAACACACGACTAATGCAGCTCCGAAAATAATAACTATTGCTGTGAGACAACCAACTAAAATCGCGAAGGAATCTGTATCCATTCCAGCTATCGTCCCAGAGCTATATTTAGAAAGTACTAAAACTAACGTCTTCTCATCGCGACCCCCCGGGTTTTCAGCGACGCATGTGTAGTTTCCTCTATCGCTATATCTAGCGTTGATGACAGTCAAATTGACCCATCTAATCAAATCCATTGTGTTCTCAGTAACAGTGTATCTCAATTCACCAAACGATTTCATCTCGATCATTTTCCCGTTAAACCTCCAGGAGACCTCCGGGGTAGGGTTTCCAACGACTTTGCAAGTCAACGTCACGTTTTCGTCGTAACTTTTGACCGTCGAACCGGGCGATGGGTCTAGAATCGTAGGCCGGCACGCAAAGTTCGACGAGTCTAATTCGTTCCAAAGTTTGCTCTGCACGGTCGCCGGTTCAGCGCACGACGTCGGCGGCGTGTACAAGTTATGACTGATCACCCAATCTCTAAACGTCTGCAAATTGCAATCGCACCGCCATGGGTTGTTGTGCAAATCTAGCCCGGATAAGTTCCGTAAACCCATCAAAGTTTCCGGTTTCATATGACTCAGGTTATTTCCGTCAAACCTTAGAATCTTCAACTGCGGCAAGTTGACGAATGTTTTAGTCCCGATGCGGATGATCCTGTTATTACTCGCCTCTACTTTCTGGAGGAACTTCAAGTTGCGGAATAGTCCGTCTTCCAACTTGTCGATCAAGTTGTTGCTCAAGTTTATTAATCTTAACTTCTCAGTTCCTCTAAACGTGTCTGCGTGTAAATGCCTTATCCTATTCTTGGATAAGTCAAGCTCGATCATGATTGCGAGAGTGACAAAGGCGGTCTTGTGTATCGTGTCTAGATTACAGTCTTTGAGGAAGAGTTTTTTGAGATTACTCAAGCCAACTTTTTTGAAAGCTTCTGGGTGTAACTGTTGGAGATTGTTATTGGATAGGTCTAGTATTTGGATGTCGTTGCTCAAGTTTCCAGGTACAGCTTTGAGGCTGGTGTTTGTGCAGATTGCTGCTTTGTTTCCTGATTGCCATCTGCAGTCGCAAGGTCGCTGGCACTCGGTGGTGAAGTCTGCGACTGTAGTGGCGAGTAGCGCTAGCGGTATAAATGCAATTTTCACCCATGACGTCCAATGTTTATGAGCCATTTTGCAATGATGCTGGTCATCGCTCCGTGTGGTTGCATTCCTGATGGTGGGCTGGCTTCCGACGCATTGGGGTTCTGCAACAAAAAAAGACAATTTACAGTACACGACAAAACATAACAAACATCTTATAATTCATCTAATGATCTGGCTACCTAAACCATGAAAGCAGTCGTACATAATGTATATCCGTAACCACGTTCATTATTCCACTTCAAGAACGATAAATAATTGATAACACAAACGTTAACTTCGCAACAGATTATATAACAGTTACTGCAAAGCGTCGGTAACATTCGTAACTTCAAACTATTCAGTGTACTAGCTTTCACCCGTGTTCAGCTGTTCACCCTACATCATTCCACCTTATAGGTATTAACACTAAAGCTTAATAAACAAGTTCAAACATCAGAGGTTAGTTTACACGTCTATTAATTACCATGTTAATCTGTGATTACAAGGCGTGCTGTTAGCTTTTAGGTAATATTGATTGAATAATAATTGATGTATCTGTAACTGGCTTAAGAACTCCTTGGAAATTTCTCAACATGGGAACGACTCAGTCTGGCCTTAGGCCGTCGGTGACGACGTGTGGTAAAAGTGACAAGAAAGAATTGTTGTACTGGTATTTGATTTTGTGTAGGTATTCAAGAAAGAGATACTTGAACTCTTGGAAGTAAATATGAGTAAACACAAATAGAGTAATTAATAATATCAATTTTCTCGAGTGGCGACCACGAACCGGAAGACGCAGCGTAGGCCGGCCCCCCACTCGGTGGACCGACGACCTGGTGAAAGCCGCGGGGAGCCGATGGATGCAGGAGGCGAGCAGCCGCTCAAGGTGGCGTGCTCTGGGGGAGGCCTATGTTCAGCAGTGGACGTCTTCAGGCTGATGATGATGATGATGATGATGAATTAATAATATATTGAGATAACTTGAGAGTAAAGTGCTAAAAATATAGCCATCAGATATTACCTCTATAAGTAATTTATAAATATAGACACATAATATGTATATAAATACTTCAATTAAAAAAAAAAACGTTATTTATAATCTTTTTTAACTTGTACCACATTGTATCAGGGGGGTAGTACAATAATTCGTGAATACGGGACGAAGTTTCTCAGGCTATCAGATGGAAGCATCACAGGGGAAGCGTCCAGATGAAATTACTTAAGTGTAGGTATTTATTTTCAAAAAGTAAACTAGCCATAGGTATTAAATAATTAAAATCTCACCATCATAGCGCTTTTAAAAGATGTTAAGTAAAGAAAATGGAGTAAAAGGGCGAAATAAGTATAAACTTTCATGTAACGCGCAAGAAGAACTTAACCACACGCGAGCACAAATTAAAATACAATGCTTTTATGATCTACTATAGTACTATACTATTGTCTATTTATACTATCTGAGTTTGAATTGGGGTATTATCCCGAAAGGGGAGGGGGGGGGGGGGGGTCTGGGACCATGATAGCCCACAAGTTGTGAGAGCCTTACTTGAAACTGCGCGTTTCCAAACCTCCATGCTAAAAAATAAATCCACTCACAAAATACCTAGTCAATAAATAATAGTTCCGGTTTGAAGGGCATTGTAGCTAGTGAAATTACTGGGCAAATGAGACTATGATCTGATCTCACAGTCTAGTAATTTTATTACTAGACTTATTTCGTCACGACATTTTGTTTATATAAAAAAAACCCTTAGCCGGCTCTTACGGCACCCACGCCGGTAAGAGATGGGGTGGTCTTATTCGCGAACCGGGACCACACGCTGATCCTTGCTTTAAATTATGTAAAATTATATAATAGATAATGATGTTTTTATCCTATAAAATAGAGCAGACAAAATTTCAAAGAGAAATCCAAAATGAAATCCTCAGTCATTAATCCTTTTCAGTACAACCACGAGAAAACCTTCACTCAAATTCTGAGAAAATGTACATTCGAGGTCGAAAAACAACGGAATTCGGAGTTTCAATGAAACGGCATTTCAATTGAAAACTGGCCTCACAGTCGGTTACTTTGTATATTCTACTTATTGGAGGAGAAATAAAAGGCAAATGGAGTAAACACTGTTAAAACAGAAATGTTGAAGCAGATCAAAGCTGTAGGCAGTGAGCTTGACCGCGCTCACCTCAGACCACACTAATTTTATTTATCCATATGGTATGGGTAAATAAATTGACTGGAATAACGGAAAAAATAATGTAACTGATAAATAGATACTCATAGCGATGGTGGCCGAGCGGTAGCATGTGCGCTTCGCAATCTTACGGCGCCGGGTTCGATCCTCAGCCCTGCCTTACTTATCTAGTAAGTTATGTGCAGCTTGTGATGCCATCGCTCCGTGCCTCGGAGAGCACGTTAAGTTGTCGGTCCCGGTTGTCATAAGAACATCTATGGCAATCGTTACGGGTAGTCAGACGCCTGATAGAATCTGACGCCTGGTCTAACCATCCCGGTTACTGGTCCCTTATGGGTTGCGAGCTTGCAAGGTCAGATGCAGTCGCTCGTGTAGTTCTGGTAGCTCGCCGCTACAGGTTAAATTGGGAGCCGACCTCGATAACAAATGGGAATGGGCAAAGAGGATGATGACAAATAGATAAAATCGTTGACGAAAAGTATAATAACATTGTGTATATGCAAAGAAATACGTTCTCACTTCAGACAGCCCTTTGACGTTCCCGCTTCAGATAGCCGTTTGACGTTCCCGCTTCAGATAGCCGTTTGAAGTTCCCACGCGCTTATGCGTCTGCAACTTCACGGCACTTAGCCTTAAGGGCTTATACTAGGCCAAGCCAAAGCCCCGGAATAGAGGTATAGTACTAGACCAAAGCGGGAATGAGTCGGGGGGCCGAGTGGCAGGGGCGGTCTAAGTTAGAATGGTTCCAACGCGCAATAGTTTAGGTAATTTATTATTACAATACCGGCTCGCCCCGGCTTCGCACGTGTAGTGGTGTAGCCTATGTTACTCAGGGTGAATGTAGCTTTGCAACGGTGAAAGAATTTTTGAAATCGGCACAGTAGTTTTTGAGTTTATTCATTACAAACATATCACACAAAAGTACAAATCTTTCCTCTTTATAATAGTGGTATAGAGATGTAGACTGATTATAATGGGTTTGGGTATTTTAAAAATCCACTATATATAAGCCATCCATTATATTTAGTTCAACTACTACATAAAGTTTCATGATTTTATTTAAAGTATTCATTGAATAATCGCTGTTTATTTGTACGGTTTGGAGGTAAATTTGTACTTTTTTTCTATCGAGAAAGTTCATTATTTCGTGTTTTTACATTTGCAGTAGCATTAGTCCTGAACAATACGATATATGAATTTCAAAGTCATTGTTGCAATATTGTTGACAGGACACTGCCTCATGCTAAGCCATTTTAATCATTTTGGCGTTGTATAGACTCTTAAATGAAACTTTAATATACCATAGATACACAGTCTCTATATGAAAATCAAACCTCAAATGACACATACAAAGGTACATATACCTCTCCAGCTAATGTAAAATAATCCACAAGCGGTTGTTTCCTTTTAATAATGACATAGCACCCTTTAATAGCGTTATAAAACAATAATGTTAATGTGAGTTAGTTCACTTTCATTAGGCGTGGTCACACCGTCACATGCGACTGAGTGTAAAAACCAGGCATATGCCTTGTTTAAATGGTGCCGTTTTCGAGGCGGCGGTCGTGGATCTACCCTATAATTCATCGCAGCACTTAGCCATCGACAGTGACCAGCAACTATAAAACTATTATTCTAATACTTAGGTAGTTCTGCGGACGGTAGACCACACGGCCTTATATCTCGACGCCTCTTGACTGATTATGCTCATATTTGAAACACTTGAGATTTTAGTACCTACATAATGTTCTGGCTAAGTATTATCAAAATAAGCTGATAAATGGCGTCATTGCAAACTCCCTTTCTTTTTCAATTTGCGAGTTGAAGTAGAGGCTTGCGCTCACTTCGTTCGCTCGGTCAATTAATTTAAAAGCCGTAATAAAATGCTCTATGCGATGAGATCGCCTATTGTACTAATACCTAGTTAATTTAGGTATTTTTTCCTATTTTACGGTGTACAATACTTATGCATATTATCCTTAACATTGCAGATTACAACAAACTTTTTAATAGCTTTCAATAATGCCTTTTAAGTAGGAATCAATTGGAAATCTGTGTGTTTCAATTACTGTAAGGTCATACCAAGCACGTTAAAGAAGCTATTATTACAAGGTACTCCAAGTAAAAACTTCCTGAACGATATCATGCTCATGAAACTTCCCTTGGAATGGGGTATGTTCGAAAAAGTTTAGGGAAGCCTGCCTTTGCATATACAAAGTAACAGTAAGAGTTATAACAGTAAACTGTAATGATTATATCTGGTGTTGATATGATATGTTCATGTTCAAAGGTAATCAACAAAATTTACTGGTTAGAGTCAATTAACTTCTTGAAACTGAGCGCTATATTATCCATTCCATAATAGAACCATAGAGTAGGTACATTGTGGCGCCCAATTGTGACCAGGCACAGTATATGGTGCCACAGTATAGGTACTAAAATATTCTGTCCCTATCCTACGTCAGAATGATTGATTGCTCCAAATTAGCAAACTTCAGAGCATGTGTTTGGAGTAAATTAAGCTTTATTATTCCACGCCGTAACTTTAGCGGCTTAGTAAGTAGACGTCTGAGGCTATTGCCACATATTCGGTACGATTCAGTTGTATAAAGGTACCTAGCCGACAGAGAGAAAGACAGAGTTTCATATTTATGGTATTAGTAATTAGGTAATTTTTTATTAAATTCTATTATTGTGAGCTCTAAATTTCTGTTTTGCGACCACGTCCCATGTTGGGCGCCAAAAATATAAAAGTCGGCTTGTGTGCACATTACTTACTGGTTTTAAATTATATTGTGTTGTTAAAAGCGCTTATGCTGTAAAAAGTTATTTTAATCTTAGAATCAAAAACTCCACAGCCGGTTGTTCCGCAGTTAACGCAGGTTTCGTGATACAAGCCATTTCATGTTAAATAACATTTACAGTAAGTTTCGGAAGTTACAGCTTTTTGTATTGGTGTATCATGTACATAAGCTAAAGAGGCTTATAGAAAAGTATATACGTTAAGGTGGAACGTTTCCCTCAGCGCGGCAAATTCAAATTTTCTTGCGTTTTTTGTCATTAATAGCTTAATTACTCAACGTGATTACATGAAAACTAATATTGCGCAAATAAGTAGAATGTATCAATAAATTACAATAAAAAACATCACCCAGATATCATTAATTTAGCGAGAAATGGCAATAAACTGAAAAGCCAAGACGAAATTGGTGTATTGCCATTTGTTGCTAATCTAATGATTTTTAGGTAATACTTCAATCGTAATTTGTTGATATATTCTATTTATTTCCATTAAATCAGTTTTCATGTAAGGTTTTGTAATTAAGCTATTATTGGCAAAAAAGGCAAGAAAATTTGAATTTGCCGCGCTGAATGAAACGTTCCACCTTAAATAGCTACATTGAAGTATAAAAATCAATTTGGAAATTCTGCAAAAAACTACGAAAAATGGCGCTCTTATGACATTTCTATCCATGACTAGACCATCCATTTAATAAAGGATAGACAATGTTTTACCCGCTTTGCGCAAACGCCTTCCTTCCTTATATTATATAGCTAGATAATAAAGATTTGTGAGCAAGCATTTACGGACATTTTTCCTTGCGAATGAGAAATCTGAAGATAGGTGGTGATAAAAAAGGCCTCAGTGGTGTCACCTCTGCAATATCTCACTGGGAATTTGTGAGATGCCGCTGCGGTGACCACGTTAATAATTTAGTAGACGGGATAAACTTTCGTTAAGTGCCTGTCTTTTGAGAGGCAGTTTGTCTGCCTACTTTAGTGCTGGCGCAGGTGAAAGGTTGGATAGGTGTAGTTTTTTATGTTTTGCGGTTTAGATGAAAAATGTAATAAACACTTCGGCGTGGCATTTTCTTTCAAAGAAGACCGACATAACTTTTTTTATGTTACAGGATGCATACAAGCGTGCGTGCGGCCTTCTAATGGGAAGCGCTCACCGTATGGATATCTGCAACAGTGGAGCTGTCACTAATGTCACAAATAATATAATACCTACAGTACTAATGCGTTGCTTGCCCTATACCTATGACTCTTAACTCTCTTTTTAAGTGATCCGTGTTAAAGTTATGTTATGTTCAGGCGTAATTGAAATAACCGGCCAAGTGCGAGTCGGACTCGCACACGAAGGGTGCCGTACTATTATCTATAAAAACGAGCAAAAAAAATCACGTTTGTTGTATGGGAGCCCCCTTAAATAGTTATTTTATTCTGTTTTTTAGTATTTTTTGCTATAGCGGCAACAGGAATACATCATCTGTGAACTGTCTAACTATCACGGTTCATGAGATATAGCCTGGTGACAGACGGACAGACAGACAGGCAGACAGACGGACGGACAGCGGAGCTTTAGTTCAGTAATAGGGTCCGTTTTACCCTTTAGGTACGGAACCCTAAAAAAATTTCACACATACCTCTACACACAAACACATAATATAGTATACGATAAAATGTCATCCAATGCTATCGTATCAACATGTCACCAATTAAAATTTATGATCGTTGTTAATATGGCAACAGATTTCAATAAAAACATCGTTATTATTAATACAGACATCAACTCGGTTCTGATAAAATCCATAATCCATACATTACTATAGAACTGCTCCATATTAGTCACGACAAATTAGCATTGCAATTTATCGCAGCAATGGCTGCCAAAATGTTGGGTACGTTACCTACCGGTAGTATTGCGCTAGAGCCACAGATCTCAGAAACTAAACGGACATAGACAAGGAGGCGGTCGGCAGTCGCGAAATAGTACGTAAGCACTTTACAATGCTCGCTCTTTTCTAACGACTATTCGAACGTTGAGCTCTAATAACGCAATGGATAATGAATGCATTAAAGCTAACAGAATGCATTCAATCGCACCTGCTCATAGTCGTGAGCTTTGCGCCATCGGTTTCGTACTCAGCGCACTGGAGTGGCATTTCTCTAGATCTCTAATAACTAGAGCAATTGGGCTGTCTCAGCATGATTAGTATACAGCCTTGTTTTTTTAGTGAAAGTGTAGTGTAGCTAGTAGCATTTAGTTGTATTTGGTATTATTGTAGTAGTTTAAAGAATTAAGGCACTACTACCTACTCAAAATTTAAAATGATTAGAATATGTGTTCCGGTTTGAAGGGCATTGTAGCTAGTGAAATTACTGGGCAATTGAGACTTTATGATCTGATCACTCAGTCTAGTAATCTGATTACTAGACTGGGTGATGTCTCAGGATGACGTACGCAGTGCAGTGTCACGCGAAACTTTATTGTTTTAAAGTTCCGGGTGACACTGCAACTGTTATGGGCGGCCGTGTTACTTAACAGGTGAACGACTAGCTCGCCACGTCATTCAATCACATTTAAAAAAAAAAAAAAAAAAATATTAACTCTGATGTGTCTCTCTATAATTATGTTTCATCATCAGCCTGAAGCCGTCCACTATAGAACATAGGCCTCCCCCAGAGCACGCCACCTTGAGCGGCTGTTCGCCGCCTGCATCCATCGGCTCCCCGCGGCTTTCACCAGGTCGTCGGTCCACCGAGTGGGGGGCCGGCCTACGCTGCGTCTTCCGGTTCATGGTCGCCACTCGATAACCTTTCTTCCCCATAGGTTGTCAGTTCTACGAGCGATGTGGCCTGCCCATTACCATTTCAACTTGCCAATTCTAAGAGCTATATCGGTCACTTTAGTTCTCCTGCGGATCTCCTCGTTCCGGAGCTTACCTCGCAGGGAATCACCGAGCATAGCTCTCTCCATAGCTCGTTGCGCGACTTTGAGCCTACTAATGAGGCCAACAGTAAGAGACCAAGTCTCAGTTCCATAAGTCATCACTGGCAACACACGCTGATTGAAAACCTTCGTTTTCAGGCTCTGCAGTATTTTGGACGAAAAGATAGGTCAAAGCTTCCTGAACGCTGTCCAGCCGAGTTAGATTCTTCGTGCCACCTCTTTGGACCTACCTAATACCTAGGTAGGTTCAAAATAATATTAATCTTAAAATATTATTAGGTACTTCGTTGTTTCGTTTTCGCACAACATTTTAAGTAAACGAGAAGTGCACTAATACATTG
This sequence comes from Ennomos quercinarius, assembly GCA_910589525.2. NCBI lineage: Eukaryota > Metazoa > Arthropoda > Insecta > Lepidoptera > Geometridae > Ennomos > Ennomos quercinarius. The sequence goes on along the minus strand of OU342505.1, from coordinate 12,963,825 downwards.
TAGTTTTCCGTACATAAGGTTACTTTGGTAATAATCAAAATAGATCATTTATAAAGTAATCCTACTAAATAAAATATTTTAATGGGCACCCTCTCCCGTTGAACCAATAAAAGTACGCGTCAGAAATGACCTGTGCTTCAAAGAGGCAGTTATGTTTCTTTGGTTTGCGTCGTTAGAACCTTTATAAAACCCATTTTACACAGTAGAGTACACTTTAGAACAGAATTGCAGATAGATATGGTATTACAAAATGCTGTTTTTTGTTCATCATCATTAACGTCTGAAGACGTCCACTACTAAACAAAGGCCTCCCCCAGAGCGCGCCACGTTGAGCGGCCGCTCGCCTCCTGCATCCATCGGCTCCCCGTGGCTTTCACCAGATCGTCGGTCCATCGAGTGGGGAGGCCGGCCTACGCTGCATCTGCCGGGGATTCTAACGCCCTTTGCTCTGCCATTACCGTGGCCGTATATTCCCTTAGCCGCCTTCTACGGCATAACGGCACCCACGGGAAGAGATGGGGTGGTCCTATTCGTAACCGGGACCACACGGCACGGTTTTTGTTAATCTATACTAATTACTTATATTAACTTTCAGGGAAAGGGTGAAGTATTTTAGGGGTGTTCTTTACAAAGAGACGTAGAATCGACTTGGAAGTGATCTAGAGAAGGTAACTACCATTGAATCATTTGCACTTTAAATACCTACTTTTCTATGATTATTTTTCCTTTTTTTTTGATGATAAGTGACGATGCGGTCGTGAGACATCCAACGAACGTTTTTAAAATTGAGTTCCGGTAGTGATAAGAAATATTTGTAGATTGTCTACTGGTAGAGTAACACTGTGGCAGTTCCCATTATGGAGCTGTTTGCGCTTGTAACGAGGCAATTCGGTTCATTATTGGTCGGAAGAGGGTCAGTTTAATGAGTACGGCTCAAAATTAGGACACTGGTTCAGTGGTTCATTTTATTTTCGTATATTTAGACGAATGCGAATGTTTTGTTAGGTTAAATGGAGGTCCGTCAAGTTTGTATACGATATTCGCTGTATATATTATTTATTTATGTGGGTAGGTACTTATGTATGCAGGGCTGGTAGAGCTTGTATGAAACAAAATTAAATTTAAAAGGAAATTGAAGCCAGATATTCTGAAAAGGTTTTTATTTTCGTGATTACCTAAATAAAAATGATCAAAGGCTTTCTTTTATTAGGTTTTTTTATAATGAAGGTTGTTTGTTATTCTATATAGTCGACTAGATTTAAAAAAATGAAAACTGAAAATGAATATAGAAACGAAAATAAAAATAACGTTGAAATGTTGATATTGAATGAAAATTAAGCTAATAATTACCTACATTATTTCAAATTAAAAATTAATATGATATTAGTGATTCAGAATTAATAAATATGACATTAATTTTATAGTAATTAAACCCTTTTCACTAGTATCATTGACATTCATTCAATTAATAATTATAATTAAAAAATTACGATGGATATTAAATTAATAATGAAACTAAACTAGTTAATTTTTTCGTGTGCATTTTGATTATTTTATGGGGTCGTCCTGCTCTCTCCAAATGTGTTTCGCCCGATGTAGTTCATAATGAGCCTACCTGTACCTAAGGGGAAAAGAATGAATGAATGGGACGGCAATAAATTCAAATCCTACCTTCCTTCGCCGACATTCGGCTTCGACAGGATTATAAATAAATAAAAAAATAATATAAAAACATAAAATGCTCGCACAAAAATTATATTCTTACTACTTCGTGCAACCTGCACTTGGACGTTTTAGAAAACACAAAGTATCCTATATGTTATTCTTAAAAATTAGTTATATCCATACCAAATTACAGCGAAATCCATGCAGTAGTTCCAGCGGACAGACAGACAGACAGACAATAAATTCAAAAAAAGTTTCTATTTCTAGATAGATTAAGAAGTGTAATGCAACCAAATTTTCAAAAAATATTTAAGTAATGCACATAATATTTAGCCCAGTTACAGTTTTATTATAGTAAATAAATATTCTATAGAATAGATAGATTACCATCATTCTATGTACACTATGAAAGCAATAACACATCTGAATCTGAAATATTTTTACAATAGGTACTAGACGACGTATACCTACTGTAATGTACATTTAAATAAACTTATACAATACATAACTAGTGGTACTGGTTGATATACACCGTGGAATTGAATTCGATATTTTCCTGAAATGTATGTACTCAGTCCATGCTACAGAACAATATTACAACTTAAATTAAAAAATAAAAATGAAACAAATGCCTCAAAAAATAAGTCGCCGTAAGCCGAAATGTCTATTTCACACTACATGCTGCGGGCAAATGTTTCGTAGGTAGCTAAAACACTTGCACTACCTTCCCCGCTGCCCCGGAGGGCCAAATTATTACATGTCGTAGGTCTTTTGTTAAGAATTTGAATTTGGACTACTCTTATAATATGTAGTTTTACGTTTTACATTATAGGTAGTTTTGTGTTCAGATTTAAATAATCATTCTAAAGCATGGACTGAGTACATACATTTAAGGAAAATATCGAATTAAATTCCACGGCGTATTATCATAGTTTGAAGTATCCGCTACCATTGAAAAGGTAACGGACACTTCAAAGTTCAAAAGAAACTTCCTGTTCAAAGAAAAACACTCGCTCAATTTATCCGACAAATATTTGCGGGAAATTGTCCTTTGTTCACACTTCATTCGAGCAACACGTGACTGACATGTTGAAAGCTAACACGTCGGCGTCCCTGGATTTATTGGAAACTTTCAGGGAAAGGGTAAAGTATTTTAGGGGTGTTCTTTATCCGGCCAAAATATAGATAAAATATAAAAAAAAGAAAAAAAAGGAAAATATAGGTATATGTTCTTTTTTTACGAAGGAACTAGTGATATATAAATTATCAGTACATAAATAAATAAATAAATATGTGTGGACATTTCACACAGCGCCATCTATCCCCAAACTAAGTATAGCTTGCACTATGGCAACCAGATAACTGATACAATATAATACACCCAGACACAGAACAAACATCGGTGTTTATCACACAATTTTTTTTAAATTGTTTATAGGCATAGCATTTGACCACTATCTCACCTGATGGAAAGCGACGACGCAGTCTACGATGGTGCATGCTTGCCTAGAAGATACCTGTTCACTCTCGACTTGAAGACACCCAGATCATAGTTAGCTGGAAACAAGGACGCCGGCAAGGTGTTCCACTCATTGGCTGTTCGCACTGTTCGTTTGTCCCGGGTGGGAATCAAACCCACAACTTATAGTTCAGAAGGCAGAGCTACTACCAACTGAGCTATCAGGCCAGTCATACCTACCTATCATCGTCACCAGGCTGTATAATTATGAGACCCCTGGCTGAGGTATCTCCTAATACATATCAATAACCACTAAGCTGGATCTGCAAAATCGAAGTCGGAGCTAAAGTTGAAATGGCAATGGGCAGGCCAAATCGCTCGTAGAACTGACAACCGGTGGGGATGAAAGGTTCTCGAGTGGCGACTACGAACCGGAAGACGTAGCGTAGGCCAGCCACTAGGTGGACCGACGATCTGATGAAAACCGCGGGGAGCCGATGGATGCAGGAAGGGATCACCGTTCAAAGTGGCGCTCTATGGGGAGGCCTATGTCCAGCAGTAGACGTCTTTAGGCTGTTGTTTTTTTAATGTAAATGAATGACGTGACGAGCTAGTCGTTCACCTAATGTTAAGCGTCACGGCTACCCATAACAGACTGCAGTATCACTCGGAACTCTAAGTTAATATAGTTTTGCGTGACACTGCACTGCGCACATCATCCTGAGACTTCACACAGTCTAGTACTTAATAAGATTACTAGACTGTGTGATCAGATCATAAAGTCTCATTTGCCTAGTAATTTCACTAGCTGCAATGCCCTTCAAACCGGAACACAGTAGTGCTTGCACACTACTGCTTGGCGTCAGAATAACTGGCAAAGCGGTGGTAAACCTACCTACCTAGACGAACTTTGCAGAAAAGTCCTACCACCTAGTAGTAGTGATAATTATGATGGTGATGATGATTGTGATTTTGCCGGTCAATCGCACGATACAATCATAATCGTCACATCTCTAGAAGCTTCTGAGGAAAAAGGGTTCTTGTCCTTCAGTACTACAAAAACTAATTTAAAGACGGAAGCAAATACCTTAGCTACTGGAGGGTCTTAACTTGGGTCACTTCTGGGCCAGTGACTGGGCATTTTAAGACGCTTTTATGAACTAAGTATCCTATCTGTATGTAGGTATAGCGATGTAGCTATTAGCTCAGTTGGGTAGCTCTACCTTCTCAACTATAGGTTGTGGGTGGGTTCGAATCCCACTCAGGACCAACATTTGTGTGATGAACATAGGTGTTTGTTCTGTTTCTGGGTTTTATTGTATTCTATGTATGTTACAAACAAAAAGTATCTAAGTATGGTATTAGTTATCTGGTTCCCACAGTACAAGCATGCTTAGTTTGGGGCTAGATGGCGCTATGTGAAATGTCCACACTTATTTATATATTTAGTATAGAATAAAACAAAAATATACACCTTACTGAAAATGCAAAGTACCTAATTTAAACTACTTATTCCTATAGTTAAAATTTCTAGACTCGCTACTTGTCTATATAAACTTAAACACTGTTGGGAGTGCGGATCTTCCATAATATACAAAAAATATAGCCTTAGTAAAGACTAGCAGCGCCCCGCGGTTCCACCCGCGTTCCTACAGGAACCGTGCCCGTTTTTGGGATAAAAAGTAGCCTATGTTTTAATCCAGGGTATAAGCTACCACCATACCAAATTTCATCCAAATCCCTCCAGCCGTTTGAGCGTGAAGAAGTAACAAACATACACACATACACACAAACTTTCGCCCTTTATAATATTAGTGTGATGTGATATACCCAACAAAGTAATACTTTGTTATTAAAGTCTAGTGTAAATATTCTTTTTAAAAATAAAAATTGTTAACAAGATATTGGCTCATGCTTGACCCCTGCGGTTTTTTAGTTAGACACTAATTCTTGTTTCATTTTGTATAGAACAGTTTATTCATAAACTAGCAGTGCCCCGCGGTTCCACCCGCGTTCCTACAGGAAACGTTCCCGTTTTTGGGATAAAAAGTAGCCTATGTTTTAATCCAGGGTATAAGGTACCTCCATACAAAATTTCATCCAAATACGTCCAGCAGTTAGAGCGTGAAAGAGTAACAAACATACACACATACACACATACGCACAAACTTTCGCCTTTATAATATTATATATATTATATATATATATATTATATATAGTGTGATGTGATGAGTCCGTAGGTTATAAATATGTTTGTGTCTAGTCCTATGAGTTATAACTTTTTATAGAAACTAACGTGAGTAGTATTCATAACTACAACTAGAAAACGGCTAGCACTCGCGTAATATCACATCGAACAACGGTCGAGTTATTCGACTAACATTACGCGAGTGCTAGCCGCTTTCTAGTTGTAGTTATAATTTTTTATGGACAGGTATCGATAATGTCGATAATATTAGCATCAGGAAGGTAGATTCACCGATTTCTTGCGTAATTTTATGAGGGTATACAGAGAAACACAAAAATCGACCCGTAATAAGTATCCATCGTATTTTTTTAGCAAAAGAGAAAATAATTTCTACTTAGGCACTGTTCTGGAAAAATAAGTAAAATAATGAAGACAATTATTTATAATGAGAAAATCGTACAAATAAATAATACGCAATTTTTCTCCGCCAGACCATCCAGAGCTCTCAGATATTCTCTTCTTACGACAATACTTTTTTTTTATTAATGTGATTGAATGACGTGACGAGCTAGTCATTTACCTGATGTTAAGTGACACGGCCGCTCATAACAGTTGCAGTGTAGCCGGAACTTTAAAACAATAAAATTTCGCGTGACACTGCACTGCGCACGTCGTCCTGAGACATCAACCAGTCTAGTAATCAGATTACTAGACTGAGTGATCAGATCATAAAGTCTCATTTGCCCAGTAATTTCACTAGCTACAATGCCTTTCAAACCGGAACACAGTAGTGCTTGCACACTACTGCTTGGCGGCAGAATAACTGGCAAAGCGGTGGTACCTACCTAGACGAACTTTGCAGAAAAGTCCTACCACCTAGTGGTAATACTTACTGGAAACTCAAAATATCTTTCATCAAGATTTATATGCCTTTATTCTTTAAACTAATTAGGTATACAATAATAAAAACTGATAAACTAGCTACACTATCTACTACAAAGAACAAGCCTGTATACAAGCCGCGATGGCCTATAGACTTATAGATAAATATACAACAAAAGAAGAGATGAGCTAAATAGGTATTAATACATGTATGCATGAATGGCGGACAAACAGTAATACTTTAGATATAATATACACTAAAGTTTAAGATTGTTTAATATGAGAAAATCGATAAGAGCCAAATATATATATATTTTTTTAATGTAATCGAATGACGTGACGAGCTAGTCGTTCGCCTGGTATTAAGTGACACGGCCGCCCATAACAGATTGCAGTGTCACTCGGAACTCTAAATTAAAGTTTCGCGTGACACTGCGCAATGCGTAGGTACGTCATCCTAAGACATCTCACAGTCTAAAAAAGTTTTCTAGACTCTGAGATCAGTTCGTAAAGTCTCATTTGCCCAGTAATTTCACAAACTACAATGCCCTTCAAACCGGAACACAGTAGTGCTTCCACACTACTGCTTGGCGGCAGAATAACTGGCAAAGCGGTGGTATTAGGGTCATTGATAAACATAACCAGAAGAAAAAAACCATTTAGTGACCCAAAAGCAACGATTTGTTACTTGTTTTAATCATAAAACTCCGACCCGTGCATGTTATTGGGCAAACAAAAAACGGCGGCTTGATAGCATCTCTAATTTGATCCGTTTGGACTTGCATGGGTTTTTACTGTCGATTGGTGAAATGGAATTTTTAACGAAACGTTAAAATCGTTTGGGTATTGATATTTGATTGTCATCAATTTAGGACATTCTTGATTTATTTTAAATCGTATTTTGTGCAGTAAATGAGGAATTGGTTAGCTTTGGCTAACAGAGTATATTTTATTATTTAGTAATAATGATTGTTGAGACACCTGGGGCCCACAGGCACGACTTCTGGTCAGGGAGCTGTCCAGACGTTTAGTCGAGCTGACGCGTGACCAAAGGGCTGGCACATACCTCGGCCAACGAATTAGCCTGGCAATTCAACGAGGGAATGTCGCCAGCTTTTTGGGCACGCTACCTGCAGAGAGTGACCTAAATTCTGTTTTCTATTTATAACTTTTTAATACTCACTCATTTTGTTTTCTTAGGCTTAGTGTACATAGATATACAGGTAATATAGACAAAAAAGCTTTGATTTAAAAAAAAAATGTGTGTTTAGCTACAATTTATAATTAAGACCTGTTGTATAGAGGTTGGTTAAGTAGGTATGCTGTTTTGATTATTGTACACAGATCATATAAACTTATAAAAATATACTGTAAGTAAGTCGTAATAGCGCGAACAGTGGTTTCTGAATATTTTTGGAATAAAACAACTAAAAAGCAATATGAATAAACTATATGTTACAATTGCTTACAAAAAATCTGCTGGTATTGGCACCGACTGGTGTTTTTCTCACTAAATTTCATGATAATCATGAAATTTGATAATCATGAAACATGATCAGCTAAGCCGTCACACAAACAAACAATTAAACAAACATAGGTATTACTTTTATATTAACACCTATTCACAGCACCAAAGTTTATGTAGACCTTTTACAATAATCATCATCATCATCATTAACAGCCTGAAGACGTCCACTGCTGAACATAGGCCTCCCCCAGAGCACGCCACCTTGAGCGGCTGCTCGCCTCCTGCATCCATCGGCTCCCCGCGGCTTTCACCAGGTCGTCGGTCCACCGAGTGGGGGGCCGGCCCACGCTGCGTCTTCCGGTTCGTGGTCGCCACTCGAGAACCTTTCTTCCCCATCGGTTGTCAGTTCTACGAGCGATGTGGCCTGCCCATTGCCACTTCAACTTACTAACTCTAAGAGCTATATCGGTCACTTTATTTCTCCTGCGGATCTCCTCGTTCCGGAGCTTATCTCGCAGGGAAACACCGAGCATAGCTCGCTCCATAGCTCGCTGCGCGACTTTGAGCTTACTAATGAGGCCAACAGTAAGAGACCATGTCTCAGTTCCATAAGTCATCACTGGCAACACACACTGATTGAAAACTTTCGTTTTCAGGCTCTGCGGTATTTTGGACGAAAAGATAGGACGAAGCTTCCCGAACGCTGCCCAGCCGAGTTGGATTCTTCGCGCCACCTCTTTGTCGAAGTTGGACCTACCTAATTGGACAATCTGTCCTAGGTAGACATACTTGTCGACAACTTCGAGAGTATCGTTCCCAACAATTACCGGTATAGGTGGAACATGAGCATTAGACATGATCTTTGTCTTGTCCATATTCATCTTAAGTCCAACCTGCTGGGAGACTCTACTGAGGTCGTTGAGCATGGTGCTAAGGTCCTCGAGCGATTCCGCCATTATGACTATATCATCGGCAAAACGAAGGTTAGTGATGTACTCGCCATTTATGTTGATGCCAGATCTTTTCCACTCCAAGAGCTTGAAAACATCCTCCAATGCGTTTGTGAACAGTTTCGGAGAAATAACGTCTCCCTGTCTCACGCCTCTTTGTAATGGAATTTGTTCCGTACTCTGGTCCTGTAGTCGGACTGACATAGTGGCCTTACTGTACAAACACTTCAAAACTTCGATATACCTATAGTCAATTTGGCATCGCTGCAAGGACTGCAGCACCGCCCAAGTCTCGATTGAATCGAAGGCTTTCTCATAGTCCACAAACGCTAGGCATAACGGCCGATTATACTCTTCGGTCTTCTGTATAATCTGGCGCAGCGTATGGATGTGGTCTATGGTGCTAAAGCCTTTTCGGAAACCGGCTTGTTCGGGAGGCTGGAATTCATCAAACCTGCGTGCGAGACGATTCGTAATGACTCTCGAAAACAGCTTATACACATGACTCAAGAGCGAGATGGGCCTATAGTTCTTCAATAAGGTGTTATCGCCTTTTTTGAAGAAGAGCACCACCACGCTCTTGTGCCATGCCTCTGGCGTTGTACCTTCAAGGATGACAGAATTAAATAACTTCTGGAGGACTAAAAGTACCGGTCTACCACCCGCTCTCAGAAGTTCAGTCGTAATTCCATCTTCACCTGGTGCCTTGTTGTTTTTAAGCTGTTTGAGGGCCATTCTAATCTCGTACAGGCTGACGTCCGGGATATCTTCGGTATAGTGTCGGACTAACTTGGCTCTGATGTCCTGAGCTGTGTTAGTAGCGGGCTTACGTGTCGAGGTGTATAACTGTCCATAGAAGTTCTCGATCTCTCTCAGAATCTCAGGCTTGGATGAAATGATGCTACCATTTTCGGTCTTCAGTTTTGTCATTTGGTGTTGCCCAATAGACGAATCCTTTGCGAACACTTTAGAGCCTTGGTTCCGCTCAATTGCGGCCTCAATACGTGAAGTACTAAGAGCACGCAAGTCGTGTCGCAAGGAACTCCAGATTCGTCTATTGAGTTCACCGTAGGCTGACATATCAACTGAAGACTGCAGCTTCATTTCGCTCCGGTCGGCCATTAGCTCAAGAGTTTTTTCTGAGAGCTTTTGAGTCTTCTTTCGGCGTTGGGTCTTAAAGAATTTCGATCCAACAGCTTGGACAGTTTCCACCAACCCGTCGTTTAGCTCGTCCACTGTGTTACAGTCGGCTAGGCACTGGAAGCGATTTTGGAGTTCCAGCTGAAAGCCTTCGGGGTTTTGGATTTGGACAGGATTTGGACGGAGCGTAGACTTCACCAGACGTGACCTTTCGAGCTTAACATTGATATTCAATGTGCCTCTAACAATACGGTGATCGCTACCGGTTTTCACCTTGCTGATCACAGAGACATCATCGAATATGTGCTTCTTGGTCGTCATGATGAAGTCTATCTCATTTTTAGTGGAACCGTCGGGACTTATCCACGTCCACTTCCTGGATGGCCGCTTCTCGTAGAAGGAGTTCATCATAAAGAGTTCCTCCTTCTCCATGAAGTCAGCCAGCCTCTGTCCTCGAGGGTTCCGCTGCCCGTATCCAAATGGCCCCACTCTCAGCTCATCGCTATTCCTTGTGCCCAACTTCGCATTGAAGTCTCCCATCACAACGGTGAAGTATGTTTCGGAAGTATGCATGGCTTCGGATATGTCCTCATACATAGCTTCTACTTCATCGTCTGAGTGTGCCGACGTCGGCGCGTATACCTGTATAACCTTCAACGAATACCGTTTGGTTATTCGGAGTACCAGGTACGCTACCCTGGCCGACACACTGTCGACTTTGACCACGTTGTTGACGAGAGACTTGCGGACGAGAAACCCGACACCTCCTTGGGAGAGTTGGTCTCCCTCCCGGTAGAAGAATAAGTTACCGGAATTTAGGATTATCGTGTCCTGTCCCTGTCTTCGGACTTCAGACAATCCCATTACATCCCAGCGTAACTTACCCATCTCCGCCTCTAGCTCGACCATCCTTTCGTCAGCCTTCAGTGTGCGCACGTTATGTGTTGCCAGGGCCAGGGGTCGTCGTTGGGGTTGGTAGCCGGGCGTCTGCCGGGGATTCTTCGCACCCCTTGCCCTGCCGTTACCGTGGCCGCTACCGTAGCCACGGGATAGCAGAGCTGCCGGGGACTGGGGGCCGTTTTTATTTGTGCTTGTCATTAGGGGGGGGGGGGGGGGGGTTTGCCATAATCACCACGCTTGGCAGGCGGCTTGGTGATCGCAGTAGGTGAAGATTGATTGCCACCAAGACCGAGGGGAACGCTGCGACCCATTCCCTGGATATTCCCTTAGCCGCCTTCTACGGCACCCACGGGAAGAGATGGGGTGGTCCTATTCGTAACCGGGACCACACGGCATGACTTTTACAATAAACTTAATGTAAAATATTGTTCCATTAGCGTGCCAGTATTCGCGTGACACGCATCGTGACCCCAGAGATTCAGGGGGTCAGGTGTTAGGGTCATCTCAGGGGTTGATCGATATAGCTGACCTTAATAATAGTTTTGAAACTAACATCTTGTTAAAGGATTACATTGGCTTATGGCCGTCTGCAATCAAGTTCGACAGCTTCTAAGTTCGCATTACCCCTCTATGACTTAGGGGAGGTCCGGGAGAGTGTACCCACCCTCCACTAAAATGCTCATAAAATTTTCTCGAACTACATCTTGCTATTTTCAACGAATTTTATCATAAGCTGCATCATTTAGCTATATTTTCCTCCGGAGATCCTCAGGAGAACCAAAGTGACCGATATAGCTTTTAGAATTAGCAAGTTGAAGTGGCGGTGGGCAGGCTACATCGCTCCTAGAACTGTCAACCGATGGGGAAGAAAGGTTCTCGAGTGGCGACCATAAACCAGAAGATGCAGCGTAGGCACCCCTCTAGGTGGACCGACGATCTGGTCAGAACCACGGGGAGCTGATGGATGCAGGAGGCGAGCAGCCGTTCAAAGTGGCGCTCTCTGGGCGAGGCCTATGTTCAGCAGTGGACGTCTCCAGGCTGTTGATGATGATCATTACCTAATGTAAAGCACCTGAAACGACGTTATTTCTTAAACTTATTTTGTATTGCTTCGATCGAAAATTACTATGCTAATGACTAAGCAATGGCTAAGCCTAAGTAAAGTTCTACAGCTTCTAAGTTCGCACATATCTCTCTAGAACTTACTTAACGATAACAATGCGTTGCACTAAACTTAGCTAGTTGATATATGTCTACATATCGTAACTTTATAAGACTGATTTTGCAAGTCTTATAGCGCTAAGTAAGCGCGTAACAAGTGATTAGTAGTATCAAACAAAACTGTCATGTCAATTAAATATTAACCAAAGAGCTTAGAATAAGTAAGTATTATAGAACCCCAGTACGTTCGCGAAATGTAAGCCGTTTAATTGGTGCCATTATAAGCCAACGTACAATGTTCGCGCGGTCAGTGCTCTGTGTGAAGAATTCCCAGAAAATTATTTAGAATGACATCAGAATAGCAGCGTAAGAGTTCCTGGTGTGACATTCCACTGGTACGCTATTAAATTTTTTGCTTAAATCCGAAATCGTCTGCAAAACCCAAAAAAAGTAGCATGCGTTTGGAAACTTACCTTCTATAGGTACAAACGTGGTTGAAGGTGGAACGTTACACTAGCGCGGGAAATTCAAATTTTCTTGCGTTCTTTTGCCAATAATAGCTTAACACGTTGAACGCCACGTGGCCCACCATGTGGGCCAACCAGGAATTTCCGTTCAGGCCGAGGCGAAAAACACTAATCCGTCAAAAATTTGAAAATCTTTTTTTTGTTCCATTCGATAGACAATGAGTTTATTTGCATTATAAAGTGATATAAAACGAGTTTATGTTAGGAATAATGGCGGCAATCTCACTAGGGTCACCGCGGCGTCCCGGGAAGGAAATCATTTTGAACTCCCGCAGGCGCCGCGGGGTCACCCCGCGGCCCACCCCGCGCGTCACCTCGCCTACTCATCGAAGCAATCGCAGCGCAGTCAGTCATGCGCAAACGCTCTTTTTTTTGAACGGGCTAATGCTGTTTGTCTCTCTGCCGACCTTTAAAGCATCACCGGGCGGGAGGGCAGGTGCTTAAGTCGCTCGGCCGTCAAAATTGGGAGGCAACTACCTCCAGGGCACCCCTGCGGTGCGAGCCTCGGCTTGGGCCGTTGCCGGGATAACAGGATCGAGAAGGCTACGTCCACTAGATGAGTGGACCCTATGGAAAGGCTACGTCCACTGGAGTAGTGGATCCGGTGATCCTAGCGCAGCCGACACAACAGCTGCTATAGGATCATCCGGGTCTACTGAGGTCATTGAGCATTGTGCTAAGGTCCTCGAGCGATTCCGCCATTCTGACTATATCAGCGGCGGTTTTTGCTCGCCATATAATGCTGATGCCAGATCCTTCCCACTCCAAGAGCTTGAAGACGTCCTCCAATGCGTTTGTGAACAGCTTCGGAGAAATGACATCTCCCTGTCTCACGCCTCTTTGCAAGGGGATTTGTTCCGTACTCTGGTTCTGTAGTCGGACTGACATAGTGGCCTTACAATACAAACACTTTAACACTTCGATATACCTATAGTCAATTTGGCATCGCTGTAAGGACTGCAACACTGCTCAAGTCTCAATTGAAGCGAAGGCTTTCTCATAGTCCACTAACGCTAGTCATACTGGCCGATTATACTCTTCGGTCTTCTGTATAATCTAGCGTAGCGTATGGATGTGGTCTATGGCGCTAAATCCTTTTCGGCAAGAGGCTTGTTCGGGAGAATGGAATTCATCAAACCTGCGTGCAAGACGATTCGTAAAGACTCAGAAACAGCTTATACACATGACTCAGAGCGAGATGGGCCTATAGTTCTTCAATAAGGTGTTATCACCTTTTTTGAAGAAGAGCACCACCACGCTCTTGTGCCACGCCTCTGGCATTGTGCCCTCAAGGATGATAGAATTAAATAACTTCTGGAGGACTAAGTACCGGTCTACCACCCACTCTCAGAAGTTCGGTCGTAACCTCGCGCCTTGTTTTTAAGATGTTTTAGAGCCATTCTAATCTCGTACACGCTGACGTCCGGGATATCATCGCTATAGTGTCGGATTAACTTGGCTCTGGTGTCCTGAGCTGTGTTAGTAGCGGGCTTACGTGTCGAGGTGTATAACAGTCCATAGAAGTTCTCGATGTCTCTCAGAATCTCAGGCTTGGATGAAATTACACTACCGTTTTCGGTCTTCAGTTTTGTCATTTGGCGTTGCCCAATACACGAATCCTTTGCGAACACTAGAGCCTTGGTTCTACTCCATTGCGGCCTCAATACGAAAAAAAAGTACTAAAAGCAAGCAAGTCGTGTTTCATGAAACTCCAGATCCGTCTATTGAGTTCACCGTAGGCTGACATATCAACTGAAGACTGCAGCTTCATTTCGCTCCGATCTGCCATTAGTTCAAAAGTTTTTTCTGCGAGTTTCTGAGTCTTCTTTCGGCGTTGAGTCAAGAATTTTGATCCAACAGCTTGGACAGCTTCCATCAACCCGTCGTTTAACTCGTCCACTGTGTTGCATTCGGCTAGGCAGTGGAAGCGATTGTGGTGTTTCAGCTGAAAGCCTTGGGGATTTTGGATTTGGACAGAATTTAGATAGAGCGTAGACTTCACCAGACTTGACCTTTCGAGCTTAACATTGATATTCAATGTGCCTCTTATAATACGATGATGGCTACAGGTTACCTTGCTGATCACAGAAACATCATTGACTATGTGCTTCTTGGTCGTCATGATGAAGTCTATCTCATTTTTTGGTGGAACCGTCGGGGCTTATCCACGTCCACTTCCTTCTCGTAGAAGGATTTCATCATAAAGAGTTCCTCCTTGTCCATAAAGTCAGCCAACCTCTGTCCCCGAGGGTTCCATGGCCCGTATCCAAATGGCCTCAAATTACAAATACACCAAAATCTATGGCTATATGTAAACAAACAAATAAAAATTATAGAAAAACAGTGCTAATAACAGTTTATTTCGAGAGTTTTGGGAAATTTGTAGTGTTTCCAACAAAAAACGTCATAGAATTTTATACTTGAATGTCAGGCAAAAACCAAGCCGAACGTTTTAATCTACAGGGCCATGCGGCCCACTTTCCATTGGTTTATGTATGAATTCCGTGTTCCTCGGCGAGTAATTTGGATTCAAAGTGAAGCCCTACCTTGGGTCACGGGTGACCACCGTGGCCTGAACGGAACAGTATGGAATGGCTCACCGGTGTCCCCGATGGCCTAAATGGGGGAACACGTTTTTTTGCTCGGCGTTCAACGTGTTAATTACTCAATTCACTAGATGGTAGGACTTTTCTGCAAAGTTCGTCTAGGTAGGTACCACCGCTTTGCTAGTTATTCTGCCGCCAAGCAGTAGTGTGCAAGCACTACTGTGTTCCGGTTTGAAGGGCATTGTAGCTAGTGAAATTACTGGGCAAATGAGAGTTTATGATCTGATCACTCAGTCTAGTAATCTGATTACTAGACTGTGTGATGTCTCAGGATGACGTGCGCAGTGCAGTGCCACGCGAAACTTTAATGTTTTAAAGTTCCGAGTGACACTGCAACTGTTATGGGCGGCCGTGTTGCTTAACATCAGGTGAACGACTAGCTCGTCACGTCATTCAATCGCATAAAAAAAACGCGATTACATGAAAACTAATTTTGCGGTAATAAATAGAATGTATCAACAAAATACGATGAAAAGTATCTCCTAGATATCATTGGTTAGGCGACAAATCGCAATAAACAATTTTCTTGTTAGTTTTTCAGTCTATTGCCATTTCTCGCTAAACCAATTATAAGTAGGTGATACTTTTAATTGTAATTTATTGATATATTATATTTATTTGCGCAAAATTAGTTTTCATGTAATAACGTTGAGTAATTAAGCTATTATTGGCAAAAGAACGCAAGAAAATTTGAATTTGCCGTGCAAAGAACTACGCTTAGCCTGCTTTAAAAGAACGGGCTTTCAAAAACTACAGCTCTACGCTAGAGCTGTCAAATTGTCAATGTCATTTATGCAGGTTGTAAAATTCTTTTCCGTTACTTAAACCCGCATGCTACAAACACCACCGCGAGCTAACTTGCATGCTACCGCCATCTAGTTTTTAGCTTGGGAACTATTTTTACCATATGGAAATGTATACATAGTTATTTGTTAGGCAAGGCTGCAAAGCTGATTTTTGCCGTGATTCACTGATCTATGTTATACAAGTTCGCTCATACACTGGATAGACAAAATCGAATAAAAATAGAGAATTTCTTGCTATGATTTGAAGCACCACTCCGAGCGCCCTGAAAACAATTATTTGAAAACTAGCTTTTGCCCGCGGCTTCGCACGCATGTATTGTGTTATTTCTACGTTTAGGTAGTCTAATAATAGCTTAGTTCATGCATTTCCTCTATACCAAACCACAAAATCCACTAAATTTTTTCTAAGCTCAGCACGTATTAGCAGATTAGGTAGTACACGTGTAAAAATGTTTTTTAGGTTGTAGGTAGGTATGGCTTTTCACGTGTCATCAGATCACCTACACATTGATAAAATAGTGGGTTAGAAACTGCAAATCATAGGTACAATATTTAATTAAATATGTACCTACTTAGACCTACCTTAAAGCATCTAACTAATAAAAGTTCTATATGGTATACCTACATACCAGTGATACGTTCGATCTTTTTCTTGTCATTTTTCACCATAAAAACCGCTCACGTCTTTATAAGAGGTTCCAGTAAATTTTGTTTAGGTAGTAGGTATACCTACCTAAGTACTTACCTATTATTTAGGCAGTTTAGAAAAATAGCGCTGTTTTGGTCAGTTTTTCATATCCGCGCGCTTTTCGTTCCCAATTAAGTTTGGGGGTCCATACGAATTGAGTATTTAGCCAGTGTCAATTGTATCTAACCCTAATAAATAAAAAATATTGATAGAGAGAGAAGAGTTAGTTGTATGAAACGTGCGCTACACTTATAAGTGTAGCACACGTTTCATACAACTAACTCTTTTCTCTATGGGAGTCCCATCTCTTCAGCGTAAGCGGTAATTTTCTCTATGCTTACCATAAGTAGCCAAAAAAAACATCAATCGCCCATGTTGTTTAAAACTCTGATTCGTTCCGTAATGAAATCTTAATAATTGTCATGAGTTTTTTTTAACGATATTTCAATTTTAATATATCCTATTTTAAGCGCTGGTTATTTCTAAGCACATTAGTGAAACCCGCATGAAAATCCATTCAGTACTTTAGAAGTTCAGTCATAACAAACAAACAAACAAACAAACAAACAGACCGACAAAGTGTATAAAAATGGCTTAACGTGATCAGCGGCTAATTTTAAGCCAACCTGTGTGATTATTTTTTTGATATCTTGCAATTACAGACTTTCTTATCTCTACAGTTTTATTATATGTATAGATTCATCGCGTTGATTGGTTTGGGTTAGTTTAATTAGTTCCGAAGTCGCTCACGATGTCACTCTTAGCAATCAGCGCCAAAATGGCGAAAATGAAATGCCTTCAGTCAATACTGGTCTTAAGTCTAACGTCTAGTACGTTAGACTTAAGACCAGTATTGAGGTAGTATAGAGGTAAAGTGGAGCGAGTACTTGTAGCGAAGGTTTCTAAAGTACGAGACGCAGAATAACTTTGCTGCCGAGCGAAACACACAACTGTTCACCTCACTACAGCGAGGTAAATGCAAGAAAAACATAATATAATAATTTAGTTTCTTTCAATTTCTAAAAATAAGAAATGTTTGGTACCATTGAGTAAAATTTGCTAACTACAATATTTAAGGTGGAACGTTACACTAGCGCGGCAAATTCAAAATTTCTTGCGTTCTTTTGCCAAGAGTAGCTTAATTACTCAACGTGGTTACACGAAAACTAATTTTGCGCAAATAAATATAATGTGTCAATAAATTACAATTAAAAGTATCACTTACATATCATTGCCCATAGACTGAAAAACTAACACGAAAAATGTTTATTGCCATTTGTCGCTAAACCAATGATATCTAGGAGATACTTTTAATCGTAACTTGTTGATACATACTTCTTTACGTTAAATTAGTTTTAATGTAATCACATTGAGTAATTAAGCTATTATTGGCAAAAGAACGCAAGAAAATTTGAATTTGCCGCGCTAGTGAAACGTTCCACCATAAGGTACTCCATGAGCATTGGTTCGGTACATCCTGTCTATTATATAATGAACGGATTATCTGAATAAAACAACTGAATCAATTTAAAATACTCCATAGTAGGTACCCACTACCAGTATAGGTACCTATAAGGTACCCTACCCCACTGACTACTTGACTAGGTAGTATTATAATATATGATTGGTTCATTCACTGGAGAAAGTGAGTGACTGATAGAGCTGTAGCAAACGGTATGTATTCGGTACTGAGTATCGGGTGTGCCATCTAGTACCGAGTAACGAATCGTTACTCACGAATGCATTTCGTTACTCGCATTTTTCGTAGTATGGGTACCTTCATTGTTTCACGTACGCAATACTACTCGATTCGTTGCTCTAACATAACATTGCATGTTATGAGGTATCATATGTAACGAGTAACGATACGATAGTAACGAGTACTAATTGTTATAATAACGAATACATACGGGTACGCTCTTTTCGTTACTTTTACATCTCAATAGTGACTGATGTGATAGTCATCACTGAACTGAGCTGTACCTTCAAGCAATCATTTCGTGACAACCAACGGTTTTGATAATAGCGTGACGAAAAACACTCCCGTTCACCGACCAAACGTTAGAGTTTATTTATTGCGAGAGCTACAGGCAAGTTCGTAAGTATTATAACATTTGAACAACTTTGTCATAATAAGATCCTTCGAGTAACCAGCTAGTTTCTCATGGAATGTTCAGGTGGTATTAATAAGACATGGTTGTATCTAAGTTTTATTAGCGGGAATAGATAGTTAAAAGCGGGCGTTGTTTAACTTTTTCTGTGTTAATTAATGTAAGGTCAAGGACGGGCCAATTGTACATAGTATTATTATGAACTAGATGCGAAGTGCGGTTTTCAAATAAAGGTTTTTGATCAGTGTGTATTGCCAGTGATGAGTTATAAAACTGAGACGTGGTCTCTTACTGTTGGCCTCATTGGTAAGTTCAAAGTCACGCAACGAGCTATGGAGAGAGCTATGCTCGGTGTTTCCCTGCGAGATAAATTTATTTATTTATTTGAACACCAACATTAAAAACACCAATTCATGCTTGAGTAATTAAATTAATAATAATATAGCTAAGTGTCGATATATTTATATGTGAAGACAGCGTGAGAACTTTCTATTAGAAAGAATTTTTTGATGTCAGCGAGTACAATAGGAAAATAATTTAATTGAATTTTACAATAGAAATAGGTGATAATAATAATATAAAAAGTCTAAAATGTGCATGCAGATTGGGAATGCCTAAACAAATCCATTAACATTCAAAATATAGGTAAAATGTAGGTAAGAATGGTAAAATAATTAAATTAAATGAGGAGATCAGTAGGAGAACTAAAGTATCCGATATAGCTTAAAATTAGCAAATTGAAATGGCAATGGGCAGGCCATGTCGCTTGTAGAACTGATAACCTATGAGGAAGAAAATGGGAGCCGATGGATGCAGGAGGCGAGGAGCCGCTCAGAGTGGCGCTCTCTGGGGGAGGCCTATGTTCAGCAGTGGGCGTCTTCAGGCTGTTGATGATAATGATTATTGTAGGGAACTTAGAGGGCGTTAATCTCTGTTCATGACGAGATTTCATTCACAAAATTATCTTATTTATATAAAATTATTAAGTAGTGTTTTAAGATGAACTTGTATTAATTTTTTATATAATTAAACAAAAGTCTAAACTACTACCACACTAGTACTATAAAATTAACAATATAATACAAAACTACCCTAATAAGCTAAATAATATAAAAACAAAAACCTAATCTAACAAACCACTACCAGTAGGCAACGTGCCCAATATGCTGGCAGCATTGCCACGTTGAATGGCAATGCTCAACCTTTGGCCGAAGTAGAGGCCAGCATTTTGGTCACGTGTTGCCTCGACCAGACGTTTGGAAAGGTCTTTGAAAATTTTGGTGAGCACTCGGTCCCCAAGGCCCAAGCGTCTCAACCCCAAAAGGCGCAGTAAGTAGTAAATATATTATAATTATATTATAGTGAATGAAATTTCTATTGGAGCATCAATCGACGACTGAGCATTGTTCTTCAATATATACTGGCGTTAGACTTAATCATCTATTTCGCAGTAAAACAATAATTATATCGAATGTAGCAAAATCCCAAAGAATATTTGTTATTTTGAGACCACTTTTATATATACTTTTTTTTAATAACTTATAGGCATGGCATTTGACCACTGTCTCACCTGATGGTAAGTGATGACGCGGCCTACGATGGTGCATGCTTGCCTAGAAGATACCTGTTCACTCGTGACTTGAAGACTTCCAGGTTGTAGTTAGCTGGAAACAAGGACGACGACAAGGTATTCCAGTCATTTGATGTATGCACAATAAAGTTTTTATAAATATTACCATGTAGATGTACCTATAGGAAGGAACGTCTCAAAAAACCCTTAAACTCAAACATTTGTGCACCTAAATTAAGTTCATATAAAAGCTATTTTCCTATAAAAGTCTGAAGAGAAACACCGCGAGGAAACTGACGCAAGAAACGCGAAGTTCAAGGGCGTGCGGCATCTGTTTACCAATACTTACAAGTATTATCATGGAACAAGGAGGAAGGGAATGCCAATACACCAAGAAAACAGCGCAGATCAGAAATATGCCAAAAACCGTTTTAAACCTAGATGGCGCTGCAATATGAGCGGGCTATAAGTTGAGCGTAGATCAGAAATATGCCAAACAAACCGTTTTAAATCTAGATGATTGTAAAAGTGCTAAAATAGCCTATTTGCAATAAAAATTTTGAACTTTTGGGTTTCTTTAGTTTTTGGGAAGGTTTAAAACGGTTTTTTGCCATATTTCTGATCTACGCTCAACTGAAAGCCCGCTCATTTTGCAGCGCCATCTTGGTTTATAACAATTTTTGGCATATTTCCGATCTACGCTCAACTTATAGCCCGCTCATATTGCAGCGCCATCTTGGTTTATAACAATTTTTGGCAAATTTCTGATCAACGCTGTTTTCTTGGTGTATTGGCATTCCTCTCCTCCTTGTTCCATGGTATTATACATTATCAATAGCATAGATAATAGATGTACTATCTATACTAAGTATTAGGTACTTTGTAGTGTGGTTGTTAGTAGCATCGCCATCATCAGCCCAATTCCCAATTATGTTCCCACAGCTGGGACACGAGCCTTTTTTCAGAGAGATAGAGAGAGAGAGATGGAGAGATAAAGAGAGAGAGAGAGAGAGAGAGAGAGAGAGGGGGAGATGGAGAGAGACGAATTAGGCTACACAGATGCAAATGAACGATAGTGGCCAAACACATTTCCGCGAAACAGAATGGTTATTTTTAATCGCGGGGGGATCCCATAGGCATGAATCCTAGGGATAGTATAACGTGAAATCAACACATTTGACTCACAGATTATAAAACTCAAAGAACGGTTTAAGATACCTATTTCACGCTAAGTTGACCACAATAACTATTTAAATGTCTGAATACTTACCAAATTAGTATTTAGTGTCTTCTATCTATTTCAAAACGCAGTCTTGGCACATCCTTAATGTATCTGTAAAAAGAGAAACAAAAATATTATTACTTACTTCAATGGTAGGGTACCGGTTGGGCGTCACGTGGCCCAATTTGGAGAGTTTTAGCTATGATTCAAAATCTACTCAACCGTTTTTCATGTTTATGAAGGAATTGTCAGGGGTATTTTAAATTTTTAGCAAATATCTTTCTGCGGGTGCTCTAAGAGACGGCTCCCTAGCCGTCTCTTAGAGCAATATCCAGAGAATGGTAAGCATTAAGTATGACTAACTTACTGCGATCGCCAAACGCCTGCCAAGCGTGGTGATTATGGCAAACCCTCCCCCAATGAGTAAGGCCGCAGATTTCATAAAGTAAAGGAAGATATGATAAGGGGGTGGAGCCGGTGTCGCACCAATATGCTCAAAAACAGAACACATTGAATGGTTAAAAATTCCATGTGGCCAAACGGCAGTTGTGATATTGTATGCGTTATGCAAGCAGATTACAATGCTCGCTCTTTGCTAACGACTATTTGAACGCTGAGTTCTAATAACGCAATGGATAATGAAATCGTTTAAGGTAACAGAACATTCAATCGTGCCGCTGCTCGCAGTCATGAGCTTCTAATTAGCCATGGATCATTTCACAAGGAGCAGGTGAAAAATCATATGATTTTTTTTCATAAGTCACACCTGCTACTTTTTATCACACTCTGCTACAAATCACAGTATGACAATTACACTTAATGGATCGTAGCTTCGGATTTCATAATACGAGAGCAACACCAGCGGTGAATATCAAAACATACAATTTTTTTTAAGCTTCAGTAAACAAACAGACCTGTGAGTATAATTTTATAAACACTGTGCCTGTGATGTAGCGGTGAACTTTGATCTTGTTTAACTTAAGAGAGTAGCGTTACATTTCTTAGTAACCATTTGTAGCAGATCGCAACTTCACTAGGTTGCTCCTACATCAAGTCTCTGCTCCATTTCACAAAGCACCGCCAATCGCCATTGACCATAAATTCATTAGGCATATAAAAAATCACAGGTGAAATCACAGTGACAAAAATAAATCATAAAATATGATGAAATGACAATGATTTTAAAGTAGCAATCATTTCCATGCCTAATGCGACGAAGGTTTCGTACCTACTGAGCGCACGCGAGTGGCATCTCTTTAGATCTCTACGGGTGAGGCCTATGCTCAGAGAGTATGTTTCGTTCAAAAACACTCAGAAAATTACATTGACACCATGTTTTTGTATTAGGTTAACAGTTTATAAAGCGCTCCAAACAGTATAATCACGAAGGCAGCAGCGCAAAGTGTTCGGTACACCGAAATATTAAAACGCTTGCAAAAAGCCGACAGCAAGTTAAAAAGGCCGCTGAAGGTTGTTAAAAATTTAACAATAGATAGTGGTGGCTTTGTCTCGCCACCGCGGCTTTACAGAGCGAAAATTGTTACTTTGACGTGGATATATCGGAATGGAAATGACACGTATTTGTATATTATGAACTATTTCATCATCATCACCCTTTTGGGTTGACTACTGATTAGGCCTTCCCCATTACGGTGGAGGTTTAATGCATTTGGTGTCAGTGACCTGTCTCTCGTATTGAATGTTTGCGAAAGGAAAATACTGGACTAGTTACGTAATCTGTGTCCCTATTTCATACTAATTACCAAAGAGTAGGTGTACCAGCCTTAAAAAAACAAATAAAAAAAGTTGGGTCTGTTTATCATCATCATCACCACTGGAAAAGCTATGCCAGCAACCTGTTCTTCCATATTTTAAGGAGTTACGGTGGCTAGCTTCGATCAAGGATACACTGTTATTTACCGAGACGGCTTTTTAAAAGTAAAACATTTGACCACTGTCTCACCTGATGGAAAGTGATGACGCAGTCTACGATGGTGCATGCTTGCCTAGAAGATACCTAAAAATAAGTTGCTGTAAGATTTTTAGTAGTATATAGATTTTTTAAAGTAGTTTTTTTTTTTGCTGTAATGCAGCTATGCATTACCACAGACACCTGGGTCCGTGCTCTTTGTTAATATTATTTTAATTTATTTCTTTAAAGTAGTATATTTTTAATAGTAGTTAGTTTGTTGTAGTAGTGTCTTATCCAATAAAACTGTGATCGTTGTTCTGTTGTACAGTGTTTCATTCCAGTACCCGTTGTAATATTGCGACTAGCAACACGCCAACTTTTCCTTTGATGGACATTCGCTGGTTTTAGTGTCAAATTTCCGGTATTTATTTAAGCGAAATTCCAGTTTTGTTCCAAAATTATATTTTACAATAGCATTGTTTCATTTTTAATAGACTTTTATACAGAGCTTTTAGAACATTATTATTGGGTCTTTTACGGACCTTAAAATACTAATTTCTATATCAAATACTTGGTACAGTATTTTACTGTGATAAGTTGCATAAAAACGTGTCATCATAAGACGGAACGCGAGTTGCGACAACGTTATTGCGACGCACGCTGTTGCTTTTTTTTTAAATACGTTAATACTTGTCCCCAGATACCATTAGATCGAAAGACAGTGTTCGAAGCACAAAGCTGACACATCCACTGAACACAGATCTCCAATACACATCACAGCGTACACTTGCTACAACTGCTATTTAGAACATCTCTATGATGAGATCGTCACCTAATAGTGTGGTATTTTTAAAACATCAAAATGCGACATTTGTACTCAAGTGTATAACGCGGAGTCACCGATTCCTTGGTCGTCATTCGCAAACCTATTTTCAACTAAGATAGACTATTTTGCGAGTTATATTGCCTCATTGAAACTTCAACTATATAGCTGACTCTGAAAGGTATGTGTCAAAGTTTAGCCCTATACACCATTTTCCAATCAGACGGAGTAAACCACAGATTAGAGAAAAAAACAATTGGTTACTCTGTGGAGTAAACCGACATTACGAGTGTACCACTTTTTCATGGAAAATAAATAGTGGTGGGTAAAAAAGATAAAGTTCACTGATTCATTTCAATTTAGTGATCTATTCCATTCTTTCATATTCCAAATATTTCCTAAAAATCATAATTCATGATTCAGATTGTGATTTACATTAATTGGCGGCCAGTGAAAAAAATGGAATATATTTAAATAAAATTGCGATATTAACATAATAAAACAAGTTATAATTTTTATTACATAATATTTTATTCAGTATCGGAATAACTGTCTAGCACCAAATCTAAAAGGTTTGCTAGCGCGAGTATTTCGAACTAAAAAAACTGGGATTTTAGTATTAAAATTCTCATGAGTGTGATTCATTTTAAATAAATATGTATGCGACAAATGGCAATACAATTAAAAACTAAGATGAAATTTGTTTATTGCCATTTGTCGCTAAACCAATGATATCTAGGAAATACTTTTAATCGTAATTTGTTGATACATTCTATTTATTTCCGCAAAATTAGTTTTAATGTAATCACGTTGAGTAATTGAGCTATTATTGGCAAAAGAACGCAAGAAAATGTTAATTTGCCGCGCTAGTGAAACGTTCCACCTTAAGCATTACACCACGACATTTACTTGCGTAAATTTATGGGCATTTTCCTTTAAATACTTTCTGATGTACAGTTAAACTTTAAGCCGCACATTCAGAACTGCGGGATTTCCCATAACTATCGCGGGATTATCACCTAACCTCTTAACACGGTAATACGTAATTCCCGCACCGTTTTATCACTCAACCCGCTCAACGCGGTTATCCGGGATTAGTTGGCGGAACTTTAACTGATGTAATT
The DNA here is from genome assembly GCA_910589525.2 of Ennomos quercinarius. Classification (NCBI taxonomy): domain Eukaryota; kingdom Metazoa; phylum Arthropoda; class Insecta; order Lepidoptera; family Geometridae; genus Ennomos; species Ennomos quercinarius. The sequence goes on along the minus strand of OU342505.1, from coordinate 12,938,623 downwards.
GGAATAGTTTACATGGACTTCGTTCGTCTCGCGGTTTGCATCTCTTGCAACCTGTTTTCTTACGTGATTTGTCTTTATCCCAAAAAAATGTATGCTGACTATACTAACTACTACCTTATTTCTAGATGCTAAGATATCTGTGTCTATAGAATCTGAAATTGGGAGAAAAAAATAATTTATATTTATTAATAGACAGCCGGAACCGGAAGACGCATCATAAGGCCGGCCCCCCAAGATGGTCCAGAAATCATCATTTTATAAAAAGTGCGTGCTGCCAAAAATCTTACTGAGAAGAGTGTAAAAAAAAATGCTAAATGTATAGATTTATAATAATTGAAAATAAATCTTTTTGAATGTAATCTGGATTTTTATTTTACTTTTCAATCTAGTACAGTACGTTGCGTACACTAAGCTAAATTTTTACCTAATAATAGCAATTATTGATATTATTACTCAGCGCAATAGATAGCCAATATATAATGTTTAAAAGTTATAGCAAAATAAAACTACGAATATTGAGATTCGAACTCGAGTTACACGATTGCAAATCTACCAATGTTACAACTGCGCCATTTAGAAGCTTGGTAATGTGGCCAATTTCACAATACACTAACTTCAGTTTTCCTTTCTGCTTATGTGTGCGTTATTCGATTACATTATACAGGAATTGGATTTTGATTAACTTACACTCAAATATTACTAGGTTCAACTATGTCTAATATATGCTAAGAACACAATCAAGAACCCGCAAAATAACTTAAAATGAGTTTATTTCTTGTTATTTATCGTAAAATATATAAAAACATGTTTTCGGGGAAACAGCGCCATCGCGCGGATTTTGGTGCTTAGCAACACCTGACATTTAACCTTAAAAAAGAATTAGACAGTATGGAACAATTAATAGTCATAGAAAAAGTTGAAAAGCCAGTTGTTAAAGTAATGTAGGTACCCAATAAGTTAAATAGCAACAAGAACCAACAACCAAGAACGTCAACAACTTGATTTTGTACTTGACTGTACTAGGGCTTACGTGACGCGCACATGCAAATGCAATGCACGTAGGTAGGTAGCAACAATAATATCGTAGTGTCATAAATCATAATGTGATCGTGTAGTGTTCGTGAGAAAAATGTGGCAGATAATATAATCAAGTTTAATTTAATGAAATTGATAAATAAAAGTGTTTGTTAAAATGATAAAAAAACATGTTTTGTGCACGGATAATCCACCGGCTATGGTAAGTGCTTGATATTCTTCAGGTCGGTAATATTTGTAATTACCTTATTCAATAAAATTAACACCATTAGTTCTATTTTGCACAATTTGGGTAATTTTACTTTAAAGTTATGTGTGTGATATTTTAATTAATAAACGAAAAGTTCTTTATAATATGACAATAAATATTTCAATTTCAATTTCTTCACAGACTTTTTTCTTCAATCTGTGCCTCCAGATAAACATGTGGCACAGAGTGTAGGTAGCCGATTCTTTTTTTCTCTAATCTGTGACAATATGTGGTAGCTACCGTTAGTATCGTGGTATCCCTTATAGTCTGTGGTTAGTAGCCAAAAAAACATCGTTATCGGCCATGTTGTTTAAAACTCGATTCGTTTCGTAATGAAATCTTAATAGTAATAGTCATCAAAAAAAAATTAACGCTATTTCAATTTTAATATATCCTATTTTAAGCGCTGGTTATTTCTAAGCATATTACTGAAAACCGCATGAAAATCCATTCAGTATTTTAGGAGTTCAGTCATAACAAACAAACAAACAAACAAACAGACAGAGTGTATAAAAAGTGGCTTAACGTGATTTCGCACGCTTGTATTGTGTTATTTCTACGTTTAGGTAGTCTAATAATAGATCATGCTTTTTCTTTCATATAAATTTGTACATTAACTCTTCGTACTAGGATTTTAGCGGAACGTTGTTTAGAATATAATTTTGTTTTCAGTTATGCTAAGTTTATTGCCTATTTGTAGGTAATAAACCCAGGTCCTATCTATTTATAGTTATGTAATATCAAATGTGCAAGTATCTATGCTTCTCATTATTATTGTATTAATAGACAGCCGGAACCGGAAGACGCATCATAAGGCCGGCCCCTCATTGAGAAGATGGTCCAGAAATCATCATTTTATAAAAAGTGCGTGCTGCCAAAAATCTTACTGAGAAGAGTGTAAAAAAAAATGCTAAATGTATAGATTTATAATAATTGAAAATAAATCTTTTTGAATGTAATCTGGATTTTTATTTTACTTTTCAATCTAGTACAGTACGTTGCGTACACTAAGCTAAATTTTTACCTAATAATAGCAATTATTGATATTATTACTCAGCGCAATAGATAGCCAATATATAATGTTTAAAAGTTATAGCAAAATAAAACTACGAATATTGAGATTCGAACTCGAGTTACACGATTGCAAATCTACCAATGTTACAACTGCGCCATTTAGAAGCTTGGTAATGTGGCCAATTTCACAATACACTAACTTCAGTTTTCCTTTCTGCTTATGTGTGCGTTATTCGATTACATTATACAGGAATTGGATTTTGATTAACTTACACTCAAATATTACTAGGTTCAACTATGTCTAATATATGCTAAGAACACAATCAAGAACCCGCAAAATAACTTAAAATGAGTTTATTTCTTGTTATTTATCGTAAAATATATAAAAACATGTTTTCGGGGAAACAGCGCCATCGCGCGGATTTTGGTGCTTAGCAACACCTGACATTTAACCTTAAAAAAGAATTAGACAGTATGGAACAATTAATAGTCATAGAAAAAGTTGAAAAGCCAGTTGTTAAAGTAATGTAGGTACCCAATAAGTTAAATAGCAACAAGAACCAACAACCAAGAACGTCAACAACTTGATTTTGTACTTGACTGTACTAGGGCTTACGTGACGCGCACATGCAAATGCAATGCACGTAGGTAGGTAGCAACAATAATATCGTAGTGTCATAAATCATAATGTGATCGTGTAGTGTTCGTGAGAAAAATGTGGCAGATAATATAATCAAGTTTAATTTAATGAAATTGATAAATAAAAGTGTTTGTTAAAATGATAAAAAAACATGTTTTGTGCACGGATAATCCACCGGCTATGGTAAGTGCTTGATATTCTTCAGGTCGGTAATATTTGTAATTACCTTATTCAATAAAATTAACACCATTAGTTCTATTTTGCACAATTTGGGTAATTTTACTTTAAAGTTATGTGTGTGATATTTTAATTAATAAACGAAAAGTTCTTTATAATATGACAATAAATATTTCAATTTCAATTTCTTCACAGACTTTTTTCTTCAATCTGTGCCTCCAGATAAACATGTGGCACAGAGTGTAGGTAGCCGATTCTTTTTTTCTCTAATCTGTGACAATATGTGGTAGCTACCGTTAGTATCGTGGTATCCCTTATAGTCTGTGGTTAGTAGCCAAAAAAACATCGTTATCGGCCATGTTGTTTAAAACTCGATTCGTTTCGTAATGAAATCTTAATAGTAATAGTCATCAAAAAAAAATTAACGCTATTTCAATTTTAATATATCCTATTTTAAGCGCTGGTTATTTCTAAGCATATTACTGAAAACCGCATGAAAATCCATTCAGTATTTTAGGAGTTCAGTCATAACAAACAAACAAACAAACAAACAGACAGAGTGTATAAAAAGTGGCTTAACGTGATTTCGCACGCTTGTATTGTGTTATTTCTACGTTTAGGTAGTCTAATAATAGATCATGCTTTTTCTTTCATATAAATTTGTACATTAACTCTTCGTACTAGGATTTTAGCGGAACGTTGTTTAGAATATAATTTTGTTTTCAGTTATGCTAAGTTTATTGCCTATTTGTAGGTAATAAACCCAGGTCCTATCTATTTATAGTTATGTAATATCAAATGTGCAAGTATCTATGCTTCTCATTATTATTGTATTATGTTATTTATAGTACTGGAATGTAAAAATTAACTTAACCTCATGTTTTTAATGTTTTATAAGGGCGTAACATAGCCTGTAAAGAACACGATTACTCGTATGATTGTGAGACATAATTATTATTTAAGATTATGTGTAACTAATATTTCATTTATGTATTAAATAAAGACTTTTAAAATCAATCAAAAATCAATAACTATAACAACAGAAATAACTCATCCACAAGATTTCAGAGATCCAAATCGCCGAATAACATATTATGCAAGAGATGTGGTCAAATACACAAATATAAATGTCCAGCAGAAGGCAAGACATGCAACAACTGCAAGAAGAAAAACCATTTTTTTACACTGGAGAAGGTGACAAAGTGATATGTTATTTCTGTGGTGCAGGACTGAAAGATTGGAGTCCCGAAGATTTGCCAGATTTACCAGAGCATTCTCGCTGGTTCCCAACTTGTCCTTTTGTTTTACTTGTAAAAGAAAAAGATTTCGTCGCAAATATTCGTAAAAATACGTGTGAAGAGAAAAAAAAGAAGCAGTCTGGAGAATATTTGAACAGAAGAAAAATAAGTGAGAGTGAATGTAATATAAAAAATGCAAGTGCAGATTATATGCCTACTGGAATGTATTGTAAGATCTGTTTGGAAGAAGACCTGAATATATGTTTTATACCATGTGGTCACGCAGTTAGCTGTAGTAAATGTGTTCTCTCATTAAAAAATAAATGCCCGATGTGTAGGCTTTCTTTTTTTAAGATAGTCAATTTGTACTTCTAACTTTTATTAATAGTTTAATTTTACTTTATTATTGTGTGATATTTTAATTACTTAAGTATTTAAATTAAAGAACTCAGTTTAGATTGTTTTTATGCATCACCTACCTACCGATAAACATAAGAAATAAATAATATTATACATTCTAGTGAAAGCCTTAATTAAAACATAAGTAAGTAAGGTGATTTGAACCAGTTTTTACTGTATTTCTGCTGAATTAGTATAAACATAATAATTCTTGGTTTAAAAAACATTCTCAATATTGTACTTATTATCGTTTTTGGCTCAGATTCCTCTTTAGTTTTTTACTTTTCGAGACCCTTTTGGCTCAAGGATACCTAATCGTAAAATTAGACCAGCTTGGCTCGTATCCTCCTCGAAATAATAAAAAACAAGTTTTAAATAATTTTATTTATTTTTTCTTTATTCGATACCAGATTGGCTCAAGGATACCTAATTGTAAATTAGACCAGGTTGGCTCGTATCCTCATCGAAATATTAAGAAACAAAATAAATAATTTCACTACTGTTTTTCCCTTGACTCGATACCAGCTTAGCTCAAGGATACCTAACTATGAATTAGACCTAGATCCTCATCGAGAACGGAACAAAAAGTCGTGAAAAATAATTTGTTATTTTTTTACTTCAAATTTGAGACCCTAATCGGCTCGAAGACACCTAAATTACTGCTTTCATTTAGACCAGCTTGGCTCGTACCCTTCACGAAATAAGGCACAAAAATATTTTGCGTTTTATATTCGTGGCCAGATTGGCTCAAAGGCACCTAAATTAGGACTGTAATTTAGACATGGTTTGTTCGTGTCTTCCTCAAAATCCAAAGTAAAAAAAATACTCTTTATTGCTTGTGAGAAATTTGAAGCAAACACGTAATAAAAATTACACAATGTTTTCTATGCTAAATATTAATGCATCCGAAAATGTATTTTATAGAATTTTATTTACTGTTTATTATTTATTTAATTCTTGCACTTGCACCAAACATGTACAAAGTTGACATAATGCTAACAGCATTTTATACCAGTCAACTAAGATGTGCAGAAAAAAGTAGATTAGGCGTACACAAAATGAAATGAGCAAATTGTTGACCATGCAACATAAATAGAAAACTAAGGCATCAATGTCATTTTTGTTTAAAAATGACATTTGTTATATATTATTTTATGTTATTTCTTATTAAATTCTTACTTTGGGCCTAAAAGTAACCGAAAATGGGTTCGTGCTCAGGTTAAGCGTTTCCATGGCGAAGATGTTTCGTAAGTGAACCTATATACATAAATAGAACTATTTTTTTAGTACAAACTAAAGACTATCCTAGATTCCGAGTGCCTCGTCTTACTTATTTCTTTTTTTACAGACGGGCAGATGCATGGCGAAAAATCTAAGCCTGCCATAGGTACCCAGTTAGAGGTTAGAAATTCAGTAGTGTTTCAAGTTGCCAAGGAAAAAAACATTTTTCCACTTATATTCATAGATGGAAGACTATGAATGAAAATCACAATTATTATTACCAGGTATGTGGATGTGGATATTTGGATATGCAGTGTGAATACAAATGGATAATATTACGTTAGTACAGAAAATGTAACCAATATAGCTTTGGGAATCAGCAAGTTAAAGTGGCAGTGGGCAGGCCGCATCGTTTGTAGAACTGACAACCGATGAGGAAGAAAGGTTCTTGAGTGGCAACCATGAACCGGAAGATGCAGCTTAGGTCGGCCCGACAAGGTGGACCGACGAAGTGGTCAGAATCGCGGGAAGCCGATAGATGCAGGAGGCAAGCGGCTGCTCAAAGTGGCGCTCTTTGGGGGAGGCCTATGTTCAGCAGTGGACGTCTTCAGGCTGATGATGATGATGAAAGAAAATGTTGATGGTGTTGGCAAAAAAGTGCAGTACCTCTATATAATAAATAATAAGTAAAAACATGTCATAATGTAATGCATAAAATCTTATGTGTACTAGACATGATTCTATTCAGTGTCTGATCCATCGAGTTTCATCTTTGATGGATTATTTCACAAGAAACCACAATATCAAAAAATTGTTAACCTGTTTGGCTTAGATCAAACGAAGCCAAATAAAAAAACCCAGTAACGGTGACAAGGACCAAAGATATTGCGTTCATCTTTTTTTGCTTAATGTATATCGCTATCCTTGTTGTCCATGAATGACGTCATATACTTCTGGGCCCTGCTTGTAGCACTATATTTCTGTTTCCCATAGCTTCTCTAGTACGTAGTACGTATACCTCTTTGGTAGAAACCTTTTCTGTGTCGTTATTGAAGTCAACACCTGTAAAAGCGCATTGTTTTTTTGAACTATGGTCAGTGGTTTCATCCATAACCTAGGAAAACAAATGTCCAGGTTCATTATTCATGTTCGCAAATGTGTTTCCTAGGACATTTTTCATGATTGCCGTGGCTTTTTTCTGTGAATACTTAGACTTTTTGCAATAGGGGATTTTCTGGCAGCTTGGCGGAACGTAGTTCTATAGCCAACTATAGATGGCACTGATGAGACACGGCGGATATGGCAATATTTTTTCACAAGTTGGCTTTGGCCTCTGTCGTAGAGCAGTGTCACTTTCACTTCACTCACCAGTACGTGATATAGATGCAGAGAGCAGCTTTTTATGGTCTGCGCATAAATCACACTATTGTTTTTTTCTCTTATCTGTTAAAACTTCAGAACCACAGACATGGTAGTGATAATTATTCACGCCATGTCTCGTCAACGTCATCTAACGGATATTTAAGAACTGTTTTTTTTTATTTGGCTGTCAGAAAACCTCCTATTTCGGAGTCCGGAAATATATCAGCACAAAGAGATCCTAGGGTATCCATCAACGTAAATGGTAGATTATTAGTTGCCAAGAGACCCGTGAACTTTAATCCTGCTCTTTTAACTTAATTATCAGTGGATGTCTTCATAAAATCTGTGACTTTCCCTGACATAGCAACCTGCTTCATACATGATTTATGGCATTCTGACTTCATATGACGAATCAAATCACTTCTGTGTGGACGTAGATTAGAGTTGCAAGCTCACTTTCATTAATAACAATATGACTCTTTTCAATCCAATCCTTGAATTCCGGTTCCAGATCCACTTATCATTAAATTTGTCCTTTTCGACCGACTGATTTTTTGCGGGTGTCACTTCTTGCTAGAATTGATATATCTTCTTCTATATCACTATTTGTCTTTTCTTTCTTTTTTTTTCGACTGGCGGCTCATGTTCAGTGTCTGATCCATCGAGTTGTAGTGCTCTGTGGAGGAGGCCTGTGTTCAGCAGTGGACGTCTTCAGGCTGTGGATGAACAGACAGCAAGTCCGCAGAAATCGTGGTACACCAATATATGTTCAAGTCCCGAAGCAACAAGTCCTACGATCAGAATAATTAATAAAGTCTTTTATAAAAACAAAATCTTCATGTGATTTATGTTGATATGTTGATATATGTATACGTCGAATATCTACAAAAATATATACAATCGTCGATTTCCTACAAAAAAATGTTGTACAAATCAAATAACACAAATCCAAACAAACCACATCACAGCAGCTTACAGTCAAAACAAATTAAATTACATACGTTACGGATAAAGCTATCGTTTTTGCATCATTAAAATCTCAAAGGGACCGATGTGTGTAAAAACATCAAAAGAATAATAAACGGTAGCGCTCCTTCTAGGGTTATCTCGACATTGTAAAGCCTGACAACACTGTACTGAAATCGGCGCAGTACCTCGACTCACAACCTGATTCATATAGGTCTGTTTATAACTGATCCGATAAAAAATGTAGGTTTTTATAGGTACTACATAGGCTTGCGTCTGACCACATTTCTCCTGCTGTCAATCGACAGTGCGGTTGACCACGCTTGCCTATAAGAAACCTGTTCAGTCTCGTCATGAAAGCGTCCAGATTAAAGATGGTAACACACATTACTTAGGTAGGTAGGTACCTACTAATGAAGTTACACAAAGGTTCATCATCATCGTCATCGTGAACAGCCTGAAGACGTCCACTACTGAACATAGAAGGCCTCCTTGAGCGACTGCATGCTCGCCTCCTGCGTCCATCGGCTCTCCGCGGTTTTCATCAAACCGTCAGTCTACCTATTGGGCCGGGGCTGGCCTATATACGCTTCTTCTTCCAGTTCGTGGTCGCCACTCGAGAACCTTTCTTCCCCATCTGTTGTCAGTTCTACGAGTGATGTGGCCTGCCCATTGCCATTTCAACTTGCCAGTTCTAAGAGCTATATCGGTCACTTTAGTTCTCCTGCGATAAAGATTCACTGCGGCTTAGTCAAGAGATTGTTGTATATTTTTATTCGTTTTAGTTGAAGACTTCTTTTATGTATGCATAATCATAATTAGCAGTGTGTACTAATCTTACGTACTGCTGCCATCCAACACTCTGTTGCTATTTTTCCTATAGTAGGGTGGGCCCTTTGAACTGACGCTAGGGCTGAATAGTTAATTGCTATGTAAAAATTATGGTCACGTAAACAGGAAACTGTTTCTGATATTATAATGAGATATTCTTTCATCCGCACATTTACTGGAAAAGCTTTGTGTTCTTATGAATTTTTCATGAATTAAAAGCTAAAAATGTGTGTTGCACATCATTGCAGATACTACTAATGTCGAATTATTCAACTTTCAACTCTTGGTTAGGGGTTTTGGCGGGAACGCGGAAAAGTTCACGTCGTTGCATTGTATTATTTTTCAAAACTTGTGCTTTTTCTAGTGTTAATGTTTAATATTAGGTTAAACACTAATATTAAACACGTATCTAAGTATTGTATCAGTTATCTGGCTCCCATAGTACAAGCTATGCATATGCTTCCAGTAAAGTTGCCACCACTTTACTGGGGCATGACTTAGACTGGATTATGACTACCTGACTTAGACTGGACTATGACTGTGACTAAGACTTGACATTACATGAAATATTCTATAGCACGATGAAAATTACTATACTTGACACTGGCTAAATACACTATGTGTGGAGCCAAAATACAAGGAAAAAGAAAACTCTTGGTTAATGAATGTCCATTGTGGACCACAATTTTGCCAATGTAATTGCAACGATAATTTTAGCACTGTTCTCATAATTAACATACTTAGTAAAAAATCATTCAAATTAATGTATTAGTATTGTAATATTAAAATTTAGCGAAACTTATATCAACATTGTAGAAGTGTGTAGTTCCATATTCTACTACTAGTGCAAGCACCGGCACCAAAGTAAAGTAGATAAAATATAATGCCCATAGACGCCCTTTTATTAAATACCCGGCTAATTACGCAAAATTGAAGCACATATTGACGTGGTTGCCCATGCTTAGTCTATGAAGTTTTATTTTTCTAGTATGAGAAATTTTCTAAGCTAAGCTGAGGTAATGGTCGATCTATAAGAAATAGATCGACCATTAACTACAATAGGATACTGCAACGGCTGTAAGACGAGCCTTTGGTAGTTAGAGCATTCCGCATCAGAAGCTTGACCTTTGCCATCTTAATATCGAAAATATTACAATGGGCTAATATAATAAATATAATTATAGGTCTTAAGTATGTATAATCATCATCATCATCTTCCTTGCTTTTCCCCATTATGATGGTTAGACCAGGTATCAGATTCTATCAGGCGTCTGACTACTATAGGTAAGTATGTATAATATAATAAGAAAATAATTCCGGTTCATAACCCTTTGCTGTCTTTAGACATTAAAGCCTGATATCCCATTTTGGTCCTAGCCCATTAGTTTAATAATAAGAAGTACGTTCCCTCGAGGCTATCTATCTTTCTCTTATCAATCTCTCTAATCGCCCTTCACCAAAATTATGTTCTAAGTTCAACGGGACGAGGCATTTTGATTAGTAATGTAGGGATGTGATGAATTATATCGATAAACACTGTGATTTATTACGTTGTTTGCAAATATTGACTATTAATTAAGTGGGTGACTATGTTACGTTGCCGTGTGACGTCATCCACAGTACACCGCGACTGGTGCCGACCAGACAACGCGCCGACGCAGCACATAGACTCCTATATCATTTTTACGTGTATTTGCTTTATACAGGATGTTGATTTGCATTGTCTCCATATTTACAGAGGTAGGTATGCTACACTTATAGAACACGAATCAATGAAAAAATAAATACCTAAAATTTACACTTTATAAAAAAAACATTGCACAAAAATAAAACAGCACGTGTGTGCGTTCTCATTTAACAAACAACATGATTTTATAAAGTCAACCAGTGCGAGCGCAGAGTCATAAACTATCGCGCCGACAACACACAAAGGCACCCGCCACTTTCGGCAAAGTTCTACAAACGCTCGCCGCTGCACCGGCCCCACCGCCGTTTGTACTAGCCACGCGGGCGGGCTGCGGGGTGCCCTCTCTCACCCGCCCGCGCCCGCGCAGCGCACTTATGTCACGCGTGCAGATGCAGCGACCGATCAGTCACTTGCCCGCCACCGGCGCCGCGCCGAATTTGCGTAGGCACCTACTTTGCTTACGATCGCGTAACAAAAATGGAAAACTTTACAAATGTTGAGCTTGTGGAGATGGTACGTTTGTATGCTATCAGCGGAAACAGCTTAACACAGTCTGTGCAAATGTTTCCGAACAGCCATGTTCCAACACGTGAAGTGATGCTGGGTGCCACACAGAGACTAAGGGATTATGGACAATTCCAAGTCCCTCGTCACGCTCGCGCTCGTGGAAGTGTAGGTCTCTCGGCCGGCCTTCAAGAAGAGATCTTGGACTTTTTTGAAGAGGACCCACGTGCTAGCACCCGTGATGCTGGGCGGCGCTTCAACGTCCACCACACAACTGTATGGCGGCTACTGAAACGAGAACTTCAGCATCCGTTTCATTTTTAGAGAGTCCAAGAACTGCATCCACAAGATAATGCCTCACGCATAGCTTTTTCTCACTGGATTTTACAAAACAGGGATGTGAACATTTTGTGGACCGATGAATGCATGTTTTCACGTGTGGGGATTTACAACATTCACAACGAGCACTGGTGGGCACATCGCGACCATAACCCGCATAAAACCAAGAACGATTCGTTTCAGCATCGTTTTAGTATTAATGTCTGGGGTGGCATTATTGGAGAGCATGTGCTAGGTCCATACATCATCGAAGGTCATCTAACCAGCTCCAGTTACTTGGAGCTTCTGCATCACGTTGTTGACGAGATGCTCGACGATGTACCACTGGCCTTTCAACGAAACCTGTTTTTCCAACAGGATGGAGCTCCACCTCATTATGGACGCCAAGTGCGCGATTTTTTAAGTGAAGTGTTCAGAAGCCAGTGGATTGGACGTGGTGGTCCAGTACCCTGGCCCCCACGATCTCCGGACATGACCCCATGTGATTTTTTTTTATGGGGTGAAATAAAAAGACTAGTTTACACGGACGAAATTACTAGTGCTGTGCAATTAAAAGAAAAAATCATTGCTGCATTTGATCATGTGAGACTAAACGTGAATGTGCTAAAAAAACTATCACGAAACCTAAGACGTCGCGCTCACTTGTGCATCGAAAACGAAGGAGGACACTTTGAGCAGTATCTTAGGGTAACGTAACTTGTAAGTACATAATTTTGTAAATACTGTAACGCCCCAGTGGCAAGCTGCTGACACAGATTAAGTCATAGCTACCATGGGTTGTTTACTGCACCCCGCGCACATAGCCAAAACAATAGAGACCGAATACCTGAACCCTGTAGGTAATTAGACAATAGGACCTTCCTCGATGTAGCAATTTTCTAACAATGTTTTTATGATGTTTTGACTACAATACAATACAATAACTCTTTATTGACACCAAAATAATAATAACATAGAAATGAGAATCACATAATAAGATAGGTACAATGGGCGGAACAAAAACGCGGGCGGTCAATGGACTAATGATGAGACAAAAAGTGTTTACTTTAAACTGAGTCATCGCGTGGGGTCCTACTATTGTCCTAGCCAAAACGAAGTTGAGGCTACTTGTGATTCACGACAAAAATGGTTTATCAAATATTCGGCTACTAAATAAATGTGGAATTTAAATTTTATTTTTATATGATTAAATATACACAGTACAATGGATTCTAAAAATATGGAGACAATGCAAATCAACATCCGGTATAAGTACTCCGGTTCCGACCTTGGTGCCGGAAGCACCACTTTAGATTGTAGGAACATTAGAATAGTTACATCATGTACTTGTACTTTTTATAAACGTTTTTTATAGTACCTATAATTTTCGATTTTTGTATAATTTTGTTTTTTTTTATATCTATTTTGTTAAGTATTTTATTGTAAAATTGTATGTATCGAACATTGTTGCTATACCGTATTTTTCTCAATATCTAATAGTTTGTGCACGTCCGTCTTTCTATTGTACTTTTGTTGTTTCGGCTATTCTGTTTATGATATTTGTGAAAACTTTTAATTAGCCTTCTGTTATAGTGTAGTATTAAAAAATAAAATAAAATAAATGTAATATTTTATGTTCAAAGTATTATTAAATTAGCTATAGAATCCATATTGGTTTCTCTTCTGCACCCTCCACCTGAAGCCTCCGTAACTACTATGAAAACCGAAATAAATATTATTAATAGGGCTCAATAATAAAACTTAAGCTTTAGAGTAATCTTTCTGATTATAGTGATTTCTTCGCAGCACTATATCCGTTCGTCATCTTGAGCTGTTTTTATTAATTTTTTTGTAATTTATATGTCTGTAATTGTATTTATTTACATAGTACAATATACCCTATGCATCTTCTTAGCGTCAGAATAATAATTCAAAGCCAGAGAGATTCTAAAACTAAATTTATTATTCTTAAAAATCTTCACGTGTTCTTCTTTCAGTTAGCAACATACTGTTCGTATTCTGTATATATATATGGGTAATCTATACACAATGTGATATTAATATATTGACAGTTTATTTACAATTGAACTTTGAACGTAAAACAGCTAAAGTTTCTTCGACTAAACGGACTGCTCCTCTTTGCTGACTTAAAATTGAAATCAAAATTAACACTATCGATAAACTCTCCAAAGTGGTTGCATCACTAGTGTTCCTTATACCCTGGACCATTGCTATAAATCTATTACTTCACAATTAACCCATTGTGGTCCCGCAGGCCCATTAGTATAATGGGCCGAATGTCCCTGAAATCACTTTTTGATCTTTACGATAAAATTTAATTTTAGTTTCAAGTGTCATTAAAATTTATAAGTTAGGTATTGGATAAAATTCCATTTAAAGATTTTTTTAAAGATAATTGGATTATATTTTTACCTTGTTATGTTATAACTAGCTTTTCCCAATTTCTGTTGAAATTAATAAAAACATGGTTAACAATAATTTGGTTCTTATTCTGAACAATCTTATATTCTATATTTTATATTACAATCTAGACTTTGTTTGGCTCTAGACATTTTAGGAACGTGATGGTCGTACCTATTCTATCAGTTATCTGGTTCCCATAGTAAAAAACCTTTGCTTAATTTGGGGCTAGATGGCGCTGTGTAATGTTCACAAATATTTATTATACATCCTTATTAAATTCTAAAATCCTTAAAAATTTACTAGAACTTACTCATTCTAAAAATAGATTCCGCGACCTACATCTGTTTCTTGGCCCATGTTAACCTGCACCTTTTATATCCACGAACACCTTTCGAAACCAACAACTAACCTATTCACCTCGGTCTTAAAAAAATGCCCTCATGCTTGGGCCAGAGCGGTCCTATAAATCAGGCTCCGACCCAAACAGACGCGGTCTATAAATACATCAGGTGACAATTACTCTGGCCACTGAACGTAAACCACTCGCTTTCGTTAGTGCTGAGAAATTGGTTTTAACTGTACCTGTTTAGAGTTAAGAATGTTAAGGTGGCTGTTACAAAATTATGCGTAGTTGCAAGGTTTTCGTCATCAATATTTGACGCATAGATTTCATGTCCATACTTAGCCATTATATGAAAAATACCCTTCATTTCATCTTCTTCGATAATGACAGAACGAATTTTAGGTAACTTACCTATTTATTTAGTAATCATCATTCTCCTGGTGTTCGTTTTGGCAAAAACACACAGAGACCCGATTTGAGAGCTCTAATTTGAAATTTTGGGTAACGCAAGTCTCCAAACTAAATTACACTCCACTAATACATCCCGTACTTCCATAATGGCAGAACAGATTTTAGATTATTGCCTTTCAAGTCATTAAAAAAAATTAAATTAAATTCGATTTTTATTTAACTTCAACAAAAGGTCAAATATCTCCGGGGCTCTATTACATCGACAAAACATATTTACCAAATTAAAGTTCATAATTTTTCTGACTACTACAAATTATTTCATCATTTTAAATAATGCGCTTACTTGTTGAGATTGTTGTCAAACGCTAGCCTAGGCAAACATTAAAAAAAAGCTTACTTATATATCAATAAATGAATCTAGATATATTATTAGGTGAAACCGACGGACGCTGCGAACTCAGAACCGCGCGCGCGGTACTGAGCTCGCCAAAATGTAATAGCCACCTTAAGAATACAGGTACATAGGTACAGGTACACTGGCGAGCAAAGAATGCGGGTCGATGGCAAAAGTCCTAATATATTATTATATCTCCGGAAGTATAGTAACTTTATTTACAGTATAATATGTTGAACCACACAAATTAACGGTGCTGACAGCACGTGGAGGAAGACCTGTGTAGCTGCTACAACAGGTATATAATGCTTAAAAATTACATTTCTGTTTCAAACATATTCTTTGTTTTCCGGTAATTTTATATTGCTACGAAAATTGCACTTTTATATGTAGATAATGTTTTTTACGAACGGAACGAGGAGATCCGCAGGAGAACTAAAGTGACCGATATAGCTCTTAGAGTTAGTAAGTTGAAGTGGCAATGGGCAGGCCACATCGCTCGTAGAACTGACAACCGATGGGGAAGAAAGGTTCTCGAGTGGCGACCACGAACCGGAAGACGCAGCGTAGGCCGGCCCCCCAGTCGGTGGACCGACGACCTGGTGAAAGCCGCGGGGAGCCGATGGATGCAGGAGGCGAGCAGCCGCTCCAGGTGGCGTGCTCTGGGGGAGGCCTATGTTCAGCAGTGGACGTCTTCAGGCTGTTAATGATGATGATGAATGTTTTTTTAAAATAAAAACATCTATTTGTGTTTCAGCCTATAAATCAGTGTTTATTCCATTATGCTAATAGTGGATATTGTTTCGGAGATGCCTATTAGGGTTTTTGCTACCGACCCGGATTTTTCGCTCGCGAGTGCATTTGATTTAATACTTCCCGCGGTTTTAACCACGTGTTTCTTGTCACCACAGAGCATTAAAAAAATGACGCTTCGCAAAGCGTTATTCTTGTTTTCGTGCTCTAAGCTTGTCACAATTACACACACTCATATAGGGGGTAAAATTTTCAAAAACCCGTTTAATTCAGCCGTACCTACGCCATAAACCAAAGACACTTTCAGAACGTCATGTCTCTACGTCCAGTGTTTTCGGCTGTACCTATGTTGTCTTTTAGTACCTAAGTGTGTTGTTATAGTCAGTCAATTACTTACCTAAGTATTCTTTCACCTTTAGTATTAACGATTTATCTAGTACCTATACTTTCTCTATGGAACAGAAAAAACGAGCTAAAAAAACCTCTACCGCCATCGAAATAAACAAGTATTTGCAATTTAACAACTACCGTACTCCTGTATAACTACGAAAGTAGGGCCAGCGGAACAGTTGTTGACAATTACTTTGCGCCTTACCCTATTAAAATCTGCTGGTGGACCAAAATCGAGGTTGTTCCCCCAAGTTTGTTATAGATGGAGGCGAAGCAGATTTGTAGAGAAAGGTCGACGTACCTTACAGTTTGAAGTTTGAAGTAGACTTTAGGTATTTCGTATTGTTATTACTTTGTTAGTCAACTTTGAAAGGTAACGCGTTGCTTATTAAAATCGCAGTATTCTATCACTTTTGATAACGTGTGAATGTGGCAGCGAAAAGTTAGCAGCCTATAATGCGACCAAATTAAGACCTAAGTTCTTTTTCTCGTGTAGGAAAGTCGTCAGCCCGAATTTTTAGGCCACCCATTAAAGTTAAGGTACCTACTAGTAATTTTGTTCAAAATTTTATAAACCCTCACCTAGGTTCTTCAACAAGAAAAGAGCTAATGATCATGAAACGACTAAACAGATTTTCCTAAATCATAGCTAAGAATAGGTACAGTCGATCAAACAACGATATCAAACAATAAATGAATAATCAATAACGGCTCATCCGTTTGAGAGCTTAAAAAAAACAATGCCATAGACAAGCGAAACGTTCAATTTATAACAACAACTGATAGAACGTTTCACTAGCGCGGCCAATTCAAATTTTCTTGCGTTCTTTTGCCAATAATAGTTTAATTACTAAACGTGGTTACATTAAAACTGATTTAACGTAAAGAAATAGAATGTATCAACAAAATATGATTAAAAGTATCTCCTAGATATCATTGGTTTAGCGACAAATGGCAATAAACAAATTTCGTCTTAGTTTTTCAGTCTATTGCCATTTGTCGCTAAACCAATGATATGCAGGTGATACCTTTAATTGTAATTTATTGATACATTCTATTTATTTGCGCAAAATTAGTTTTCATGTAATCGCGTTGAGTAATTAAGCTATTATTGGCAAAAGAACGCAAGAAAATTTGTATTTGCCGCGCTAGTAAAACGTTCCACCTTAAACTCAACTTCACACTGGTTAATATTTAGATGTTGTTTTTACCTTCGATGAGGTATACAACTTACACTCAGCAACAGTGGTAACCCTTTTTTTTTTTTTTTTTTTTTTGAGGGGGGGAAATGCCTTCGCACTTCCCTGCCACCACGGGGGTGATGGCAGGGGGTATGTGGGACTTGAACCCACTAAAACCCCCCCGTGATCCGTCCGCCGCCGGAATGGGGCGAGATAGGGTCGCGCTAGCATTCACTATCTCGCCCCGGCGGTAGGCCCTTTCGGGCCCCTGCGCCAGTGGGTGGGTAACCTTACACCTCGGTTACCCACCAGACGTGTAGGGTCGTGTAAGCACGGCGGAGAGTCCCCCGACTCTCCGCCGCCGACCCCACTACGGAGGATGGAGAAGGCGCGCGAAACGCCTCCTCCGTCCCCCGGTCCGTCTGCGCCGGAGGGGGTCAGAGTTGGGATTATCCTCCCTGACCCGCTCCGCAGCCTCCTTCTGCGTCATCACCGCCTCGCAGAAGGAGACCGTGGCCTGCCACGCTCTCTCGCTGCCAAGCATGGCGTTTACCACGCTCGGCAACGAGAGGTCCCGGCCAACGACCGCTGAAAGTGTGCGCCGCTCAGAATCCCAAGCAGCGCACACCTCCAGCGTGTGGGGCGCCGTATCCTCCGGCGCGCCACATTCGTGGCAGGCCGGGGTCGCCTCCCGTCTTGCGATTTGGTGCAGGTACTTTCCAAAGCATCCGTGCCCGGAAAGCACCTGCACCAAACGGAAGGTCAGCGACCCAAATGGCCGCCGCACCCACTCCCGGAGGACCGGGCGGATGGCCTCCACCGTCCTCTGCCCAGGCACCGGTGGAGCCAGGTCCTCCGTCCACCGCCGCAACATGGCGGCCCGCGCCTGCCTCCGCAGGCGCATGACCTCCTCCCATGCTGGGGGCTCTCCACGGGACCTTCTCGCCGCCACGAAGTGGTAGACTTCGGCGAGGGTCTCCGCTTCGAGCTCCCAGGGGGGATCACCGGCCAGCACGCATGCCGCCGTCCAAGACACCGTCCGGTATCCGCGGATAGCCCTCGTCGCAATGACCCGCTGCGGACGTCGCAGCAGGGCCTTATTATTGCGACTGAGGGCGTCCACCCAGACCGGTGCCCCGTACATGGCCATACTCCGGATCACTCCGGAGTATAGCCGGCGGCACGTAGTGTTCGGACCACCCACGTTGGGCAGCAGCCTCCCTAGGGCGGCGGCCGCTCCCAGGACTCTTGGGGCCAGGTGGGAAAAATGAGCCCCAAAAGTCCACCTCCCGTCCAGGATGAGACCCAGATATTTCATCTGGGTCCCAACCGGGACCGGGACCCCATCCAGAAGCACCCGCGTTCCTGGAGGGGGTCCCCCCCGAGGCCCGTGGAACAACAGGGCCTCGGTCTTGGAGAGGGCAACCTCCAGTCCCAGGGAACGAATGCGGTCGACCACGAGGGTTGTTCCCACCGTGGCTAGCCGCACCGTCTCCCTGAGGTCCCTCCCCTTGACTACGACTAAGGTGTCGTCCGCGTAGCACGCAACCTGCATATTTGCAGGAAGCGTGCCACGCAGAACCCAGTCGTAGCCAATGTTCCACAGGAGCGGTCCCAGGACCGATCCCTGTGGAACCCCGCAAGAGACGCGACGGTGCCTCAAGCCGTCGCGCCCTTCCACCAGGACCTCGCGGTCCCGGAGGTAATCGGCCAACAGCCTCCGCAGATACAGGGGCACTCCGTGATAACGGAGCGCCTCCTGTATCGTTCCATGCGGGAGGCTGTTGAAGGCGTTGGCTATGTCAAGGGAGACAGCCAACGCCTTTTCCCCCTGACCGACCGCATGCTGCGTCCACCTCTTGAGCCAGAGCAAGGCGTCTATAGTAGACCGCCCTGCTCTGAACCCGTACTGGGCCTCTGACAGACCAGGCCCAGTACCCTCCAGGTGCCGGATGACACGGGATGCTACTACACGCTCTAGCAGCTTCCCCGTGTCATCCAGCAAGATGATGGGCCTGTATGCGGAAGGCGAGTCGACAGGACGACCCTCCTTCCGCAACAGGCACAATCGGCCATCCTTCCACGGCTTCGGGAATCGTCCGGACGTGAGGCACGCGTCGAACAGTTCCCGAAGCCGATCGCCCATCTCCCTCAGGGCGATTGTGAGGACCCTCCCCGGAATCCCGTCGGGGCCCGGAGCAGTCCTCTTGCCCCGTAAGCGTGCGACCGCGACATCCATCTCCGCCTCCGTCAGAGGCGGGATGGAGCCCGCTAAGTCCACCTCGGGGAAGGACGGCACCATCGTCGGGGGGGTGTGGAGGGGGTTCGTGTTGGGGAAAAGCCCCTCCAACACCCTGCTCAGGAGCTCCGGCTCTAGGGACTCCGCAACTGGGGACGTCTGGCCCCGGAATTTATTCCGGGCAGCCCTATACGGACGTCCCCATGGGTCCCTGTCGAGGCCTTCCAGGGTCACGCCCCAGGCCTCCGACTTCGCCCGGCCGATGGCCAGCTGTAAGTCCCACCGCGCATCGCGGTAGGCACTATACAGCTGCCTCTCAGCTGCCAGCTCCTCAGCTGACAGCTGCTCATCCGTGCGGCCCCTACGCCGCCTCCTACAGCGCGTGTAGGGTCGCCGCGCCTCCGAGCAGGCGGCTTGGAGATCCGCTATCTCCGAGCTCCACCAATACACCTCTCGGTGCTCGGGGCGACGCCGGGCCCTCGGCATGGCCATGTCGCACACGGCCGTTACCGCCTCGCGGAAGTGACCCGCCGCGATGTCCACTTCCGGGTGCGCGGGCCCTGCCTGCCAAGCTTGGACTATAGCCGCCTCCTTCGCCAACTCGGCGTCGAGGCGACTAATAGTCCAGCGAGGGAAAACTGGGCGAAGCACCTGCATGGACCCCCCTTGGTTGTCGGTGGTGGAAATCTCGAACCTTATGTATTTGTGGTCCGAGAGAGTCTCCACCTCCGACAACACCCTCCAGGCCCGGACACGTGCTGCAACAGCTGGGGTGGCAAACGATACGTCCACCACGGACCCCCCACGCTGCCGCACGCACGTGTGGACCGACCCTCTGTTAAGCAGAGTCAGTCCTGAGGCAACCGCCCACTCCCTGACGATCTCGCCACGAGAGTTAGTGGAGGGGGGGGGGGGGGGGGTTGCCCCAACAGTGGTAACCCTAAGGCAGCGCACCGCTATGTAATGTAACCTAACCCGGTGATCCATTGTCCGTGGTCGGCACGTACCTTGATGAATTTATTGGGCAATCCTGTCTAATAAATTCATTTGAGGCTTCAGATTCCCCATTTAGGTAACAAAATCATGAGACTACGTTTTACGTTTTATGGTAGGGATTTTTATTAAATTATTTTACAAAATGCACCAAAAAAATCTAGAAATACGTTAGTCTATTTTATTTATAGCATGCTAGTTATAAATAAAGGGAAAATTTGAATCAAGAACGGGATTTGAACCCGCATCTATCCAATATCCCCCTAAAACTGAGACATGCTTGCTTTGCTATGTTCAAATTTATCCTTCACCTATTACAACCATTTTCATCTATTAAAAGATACTTGATAATCACTCAATATTTGTGCTGCAACTGATTTTATATAGTAAGCAATTCTAATCCAGATCAACACAGAATAACAGAATACTTTTCCCGCATGTCCGCACTAAGCGTTTTGCTCAGTCATTCATAGTCCGAACGGCCAAGGAATGGAATGTTCTTACAGCAACAGTATTTCCTTCTGGGTATAACCTGGGTTTTTTTAAGTCAAGAGTGAATGGGCATCTCATGGGCAAACGTGCTCCACCTTAGACAACTTCGTCACTTACCATCAGGTGAGTTGTTGTCAAACGTATGCCCACTTTAGCATAAAAAAATTGAGTTTCCGTGGGGGAAAAGGGTAATTTTAGTTGCTATTCTTTTACCACATTGGCACTTAACATCAAGAGAAATGTGATCAAACGCAAGCCTGTCTAGTATAAAATAAATTGCTGGTAAAACCGCGAGACGCTTCTAAAACCAAAATATTTTTACTCGAGAAGCCTGATGTGCTGTAGCCGAAAACAAAAAAGGATCAATTTTTATTACTGCCTCTACCTTCAACAAACACAAAACGCATCTACACTAGCACGGCAAATTCAAATTTTCTTGCGTTCTTTTAACAATAGTAGCTTAATTACTCAACGTGATTACATGAAAACTGATTTTGCGCAAATAAATAGAATGTATCAATAAATTACAATAGATAATAGACTGAAAAACTAAGACGAAATTTGCTTATTGCCATTTGTCGCTAAACCAATGATATCTAGGAGATACTTTGAATTCGTAATTTGTTGATACATTCTATTTCTTTAAGTTAAATCAGTTTTAATATAATCACGTTTAGTAATTAAGCTATTATTGGCAAAAGAACAAGAAAATTTGAATTTGCAGCGCTAGTGAAACGTTCCACCTTAATAAATAACAGTTGTCCAGTAATGTCATTCACCTATGAATAAATAGCCTAGACCAGGCCCTAGGAATCCTAGGATGGTATACTTACGCCAGCTCTAGACAAATCCGCGTGGTGCCCGGGGCATCCCATAATGACTTTATTTCGGGGCTGGATTTTGTGTATGCGTTGAGATTTTCGGGTTTTATGGATATACATATATAAATATACTTGAGACATGTACTTGGAGCTCTTATCTTCCAAGTACAGATTGGTGGATGACACAAATTGTTCTCAAATTTTGTGATTCTTGAACACGTAGGTTTCAGCGTTGTGAGAGAGAGTGCTAATTACGCACATCATTAATGGTGGGTGCCGAACGAGATATGAACCAGGGTCGGTCACAGTCAGTCACACGGGCTAACAATTGAGCCACACTCGTTCCATGCATTTATCTGCCTACGTAAATGAAACAGCTTTGTCTGGCATTTGTAGCTCGCTTGATACGGGGTCAACGATACTGTAAAATAACAGTAAAGAATCTAAAACGTTTTTGATTCATTATCATTATATAGAGCTTTTCATGTTTTTGTCCTTTATATGGCAGTATTAGTTTTACTAGAATCACACATTCTTTTCAACAAACTAAGGCTCGGCCCAGACGGGCCACCAACCACAGCGACCGGTGGCCAACAACGAGCTGTTCACATCACACACTTTTCATACATTTTGTAGGGACTCACCGCACACGAGTGGTCAGTCGCGGCCACGCGCTACAGCTGTGTCCGCGACTCGCTACTTGTGGCCGCTACACAAGACCGATACTCGTCACTGACGTACCGTGAGATAGAGCGGGACATAAAATGTGGTGGCTTCCAAACCGGTGGCTGTCACGTGCTCCGTTGCTGCTGCGAAATTAGTGGTAGCACGCCACTGATCGCTGTGGTCGGTGGCCCGTTTGTACCGAGCCTAACTGCGATAGTAAGACGACACAGGTATTTTTAGGGTTCCGTACCCAAAGGGTAAAACGGACCATATTAGTAAGGCTCCGCTGTCTGTCTGCCTGTCTTAATAAATATTTAAGGGGGCTCCCATACAACAAACGTGATATTTTTGCTCGTTTACCAGATGAGTCATAGATGGCGCGGCGCTGCTTTAAATAGTATTGCTACTCAACACTAGATGGCAGAAATAGATAATAGTACGGAACCCTTCGTGCGCGAGTCCGACTCGCACTAGGCCGATTATTTACAGTAATCAACTACTAGATTATACCCACGGCTAAGCCATAGTTCTATAAAGAAACAGAAGCTTGAGGAAATTAGAGTCAAACCTACAACAGATTATTTTAATAGAAAATCGAAACATGGAATCGTAATTTTGCAACAAAACTGCCTGTGGGCCCATACTAGTTTTTTTGTATAGAACACACATATGATACATGGAGGAAGGTTGATGTAGGCATAAAACAAAACGGCCGACTCAACAGCTGATTACAGCATACACCAATGTTTACATGTGTTTGTAACATATAATATGAACTGTAGTAGTGTGTGTCTATCCTTTTTTCTAACAGAGGCAGGTAAGTATTATCCATTAGCGTTTACACCTGATGTCACGTATAAAAAAAATTCTCAAGTCATTGCCACCTCTTAACTTTTCTGTACACCATAACAGCATTTAAAAACCACAGATTTATTCGTTACTAGCTGACCCGCTCCGGCTTCACATGGGTAAATTAGTTTTACGCCTTATCTCAGTCTAAAGGAAGAGAGAAGGAAGAGGGGAAAAGATAAAGGAAAAGGATGAATGGATGTAGGTGAAAGGAGGCAGGTGTGCCAGCACCTTTCACCTTCATCCATTCATCCTTTTCCCTTATCTTTTCCCCCCTCCCTTCTCTTTTTCTCATAGTACAGGATAGTAGTGGCTTCGGACCTAATACTGAAAGTTGAATGTCTGTAATTTCTCAACCACAAAACCTTGAAATATTTATGAAACAATAAAACTAAAACACCCCCTTTTAACAAAAAAAAATGAATGAAATCGGATCACGCGTTAATGAATTACAAATACGTACATATTTTTAATTTTGTCTCCTCTCCCGCGGGAACCGTGCTGAATTTTGGGATTAAAAGTATCCTATAGCCTACCCCGTAATATGAACTCAAATCATGCCATGCCAAGTTTCATTAGAATCCATTCAGTAGTTTCGTGATGAAGGCAAGATACAGACAGACAAAAATGAAAAAAAATATAGTTTTGGCTTTAGTATCGATTATAGAGAGCTCTCCAACAAAATTTTCAAAATATCTTTAATCTACAGAATCGACCCTGTTACAGTTTTATTATAAGTATAGATTATTTGACCCGCCTCGGCTTCGCACGAGTTAATTAGTTTTACGCCTTAAACCTGTTTATGGTAAGAGGGAAGTGAAAGGGAAAAAGATAGGGGAAGAGGATGAATGGATGGGCCGGCGAAGGAAGGCCTCCCTTCTATTGTCTCACCCATTCATCCTTTTCCCCTATCTTTTTCCCTTTCCCTTCCATCTTTCCTGCAACAGAATGAGCATAAATAAAAAAAAATACAAACAAAAAAAAATGTTCATAAAAATTATATTACATGTTTCTTTTTGCAACCGCACTTGGCAGTTTTAGAAAACAAAAAGTACCCTTAATGTTATTCTAAATCTGAAAAACTAGCTATAACCATAACAAATTTCACCATCCTATCTATTCCCGTAGATGCCGTAAGAGCCGGCAAAGGTAATATCCAGGAAATAGGCAGCAGCATTCTTCTCGGTACATTAAAATCTTCTGCGATCACCGGCCAAGCATGGCGATTACGGCAAATCCGCCCCTATGATAAGCGTCCAAAGTGACGTTTTATGGGGGATGCCTATGTTCAGCAGTGGACGTCTTTCGGCTGATGAAGAAGATACCAAATATCAGCAAAATCCGATCAGTTGTTCCAGCCTGATGGATGCGTGTTCAAAGGGACAGACAGACAAAAAGTTAAAAAAAAATTGTTTCCACTTCTATATCGATAAAGAAGTGTAATGTAATCAAAATTTGCAACGCTGAAATTGTTATTCAACTAAACAATAGTTAAGGCACTATTAATAAAACAATTGTAAAAAAATCGACCTTCCACGAAATATGTTAAAAGCAAACTTTGAAACCGAAAACTGCAACATGAAATCTGCGAGCTCACGCCTCATTCGTTATTTTTGCAGACACGTCGTGACATATACGCTCATGAGTTTGGTGAGTAAAATAAGTAGAATAATAAAATATCAATTACAATAAAAATACAATGAAAAAACAAGGGCAAGAATCGGAATCAATACCATTAAAGAGCTGATAATAAAACAGAGACATTAGTGGAAAACCTAATTTAAATAACAATGGTGTTTAATTCTTTTAGAATTGAGATCGATGTTCAACCACACACGTCTTTCGTTTGATAAATAATGATTAATTATAAACAAATTAATAAAAATAATAACGCCCAACAACATAGACCCTGGACCCTAACTAGAATTCCCTGTATCTAGGGACCCAGGATCTACGAGAACCATGGTCCCACAACACCCAGACACAGAACAAGTATTATATATTATACCTATTTGCGCTTTTAATGACAGTGAACAAACAAATATTTTTCAAAATTATGAAATTATCAGAGAATAGGATGTGGAGAAAGAAATATTTACCTACAACGTAAATCACGTCCGGAAGACGTCCACTACTGAACATTAGCTTCCCCAATAGCGCGCCACTTTGACCACCCAAAGGCTTTTCTGAAAGGTACCTACATAAAATAGTTTTAAAATTGTACAAAGAGTAACGAAAAAATTCTAGGTCTGTGGTACAACCAGTGCAGCCGTGTGTATAATCGTTAGCGACTACAGAACGTTGCTGCCGCCATGCGCCATACATATATCAGCAAAATGTGCCGGTCACATTTGAGGGGAGCACACAGAATTCTACTTGAAATGATGTTTGCACAAAAGATGCTCAGCTTCGCAGCCTCCTATGTATCTTGTAGTACCTACTATTCCAGATGTGTAGGTGGTGATTCAAACGGGTATGCATGCACATCATTTCACTTTAATTTTATTTTGGGCGTTGCTTCGTAGTTTACTCGACGCTACGGAATTGGGACGGCCTAGTTTTGTTGTTTTGGGCCGTGGAGCGACAATATTGTTTTACAACACGTTTTATGATGACAGTTTGAAAAGTTGCGATAAAATTGGAAATTGAGGAACTATTTTCAGTCGAGTTTCGTTTGGGGTTTAATATTCGATTTAGAAGCACGCCTACACGGATACGTTAATAACTACAATTATAAACTACAATGGCCCTTTATACCTTTTATACCTAATTGGGAAAATGGAAGTGTTCAAGGAAATATAGACATCAATCCTAAATATAGACAAGCAAATGCTCAAAGTGGCGCTCTATGGGGAGGCCAATGTTTAGCAGTCGACGTTTTCAGGGTGATGATGATGATGATTAATAATAATATAAATATCAATCGAAGGTTTCACATGTAATGATAGTAACATTCAAAAATAACCTATGTACTTGCAATAAATTATCTGATTTGACCTTTTGTTTTCTTGAAACTGGAATCTCGTTTTGTTTTACGAAAAAGATATCCTGAATTATAACACACGCTCAGACATACGTAACTATTTCAGTTTTTTGAGGAAAATTGGAATGAGCCAGCAAATATTATGATTCTTCTTCTTCTTGTCGTGTAGGCAAGTGGTCAGCCCTGGTGTCAGAATTTTTAGGCTGCCCAAAGGCTCCTGACTTGGCTTAACGACTATTGTCTTACGACAACAGCCGGGACCGACGGCTTAACGTGCCCGATATTATGATGACTACGATTCATTTGGAATAGGCTAGTGTCCTGCTATTAAAAATTAACAACTTAATATTATTTTAATAAAGTAGGTTAAAAATAAATGCAATAATTGAAAAAAAAAATAGTAACATCGGTGTATAAATCATGGAGTAATAAGCTTTCAAAGTTTCTGGAGGGGGGATCGCCTGTCCCTTTCACGCAAAACAGAGCTTCCCCACAGTTACTATGAAAACGCACGTTAGTGACGCAACATGCCAAAGAGATTGTATGTAAAGCTACTACAGCTTAGTAATGAGGACTATGAAGCAGCAAGAACTGACGTCACTGCACGTTTGAACTGTCTCTTTCTATTCCTGTATTTTAAAATGCTTGTAACTTTTTAATTTTTTGTAATCATAGTGTTCACGACTGTTTATTATTTGAGAAATATTATTAATTTGTGCAATAAAAAAATAGCACATACAAGCCTAGTCATAGTGTGGGTTCCAGTAGCTGCTAAAACGCCAAGAACGCTACGAAATTATGCCACTTTTTACCCAGACAAGGCCTTATCACATATGATCGTTCCAGTCAATGTGAACGAAAAAAAATAACGATAATTTTGTTCAAGTGGAACCCGCAAATAATTGTAGCACTAAACGCTGTGACGGGCTCAGGTGGCCTGATGTAGCGGCTTGCCCCGTTGCGGGCTGTATGTATGTCAGTCCTATTACCAGATGTATGGGTAGTTCTCGCGTAGATAGCGTACAATTACCAACGTTACAACCAAAAATTAGTAGGCTTCAAGTAACTAATCTATGGTAATTGGGTGTGAAGTAAATAATAGATGGAACAACGGTTCGGTAGGCCACGCATCGGCAACGCCCCGGGTGTTGCAAGTGTCTATAGACGACGGTAACTGCTTACCATCAGGCAGGCCGTCAGCTTGTTTGTCTGTCCGTGTTATAAAAAAAACACCTTTTCATTTATCTATCTATTTCTTGTTTATCCAGAAATTAGCAGTTGCAGTTATATGTCTTGACGCCTCTGCCGACCTAAACATATGAGTATATCGAGTACAAAATGTGTTCACAAACTCAAAGACGGCATTTATTAAATAAACAGAAGAGGAGAAAGATTATTTGCGCTGGATCCCCAAGCCTCAAGCGTGTCGTCCTAAATGCTTTAACATTACCTCCAAAGGTTTATTGGCTTCGCAGCTATTCTCAGCATCTTTGAACCCTAAAATATCCCAAGATATTCTGGCTATGTAACCGTGGTAGTTATGTTCCCTCTATATTTATAAATATAGGGAACGTTTGTCTGTCTAAATTATTTATTTATGAAACACCAAAACAAATTACAGCCGCTGCCAAAAAATATTTTATTGGTGTGATTTTATATATTTGCTGAACTGTAAGTACCACTTATTTATAGATTTTTGTGAAGGTAACATAAAGTTATTTTAAGGTTACTTAGAACGGCGTGACGCGATTATGATGTCAACGAATAGGTATGTGTGTAAAATGGGAATGGATGGTAATATTCACATAAAATAGAAAATAATATACAAATTATAATTATCTATAGTTTTGTATTGTGTGTATACAAGCTACTTTCATTTATTAATGTTTTTATGCTCAAAACAAATGAATAAATTTAATAAACATCGTAGAAAAGTATGAAATTTATGATAACTTCATTTAAATCTAGTTTGTAATTCAAAATTATGTGGAAAGAACTCAATAAGTAAAGTAGGTAGTAAAATTTAATTAATGGAAAGTGAACAATGCTCGAGGTGAAACTATAGCATAACCAAGTGATGAAAACCTTTACCCATCATTCAGGTTGGTGGATGCTTGAACCATAGTATAATTAGTAAATACTGATGATGGCGTACGTATACAAGTTGCAGTAATCCAAAGACTTCTATGTATACGCTAGACAGCACATCTCTAACTTGCACTGTCGACCACTGCAAAGACTACAAATGGCGTCTTCTCGCTCATACGATGCTCGGCACTCAAAGCGACTGCACGTATATTGCAATAAAAATAATGATCCGAAAATGCCATCGTGAGTGTTTAGATACTACAAAAACCAGTCAGGTAAAATAAACAAACGCGGCGGAATCGCTTTTAAACAATAAGTTTAGAATTTGGAACAAAATACACCTAAATAAAATATTATTTTGTCGATTTATAATGGCGCCAGAGCGCGCGGCGGCAGCCATATTGGCAGAGTGCACGAACACTGACCGAACAATACAACCTACAAGCACTAGCACTGCGTGTTGGGATCGTTGGTTAGACGATTTAATCTCGTAAAGCGCTGTATAGCGGATTTTAGTTTAATTATACCAAAAATGGCAAATATTTATGCTTCCCATAGCTTCTCTAGTACGTACTTCGTACCCCCGTAGGTTAGCTAGAACGATCGCGACTTTCCTTATGGTTCACTCTTCAAGTGGACGTAGCCTTCTCAATCCTCTTATCCCGGCAACGGCCCAAGCCGAGGCTCGCACCCCAAGAGTGCCCTTGAGCTAGTTGCCTCCTATTTTTGACGGCTGGGTGCCGTATACGCCTGCCCTCCCGCCCGATGACGCTGTAAACGTCGATAGAGACCAACACCACCATCGTAGGCCGCGTCATCACTTTCCATCAGGTGAGACAGTGATCAAATGCCATGCCTATAAATTGTAAAAAAAAACAGCATTAGCCCGTTATAAAAAAAATACACATACCTCTTTGTAGTAATCCTGTAACGTTCTACTACATCTTTACTAAAATGATCAGAACCAAGGAATCATTAAATTGTAATAAAGATAAAACAAGAGAAAACATTGCGCTAATTCACTGTTATACAGTGCTTATTGCTTATTAGTAATGTCCGTAAGATTCCATTTACATAACGATGAAGGCAAAAGCTACGCAAAAGGTGAGGCGACACCTGCCGAGACCGGTGTGACCGCAAGGTTTCTACATAAATCGATACGCTATCAGTGCGGTGGAGTTTTGATTACATACTGTGGTTCTCAGGTTAAAATAACATCTTCAATGTTAAATATAGGTCACTGAATAAAGTTGTTTTTGAAAACGATAGTGGAGCTAAAGTAAACATCTTGAAGAAAATCCGGAAATAGTACCTATATTATAATTCAAATTTTGCCCGCGGGGTCCCGGTTTGCAAATAGGACTACCCCCATCTCTTCCCGTGGGTGCCGTAAGAGCTGGTAAAGGGAATATCCAGAGAATGGGCAACAGCATTCTCCTCAATACATTAAAATCTTCTGCGATCACCAAGCCGCCTGCCAAGCGTGGTGATCATAGCAAATCCTCCCCTATGATAAGCGTCCGAAGTGACGTTTTATGGGGAAGGCTTGTGTTCAACAGTGGACGGATGTCTTCCGGCTAATGAAGTGATGTATAATTCAAATGGGGTCTAAGCGACTCCAATTGCCTTTAGTTTTGTACTGAGGAGTTCCATACGGTTTCTTGCATGTCCATGATTAGGTCTGCTCACCAAGGCTCACCAATTAGCAATTTTCTATTATTATCTCTAATATTCTACTATCCTTCCTATCCTATCCTACTAGTCTTATCCTACTAATCCTGCTAGTCCTACTAGTATTATAAATGCAAAACTTTGTGTGTGTGTTTGTTACCTTCTATTTCGTTACTACTAAACCGATTTTGATGAAATTTGGTACTATTTTGTGCTTATACGCTGAATTAACACATAGGAAATTTTTATCTTATTATCTTATGCCAAATTCGTGATGCCTTCATCCAATGGGCAGTTGCTTCTTCCCGTACCTACTTCATCATGTTACCACATTGACACTGAGACCATTAACACCCAACGATCATACACATAGATCCTGGACAGATAGCACCACCTAGAACTGCTTCTCGCCACCTGCATTCAACGGCTCCCGCGGTTTTCACCAGATCGTCAGTCCACCGAGTGGGGGGCCGGTCTACGCTGCGTCTTCCGGTTCGTGGTCGCCACTCGAGAACCTTTCTTCCCCATCGGTTGTCAGTTCTGCGAGCGATGTGGCCTGCCTATTGCCATTTCAACTTGCTACTTCTAAGAGCTATATCGGTCACTTTAGTCCTCCTGCGTTAGAGGCTGCCTGTATGATGGCTATTATGAGTTTACAATAAAACAAATATTGTCTAAATCGATTATTAATTGGCGGAGATATGAAAATGTCAACATACGCAAAAACACACCTACCTATAGCAAAATCGGGAAAGGTAGCATGCTTGGATCCGCTTAAAAATTCAAGGAGCTACACTCGACGCTCACAAAAGCTTGGCGCAGAATAATTGGCAAAACAATGATACTCAACATTCGAGACGAGATGGAAATGAGAAATACCCATTTTCAATAAACATAGACTGAGGTTAGTATATTCAGAAGGTATTTCTCACCCAGCAAGCAATCAACTTATGTTTTTATAAAAGCTATTAGCTAAAGTACACTCAAAAATAACAATGGTGTTTTAAAACGACCAACGATAAAAATTAAACATTTACGCCGTAAAAGCCTCAAAACTTATTAAGTCTTAATAAAACCCGCTACCTAGACCTACTTGGACATACAAAAAGCTGGGAAACAAACCCGAGCATTATTAAATCCGCTTAATTTTCCTTGTGAAAATATTTATACAGAGCGACCTCAAAATTAGAGATGCGCAGAGTTTCCGAGTCTTGAATTCAAAGCTACATACAATTATGAGACTTGACTTGTTTTGACGGGATTTGACAATTATAATCTAGAGCTATTAGCCAACTTTATTGAACCGAGACTGCGCGATTTGCGCCCATTTGGGCTCGAGGCATTTTCTTCAGTTTTGGCTGAGTTTCAGATAATAAAGTTTCAGCTACTACCTACTTGGGTAGCTACCTAGATAGAGTGAATAGGTTTTACATATAATTTATTTATTTATTTATTTATTGTGATAAAAACGACAAAATCAATTACAATTACCACAAAATATTTCATACAGAATTAACATGTCAAAGTGTTAAATAATAAAAAAATAGGTACAATGAATACAACAACAACACAAACACAATACAAATTACAATGTCAAATAAAATAAACTCAGAGTTAAACAAAAAATAAGAAAAGTTATTCACTGTCATTGCTATCGGGACTACCCGTATTGCTCCATTGGTCACTCATGCTTTCACAATATGTCAATACTGCAGCAACAATAGCTACGCTACAACTTGGGTGCCTAGAGTGAATACGTAGGTAGGTACCAGCTTCAGCACTAAAGTTGCTTATTGTGAGGAACATTGGTGTAAAACGCAAACTTTTTCCGAGGGATATTTACTACGCCTCTTAGTTTTACCAGTCATCACCATCGTCATCAACAGTTTGAACACTGCTGAACGTGAACATATTAGGCCTCCCAGAAAGCGCTACTTTGCTTGTCTCTTGCATCCATCGGCTCGCCGCGGTTTTAGTTTTAGGTTTTAACCAGATCGTCGGTCTACCTGTGGGGCCGGAATTGGCCTATGTTGCGTTTTCCGGTTCGTGGTCGCCACTCGAGAAACTTTCTTCCCCATATCGGATCTTCTTCTTCAGTTTACGAGTGATATTGCCTGCCCATTGCCATTTCAACTTGCTAACTCTAACAGCTATATCGGTCAGTTTTTCTAAGAGAACCCAATAGACGTATCAGGTATATTAACGAAAGTCTGAATTCGTTCTTTACGAAATTTTTATAGTTGTAACCATTGCGCAACTTAAGACGAATGTAACAATCAACTCAAGATCCGCAAACTCAAAGTTATCAAGTTTAAGCTTCAAGAACTCAAGCCCTTTGCATCACTAGAACGCCCTCAGCATTCAGTCGGTGAATTAATGAGAGACTTGCTTAGACAAGGCATGTTCCTTCGTAGCTGTAACTCAGCGTGTTTGCACGCTGTTACGGCCTGTAGTGAGATAATGTAGAGATCAAATACACAAACACACGCTAACTAATTAATTAATGAGTACGGTTACCTACCAATAATATAGGTACCTATTAGCATGTGCGCTTCGCAATCTTACGGCGCCGGGTTCGATCTTCGGTCTTGCACCAATGACTTAACTAGTATGTTACGTGCAGTTTTCGACTCCATCGCTCCGTGCCTCGGAGAGCACTTTAAGGGAAAGTCAGAAGCCTGATAAAATTTGACGCCTGCTCTAACCATCCCTGTTATTGGTTCCTTATGGGTTGCGAGGTCAGGTGGCAGTCGCTCGTGTAATTCTGGTAGCTCGCCGCTACAGGTTAGATTGGTAACCGAACCCAATAACAAACAGAAAAAGGCAAATCTTACGTTATACCTAATTTTGATTGTGTGATTTTACAAAAAACCTCCCTAGTCAAATAAGCGTGTATAAGTCTGTGTATGTAAGGGTGTTTGTGTGTGTAAAAATGTGTTTCTGTGTATGTTTTTGTATATCATTGCCTGCACACTATAATTTTTAAAAGTAAAGTAAATAAGTTGTTTGTTTGAATGTTTGTCTGAAGTGCTTTCTGAAATTTCAGAACTGATTCTGAAAATGTTGTCACTGATAAAAAGCTACAGAATTTTGATGTATAAAGACTAAGATGTAATTGTTTTTGTTACGGGCAATATGCCTTTATACTTTAAACTAACTACAACAATAATAAAAACTTTACTATGTATAAAAAACTACTAGGTACACACTACCTACTACAAAGAACATTTGGACTGTATACTAGCCGCGATGGCCTATAGACAGTCCAGATGTTTTAGCCCACTACCGGTAGGTAGCATAATACCCACCATTCTGGAAGCATTGCCTCGTTAAATTGCAATATAAATAAATAAATATGTGTGGACATTTCACACAGCGCCATCTAGCCCCAAACTAAGCAAAGCTTGTACTATTGGGAACCAGATAACTGCTACAGTACTTAGATACTTTTAGTTTATAAATACATACATAGAATACAATATAACACCCAGACATAGAACAAACACCTATATGTTCATCACACAAATGTTTGTCCCGGGTGGCACTCAAACCCACAACCTACAGTTCAGAAGGCAGCTTAGAGCTACTACCAACTGAGCTATCAGGCCAGTCAATGCTGATTCGATGAGCCAAATAAGTGAAATTGTTTTATTGGCTCCTGTAAATTGGATAATTATTACAATGGACAAGAAACAAAATAACATGTTGATTTTTTGTCTTTGATAAGTTACCTACAAGTAAAATCACATCATAATGTGTCGTCATAACTTATTATATGGCGATGCATTTCCAACAGCAAATTTAATTAAATCAAACCATAAATGATATGCGACGATTTCCGCAGTAAGTTCCCAAACTCAACACCAACTTTGATTTGCTAACCATCTGAATAATAACTTTACTTAAACTAGCACTTACATAACTTATAACTTACTAATGTCTTATTTTTAACTTACATTACAACGTCAGCTTCCCAAAACCTGCATCGGGCCGCAGCTTTTACCTCAAGTCGAAAACTTAATATTTCGAGAGCATGCATTATGCAAGAGGGAGGCCGTCAGTGAATTCATTACTCTGTGATAGGCGGGGAGATGTTGTTTTAAGTAAGGTGATTTTAGTATGTTATTAGTCGCATGTAAAGTTACTGTAGCGGTTATTTTGTCTATGGTTATTGTTTTTTTTACTATGTGGTTTAAACATCATAATGAAGTCTTATGAAGAAAATGAAAAAAGCTTATTTGAAATTGATTTAATTTTTGAATTATATATAATAGGTACCTACCATTTACTTGTGGGCTAGTTGAAACGCAGTTCAAGTGCTACGTTCACGAAGCTGAGATAAATTATAACTATGATTACATTGTCTATTTCGTTACAAAAATGTAGGCCTATGGAGAGTAAAAAGTATTGAGTAACAAAAATTCGCCAAATGTGTAGTTTCAGATTAAGCAATATCTTTCAAATAATAAAAAATTTAATTTCTACTAACGTACAAAATTTAAGTAAACTTTACCCACAGGCTTAAAAATAAAAAAATGTGTTCTAGTCTACATTTTATTTTATGTAAACGAATGACGTGACGATCTAGTCGTTCGCCTGGTGTTAAAAGTCACGGCCACCCATTACAGATCGCAGTGTCACTCAAATCTAAGTTAAAGATTCGCGTGACACTGCGCACTGCGCACGTCATCCTGAGACATCACACAGTCTAAAAAAGATTTCTATGCTGTGAGATCAGTTCTTAAGTCTCATTTGCCCAGTAATTTCACTAGCTACAATGCCCTTTAAACTGGAACACAGTAGTGCTTGCACACAACTGCTTGGCGGCAGAATAACTGGCAAAGCGATGGTACCTACCTAGACGAACTTTGCAGAAAAGCCTATCTAGGAAAAAAATAAATCTGTTAAATTTGGTTTCCATTACTGACAAGACATCTCAAGACCAAAAAAAATAACTAAAAAACGAACGGCTACTACTTAAAATTAACGGTTGCTCTTACACTAATTTTGCATAATAAAACCCCAACAAGTAAGAAACGAATGAGAAAATAACGGTGTTCAAGAGTTGTGCCTTAACTTTTCCTCACCTCTAGCACTCAGGTTTGTTATTCCATCTTTACAATTAATTTAGAAAGATTTAATTAAATAATTAATTAGATATATTGAAATTAAAATTAATGATTTAAAGTGATAACAGGTTTCTCTTCTAGGCGAGCGTGCGCACAAAAACTCGAACCAAAATAATTATTTGCATTCATTTTATGTTTCAAGGTTTTTTTTATAACGCGGACAGACAAACAAGCTGACGGCCTGTAGATGGTGAGCAGTTACCGTCGCGTATAGACACCTGCAACCCTGGAGCGTCGCCGATGCGTTGCCTACCTTTTAAGACTATTCTTAGAAGATTATCTTACTTTAATATGTATTATTTAAAATTCTCGACGAATAGTCCTTGAGTGTAGCCACGTGTGCCCTGCGGCTAGGTAGAGTAACGACTTGCGGATAGCTGTGGCTATTCTGTTATAAAAAAACAACAGGTTCCAGGTTCAGGTTTTCAGGTTCTGTTGTTATGTATAGTTGTGTTGTGTGGTTGTTCTGTTGTGTTGTTGTGTGTTCTGTTGTTGTGTTGTTTGTGTGTGGATGCAGAGACCTGAATACCGAGTTCAGTGGAGACTGGAGAGGGCTATATATCTACTATCAGCAGTGTCACGAAGATAGGATGATACTAATTAAAAAACGGGATAAAATAAGTACAGGTGATAAAGTTTTATGTTAGATATAATACAAAATTAAGCATCACATAAAATTAGAAAGTAAAATTTATAAATTCTAAGCTTCACTGATGACTAAAAGTGTCAACCCAAATTGGATTAAGGGTGTCCTAAAAGGCTGTGAGGGTTGGACGCAAATGTCTTCACTGTACGAATTAAATTATGCTAAATAGGACTCAGGCGGGCTGTAATTATAACCTGCGGTGATATTTACCAAAACAAATATAATTATAAGTTATCCCAGGTCAAAAATTAAATTTGTGTAGGCGACTATTTTGAAAATACACTGACATACCTACCTAACCCTCGTCATGTAGGCCTTTGTATGTTACTATATAAATATATAGGATAAGAAACAAACTGAGATAACAGAAAAAAAACAGACGCCGTAATCAAAAACTAAAATTTGAAGCCATTAATACGCAATCATAACGTCATTATAACTACAGGGGTTTTACGTAGTTATATTCCGTTCCTAATTCAAATCATAATTTGCGACGACGCCTGACTTCAGTAACTTAAATACCTACTTAATTATATAACGTATAGTTACGTAAATGTAACAATTTTAATCAAAGAGAGCCACGTGACCTGGTAGCGTTAGCTACAATCGCGTCAGGTTACTAAGAAGCTCTTCGAATGCGGTAACTCGTCGTTCGTTAGAGAACTCCGATATTGTATTTACGGTAAAAGATCTAAGCGACGATAACGAACTCTAAAAGAAGACGTACAAGAAAAAGATGAAAGTTCAGCATCGTGTTTAACTGCATTTTAGTGCTCAGAATGGACAAAGCCAAGTCGAAATCTTATCATTTCTGTATCAATCTCGAAGACAAGGATGACAGAAAAAAAAAATTTCAATCAGATCATCCTTTATTAAAGTCCTTAACCTAAACCCAACACCATATTCATCATAAATATAGTACCTATAATCAGAAGAAATAATGCAAAGCACTAATGCTTAAACAACCTAAAAAAATATGGTACGTTACATTTATATCACAAAAGACTTTGACATGCCCACAATCAAAACACTTTATCGTTGAAATTGTACTATAGGTACTTTTTATACCGCCTACCCCACTATCGAGTGGGGTAGGCGGTATAAAAAGTATCAGGAAACGTATCCAAGTCGCTAAACTTCTGGTATTTTGATTGTAAATAGAATTGAAACCATTTCAGTATCCCAATGGAGCCGAAGGGTACATCGGCGGTAAGAGCTAGGATAAAGTGAGTTTTCGAACTTACCTATATTGCTTTGACAAAGCAAGTATAATAGAAGGTACGAGTTACGCTACCGTAGATAAATCCACTGCCCACACCGAATTCTGAAGCCGAATACCGAACCAAACTACTCAAGCGAATGAATTCTGTTCAGGCCCACCCACCAATATTCCAAAATGGGTATGAAGCGATTTTTTTTCCGCTAAATTCCGAAGGTAGTAATCGAAGTTACGCGTTTATTGAACACGTAGAGTAAATTGAATGAATGTGAG
The DNA here is from genome assembly GCA_910589525.2 of Ennomos quercinarius. NCBI lineage: Eukaryota > Metazoa > Arthropoda > Insecta > Lepidoptera > Geometridae > Ennomos > Ennomos quercinarius. Next base: position 12,901,016 of record OU342505.1, on the reverse strand, counting down.
TGAGTGAGTGAGTCAATTTATTAGAAAAGCTGTTTTTCTTTATTAGGCTGACGGCTGACGGGAGATTGATAACTGTTCAGTTTCTTTTATGAGAATTGACAAGACGTTTTTGATGATGAGCTGTACCTATTAATCCTATCTACACCACTATCTACACTATCTACACCACTATTATAAAGAGGAATGTTCGATGTTTGTTCTGAGTTTGGGTGTTATATTGTGATCTATCAGTTATCTGGTTCCTATAGTATAAGATTTGCTTTTTTTATGCGATTGAATGACGTGACAATCTAGTCGTTCACCTGATGTTAAGCAACATGGCCGCCCATAACAGTTGCAGTGTCACTAGAAACTTTAAAACAATAAAGTTTCGCGTGACACTGCACTGCGCACGTCATCCTGAGACATCACACAGTCTAGTAATCAGATTACTAGACTGAGTGATCAGATCATAAAGTCTCATTTGCCCAGTAATTTCACTAGCTACAATTTCAAACCGGAACACAGCAGTGCTTGCACGCTACTGCTTGGCGGCAGAATAAACTGACAAAGAAGAAGAATGGCAAAGCATTGGTACCTACCTAGACGAACTTTGCAGAAAAGTCCTACCACCTAGTAATTTTAATTTACCACCTAGCTTAGTTTGGGGCTAGATGGCACTGTGCGAAATGTCCACACATAATATATTTATTATTATTTACTTGTGACGCTACCCATAGTCACAACAGCTGTAGTGTTGCCATTTTACCTAGACACAGTGATTAAGTTTTGGGTCAAATTGAAGGTTTGGCTAAAAATTACTGAAAATTCCCGTAGCAGCCGTAAATTCAAAAATTTTAGAACATAGGTACATGATTGCGATTCGCTTATCCCAAAGAAGCTCTACATCGGACTTCCGTTTGGCTTGAATTCCTGTAGGGTTAGCACGGCCGGTAGACAAAACTGTCTTTCCCCTGTTTTACTCCAAGCAAGTATGAAGAAAGTGACGTAAAACGGGGAAAGACAATTTTGTTTACCGTCCATGCTAACCCAGCTGGGACCCACAAAATAAATATGTTGAGTTGAAGTGATCTGGTGAGCTGGGAATCTAGTGAGTTAAGAACCTGGTGAATTTAGAATCTGGTGAGTCGAAAATCTAGGGAGTTGAGAAAATGGAGTACTACATGAGGATTAGGCAGTGGAGTAACACTATAGCAGGCTGATGACGACGATACTTTGGTAAAATGGGATACATTTTTTAAACTCCAACAAAAACCAAACTACCTAAACGAGTGTTATTCTTGTCTCCATAAATCATCCAAAGCGTAAGTGTATAAAATTAGGTAGATTTAGATTGTAGGTATATTAATCCCGAAATACCTACCACAAAGTCAAGCGTTCAACTATTAGTTAGTATTGTATCTGATATTATGAATAACAAACGTAGGCGAGCTTCAACCGACTCTTGCGCTATGATTATAAGTTCTTCTCGTCTATGGTGTTTGCAGGTTCTCACTTCAAACCAAATTGCTGACTCACTATAATATCTTTAGATCTTCTGCGGTTTAATGAACTTTAGTCCCGCAATAAAGTCCGACCTACCTGTCATCATCTTGTAATTACATTCATGTAATAACACCTCTCTCGAGACAACGTCGACATTGTTTTGATATTAGGGCTTACGCTAATTACATATTCAAAGTAAATATCAATAGGAGGTATAGCTTAATTAATATTCAGTAAGCGTCACCTAATTGAATTATTTATTGTACGGTAGGCGTTACATATGAATAATATTATTAGACTGAGAGAAAGAAGTACCTACTATGAGAGTGAACAGGTATCTTCTAGGCAAGCGCGTTACATCCTAGACCGCATCGACACTTAACATCAGGTGAGATAGTGGTCAAGCGCAAGCCTATCGAACAATAAAAAAAAAAAAAAAAAAAAAACCTACTGTACTTTTTTTCTTAAGAGCGGTGGTGGCCGAGTTGTAGCATGTACGTTTCGCAATCTTACGGCACCAGGTGCGATCCTCGGCCCTGCACCAATGACTTATCTAGTAAGGTATGTGCAGTTTTCGATGCCATCGCTCCGTGCCTCGGACAACACGTTAAGCCGTCGGTCCCGGTTGTCATAAAAAATATCTATGGCAATCGTTACGGGTAGTCAGACGCCTGATAGAATCTGACGCCTAGTCTAACCATCTCTGTTACTGGTTCTATATGGTTTGTGAGGTCAGATGGCAGTCGCTCGCGTAATTCTGATTGCTTGCCGCCACAGGTTACACTGGGAGCCGACGCCAATAACAAATGAGAAAAAGGGAAAGAGGGTGATGAGAGAAAGAAGTACCTACTGTAGCTCCTTAAAATGAAATAAAAAGAATAACTTACAATGATCTTAATGCACAAAGCGCCGAATTTGAAGCCAAATCTGAAATCCCAAATCATCCTTCTTAATTGAGCACTGCTTAATAAGAAAAAAAAACAACTCAAATCCTTAAAAGCGTCACCTCATTACGGTCCATTGTTAAAATCTGAAGTGGCAGATTTAAGACAAAACGAGCCTAACAAAGGAAATAACGCGGAACAAAAAGGAGTAAAATTTTCAGTTGTTTTAACTCAACAATTTTACCTCCAACTCAAATAGTTTTCCAACAATCTTGATAAAGCAATCGACCGCTTTATTGTTCGACGGAAAGGAAATAAATTTTCTATTGCGGTGGTTATTGTTTTACCTCTAAACGGGCTGATGTGATAAGAAATATTTTCGCTTTGCTGAGTTGTTTTTGAGGGAGTCCTAGCATAATAACACACACATACTTATGCTTTTATTTCATGACGTAAGTGTGTGTGTGCAAGAGTTAATATGAGAGTGTGTAGTGTAGTGACTATGCCTACCTGCAGGGATGTCGTTTTCAGGGTTCCGTACCCAAAGGGTAAAACGGACCCTATTACTAAGGTTCCGCTGTCCGTCCGTCTGTCTATCTGTCTGTCCGTCTGTCACCAAGCTGTATCTCATGAATCGTGATAGTAAGACAGTTGAAATTTTCACAGATGATGTATTTCTGTATAACGACAAATACTAAAAAACAGAATAAAATAAATATTTAAGGGGGCTCCCTTAAGGGGGATACAACAAACGTGTCTTTTTTGCTCGTTTTTATAGATAATGGTACGGATCGACGAACCGGAACTTGGCCGGTTATTTTTAATTACTTTACTACTATTATAAAATTGGATACCCATGAGATACTCACTGACTGACTGATGATTGACACAATTGATCTCAGCTCTCAGAAGTGGTCAGTCAAAACTGAGTATGAGGCTGTATAGTGATGGGTCATGTCACCCCAGGAAAAATCTGACATTACCAGAAAATCGTCTCTGAGATGGAACAGGTCAACGGATCTCGAAATGTATAACTCGGATGGGTGTCCTGCTTTAACTAAAGTTGGAGTAAACCCTGGGATGTTTCCAGAGAAATTAAAAAAAATAGTGTTACCATACAAAAAATAAAAATTCCATACAAAATTGAAACGCTCATAATTCGGAAACGGTAAGAGGTATGTGGGTAGTGCTCGACCAAATGTCATAGAGGATGACGGGGGCTGTCAGATGGTTGTCATGAAAATCCAAGATGGCGGATTCAAAATGGCGGCCATTTTGAAAGTTGGTCCGATCGGGGTGATTTTTCGCATGAGGGGGTTTTCGGGGCCACACATTCGATATTTGAAAAAATATTTTGGATTCCGCCATTTTTAAAGATGGCTGCCATACAATTTTTTTTTCCCATTTTTGACGCATTGTTTCTCGACACCTATGGAAAATTTTGAATGTCTTTGTTGTGTTTTGTGTCCAGGTGATCGAGGTGTCTTCAAAAAAATTCGCGACCTGGTCTTCCGACCTTCGGTCACTCGAAGAGTCAACGGCCTGGCTAAACCATACAAGATAGGTCATGTGCGTTTTAAGGAATGTCATAGCAAACCCTGGGACGATTTTGGAGATGTCAAAAAAAATTCAAAATGGCGGAAAAAAAAATCCGCCATACAAATTTTAACCGTAAATGACGGCGAAACTATGACACTTTAGTATAAAGAGCTGGAACTAATATTGTTTGAAAGCCAGAGAGGAAGAATGACAAATATTTTTTTTTTCAAAATGGCGGAAATTTTGGCCGCGGCGGGAAAAAAAGTTTCACCGATCCTGATGAAAATCGATATCTGGGAGTCCCCAAGGATGATGATCAACATTCTGTAATCAAATTTTGACATGTGTCAACTTTCAATGGGGCTGCCATACAAAGGTGCTTTTATTGAAATATCAACTTTGCTTTTTTGCGCCTCCGTTGCGAGTGCTTTAGAAAAGTCGTTCTTGGGGATCAAGTATAGATGTTATAAGGGTAAAAATGCAATATCAGTGAAATCAATTTCACTCAAGATGCCGGCTGTAGACGTACCGACTCATAGTAAAAGTTGTCCGATCCGAATGAAAATCGATATCTGAAAATCCCACGGTACACTTGGTAGGAATGTGTAAAAACTTTTTTGATTCCGCCATTTTGAAATATTGCGAACATGCAATTTCACTTTTTAAGGATTTTTAATTCGCAAATAACACCGAAACTGTGAGACTTTTGTAGGGAGGATTTATTCTAATATTGTACAGTTTTGAGAGGGGCACACAGTGAAAAACTACTTTTTTCAAAATGGCGGTCTATTGGTCCGCGTCTGAAAGTAAAGGTGCTCTGATCGGGATATAAATCGATATCTGGGGGTCACAAAGGATGCTGATCAACATGGTTTGGTCAAATTTTGACATCTGTCATTTTTTAATATGGCCGCCGTATATACTATTATCGAAATTGCTGTTTTCCGTTTTATCGCCTATGGTACTACAGTTTCGGAAGGAGATAGTTGTAATTTTGACAGATGTCAGTGTGACAGATGTCAAACGTCAAAATTTTGACAGATGTCAAATTTTTTGATAGATGTCAAATGTCAATTTTTTTCCAACTTACCAAATGCAACGACGAGCGAAGCGAGCAGCAAATATACTGTAGTTTGGTATAAGTGGACGGTCACGACCAACACTTGCACCTGCACACTTGCACCGTGTGCGGGCCGCGTGCGGCCCGCGCACGGTGCAAGTGTGCCGCTTGCGACCTGCGCACTGTTCTAATACCGCTGTCAAGTGTAGACAGATGTCAATTTGATTGATTTTAAATGTCAAACTTTTGACAAATGTGAATTGTCAAATTTTTTGACAGATGTCAAATTTATTGACAAATATCAAATGTCAATTTTTTGGACAGATGTCAAATGTCAATTTTTTTTTCAACCTACCAAATGCGGCGATGAGTGAGTTAGTTTATTGTCTCTCATTGGTATAATTGGACAGTCACAACTAATACTTGCACCTGCACACTTGCACCGTGTGCGGGCCGCGTGCGGCCCGCGCACGGTGCAAGTGTGCCGCTTGCAACCTGCGCACTGTTCTAATACCGCTGTCAAGTGTAGACAGATGTCAGTTTGATTGATGTCAAATGTCAAACTTTTGACAGATGTCAATTGTCAAATCTTTTGACAGATGTCAAATTTATTGACAAATATCAAATATCAATTTTTTGGACAGATGTCAAATGTCAATTTTTTTCCAACCTACCAAATTCGGCGATGAGTGAGTTAGTTTATCGTCTCTCATCGGTATAATTGGACAGTCACGACTAACACTTGCACCTGCACACTTGCACCGTGTGCGGGCCGCGTGCGGCCCGCGCACGGTGCAAGTGTGCCGCTTGCGACCTGCGCACTGTTCTAATACCGCTGTCAAGTGTAGACAGATGTCAGTTTGATTGATGTCAAATGTCAAACTTTGACAGATGTCAAATGTCCCAATGCGACGACGAGCGAAGCGAGTTAGTTTACTGTAGTTTGGTATAAGTGGACGGTCACGATCAGCACTTGCACCTGCACACTTGCACCGTGTGCGGGCCGCGTGCGGCCCGCGCACGGTGCATGTGTGCTGGTTGCGTCCTACTCATGGTGCAAATGACGCTGTCAAGTCAAACAAGATGGCCGCCATGCAAAGTCACGCGCATTATCATTTTCTTTGATAAATACGGCAGTTTTGTACAAGTACTTGCAAAATTTAAAGTTTAGCTCCAAGTATAGCGTTTTGAATAAATGGAACGCCACGAAAACATCCACGCGGGCCGCTCGCGGCCCGCGCACGGGGCAAAATACTAGTTAGTTTATACGATTAAAAAACTCACATATTTATATTTAAAAAATCCACATTCAAACCTGCAGTTATTAATTGCCAGATTAATAAATAAATAACGCCCAACGATCACATACATGCCTGGACCCTAACTAGGATTCCCTGTATCTAGGGGCCCAGGAACTACGAGGACCATGGTCCCACAATACCCAGACACAGAACAAGTATTTGCGCTTTTTCTTTTCTGTGCACAAATACTTGTCCTGTCGCGGGAATCGAACCCACCGCCTCCGGGCTATGAGCCGACCTGCTCAACCACCACAGCACGGAGGCTGTCAGATTGTTTGTTTGTTGAATATTTATTGATTCTATTTTTATTTTTGTTTATTAACTGTTGAATATTTACCTATTGTTTCCATTTATTCGTAACAAACACAAAAAAAGTAAAAGTAATTGAATGAAACGTCTTTTCAATACTTGTTAAAGAATCCTGTCTTGTAAAATACAATTAAATAGATTATAATTCAAAGTCTGAAGCTGTTATAACTTTGATATTGTAATTAATTAAATTTACATTAATTTCACCAACAAGTTGACTTTGAACGAGCGAAGGGTAAATGCTCTCCGCGCTTAATTAGAATACTATTTTCATATCAGAACATTTGAAAAACTATTTGAGACTAATATAGAGGCGCCTTTGTGGTTTCAATTGCTACTATTTTCCCGCAGGAACTATTTTCGGGGATTAACAAGGATTTTTTTTTCTTTTTTTTTTACACATTACACACTACTTTTCGTTTAGCTATCAGCTTACGTTTGGGCGCAAGATGCTGTGTGGCCCATCGCTGCCAGTGCGGTACTGCAGTTGACCAGCTCGGTCATCACGGTCTCTCGTGTTCAAAAAGCGCTGGCCGAATTTCGCGCCACGCTAGTCTTAATGACATCATTCGCCGGGCTTTTACCACCGCCAATGTTGCAGCCATTCTCGAACCGAATGGTCTCATGCGTGACGATGGTAAAAGACCCGACGGAATGACTTTGGTTCCCTGGAAGATGGGGCGGCCTTTAGTGTGGGACGCTACTTGCGTCGATACTATGGCGCCGTCACACCTTCCCAAAACACACGTTAGGGGCTGAGCAGCTAAAACGGCGCAAATATAGTAATCTCGGTAGCGGTTACATATTTGAGCCGTTTGGTGTTGAGACCCTGGGTCCGTGGGGACCGGGAGCTCATCGCATTTTCCAAAGTCTATCAGAGCGCCTGGTCGATGCGACGCGTGACCAAAATGCTGGCACTTATTTGGCCCAACGCATCAGCATTGCAATTCAACGTGGCAATGCGGCCAGCATGTTGGGTACGGTACCTACCGGTAGTGGGCTGGAGCACTTGGAATGTCTATAGGCCATCGCGGCTATTATACAGTCCATAAGTGTTCTTTGTAGTAGGTAGTGTAGCCAGTTTAGTTTAGTTTAGCTTAGTTTAGTTTAGTTTAGTTTTTATTATTGTCGTAGTTAGCTTGAGTAATAAAGGCAATTTGCCCGTTAATGTGTAAAAAAAAAGGAATTTTCTTTGATCTCGGTAGTACCTAGGCAATCTCTCTCTCTCTCTGCAATATTTCATATTATATTTTTAGGTTTAAGACATTTACATTCATTTAAAGTATACATAATTCCCTTGCAAATGAAAATACACAATTTTAGTTTTAAATGCGAGTAGGAACGGTAACAACGGTAACAAGGTAAGTATCTATACTTATAATAAAACTGTAACAATGTCAATTCTATACATTACAGATTTTTTAAAATTTTTGTTGGAGGGCTCTCTATAATCGATACTAAAGCCAAAACTATTTTTTTTTTCATTTTTGTCTGTCTGTCTGTCTGTATCTGTTAGGTTAAGGGCCTTGGTAGCAGAGTGGCGCAGTGGGTTTTATGGGAATATGAAGTAAACCACTTGATTGAAGGCAATAATTAATTTATTTGCGACCGGCACGTCCGCCGTATTTTCTTAGACACTTTAGACAGCTAATCATAGCTAAGATGAGAATTGTCACAGACAATAGAAACTTTATTGCTAACCTTCATACGAAAACTCTTACACGCCCCCTCAATAAAGTTTCTCAAAACTTTTAAAATAAACTAAACATTAAACCCTTCTGATATTGGTGTGTGACAACCCTGATACCTAGCATTCAACACTAGAAACAAAATACTACTACACTTCTGGGTTCATGACATGACACTTCCCAACAAATCCCTACTCTATGACGTAACGCTAACAATAGATACCAATAGTCCTCCATTTTGTAAACATAAACACGCACAAACAATAAATCTTTTAGAAATAAAAAACACACACCACAAAAATAACTACAAACTTACACAAATCAGTTAAACATTAAATTTTTCCTAAAATTACTGAACTTTAACATGACACAAAGGCTTTGTTAAAATATCTGCCAGTTGTTTTCCCGATTCGACATATTTTAACAATATTAAAAACTTTTTAACACGAGTTTTAGATAGTTTGCCTGACATAATTCAGTAACTCCCCTATCCAAATCCTGCTTTACAGATATTCCTAAGTAGTTAGTAACAAGGCCTAGGTCTGCCATACAAAAGTTTGTCGTTAAATAATCTTTCAGGTATTTCATTTTATCATCAGTTGAACAACACAACAAAATGTCATCTACAAACAATACCAAGTACATAAAGCTGTCTTGTTCATATTTAGTATACAAACAGAAATCATTTTCAGACCTTACAAACCCTATATTTTTAATTACAGCATCAAACTTCATATTCCAGTATTTAGGTGACTTTTTTAGCCCATAAAGCGACTTATTTATTTATTTATTTATTTATTTATACTTCAGCACAAAAATAAATGTACAAGGCGGACTTAATGCTATGAAGCATTATCTACCAGTCAACCTGGATGTACAAGAAAAAAAATGGTAGCGGTGCAGTAAGATTAATGTTAGAATAAAATCGTGTTTATAAGAATAAAAATAAAAATACTACAAAATAATATATACTTAATTATACAAATAATATGATATACCTACTTACATAAATATAATTAATATACATAAATACTTACATAAAAACAAAGGGTATAAACAGTAATTATTAGGGGAGTTTTATTCAGCATAATAATTTTTAATGTAATAGATGCGAACTTGCTTTTTAAAGATTTAGTTTATACACTACATTCTTTTCGCAAATAGAACCTTTAGGAGGCTTCATATAAACTTCTTCATCGATTGTACCATACAGAAAAGCACTACGTACATCCATATGATGCACTGGTACATTTAACTTTGTTGCAATCGCTAACATGACTCGAACGGTGCTTAACCTAGCTACTGGAGCGTAAATATCATATGGCTCAAATCTATCATCTTGCTGAAATCCGCGAGCGACAAGACGAGCCTTAAACTCTGTTGGCTGTCCGTTTTGATCATACTTTACTCTGTACACCCATTTACAATCGACTAGGGGTTTATTCTCTGGTTTTGATACTTCTGTCCATGTGTTATTTTTTGCTAGTACATTTAACTCTTTCTCCATAGCTATCTTCCATTTTTCCGAGTTCTCGCTATTTATGGCTTCCTCGTAAGTTGCTGGTTCTGTCATTATACATAGGAAATTTGTATCATAATCACTATGCCATACTGGCCTTCGTGTTTCTCTCTTTTCCCTGTCCCTACTTATACTAACCAATTTTCTATTATCGTTTTGATCTTTAGTTGTTACAATTTCTTTTTCTGGGACTTCATATTCATCGTCTGATGACTTTCCTGAACATTTTTCTAATTCTTCTTCTTTTAAACATTCTTTGAAACACTCTCGTAATAAATTTGACGAATTTCCTTGTTCTTTCTTTTCCTCTTTGAAAACTACATCCCTTTTCACATCAACTCTTATGGTTCCTGGTATAAAAATCCTATATCCTTTGCTTTCAGTTGCACCTGAATCTCCATATCCGACAAATAACCCTTTTTCACATTTGGAGTCCCATTTCTTTTTCTTCACGTCAGGTACGTGTACGTACACTTCTGTACCAAACACTTTCAACTGGTTTACATTGTATGACTTTTGAAACCATATTTCATAAGGTGTCTTTTCCGGTACACTACTTTTTCCGGTTCTATTTATTATATATGTGGCAGTATTGACAGCTTCTGCCCACAATCTCTTACTCAGACCTTTTGCCATCAACATTGTCCTTGCCGACTCCACAATAGTACGGTTATCTCTTTCCACCTTACCGTTTTGTTCTGGCGTATATACCACTGATGTCTGATGTCTTATTCCTTTTTCTTCTAAAAACTTCATCACATTTTTGTTTATAAATTCTGTTCCGTTATCTGATCTTATTATTTTAACCTTGTTTCCGGTATCCTTTTCTGCCATTGTCACAAACGTTTTGATTTTCTCAAATACTTCATCCTTCTTTTGCAGAAAATGAACATGTCTATACCCTGAGAAATCATCTTTCATCAACAAGAAATACTTTGAACCTCCCAACGAAGTATTTTCCATAGGTCCACACACATCCATGTGTATCAACTCGCATGTTTGAGCAGTTCTTGTTGTACTCTCTGGTAACGGAAATTTATGCATCTTACCTTCAAGACATGCCTCACACTGTTCTTTTTCGTCTTCATATTTTATATTATTTTTATCCAACACAGACTTCACATGCTTAAAATTCTGGTGGCCTAATTTCTGATGACAAATGTTTAGACTTTCTTTTTCAATACTCACCGCAGCCATATCTTTGACTGCAAACTTCATTAAATATAATTTTCCTTTGCGGAAACCCACTGATTTAACATTATTTTCTTTCAAAATCTCACAGCTTTCTTTATTGAAACGCATTTGATACCCTTTATCCATGACACTTCTGACCGAAAACAAATTCACTGTCAGTTTCGGTACAAACAATACATTTGACAATGAGGTATTAATCCATTTCTTTCCATCATGTGATAGAACCTCTATAGTGCCTTCACCTTCGACACTTAATACATTACCATCACCAATCACTATACTGCGTGATGTCTTTGCTTCTCTGTACTCGGTAAAGAGTTCCTTCTTAAAGCACATGTGTTCACTGGCACCTGTGTCTACCACCCATTGGTCATTCTCACACATCGAAGCTACATAAGCATTTGAATGACTTTCTGTGTTTTTATTACTTCTTTCTTTACTCATACGCACTCTGCACTCTTTAATTAAATGCCCTGCCTTTTTACAGTAATGACACGTTATATTACTTTTGCAGTTACTTTTAAAGTGGCCCACCTTTCCACATGCAAAACACTTCTTTTCTTTCGGAGTAGTGTTAGCAGCCAGCGCAACCGAAGAACATTGACCTGCTGCGCCTGTCACTCTCTCTTCTTCCACCAATAAACGTGCAGTTAACTCATCTAGAGTCTGCTTATCTTCTGGGACTGACTCCCGCGCTGCCACAAAATGCTTATATTTTTCAGGAAGTGACAACAGCACTTTCGTAACCAACATTTTATCAGAAATAATTTCGCCCAATTGTCCTATCCGGCCTCGTAACTCTTCCAGCTTTGATAAAAAGGTAATTATATCATCACCGTCACATGTGAGCAAGAAAAACTTTTGCTGTTCATTATGAAGAGATGTGCTAGACTTTTTTTCATAAATTGAATGCAACTTATCCCACATTTCTTTGGCCGTCTTTTTATTTAACAAATGCACCAGGACTGATTCCTCCGTGTTCATGACTATGAGGCATTGGGCTTTCTGGTCTTTTCTGACCCAGTGATCGTCACTTGTTTTATTTGTTTCCAATACGTCATATATTTCCAGTGCTTGGAACAAAATTTTTACTTGGAATTTCCAGACATTCCAGTTACTAGCACCTGCTAGCTTTACTCCTGTATTTAGCTTATCCATTCTGACTGGTCTACTTCTTCTCGACTTGCCTTCTCAACTGAACAATCTAGTTCCCTTGTGGTTCACTTGTTTTACTTCAAATTCCTAATTCCTCATAAAACTCACGTTGCCTCCTGGGCCCATAACCTGTTAGGTTAAGGGCCTTGGTAGCAGAGTGGCGCAGTGGGTTTTATGGGAATATGAAGTAAACCACTTGATTGAAGGCAATAATTAATTTATTTGCGACCGGCACGTCCGCCGTATTTTCTTAGACACTTTAGACAGCTAATCATAGCTAAGATGAGAATTGTCACAGACAATAGAAACTTTATTGCTAACCTTCATACGAAAACTCTTACAGTATCTTGGCTGAGCATCACGGTGAAACTACTGAATGGATTCAAATAAAACTTAGCACGATTTGAGTTCATATTATGAAGCAGGATATGGGATACTTTTAATCCCGAAATTCAGCACGGTTGCCGCGGGGGAGGGGATGAAAGTAAAAATATGTACTTATTTGTAATTCATTAACGCGTGGTCCGATTTCATTCATTCTTTTTTTGTTAAAAAGGGTGTGTTTTAAATATTGTCCCGTAAATATTTAAAGGTCGTCGGTTTTGTGGTTCAGAAATTACAGACATTCAACCTTCAGTATACGTTCCAAAACCACTTCTATCCTGTACTATGGAAAAGAGAGAAGGGGGAGGGGGGGAAAAGATAAGCGAAAAGGTGAATGGATGAAGGTAAAATTAACACCGTTTCATCCATTCATCCTTTTCCCTTATCGGTTTCGCACTTCCTTCTCTCTTCCTTTAGACTGAGATAAGGCGTAAAACTAATTAACCCGTGCGAAGCCGGGGCGGGTCAGCTAGTAATATAATAACTCGAATATTAGGCGCGTGGCTACTTAATTTTAGTTTCCGCGCATTATTTGAGAAAAGTAAAAGTAAGTGGACTTACACATGTGTGTGCCCACATTTACTCGTTCGTCCATCAATACCTCTGTTTCTGGCCGCTGCAGTAATGTACTATAAAAGTAATGATATAGAGCATGGTGACCTTTTGTTAAAAATTTGAATAAGCTAAACAAATTGTTAACCAAGGCAAAGGCAAAGCTTTAAATGACTCGAATGTGAAATAAATAATTTACTTATACTCGTATAACTAAACTATTTTCATTCCTTTCGGTAACTGAAGTGATTCCGAAGAATTCCACTTTTTGTTTAGATACTGTGACATAAAACCGCTTTAGTCCCAAAAGTAGAAACTTTTCCAAAGCACAAAGGCAACGGGGACATCAAAAAAGTTAGAGAACCGCTCACTTTACCTTCACCGATAGCGAATCTACTGTTTTTATATAAAAGGTAGGCGAAGGTGGGGAAAACTTTTTTTCTATCACACTTTATGCTTATTTTATGGACGTGCGCTCAGGCACTTAGAAAATTATCCACATTGCGTCGTATATTTTATCTACATTAAAGGTACTGACAGTTTTCAGTAATAATGCGTTTTTACGCAAAGAGAGAAAAAGAAATAAAGAACAATCAAAAACAAACAACAAAAAGACATCTTCACACACAAGCTTACGCTACAAAATCCAGCGCAAAACTAAGCTGAGTTTGTTCAAACACACCGGAACACGATCAAACGGCGCGTCAAACACATAACAAAAATATGAAATTTCATCAAACAAGTTCCAAACCCGATAATGTTGACAAACCGTTTAAACTAGCCTCGTAAACGATCAAAATGGTTTGAGTCAAACCTAAATTTACGTGTTTCAATCAAACCGTTTGATCGTCTCGGGGCCCCTCACCTCTCTCCTGCCTTCCTGCCCCCTCGGTTTCTCGGTATACCTAACCGAACAATAGTGTCGTTTCTTTCGTTTTTTTCTCACTTAGTTTTTAATTTTTTGTAATGTGCCTTTCAAAGAGTTTCGAAGATTACCCCCCTTTCAAAGCCCCTTACTTCAAACGTAAACGATCAAACCAACTAGCTTTCCGTTTATAAAAAGGTACTCTGTGCAACTAAGCCTCTTAGTGTAGATGAAGAAGAGAAAAATTACCGTTTTCCTACTACTCAACAAAAAGTTAATAAAGTGTCTATTCAGTGTTTAACAAGAACATTTTCCGAGGAACTAAACCCTATTAGCTTTGAGAGATGGCGAGCAAATTGGTTTAACAGTCGTCTTGCCAACTAATCGTAGACTATGACGATTGCTTTCCAAGTGGCATTTAGGAGTTGTATTTTAGTTGTATCAAAAGGAACTTCTGGGTGTTTTTTGTTGTAGTAGTATTATTATTTTCCACGAACCGGAAGACGCAGCGTAGGCCAGCCCCCCACTCGATGGACCGACGATCTGGTAAAAGCCACGGGCAGCCTATGGATGTAGGAAGCCAGCAGCCGCTTAAAGTGGCGCTTTCTGGGGGAGGCCTATGTTCAGCAGTGGATGACATCAGGCTATTGGTGATGATGATGATGATTATTATTTATGCTGTAGTTTTTACCAACTCGAAGGACCATGAATGACGGAAATGTTAATAACTCTTCCAAAAAAGTATTAAACGATTTAGATGTTCGTCAATATTATATAATTTTATTGAATCTTCTCAATATATTTCCTAAAAGTGGTAATAAATTTTGGAAGAGTGTATCTGACAGTGATTATATTGCAAAAAGAGAACATATACTTATACCTTGTCCATTTTATGAATGGTTTTTAGACAGCTCATGCCCATGAAGTTTCGTTAAAATTTCATACAAATATTATTAATATATATATTACTATTATAAATTTTTTTAATATTGTACTTCATGGAATTCATCAAAACTAAATCAAAATGTACCATTAATAAAATGAACAAGGCATAGTTGTAATAACTGAGTATGACAAATGATAGAGAAAAAAAATTGAGTGTACCTAATATTTACTCGCAACCTACGTAAATTAGTTTATTATGCGTTGCACATTTTAAGATATTTGTCAAGTTAGAGTTGCATCAACATAATTATGTAGCTACAAGGTGAGTTTGAGTTGGTATGTTATACCGAAAGAAGGGGACTGGGGGGGTGGGCTATCCCACAAGTTGTGAGAGAGCTTTACTTGAAACTGCGCGTTTCCAAACCTCCATACTAAAAAAAAAATTCACTCACAAAATTATATGTGCGATCGTTACGAAAGTTAACAAGCTGCACTAGGGCGATCTTCGAACGTAAACTTTACATGGCATTTCTTCAATGAAAAACTTTTAATTTAGAAAAGTCGTACAAGAAACATTGTCTACCTTGGGGAGTAGATTTACCCCATTCGGGATAATATTACCAATTCAAACTCAGATAGTATATGCTAAACTCAGAGCCTAATTAGATAAAAACGCAAAAATTATTCTGTATTGTGACATCAAATTATATACATGTATCGATTATTTACAAAGCGTAATTGAGGTTCACCAATACTTCATACAAATACACATTTCGTTGGAAAACCACGCGACTGACAGCTCCATTGTGAGAGGGATTCCGGTTGTCAATATACAGACAGACAGACAGAATGCTGGTTGTACTCATGCATGGGAGCACGACCCACTGAGTGCGATGATTGAATACGATTTGGTTTGTTGTTGATTCGGAACTTACGTTTCGATCCCATTTTGGGTACCGTTTACTTAAATTTTGGCACCCAAAATGAGAAACCAACATTTAAAAAATTTGCCACCCAAAATGTTGTTAAAAACAATTTGAACAGCAGTTTTTCATTGTTATTAATTTTTATATAAGTACGTATAAATAGTGCAATAAAAAGAAAACCAACAAGGAAGTTTTAGACATGGTAGGAGAAGAAAGAACGTTACTCAGTACCATAGAAGTCAGAAGAGGAAAGATAAGAACACTCGTGGATCAACGAAAGAAAAGGCAAATGTCATGTCGTACCAAGAGCTGAAAAGGCTCGCAGAAAATCGTGAAGAATGGAAGAAACTCCACAGACAAGAGTTTAGCTCTTAAACGTAACAGAGAGCGAAATAGTGCAAACTTTTACCCCGCCAATGAAAAATATGAACCAAAAGAAAGTACAAAAAGAGCGGGTTTATTCAGAGCTACTTTTAAAATAAAGAGCAAAGACAAAACATATTGTGGACACAGATCCGGCACTCTGACCTAAAAACTATCACACGTTTGAACTAATTGATTAAACCATAATACGGTGCAAAGCTAATTAGACACGTTTCACCTCCAGTACTGACTAATAGACAGTATCAAAGTATAAAAACCAAAGATTTTAGTAGTGACATCGAGAAGCAAATAGCGCTAAAAAAAAATGTTTACACTGTCTTGAAAAACCTTTAGTATACAATACACCCTAGCCGTGTGGTCCCGGTGGTGTACGAATAGGACCAATCTATCTCTTCCCGTGGGTGCCGTAAGAGCCGGATAAGAGAATATCCAGGGATTGGGCAGCTGCATTCTCGTCGCCGAGAAGTCTTTCTGTACATTGGTCACCAAGCCGCTTGCCAGGCGTTGTGATTATGGCAAACCCCCTTATGATAAGCGTCCAAAGTGGCGTTTTAGGAGGGTGGCCTGTGGTCAGCAGTGGATGTGTTCCGGCTGTTGATATGATACACCCTAGAGATAATATTCCGAGTTGGTTACCAAAAGAGCCAATTTGACAGTTATGTGTTATGTGACACGATTTTCTTCAGGACTTACCAGATGAATACAAATAATATTTGAAACAATCTTTAAGACTTTAAATCGAAAATCAAGCATCCTAAATTCATGCTCAAAGATCGTTAAACCGTTAAACAAAGTCTTAACTTCTTTAATTAACGTTATCGACAGTGCTCTAAATTTTGAGCAAATTTTACACTGGTTTCATGAAAAAAGATATTAATATAATCACCATCATTCTCTTTGCCTTTTCCCATTTGTTATTGGGATCGGCTCCCAATCTAGCGGGAAGCTACCAGAACTACACGAGCGACTGCCATCTGACCTCACAACTCATAAGGAACCAGTAACAGGCATGGTTAGACCAGGTGTCACATTCCATCAGGCTTCTCCCGTAACGATTGCCATAGATGTTCTTATGACAATCGGAACCGATCTTTTTTTTGCGCTGTTAGCATAATGGTTCTTAATTAGGTGTTGGTTTTTTAGCTATTACATTTCTGGTATTCGAGTTGATGTTATTACAAACTCATCTCTTAGCTCAAAAACATGCGAAAAAACTTTGACGAGATAACCAACGCACTTCATTCAGCATGCAATAACAACTGCTCCGAAATGCTTCCCATTTCTTCGCAAATCCAACCAAAAATATGGGAACTTAGAGGCCTAGCTTTACCAATTGTAGGTAGGTACTAACACTGTTTTTAATTTTGCTGGCATAATTTAGCTGCCATTTAAACTATTGTTTTAAAGTTCCGGGTGACACTGCAACTGTTATTGGCGGCCGTGTCACTTAACATCAGGTGAACGACTAGCTCGTCACGTCATTCAATCACATAAAAAAAAAAAAATATTACTAGTTCATTCAGAGATGAGCTGCGGACCCCCACTATACATATACTCACGGACCCCCAGGGGTTCGCGGATCACAGGTTAAGAAACACTGGTTTAGACAAAAGTATTTTCAGATTTCAACAGTATCGTATTTGAGAGCTCTTGTAGTGAATTAGTCTACCAAAAATAGAGTCCAGACTTCAGACGGAACAAACACACTTTGCTTTGTTGTCCAACTGAGACCGTCCATATAAAATGAATAGAGATCTATTTTTAAATGCAATTTAGTGTGAAACTGACCGTGTCTACACCGCTTTTGTCTCACTGTTTTAGACTATGAAGAATTTGCAACTAAAAGAGCACTTTTAATTAATTTTAAGCTATCATAGATTGATTTTCAAGTATAGACCACACTTCAGGTATATCTATAAAGATATTATAGTTCTTAAAATGTTAGCAACCAGCGGGATTTGAACCCGCGCCTTCTAACTCACCGGATTAGAAAGTCCGGTCCGGCCCGGTCTAATCCGGTGAGTTAGAAGGCGCGGGTTCAAATCCCGCTGGTTGCTAGAATTTTAAGAACTATAATATCTTTAATTTTAAGCTGTTTTTATGATGAATAAAATTACTACAGTAAGGAATTTGTAATTAGCATTTGCGGAAGTTACAATGTATGTCAATTTTATCGAAGCTATCAGAAGCTATCTTCATCATCATCATCAACAGCCTAAGACGTGTACTGCTGAACAGAGGCCTCCCCAAGAGAGCGCCACTTTGAGCGGTTGCTTGTCTCCTGCATCCATCAGCTCCCTGTGGTTTTCACCAGGTCGTCGGTTCATCTCTCGGCTCCCATAACGTATATTACCGCCTCGAGTGTAATCAACTTTGCACACTTATATCATAATGTACTATTACGTGCATATTTTAAAATAATAAGTACATCAGGGGACAACTTACGGTGAACGGTCTATCATCATTAACAGCCTGAAGACGTCCACTGCTGAAAATAGGCCTCCCCCAGAGCACGCCAACTTGAGCGGCTGCTCGCCTCCTGCATCCATCGGCTCCCCGCGGCTTTCACCAGGTCGTCGGTCCACCGAGTGGGGGGCCGGCCTACGCTGCGTCTTCCGGTTCGTGGTCGCCACTCGAGAACCTTTCTTCCCCATCGGTTGTCAGTTCTACGAGCGATGTGGCCTGCCCATTGCCACTTCAACTTACTAACTCTAAGAGCTATATCGGTCACTTTAGTTCTCTTGCGGATCTCCTCGTTCCGGAGCTTATCTCGCAGGGAAACACCGAGCATAGCTCGCTCCATAGCTCGCTGCGCGACTTTGAGCTTACTAATGAGGCCAACAGTAAGAGACCAACGGTCTATACACAATGTTTATTAGTAAAATAGTTATTTTCACCTCACTAGCTCGGAAAGATTCTCTTTGTCATTCGAAATCTGGGCGCAAAAACGCATTTTGATCGCTAGCGTGGAAAGTGTTTTTAAAGTTCGAACCTTTCTATTCAATAATTTTCTCGTCAAGAATTGAGCATTTAACCACAGATCTGCCCGAATTGAACCGACTTGATATTGCCAGTGTCCACTGAAACTTCATTAATACCACAGACTACCTATTAAAAGATACTTTTAATACATTAACCGAGCTAGTGAGGTGAAATAGTTATTTGTTATACAAGGCTGCAAAGTTGGTTTTTGGTGCGAGTACTTGAATTGAAACCTGAGCAAGTGAACAATACTAGGATTGAACCACGAGCGTAGCGAGAGATTTAAATGAAGAATCCTGAGCGTAGTGAAGGTTTCAAAAGTACGAGACGTAGAATAACTTTGCTGCCGAGCGAAACATACAACTTTTCACCTCACTACAGCAAGGTAAATGCAAGAAAAACAGCTTAAAAAGCTAAGGAAATATTAGTTTTTAGCTTATTAATTTAAGCATGGGTGGCGGTAACGCTTAATCTCAGGTAAATGACTAGCTCGTCACGTTATTCACTGAACATTAAAAAAAGTGTTTTTCATTTATTTTTCATGCAGTCGCCGTGCTGGATAGCGTATTGGCGGTATTGGTTATATACTCTTTGGTGCTGGACAGTGCTATTATTCTAAAAATGAGGTTACCGAACGAGAAAAAGAAGTATCTATTAGTAGGTAGTCTGTGGTATTAGTGAATTTTCAGTAGACTGGCAATATAAAAAAAGGTTAAATTTAGGTAGATCTGCGGTTAAATCCTCAATTCTTGACGAGAAAATTATTAAGTAGAATGGTTCGAATTTCAAAAACACTTTCCACGCTAGCGATTAAAATGCGTTTTTGCACCCAGATTTCGAAAGACAAAGAGAATCTTTCTGAGGTAGTGAGGTGAAAAGGTTTTTACTTATCTAAAATCTTCCAAACCACCGCCACTGACTGAAAAAGGTTGTTTCTCTGCTCAATACCTCTATATCGTTTCCCCATTTCAAGCACCATTTACACTGTCTTTTAGAACCGTACAAGTTAAATTCAGCAATTGCTATGCCATTGCAGACAATTGTGTGGATCCTTTACTGTTCCCAGTCTCCAGTTTATAGACCTGGGTACTGTGTACATATTGTATTATTGTCATTATGCATGTATATTATGTACCTTCGACTGTAGGTTACGTCTGATTGCTTTGGCTCTAGAGAACGTATTGAAAAGGGCAAAGGCTTTTGTCCGCTCAGGACCCATGTCACATAATAAGTAACAAGGTCTTTTTGTTGGTTCAGGACTAGTGACAAAGAATAAATAATAGTGCTCGTGAGATTGAGAAACGTGGGAATTTTTCCAGACACCCGTGGGTGGAAGGGAATTTGTAAGACCTCACCCATTGTAACATTTATGCTTGGTTTCCAATAAAATTGATTATCTAATTATATCTATGCATACCTATTTATTTATTTATTTAATAGCACACAAAACAGAATGCAATCTGTACAGCTACAAAATATTAAGAAAGTTATTAATATTGTTCTAAGTTACATTCCCAAACTATGTATGCCTAACTGCATTATAATTTATTGATTATACAAAAATACGCTACGGCTAGAGAGTTAGTATACATACACAGGACACAGGATACAATTACACACACACAGACTACTACACAGACACACACTACTACTACAGAGTACATGATAGTATATCATTTATTGATGATTATTAACGAGTAAAAAGTGCAAATGAAAATATTTTTTATTGAAAATTATGAAGATCACCGGCGCCTACCGTAGTTGGCATTAATGATTTTGATACTTTAGAAAGTTTTTTGTTTATTTTTATTACATACAATTAAAGGTAGCACTTAATTTTGAACTGTAGCAGTTTATTAATTAAGTTATCCCATTTTTTTGGAGTTATTAACAGTACCAAATCGATGCGTTAGATTTCATAAATTTTGGTGCACACATGAAAGGTGTCAAGAGTAGGTTTAGTTTCAAAGGATGCTAATGAATTAAATTACACCCAGTATTATTGGGAGTTGAGTGTTTTAAAGGTGTTGGTCATGTAAAAATATGCAAAAAAGGCAATATGGGTATAGCAAAAATTTACATACGCGCGTCATTGAAAAATGGGTCAGGAACTTTAAGGTTTGAAAAACAAGATGGTTGATGCTTAACTGAAAGTTGGAAAAGCTTTGAAGTTGGCCGTTCCTATTAAAAATAACCCCCAACAACGAATATTACCGCACCAACTTCGCATTTTCATTTCCGCTAAAAAACTGAACAATAGAATGTTCTCGAAAGCGATAATCGTTACAGAAAAACGATTCATTGTTTCGTTACGCGACGAACGTTTAACGTTCAACAGCTCTGCGGCGTTACGTTCTACGGCATTCAGTGCTGCCAACATTGGAACAATAAGAAGGAATTATCGCCGCTTTTATGTTCGACTTTTAAAAGAGTTGTGAGGATGAGGGCTTTAGTTTTTGTTTATGGCATCGATGCAGTTTAAACTGTACAACAAACGATACCACGAGGTGTCATTGTTTTTACTATTTATCTATAACATCTATAATAATAACAATATTATAAAAATTAAAGATTGGATTGTTCGTTTGTGTGTTTACTTGCATTGAATAGGCTCCGAAACAACTGAACAGATTTGAAAAATTCTTTCAAAGTTGGGAAGCTACAATATCCCCGGGCGACATATTAGGCTATATTATATTTTCAAAAAAGTTAGGGATGTTACTAAAAGTCCAATAATGTAACCCAAGGTGTAAAAAAATTACCTAACGCCGTGCACTGTGAAAACTATTATACCCGTGCGAAGCCGGGGCGAGCCGGTAGTGTATTATAAAATATAACGAATATCACGTAAACACATACGTTACGTTACGGCACGTATACGTTGTTCATAATACCTACGGCAGTGGGAGCGTAGCTTTTCACGAAAACGCGTTCAGTGTTTTCTGAAACAAACAGGAAAGAATGTTAAATTAAATATTATAAAGCAAATGAACGTCACGGCGTTTACTTAGGCACAGATAATATATTACCTACTACACAGATAATATAATACCTAGTACTTAGGTAAGTGTTTCAGTACCTACCTACATAAAAATTGGTATGGAAATGGAATGGTGCCATTTCTAAATTGATGACCAAAAAAAAGAAAAATTTTCGCTGATTTGATTGAGATTGAAACTGATTCAATTAATGTAATTCCTAAATCTAGTAACTACATTTTTCATAATTTAGATACCATTTTTATATACTAAGTACCCGTAAAGTGGGTCAATGTGGGTAAGGTAACACCTTGTAAATTTGCATTCAGACTTTTCTAAATTACTTTCATAAAACCTTTCGACCCATTTATTCATTAAATTTTATTTTTTTGTTGATAGAGTTGATAGAAAGATAATAATAACATATATTATTTATTTACAAATCCATCAAAACATGAAAACCGCCGTTTTGAACATACGACAGTCTACTTAGGATGGGGTTTTTAATGCGTAGTAAAGGTAACCAATGGTTAAAAATGCTAACAAATTCTAACCAATGATCAAAATTTGTTAGAGTTTTTAATCATTGGTTACCTTAACTATGGACCGTAAAACCCACCCTTAGGAACCATTGATATAAAATACCAGCCAAAGTTATAAAACTCGAAGTAAAGTAGACTTTTAAAAACTCTGAAATGTAGAAAATCCTATAACGTGAAGTTCTCACCTAGATTACAAAGATTGAATTTTATTTACTGAAACGGGTTTATTTTTCCCACTTCCCAAGATATTTTCACGTCTCATGGCGCTCGGGTGACTGTACGAGATTCAGCTTGCCCGAGTTATATTAAAAAGTTCAGATTTTTTACATTGGTACCGTTTTACGTTGGTTGGTTTTAACGTAAATAAAATAAAAATGCGTTTTCAATACATTTGCTCAAAAAGTGCATTTACAAAGCCTGTATACATTGTTTGAAAGTTAAACATTATGCACCATACAACGGGGCGTGCGGTAAAATAGGTACTCTCACCTAAGTACCTATTTTACCGCATCCTCCGTTGTATAGCACCGAGTGTAACCTTTACTGTTTTTTTTAATTTCTAAAAAAAATATATAAGTATTCCAGCAAGAAGTTTCACATTACGACAACCACAGTCATTTGTTTTTTCTCTAATCTGTGACGAGAACTAAATGATCGAAACTCCTTGGAAGCGTTTTTGCTCAATACGTTTGTGTCACTATACTAGAGAGACCATGAAACTAAAGATATAGTTCTAATTTTCACCAAACGCACGTGGCGCCATTTGCATTGTAAATGCGCGTGGTTCTGACCAGCAGGTCATCTGTGCACCGAGTGGGAGGCTGGCCTACGCTGCGTCTTCCGATTCGTGGTCGCCATTCGAAGACCTTTCATCCCCATCGGTTGTCAGTTCTACGAGCAATGTGGCCTGCCCATTGCCACTTCAACTTGCTAATTCTCAAAGCTGTATCGCTAAGTATATTTATATACCTTTTTAATTATGCGAGGCTTTGCAACTTCCATAAGTAAAACTATTTATGGCAAAAACGATACCACCGCGACCAAAACAGGAAATGTGGTAGTAACTTTGCACGTTATGAAAACGTACAAGCCATGAAGTAATAAACCACAGAAGTCTGAATTTAGGTACACTAGAAGGAAATCTAGTTAATTGCGACGTGTTACAGATTGCCTACTGCTGCACATTTCGCTTTATGTGGCAGTGCAATGCATGAGCTATTTATTTTATGAACTATATCTATTAGAATTACGTTTTTTATTTCAGAATCAACCTGAGGTCTCTTTTAAGAGCTTATGCTGTTGGTCTCTGCAGACCTTCACAACGTTACCGGGCGGGAGAGCAAACGCATAAAACGTCGAGCCATCGAAAGCCGACTCCATTTTAAGGGTGCCACAGAGCGCAATGCGCAGGAGAACTAAAGTGACCGATATAGCTCTTAGAATTAGCAAGTTGAAATGGCAATGGGCAGGCCACATCGCTGGTAAAACTGACAACCGATGAGAATGAATCGTTCTATTGGCGACCTTGAACAGGAAGACGCAGCGTAAGCCCGCCCCTCTCTAGGTGGACCGACGATCTGGGGAAACCCGTAGGGAGCCGATGGATACAGAAGGCGAGCAGCTGCACAAAGTGGCGCTTTCTGAGGGATGCCTATGTTCAGTAGTGGACGTCTTCAGGCTGTTGATGATGATGATGACAGGGTGCAAGCCTTTATTTATTACTCTCATTTCCTTCAGCCATCATCAAGGTTAGCAAAAAGAAAGAATTTCTTTCTGTCCGTTGTCATCTCACTCCTTTAGCACACATTATCACCCTTCACACAGTCTAATCACATTTTTCGATCTCCCTCTACCGTTTCATTTCACACATCCATTTTCCAAGCTCTCTTCATATCATGATCATGCATCGCCATGAAATGCCCATACCTCAAAACAGCCTGAGGTATTAAATTGAAATCAGCAACTAGGGAGTTCTGGCGGAAGGCGAAAAAGTTCACGACGTTTCATTGTATTATTTTTCTAAACGCGTGCTTTTTCCGCTGTTAATGATGAAAATTGGTGGTGTTTTACGCATTAAGTGCTGAATTACGAGCATGAGTGTGGGCAAGTGATACCTATAATGTAGTGAAACGTGGTTTTTCGTGTTGCTGCCAAAATTCCATAGAAGCTTCTAGTAAAGTTGCCACCACTTTACTAGGGCATGACTTAGACTGGACTATGACTTGACTTTACGTGAAATATTCCATAACTCGATGAAAAATTACAATACTTGACACTGGCTAAATACATGTGTGGAGCCAAAATATAAAAAAAAAATAGCAACTAGCCAGTAGTAATTCGAATGCGGCCTTTCAGGTTTCACATAAGAACATCTTCTGAGGGAAACTTTTGGTTTTAATATTTTTTTTTATCGCTCTTCTCTTCAGCTATGCACCATATTCCTTAGCGGGCTGGCAGTAGTACTCGTCTACTCAATTGTCCCTGCAACTAGGTCAAGCCGGCTGGAGCCGATTTTTGCCATTTAATTAGGGCGCCGCCAATGGGAATTCACTCAGTGCACGTTTTTGCCAATTTATGTGCTAGTGCGTCAGTATTTTCTGTAATGTAATGATACTTTAGTCTGTCAAGGTTGTTCATGGTACGAAACTAGCTTCCTAAATGAGTTCTTTTGAGTATCATTTCTTTGGTATTTGGCTTTCATGTCATTAATCTACTAAGACATTTTGCTATGTAATCATTTAACCATCTAAGGCATTTTGATTTGTAATAATTTAGCTTCTTAGGCATCATCCAGTTTAATCAACCTGCTTCTTAGGGTAGATTTTGTGATCCATAGTTAAGGTAACCAATGGTTAAATTTTTTTAGAGTTTTTAACCATTGGTTACCTTAACTATTGGTGAAAAAACCCACCCTTAGTAAGTCTTGCATTTCAGGCATACTACTTCCTCGTCATCTCACGCTAAGGGCAAACAATTCCCTAGTCAACCACTTGTTTGGGATTTTTTCACACTTGTTTAGGTATATATAATGCTTATATCGGCATCTCGCTTTTAAGGTAACTATCAAGAGGGCCTTTTTGATATGATTTTAGCCCTACGTGTATTTAATCTAGCCTGTAATAGATGCCTTTTGGCTCCACAGTCAACGCTAACCTATGATGGCACTTCTATCGTCTGAGCTTGAGCATTGTCCCCAGAGAAAGGTGTAGTTACTATGTGTTATATACAATGTCATCAATAAATTGTTTTATTTTCGTTTAAGTGCCATATGTTCAACAATGATGGAAGTCACGGACATGACGTCATCCACGACCGTACGACGTATTGTAGTTTTTCATCGTATTATGAAATATTTCATGTAAAGTCAAGTCTTAGTCACAGTCAGTCAGGGTAGTCATAGTCCAGTCTAAGCACAGAGTCTATGTCATGTCCTAGTAAAGTAGTGGCAACTTTACTAGAGGCTTCTGTGGAATTTTGGAAGCAACACGAAAAACCACGTTTCACTACATTATATCACTTGTCCACACTTATACTCGTAATTCAGCACTTAATGCGTAAAATGCCACTAATTTTAAACATTAACACTAGAAAAAGCATAAGTTTTGTGAAATAATACAATGCAACGACGTGAACTTTTTCACGTTCCCGCCAAAACTCGACCACGCACTTGACCAGCATTTAGGACTATGGCCTATACTCTTTCCACGTAAAAGAAGGCCGTGTCACAGCTGACAGTTATTAATTAGTCGAACACTAATAAGTATAGACACAAGATGGGAGGACTTTTCTGCAAAGTTCGTCTATGTAGGTACCACCACTTTGCCAGTTATTCTGCCGCCAAGCAGTAGGTAGTGTGCAAGCACTACTGTGTTCCGGTTTGAAGGGCATTGTAGCTAGTGAAATTACTGGGCAAATGAGACTTTATGATCTGATCACACAGCCTAGTAATCTTATTACTATACTGTGTGAAGTCTCAGGATGACGTGCGCAGTGCAGTGTCACGTGAAACTATATTAATTTAGAGTTCCAAGTGATACTGCAATCTGTTATGGGTAGCCGTGACGCTTAACATCAGGCAAACGGCTAGCTCGTCACGTCATTCATTTACATAAAAAAAGACACCTGGTAAACCCAAAGAGGTGTAATGTGCCAAAAGGTATTTGGGTACACCCTGGTGTCAGAATTTTTAAGCCGCCCCCGCCCGAAAGTTTAGCTTGTAAATGCCAATTTTTGTAGCGTCCATCCATCCTAATCAAACAGCGAATATTGTAGACGTTGCTTAACTTGAACGATCAGTTAAGAACGGCTAGTCAAGCTCTGCCATACCTAATGAGTGCTACAAAACTTGATTAAGCGTTTTATTTGTAGGGAAATTTATTAGTAAAAGTAAATAGGGTTCTTTCTTTAGTATAGGTACAGTGTTTAGCAGTCACTTTATGGCGAGTGCTTTGACTGAATGGAAAGCCGAGTTCTTTATGCGATGTGAGCAGGCGAGGGGGTTGTGAGGGGGCGGGAAGGGGAGGGAATGGTACGATTATGGGAATTCATTTAGAGTAATGGAATTAAGTTAGGTTTGATTAGTGAGATGTATTTTGACTTTTGTTGGTCTGGTTTTGGAGGAGGAAATTTACCGTGATATCGTCACACACAACATTATCGTTTTCACTGCTTGTTTGTGTGATTTTCATGACAAAATGGCTGAACCATTAATTATGGTATTCATTATAAAAAGGTGTTTACGCAACTCCAACCACAATAACTTTATACTGAGGAGTTTTGGCGCGCATGTGCACAATGCATGGCGCGCGATGTTCCGGCTGCCCCGGTGGTGCAGCGCGAGCGGCATGTTCGCCGCGGGCCGCGCGCCCTGCTGGCAAGCGTTGCTCCGGAGCCGGTCAGCCGCCGCGCGCTCCGCCCTGCATCGCTCCGACAACAGCCAGGTGGCTGCGACACGGGATTGGCACTCCAGCCCATTACATAGGACGTGGTTTAAATACCACGCTCCTATTACTTAATAGCAGGCCACAACATTTAAATTAATTAATCATATCGTGCATTTTTATTTTATTTTTGATTTTTATTTTGTTTGGGCCCAATTTATGTTATTTGATTGTATTTTATTTTATTTTATTTGATTGTGTTTGTAAATATTGGATTTATATCTGGAAATAAATAATTTCATTTGGAGGGTTGTTTTTATTCAGTTTTTTTTTCAAAGCACGTTGACAGAAGATTAGCACTTTAAAGTGGAACGTTTCACTAGCGCGGGTAATTCAAATTTTCTTGCGTTTTTTTGCCAATAATAGCTTAATTACTCAACGTGATTACATAAAAACTAATTTTGCGCAAATAAATAGAATGTATCAATAAATTACAATTAAAATAATCACCTACATATCATTGGTTTAGCGACAAATGGCAATAGACTAAAAAACTAAGACGAAATTTGTTTATTGCCATTTGTCGCTTAGCCAATGATACCTAGGAGATACTTTTAATCGTAATTTGTTGATACATTCCATTACTTTACGTTAAATCAGTTTTAATGTTATCACGTTTAGTAATTAAGCTATTATTGGCAAAAGAACGCAAGAAAATTTGAATTTGCCGCGCTAGTGAAACGTTTCACCTTAACAACTACTATTTCCCGGGATCTTCCATGCAATAACTTAAGTACGATGCATAGACCGCGTCATCACTTAGATACCGTCAGGTGAGACCGTGGTCAAATGATAGCATAATATCTAAAATTTCAAAAATAAGACGTTTATCATTGAGGAGTTCCACGTAGGTGCATGTAATGTAGGTAATACTGAAATCTGTTATGGGTGGCCGTGATGCTTAACATCAGGCGAACGACTAGCTCATCACGTCAGGCTATTATCACAGAACATATAGGGTGTTAGGAAGGTCAATGCAAAGCCGTGAGGAGGGGGTCAACGGGTAGATCACCTCGTTAGGCATCTATCTAGGCTAGATTACCTTAGTCCAATGTCGTCGTATTCGAGCATAATTTTAAAAATTAATTTTTATTTTTGATCAATGTTGAATTATTAAACACCTGCCATTTAGGGTGGATTCGACCAAACGAGAGTAAGGGTTATACTTAGAATAAATCGCCAGTTATCCGAGAGTAAACCAAAATCACATTTTACCATCTACACTCAAGCCTATTCGAGAATAAGAACTTATACTACCCTTTTTGGTGGAATAATAAATTATTCCAAGAATATTTTAATGGCGGTAGCGCGCAATTTTACTTACCTGCACTATAATACGACAAAGTTGAGTTGATATGACATAAGCTTGAATACCGTGGCGTTGTAGAACAATAATTGTTAGCTGGGTAATAGTTTCGTTCATCGTTCATTCCGCTGTTCGCGTATAAGCATAGCTATACTTTGTATTGCATTGTAAAACGACTACTGAATTATTCCAGTTTAAGATCGTAGAATAGAGTTATTCTGGTATAGTTTTACTCGCGCATAAATCTATGTTTGGTTTAATCCACCCGTATGTGAATACAGACGATTGTATTGGTGTTTATCGATTGAATACCATTAAGCTAGGACGCAAATAAATTTTAGGTACTAGTAACCGTCTGTTTGAACACTATGAACGAATGAGCATATTATTTAGGTAAATTTAAAAAAATCGTGGGTATTATGATTATTAGAAATTCGACGATATTGGACTAAGGTAATCTAGCTTAGATAGATGCCTAATGAGGTTACCTACGCCCCCCTCACGGCTTCGCATGGACCTTCCTAACACCCTATATAAGCCACCTAAGTGAATATCCAGGGAATGGGCAGCCGCTTTCTCCGCGGTCTTATTATAATCTGCGATCACCAAGCCGCCTGCCAAGCGTGGTGATTATGGCAAAACCACTCCCCCCTATGATACACGTCCAGTGACGTTTTATGGGGGAGGCCTGTGTTCAGCAGTGGATGTCTTCCAGCTGTTGATGATATAATACTATACGTATACTATTACCTAGGAACATGCAATAGAAGAAACCTAATTCACGAAAACTTTGCTGTGATCCATTGAAAAATTTCCTAAACCTCTATCTGATGATAGAGTTTTAAATATCCGTATAAAACTATCATCAGATCCTCACCGATAGGTATTATGTGCGACCTGCCTGGAAGTATACCTACTTGTTAGAATAAACAATTAAATATCAAAACTGGTTATTTGCAAAATGCTAGAGTTATCGCATAACATAACCTATACACATCAAAATACGGTCGAATTGAGAACGAAGCCTGTTTTGTTGAAGTCACGTTTAAAAGCTACAAGTATAAAATTTTCAAACGAAACGGAACTGGGTTACTTCCTGAGTATTTCAGTAGAAATGGCGGTAGTTTCCTTAGCGCTAATACAAAATGTGTCGGTGAATGTTTCACTGAATATACCTACGAGTGCAACATAAATGCAGTTTTAGGACTGCGGTGTACTATCGAATCAGTTTCAGAGATTGCGCTACTAAAAATTGGTAGATTTGGCTTTTTTTCTGTTCTTAGGGCACCTAATCAAGATAAAGCACACTGTCGTATTATTTTACAATCTAGCCATACATTTGACTAGTAAGTAATTTTAATTTAACGT
Organism: Ennomos quercinarius; assembly: GCA_910589525.2. Lineage (NCBI taxonomy): Eukaryota > Metazoa > Arthropoda > Insecta > Lepidoptera > Geometridae > Ennomos > Ennomos quercinarius. The sequence continues at coordinate 12,870,770 of OU342505.1, read as the reverse complement.
AAACCTTTAAGGGTGGATTTGACCAAACTTAGAGTTATGCGCGAGTAACTATACCAGAATAAATCTATTCCACGATCTTAAACTAGAATAACTCATTAGTCGTTTTACCATGTAATACAAAGTATAGTATACTTATACGCGAATAGCGGAGTGAACGATGAACGAAACTATTACCCAGGTAACAATTATTGTTCTACAACGCCAAGGTATTCAAGTTTATGTCATAGCAACTCAATTTTGTCGTATTATAGTGCAGGAGAGTAAATGTTGGAATTATATGGCGCGCTGCCGCCATTAAAATATTCTCGGAATAGTTTATTGTTCCACCAAAAACGGTAGTATAAGTTGTTAATCTGGAATAGGCTTCAGTGTAGATGGTAAAATGTGAAATTGGTTTACTCTCGGATAACTGGCGATTTATTCTAAGTATAACCCTTACTCTCGTTTGGTCGAATCCACCCTAAGTGATTTATTACAAAGAAATATAATTGAGGTAAACATATTTTCTACTTGTGCTCTGTTAATGTTTTCAATCACTTTTCTGCACATACGTCGCGACGTAAGCGGCTGCACCGGTCGTGGTGTTTTTTTTAATATTAAGACCTAAGCAGATAAAAAAATTTTTTTCATCGCTAGAAATTGTTGATAGATCTCATGTACAAGGGGCCTTAGGCAGCAGCTAATACAGTAATACAATAATTTTGAAATATCAAACGGTATTTAATTATTTTGATAATTTACGTAGAGTTTAGATACTGACTCCGCACAAACTCAAGTGGTCAGAATGTGGGACCGGTAATAGCATTCAACATCTGGGATGAGGGTAATTTATTTTGCGGGTGTTTTGACGTCACCGTGAATTATCGGACATCGCTTTATTAATATGCACACAATGTTTTAACGTAACAGATACTTTTTCTAATGGAGTTTAATGTTTACCTATTTGTTCTGATAAAGAATAGATTTTTATCTTTTTATCTACGTCGTGAATTTTTGAATTTGCTCCTTCCTTATTTAGTAGAACTGTGTTTTTTCTACTAAATAAGTATGCTCGGGGTTTCCTTGCTAGATTAGACCCGAAATGAGGAGATCTGCAAGAGAACTAAAGTCACCGATATAGCTTTGAGAATTAGCAAGTTGAAGTGGCGGTGACGCAGGAAGACGCAGCGTATAGGCCAGCCTGCCACTAGGTGGAACGACGACCTGGTCAGAACCACGAGGAGCCGATGGATGCCAGAGGCAAGCAGCCGCTCAAAGTGGCGCTCTTTGGGGGAGGCCTATGTTCAGCAGCGGACGTCTTCACGCTGATGATGATAATGATGATGTGTTTTTTATCTCTTAGGTCCTACGCAGTTCTATCGAACAATCCATTTCATTACAGAATATTTTTCATTTCGTTTACGAAAATATCGCTTTTTCCGCGTAACAACCAAATCCTGTAGCTGAACACGTGTCCACGTATGTAGGTAGGTACCTAAACAATGACCGATTGACTTGTTTATGTACTCAACGCTATTTCCCAGAAGACACCTAATAGAACTGTATGAAGTTGCCTTCGTGACTGGACTGCTACATCAGCAGGATATTTGTATGTATCAGTCAGTACATTAGGTTCGGACACACAAATGGACATCTCAGAGAAGTATAAAGTTTCAATTCAAATGATTTAAGGTACGTACAGTCGAACATACTCTTTTAAATTTTAATTGTTATTGCCTCAGTTATGATTAAGTAAAACATCTTAAAAATATTGGTTAGCTAAGTATTATATTTTTTTTAAATTGAGAAAGTCTGAGACTAAAGTTTGAAGTCATGCTAATAATAGAGTCAACGGAGTAATTTTATTGTTCTATATTAATTAACGTCTAATTAAATAAATAACTTCAAAATCATTTATGTTTGGCAGACGAAGCTGCTATAAAACATTATACTGCTTAATTTATTACACAGTTTATGAGTAAAAATACGATTATAACTATTCAGGAAAACATAACTAATTTCTTATCCAAGTTCACTAAATATTGTATAAGCAATATAAAGTACTATTTTATAACGTTGCGCATAGAATAGCGTAATCAAAAACGTCTGTGATATGGCGTAGCGATGGCTCTCTCTGCAATGTACGTAGCACAGATTACTGAATATGTAAACAACTATGAGTAGCGCGACATCTGCTACTGCGACGTGGCGTATACTGCGCCATCTGCCGAGTTTCATCCAGTTGCTTCCTTGGATTTCCCACTATCTTGTTTTACCCTAATCTAATACAAGTTAGGGATCAGCCGCAGTCTGTTTACTTTCGTTGCAAGATTTCTGCTGAATAAGTTGTTTTATTTAGATCAAGTCCTGGATACAATGCAGTTATACATTTTAATGTGATTAGATGATATTCTATGTTTATTAATATTGATGTTGTTTTATGAAGAGCTCTGGCCTGTTGAAGTGATCATAGCTCAGTTAGTAATCATTGATAACGTGATCCATGGACAGAGGCTCGAAACCTGCTTTAAGCTTCAATTTTTAGGGAAGTGAAGAGTAACATAGAATAGAATAGAATAGAGGAATACTTTATTGCACACCAAATACACACAAAGATACATTACTATAAGAAATGTTCGACAAAAGGTATTTTTTTTTTTTTTTTTTTTTTTAATCATGTTTTGTTTAGAGGCTTTTACCACATGGTATGCCAGCCCCATCATACCCTAACTTAAAAAACAACAACTAACTACAACTACCGCTAATTACTAGTTTTAAAAATATTAAACAAAAGCTTAGCAGCATCACACGCAGGTGATGCTAAAATGTTTGTGAACACACCAGTATCTAGCCTATTTATATTATATTTATCTATTATTATATTTCTTAACCTAGTGCCTTTGACACATTCTATTAGTAGATGATGCACATCTTCAACAGTTCCACACAAGTCACAATTAGGGGAATCGGATTTCTTCATCATATAGCTGAATAGGTACAAAAGGTAGGTAGTACAAATGGTCGGTCTTATCGCTTAGAGCGATCTCCTCCAGACAGCCTTCAACAACATCACCATTGCAACCTCATCGTTGCATGATTTTTTAAATGAAATTGTCGATGTAGCTAAGATACTGTGTTGTAAGAATTTTCGGGCCATGCCATGCCCTGCAACTCAACACAGCTCAACCCACTGGTGGAATACTTCCCTAACCGTGCATAATGTTTTCGTCATTAGTCCCAACACAATATTATGTTTCCACTGCCGGAACACGGGTCTTTTCTCACATATTTTTTAATGTAGAAAAATGTCGCGACGATCTAGTCGTTTAGAACTTTAAATTAAAGTTTCACGTGACACTGCGCACTGCACGTCATCCTGAGACATCACACAGTCCAAAGAAGTTTTCTAGGCCGTGAGATGATGAGATCAGTTCATATAGTCTCATTTGCCCAGTAATTTCACTAGCTACAACGCCCTTCAAACAGGAACACAGTAGTGCCTGCACACTACTGCTTGGCGGCAGAATAACTGGCAAAGCGGTGGTACCTACCTAGACGAACTTTGCAGAAAAGTCCTACCACCTAGTGAAACGACGGGAGACCTGGGTGCGTCTGAGCTACTGCTGAGGTACACACGGTCTTTAAAATGTTTTCAAATTTTTTAAGGAGTGTTATAGAATTTAGACTCTGTTTCTAGATCCCAAAACACCTAAATGTTTTATGCTTTTCGAGCAAGTCCTAAAGTAGTCCTAAAACCTTACAGCTAACGTAATAACGTTAGCTGTAAGATTTGTGTTTCCAGGAGAGAAGTGACTTCAGTGGCTTTATATTTAGGTCACGGGTTGGGTAAAAACAGTACATTTTTAATGTTGTTTAAATATTTGAATGTGGTAAGTTTCTACAACATAAATGATAAAACAGTAAAAGAAATGAAAAATTTAATTTTAACCTATATATCTGTTAAACGCAATGAAAAAGAGATCCGAATCCCGAAGTGCGAATATTTTATTTTAAGGTTTGTAATTTATGCTCTAATATCAGCAAGTAAACGTCGAATTTAGTATACAGCTACAGCTGCAGCTGTATTTTATATCTAAAGTGATGCTTCTACTGTTGTTTGGACGACGCCACCGCTACCAGCTGGTAGCAAGTTTGTGTGTGGTGCAAAATATAAGAAAATAGCGGCACCCCACGGTTTTATCAGCAATTTACCCGTTTTCCAAGATAAACGTATTCTTTTACTATCTTGAAAGAAAGAAAGAAAGAAAGAAAGAAAGAAAGAAAATACATTTATTCGTGACATACACAACATTACACTACATGATATCACACTACAATACCTTAATAATATTACCTGCATAGGTAGGTTATCAATACTGACACTACAAGTAAACAAACAAACATAAATTATATAACTACCTACCACAAACACCAGCAGTGCAATGCTGCGTGGTGTCACGAATAGGCTCCGACTCAGCATACAATTAAGGTCCTAAGTAAGACCTTAATTACTGATTTTCAGTCGGAACCCATTTGGTCGTAGAAGCTTTCTGTGTGCAATGTTTGATAGGTATTGCCGACTAAAAGCCAAAAAAGTCAACAAACAGAAACAGAAACAAACAAAACACAACAAAACTAACCTGTGGAAACAGAATAAATTAATATGAATATGAATATGAAGCCCCACAAACAAAATGTAAAAAATAACGTTTCAAATTAATATTATAATTGTATTAGTTGGGAGTGGGGAAGGGATAATGGTAGTGGGAAATTGTATAAGGTATGTCTTAACGCTTTGGCTTTAGTTCCTAGTTTGTATTTTTAAAAGTTGGCGAGCGTGCCTATTAGGCATAACACAACTGAGATCTTGGATATCTTATGACTGACCGCTTTCGTTTGTTTCATTTTTACATCACAACAATCTCGTATCTTGTACTATACACCAACGTTGCTAGAAAATACTTGCTGCGGAATAAAATTGAAAATGTATGAAACAATACAATTCTTTCTTGACCTGCGTATACTTGCAATATAGATTTTATTCTTTACCTGGGAGTATTTCCAGGGAGTTAGGCACCAAGTTTATTACAGACGTTAGGTCTAAAATAAAATATAACAAGTTAGTGCATTACATTTCCGATACGCGTCGTGCCCAGGTATCTACAGGGTGCAATAGTATTCATTACAATAAATTGAGTAGGTATATGTTAGTACATCATTTATTGATGATTATCAAAGAGTAGAGTGCAAATGAAAATATTTTTTTATAGAAAATTATGAAGGTTACCGCGACGCCTAACTTAGTTGGCATGAATGGTTTTGATACTTTTAAAATTTTAATTACTTTGTATATAGGTAATAATTTAAAAACAGTACTTAATTATTTTAATTTAATTTTGTACTGTAGCAGTCGATTAGTAAGTTATTCCATTTTTTCCATAAATATGTGCATATTGTATATTTAAGATGTTTTTTTTTTAATTTGAAATACTTTTTAAAACAGATTTATAAGGATTTTAAAAAACCTGGTCCTTATTAGGTGAACCTACCTTACTATTGATATATTCTGTGGTAGCACCGCGGGCTGTCTCTAGTAGGTAAAATGGATGCCGGTGGATGCAGGAGGCGAGCAGCTGCTCAAGGTGGTGCTCTCTGAAGGAGGCCTATGTTCAGCAGTGGACGTCTTCAGGCTTCTGATGATCATGATGATGATGATGATGATGACAGTAGTGCTACCACTCATAGCAAAGCTTAACTATCCGTTCATACAACCAACCGGAAATACCAAACTGCAACTTAATAGGGAATAGTTACGAATCCACGTAAACATCGGGTTATTTACGAGATTACTTGCCTAAAATATCATAGTCGCACTTAATTTAGCTCATAAGCTTAACGTCAGCGCTGGAAGCTAATCCGGACATAAATAAAAATGATCCAAACATTGGACGCGGGAAAGGAAATACGGTTAATCCTTCGGGAGAGTAAATAAATGAATTGCGATGAATTTTATGACGATTCGTAATGAGTTTTCGGGAATGCTCGGTGAAACATTCACGATTTCAGAAACGAATCTATTTTTTCATATCTGAAACTGAATACTATTTTAAATACAGTATTTTGTTTTTTATGCAATTGAATGACGTGACGAGCTAGTCGTTCACCTGATGTTAAGCGACATAGCTGCCCATAACAGTTGCAGTGTCACTCGGAACTTTAAAACAATAAAGTTTCGCGTGACACTGCACTGCGCACGTCATCCTGAGACATCACACAGTCTAGTAATCAGATTACTAGACTGAGTGATCAGATCATAAAGTCTCATTTGCCCAGTAATTTCACTAGCTACAATGCCCTTCAAACCGGAACACAGTAGTGCTTGCACACTACTGCTCGGCGGCAGAATAACTGGCAAAGCGGTGGTACCTACCTAGACGAACTTTGCAGAAAAGTCCTACCACCTACTATATGAAAAGGTTTTAGTGTTAAAATAAACCTACCTGTCACTTAAAAAGAACGCTGGCCGATTACCTGCGCAGTGCGGTTTTTAAATTCCTGCCACATAGTACGTTTTTATATTCCTACTCACCTTTTTTACAGTACTAAGTAGCTAGTAAAGTATACCAATTGTGATGCTATATACTATGACAGAATTGACTATACTAAATATAGTCATCATCATCATCATCATCATAATCATCATCATCAGCATGAAGACGTCCACTACTGAACATAGGCCTTCCCCAAAGAGCGCCAATTTGAGCGGCTGCTTGCTTCCTGCATCCATCGGCTCCCCGCGGTTCTGACCAGGGGGCGTACCGTGAGCTCTTAGCGCGATTCAAAACTGAGCCTATATTGGATCGTTTTGTTTTTTTGTATGGGGATTTTGACAAGCGAGCCAGTATAGGCTCTGTTTTGAATCGCGCTAAGAGCTCACGGTACGCCCCCAGGTCGTCGATCTACCTACACTGCATCTTCTGGTTCGTGATCGCAACTCAAGAACCTGCCATCCCCATCGGTTGTCAGTTCTACGAGCGATGTGGCCTGCCCACTAAATATAATACTGTACACTATACCCACTATGACCTTTGCTAATGCTCTTGTGATAGAGCATTTTGATTTTCAATCGTGAATGGTTAAGCCGAAACCCTATGCAAACCGCGAGATACCAGTGCCGTAGTTACTGCGTCAGAGTGAAGTGTTTTACTAGGTGGTAGGACTTTTCTGCAAAGTTCGTCTAGGTAGGTACCACCGCTTTGCCAGTTATTCTGCCGCCAAGCAGTAGTGTGCAAACACTACTGTTTTCCGGTTTGAAGGGCATTGTAGCTAGTGAAATTACTGGGCAAATGAGACTTTATGATCTGATCACTCAGTCTTGTAATCTGATTACTAGACTGTGTGATGTCTCAGGATGACGTGCGCAGTGCATTGCCACGCGAAACTTTATTGTTTTAAAGTTCCGAGTGACACTGCAACTGTTATGGGCGGCCGTGTTGCTTAACATCAGGTGAATGACTAGCTCGTCACGTCATTCAATCGCATAATAATAAAAAAAAAGTGCAAAACTAATATTCACCATTTTGCACAAGAACACGAAAAAGATAAATGACAAGAAAGAAAGGAAATATGAATTGATAGTTCTCCGAAATAAATAATATAATAATAATTATGTCCAACAGCGTACTAGCACAACATGTAACGTTGATGACGATGATGAGGAATTTCAGTTTTTTAATATTTCCATGGATTAAGATTGTCCGAACGTATAACGTTTATTTCGACAAAATAACTCATATGAAAAGAGCTTAAAAGCTTTTAAACATCATATTAATATCGATGGCACAAAAAAAAGAGAACGTGTAGATATAATTCTCTTTGGTACTTTATTAAGTACCTCTACAGACTTTCATTATTTTTCAACAGAATATTCCATTTGTGTGTATCTGTCGCATCATAGGGGAACAGACGGAAATAAAAAGTTCTATCTCGGTTTTGGCGGGGACGCGGAAAAGTTCACGTAGCTGCATTGTATTATTTTTCAAAACTTGTGCTGTTTCCAGTGTTAATGTTTGAAATTTGTGGCATTTTACGCATTAAGTGCTGAATTACGAGCATGATTGTGGGCAAGTAATATAATGCAGTGAAACGTGGTTGTGTTTTCGTATTGCTTCCAAAATTCCTTAGAAGCTTCTAGTAAAGTTGTCACCACTTTACTAGGGCATGACTTAGACTGGACTATGACTACCTTGACTGTGAGTAAGCCTTAACTTTACGTGAAATATTCTATAACACGATGAAACATTATAATACTTGACACTGGCTAAATACACTATGTGTGGAGCCAAAATATAAGAAAAAAAAACGTTCTGTCTCCCGCCAATTATATAAGTACCTACGGAGCGGCGAGACTAGTCAATTGTTTTTTCTCTAATCTGTGGGGGAGACAGACGGAAGAAAACAATCGCGTAAGCGGTTATATTCTCTTTGACAATCACCTTCCCCCTCCTTAATCGAAAGTTTGTTATAAAGCGTATATTAATATACGTTATAAACTAAAAATTGATTTCTGTTCAATTTCACAAAAAGTACGCTAAAAATACGCGCGTTATATTAGCTTTTCAATTATTCACTTTGTTACAGTGCCATCAACGAATACGCTAAAAAAACACCCGACCAAAATTGAGTGACAATATTTGACGATCAAATAGCCTCGGTTACGGGGCTGTACAAACGAAACCTCGTTACCAAAGTGTTAAGAGTAACTCATCTTTGTACTAGGGGCTCTGTTACACACACGCACACAAGCGATTGCGAAAGCGAGTTGATGTAGAACTTGAAGAAGTAGTATAGACGTTTGCGCTGGTGTGGTAAATGAAAGTAGGTATACCGCTACCATATTCATTTTCTCTCATACTAATCACTTGTATACTATCATACTATACGAGGTAACTATTAAGACGCTGACAACAACCAATGCAAGCACGTTTATTGCAGCAGTCGAACATAGATCGTATAACTACTGTATTTTATATGGTCGCTTTTTGCGTGGGAAAAATATGGCGGTTACATTGCGTTGCACGTCGACTTTTCCATTTTGCGGTACGAATAACTAATTATAAAAGAAATACTTATTGTTGTAAAAAATAAGCTTACAGTTGGATGTATTGAAATATAACTTATCAGCTATGAATTATTTCAATGCATTATTATAATGTTACCTTTTTTTGCACATGAATAGGTATAGAGGTCACTTCACGATTTTTTCCTATCGAGAAAACTTTTCGTAAACGTGTTTAGATTAAATCAAAAAGACGACGAAAAGTATGATTCCTATAGTTGGAAAGAAAATATGACCAGTATTTAAATGATTTTTTTTTCAATCCTGTAAATGATATAAATTTTGAGAAAATTACATTCAAGTTAGTCGATTTGAGAGCTTTCAGCCTCTTAAGTGGTAATAAGAATGATTATAGTATAATCTGGTTTTGCATAAAGTGTGTGTTTAACGACTTCTCTACAAAGCTTTGGCTTGATGTGGATAGCTTTTAGGCGAGCACAGGACATGCCATAATTACCCAGCTACGGTTCCATCATCAGTTTTTTTACAGTAGGTACAGTAAATACAGTACAGTAAACACAGTATAGTAAACTTATTCCAGAATTCGAACCTACGATTGTAAGTGGTGTGGTGGTTGAGCAGGTCGGCTCATAACCTGGAGGCGGCGGGTTCGATTCCCGCTACAGGACAAGTTATTTGAGCACAAGAAAAAAAACCGCAAATACTTGTTCTGTGTCTGCATGGGTGTTGTGGGACCATGGTCCTCGTAGTTCCTGGGTCCCTAGATACCTACAGGGAATCCTAGTTAGGGTAGTAGGGTATATGTATGAGATCGTTGGGCGCTTAAAACTATTTTAAATTATTGTAAAAATAACTAAAATTACATAGTTACTAAAAAAACTATGGTCACATTTCAAGCAACATCACATGATCAGCCCTTGATCTATCATAGTTTCCGATTCTGATTTTCGGAAACTGTCCATACTGTTTATTGGACCGTAGATGAAATGAAGAGTTGAAAGCTGATCGAATGCTGAAAGACATGTTTATTTATGATGCACTAAACAGTAGAATTGATTTATTATGGTATGGATGGGTTTCGAATTGAATTGTTTGATAGCAGATTATGGCTTTACTATGGATACATAATGGGATACATTTGGAGTAGCCATTTAGACTGTTTTCACAGAATAAATGAATACAGTTACAATTTAGTCTGTAACACAACTACTAACTACTAAACTACAGACTAAATAACTAAACTTTACTTCTCGTGTAACCCTACCTTTTGTTTTGCACTAGTTGGGTAAAAACTAAAAACTTTGAATATCTACGAGTAGAACCGTAGTATATGACGTGATTCATGGACAACAAGGAGAGCGCTATACATTCGGTACTAAAAAGTCTAAGTATTTGTGCACACTGTCAAAAATGTATTTGGGCAATTTTTATTTCGATCAATATTAAAAGTGATATACTTAGCTCTTAGAATCAGCAAGTTGAAGTGGCAGTGGGCAGGCCACATCGCTCGTAGAACTGACAACTGATGGGGAAGAAAGGTTCTCGAGTGGCGACCACGAACGGGAAGACGCACCCTAGGCCAGCCCTCCACTGGGTGGAACATTGACTATTAATCTTTTAGGCTTTATAAGCTTAGAGGTGGACCGATGATCTGGTGAAAAACGTGGGGAGCCGATGAATGCAGGAGGCAAGCAACCGCTCTATGGGGGGGCCTATGTTCAGCGGTGGACGTCTTAAGCTGATGATGATGAAAACGAGTCAATTGTTTCATAAGGCCTTGTGTAAAATGACGAAATCAATTTCGATTTCCAGTGGTAAACTCTTCCACACAGATATATACACACACGTGGCTGTGTGTATGTACTTATATTATAATTACCTATATTATGTGTATTTCGAAAAACCTACTGTTTTTATTACTAAACATAACGCAGACAGCTTGTGAGCTGGCTTACTGCTTGTGAGCTAAATATCTAAGGTACCGGAGGGTAATAAGGCCTAGCTAAGGGAGTTTTCAAATAAAATCGATAATGTAGTAGTTAATGAACAGGTTTTATTTCTAGTCAGTCGTTTATCTTATCGACTACAAAATTTAATCATAAAATGGTAACTTCTACCTTAAACGACAACAAAATCAGACCTTTTTTAAAACCATGCCAGTAGGCCTTAATATACTATGGTACGGTAATAAGGCCTATTACTTTAACAATCATAATTATTAAAATAACAAACAATATTTGGCATTTGAGATAAACAATCAACTAAATTAAGGAATTTAACATCATAAATACATTAGCTGAGACAGCGGCAGATCCTCTTCATCGTCAGATCCAAAAGAGTATACCATGTGGTAAAATCTTCTTCCAGAAAGCTTGACTGGCGTCAGCTCAATTGCTTCAGGTGTTGATGCTGACAATGTCACACCTCTTTTAGGTGGTGTTCTATTGCAGGGGTCAGAAGTCACCTGAAAAGATGCTGAAGTCGATGGCCTATAGGAGTTGGAAGGCGTCAAGTATTTTTGGTTGGCAGGATCAGGTGCTGTCGACAAGTTTTCTTGGTTGGCAGCTTTAGCTTCTGTCAATATAGATGGAGCGTAAGCAGTTTCCGGGAAGCAGTTACAGGATTCAAAGGAAAGAGACCAGTTGCTCTAAAGCTACTGATTATATTACTATGCGTCCGTCATGCATTTGGACCAGACATTCGAAAGAATAACACTGAACCGTGCCTTTGTGAGCTTCTTGTTTAGCTTTCTCATTATGCTCTACTATTATATCTACGTTGTATCTTGAAAGAAAGTTAAAACGCAGTGTTGGAGCAAATATAAGTTGGAGGCTAATAAGGCCTATGGAAAATTTTGATAGGCCTTATTAACCTCCGTTCATGTAAGTGAAAAAATAAAAATAAAAATAATTTGTAATGGGATACTTAACTTAAAGATCGTGGATTCGTAATGAACGTGAAGTGAAAGAAAAACAGACACACATTTGTAAAGTTAACTGTTATTTTGACTAAAAATACTCACGATTGTGTTCTGTAGATTTTTGTTATTCGAGCGGCGCGACCTACCGTCACAAAGTACGGCAAAGTACTGAAAACGCGGAAGGGGGGAAAGCGTGACTTTGAGCTTGTAGCAACTTGTGTGCTCGTTATGTATGTGTGTGTGTGGCAGTTAGGTGCGGACGCTCATTTAAAGTACGATTTCTGTTACTTAGGCCTTATTAGCCGATAGGCTTTATTACCCTTAGGTACCTTACGCCGTATTGGCAAAAAATCTAAATTATAATAAAAAAGTGCACCCTCATAAATCCCAATACCAAAGGCTTTTACATTTTGTATTGATTTTGTATTATTGAAAATAAACGATTTGAATTGATTAAAAAAACTAAGCATTAGAAAAAAACAAATAAGTAAACCAAAAGTTTTTCTAAAATAAAATTCAAACAAAGTGGAAGAGTTAAATTATTACCATAATAGCACCAATTTTAAAAGGACCCATGAAAAACATCAAAATTGCAAACTCCAAAAACTGCAAACAAAAAATGCATGTGTTTTTACTAAAATTTTCTGGTTTCACCGCAGCTAAAATCATATTATACGGCCATTTTTTGTTGACATAGGCGAGATTTTTCATTTTTTTACCCTCTACATTGTGGAAATAGGCAGGTGCAGGGTTATTTTTACTTTTAAAAAGCTTTCATTTCACGCTAGTGGCTTACAGATGAAGATGAAGCTTGTTATAAACTTTGTTTTGTGAAATATAAGCTGCAGGCTGCGGCTTCGCTCCAGTTACCTTTGTTAATGTAAAAATTTACCTTTGCAAATTAAAATTTGCGTCTTGTTAGATCACCTACCTGGGTTAGTATTAGATTGACTAAATCGCAAAATGACATCTCACTTTGTATTATACTGGGTGGCGCAAAAGTACTGGCACTAAAGAAAATACTTTTATTTTTTTTATATGACATTTTCTGTCATTCTGTTGTTGAAAATTGTGTAGTGAACAAATGTAAAATACACTGAAAATAAACATGGACCGTTTTACTCCCCAAGAACGTGGAATAATTGTGTCAATGTTCTTACGGAATAATTCATCAGTGATAAGAACACAACGTGAATTTCGTCGACGATTTCCCCACCGTCCGGCACCGATTGGTCGCACAATTCGACGCTTTGCCACACGCCTTGAAGCAACTGGCTCAACATTGGATAGACCTAAGTCTGGGAGACCAAGAACAGGCCGTTCAGCTGAAAATATCGATGCTGTGCGCGAAGATGTGGAAGAGTGTCCAGAAACATCAACGAGGCGACGTGCCACGCAATTGGGCATTTCCAGACGGACCCTGCAGCGTATTTTGGTGAAAGACTTAAAGATGTTCCCGTATAAAACTCAAATGACTCATCAACTGCTGCCTGCTGACCACCGAGCTCGTCTAGATTACTGCCAGCGCGTCATAAACCTCAACCTTGAAGAGGATGATTTTCCTTCAAAATTGGTTATGAGTGACGAAGCGCATTTCCATCTCTCAGGGCATGTCAATAAGCAGAATACTCGGTTCTGGGGCACTGATAATCCGCGCATTATTCAAGAAACACCTCTACACCCACTAAAAGTTACTGTATGGTGTGGCATCTGTGTTGACAGAGTGATCGGACCCTATTTTTTCGAAGACGCTGGAGGCAATGCGATAACTGTCACTGGAGAACGCTACAGAACCATGTTACGTGAGTTTTTGATACCCAGTTTGGACGAATTGGGGCTGGAGCACATCTGGTTTCAACAAGACGGCGCTACGGCACACACAGCGCGCGACACTATGGACTTAGTGAGGGACGCTTTTCCAAGCCGAGTTATCTCTCGTTTTGGCGATTTGCCTTGGCCTGCAAGATCACCCGATCTGACCAGTCCAGACTTCTTTCTTTGGGGTTTTTTGAAATCTCGGGTGTATGTGAACAAGCCACAGACTCTCGCAGCTCTAAAAGAAAACATTCGTCAAGAAATAACGAACATATCGCAGGAAGTGTTACGGCAAGTTATGCAAAATGTCATAAATAGGGCTCAAATGTGTATCAACTCTGGAGGTCACCATTTAAAAGACATCATCTTTAAATCCTAATGGTACGAAATTTAATGGCACAAATATACATTTAAAAAAACCTAAATCTAGTTTTCTAATTTAGAAAAAATGTTATAGCTGAACCAAATAGGGTCTTTACTTTTGCGCCACCCAGTATTTATGTAATTACAAACAAAAAGTATCTAACTATTCTATAGTTATCTGGTTCTCTTATACTACAAGCTTTGTTTAGTTTGGGACAAGATGGTGCTGTGTGAAATGTCCACAAATATTTATTCATTTATCACCATTTATTCATATACACCAAGCAAGCCGTGGGGAGCCGATGGATGCAGGAGGCGAGCAGCCGCTCAAGGTGGCGCGCTCTGGGGGAGGCCTATGTTCAGCAGTGGACGTCTTCAGGCTGTTGATGATTAAACAACTAGACTAGACTCCAAATTTCATAGACATACTGACAATAACAACAAAGACTGCTTTAAAGATGTGCCATCAAGCAACTGGATGAAAGAATAAATGTTTATTTATTTATTTGAATATACTAGCATACATTTATTGTCAAACATACATTTTCTTTTATCTTTATTCAACTTTTCTGTCGTACAAATATATGTATTATCTTAAATAAAGAATAATATTATTATTCCTTCGACAATGAATAGTAAGCAAGCAACTCAAGGTTCTGGCCGTTTCTCCCAAATTTGGCCTTGATACAGGCAAATACATAATAAAATTCAGACCTTCTTGTTACACTCACTCGCCCAGTTTCACAACATTGTAAAGTTACTCTAATCAATGTAACTTCTGGTAACTTCTTAACGTAATTTCGCATACTTTTACCGGTACATTGCCAAAACTTCACTTGAATGAATAAAGCAATATTTCACCTTCTTGCGCCAAGAGTTTCAGCTCCGGCATTCGGATATATCAAAGAAAAATTCATGTGACGTTTTGGTTTATTTAAAGCAAATTGAAATTGAGGATTATGTCAGTTTCTGGTGACTGATCATATAAACAATGTTACTTGATGATTCGTCTCAGAGTTCTTCTTCTTCTTCTCGTATAGGCACGTGGTCAGCCCTGGTGTCAGAATTTTTAAGCCGCCCAAAAGCTTCTGACTTGTCTTAACAACTATCGTCTTGCGACAGCAGCCACGACCGATGGCTTAACGTGCCCTCTGAAGCACGGTAGCGCTCAGTTGTAAATACACTTTTTGTTGTAGCGTTCACCCATCCAAGTTAGTGACCGCAGCGAACGTTGCTTAACTTTACCGATCGGTTAGAAGAGGCTAGTCGTGCTTCGCTATGAGCGCTACTAACAGAGTGATGGACATAGAAAGAGAGAGAGAGTGAGGAAGAAAGTTATGTAATGGTAATGGCTCATAGTGGCTATATTTATTTATTTATTTATTAATGGCAATGTGATGTGAACAAGACAATAAATTTTTATTCTATTCGTGACCTCAGTGACATACGAGTAATAAATCCGTTCAATAAAGTGCAGTACATTAGCAGAGTACACTGTAGACACTCCAAGATTGATAGTCATTTGTTAGATAAACTAAAGAATTTTCTGCTTCACTTATTGCTGTAGATGTAGAAGCTTTTACGATATCACTTTGAAGAACCTCATTTGTGCTTTACGCACATTTAACTTTGTATAATACACTACTATCGCTTGCAAAAATCGTCTCCGTCGACCTCTACTTGCTTGAAAGAGGTCGCTGTCATTAAAGCCACATGGTAGCCGCAAAGTAGAACCTCTTATCGCGATGAAGACCTATAAAGCAAATCGCTTCAGTACCTACAAATTTTATTGTACAGCGATTCGCTGTTGGTCTTCAATTGAATCAGCTAAGCCGTAACAGAATGGTGGGCCAAAAACGTAAAAAGACCAGTAAGCAGACCACAGTAGCAGCTAGATGGGTAGATGATATCGTCAGGATTGGAGGTAAGACGTAGGGTAAAACCGGGATAGATGCCCCACTTTTCCCCGGGCCTCGTAACTTTAAATCTATTAATTTATCAGGAATAATTCCTATGATAATAGCTAGTCTAATCTTTTATCTTACATTAGGATCTAATTTTGTTTACTGCAGATTGTGCAGAATTTAAGTTTTCCCAGACCCTTTTTTTTTGGGGATAGACGCCTATCTATATGGATAGGTGGCCCACCATGAAAATGAGCAGGAGGATAAGTGCCTGTACTGTGGGATAGTAGCCTCACAAAAGAAAATACTTTATATATACTATTAAATATGTTTTTTTGTATTCTTTTTATAATATAAGAGGCATAAACATACTTAAATAATAGATTTTAACATATTTTGTTTAAGAAAAAATCAACGGAGTATTTATTTTTAACATGAACAAACATAAGTAAAAATTGGTAATTATACCCACTTAAGATACATTTCTGTCCAATTAATCTACACTAACTGACCCGTCCTGGCTTCGCACGGATTTATGAGTTTTACACCCTAACCCTGTCAAAGAGCGTGTTCAAAGGGACAGACAGACAGACAGACAGACAGCCAAAAATAAAGAAAATATACAAATTTAAACTATAAATAATTTGTCGTTTTCTGATACTCGCCCTTCAGTTACCGTTAAATATGTATCTAAGAAAATTTCAAAACGTAAATACATAAAAACATTTCTAAAATACGTTGACATTATCGGTGGTGGAGAGATGCCCCTAAGGGCACCTACACCGCCAAAAATTGGGGCGACTATCCTTTTTGATATGGATAGATGCCCTTTTATTTTTAAATTAAACTAAATACACTAGAATGATTATTGACACCTAGGTGGGTACTCAATAAACCAATGTGTCGATAAAGTAAAACTTGAATAGACTATAATTACTGATTAGAAAGTTATGTAACAGTAAATACTCCCGTTTGAAACTTTGACGTGATTTTCGCATTCGCTGCGGAGATGATCGCTCATACGATCGAGATGCATCTATTTTGCGAGATGGTCTGCGGGGGGGGGGGGGGGGGGGGGGACCCGAGGTTTATGGCGTCTACGCTCCTTATTTAACCTATAAAAATTTTGTTACGATTTTGGGAAGTTAGATTTTTTGATAATGGGGCACCTATCCCATTGAGGCATGAATCCCGGTTTTACCCTATATGAGATTGGCGCAGGACCAGAAAGAATGTTGTGATAAATAAGAAGGATTTATGTCCAGCAGTGGATTGATACGGGCTGAAATAATGATGATGATAAAGAAGTAATGGTAAAACTCAATGCAAAATTTCCGTATTTGCATATTATTATTGACTCGCGCAGCGTCAGTACTCAAGCGTACCTAGACCTAGAGTCAATAGAATATAGAAACGTGCCGAATATCTGCTGCATTCCAATGCAAACATTAATCTACTGAGAATCGGCTACAGAGCTTTCTGAAAACACAACGCTATATCTGTAAATAACTGTAACTATATAACCTGCATGAGAGTTTTCAAGTATAGGGTGAACATGTATCTTTTAGGCAAGCATGCCCCATCGTAGACCACGGTTCACTTAACAACAGGCGAGACACGACGGAGAGACGAGAGTGTTCAAATTCTTTAACTAATAAAAATATAACATTCAAAGCCTAAAACAAAGAACCGATATGTCACTAACCTCAAAATAAGTTTTCTCAAACCCGTAAAGCGTTAGTAGGCTCCTTATACGACTATAGCCGATGCGATAATTATTGTGAAACCATAGGCTGCTAACTTGCATTAACCTTAGCGCTGAGGACTGAGAGTAACAGCGTGGCCCTACAGCGAGATGCCTTCCCCTGACATCCGGAACAAACCAGGAGGACTGCGCTGAAATTGGTGGCCTACTGTCTGCTGTGTAGCATAGTTAAAAAACGCACCAAGCACCAGCACTACCCGGCTTTAAAGGAAGGCTATGGTCAAGCTCAAAAGTCTTCGACCAGTTTAATGTTTTTAGTCAGACTTCCTTTTTCCCTGTATTAGACAATACGGGGAAAAAGGAAGTATGGAGCAAAGTAGTGTATTCTCATTTGCTAAAATTAGTCAAACATCCGTAAGAAAATGTAAACATTGCCTGCAATGGTGTACAAACGTATCTAGCCAAAAATCTAAACGAGAGATTGCAATCTATGCCAGGGGCAATGTTCGCGTCGACTAGCCGCCTGTCTTTTACATAGTGCAAGGTATCTTTTTGGTTTCCACTTTGTAGTAGCTTGGTAAGTTTTAGTACTGTATCTGAAAATATAGGTAGGTACCTTGCCCCTGATTAAAATATATGGAATGTGATACAATGACGTCGTTACCAACTGAACTTTTATCTATCAGCTTAAATGAATACATAAAAGTTTATTGATAATGACGTGTTGTGGGTTCCACATGAAACCATGCACATTTCTATTTTCCAGCTACCATCCCCTCACGTTGAGAATCGTAATGTTTTTATGCTTACCAGTGTTACATGATGTTCATAGGCTTTGGTGACCGCTTCCTATCAAGTGGGCAGTAGGAATGCTTGTACATTCAAAAAACCATTGAGGAGTTTCCAGTTTTCATCTCAGACTCCATCATCAGATCCCCATCTTTATATGGGATTGTCCTGCAGGGTTACCACGGACGGTAGACAAAATTGTCTTTCCCCGTTTTATGTCTCTTTATTCATACTTGCTTACTAGTCAAGTGGAGTAAAACAGGGGAAAGAAAACTTTGTCTACCGTCCGTGCTACCCCAGCTGGAAGTAAATATATATATTTTCTACAAAATAAAACAATCATCCAAATTAGTCAACAGTTGATGAAAATATCGATGATATATGATAATATATAAGAGAATAATTATATATAACAGACGCATAGACAACCTTCTCTTGTCTTGAAGTTGGTTACAGATAAATTACCTGATATTATGTATTTATATTTCGGTACTTTGTTCACGCAAAAAGCAACTAAAACTTTCTCAACAGAACGACACTAAAATATTTTATCAAACCTACAACAATTTTAACCTCAATAAACCAACTTTTACATTGCTATAACAAGCACTTATTGCACAAAGCAACACCAGCCACCGCACTCATAAGTTTGACTGCCACTACAAAGCCACTATGATGACCGTAACAATGTTTCATATACAATAGTCAATACAAATATCAATTTCAGATATTGAATATTGAGACGTTGGTTGCCATTGCTAGTGTGATGATGTATGGTTATAGAGATGCATTTAATTTCAACTGCATTTGAATTTTGGTTTCTACATATAACAGGAGAATGAAAAGATTCATCAATATAAAATATTGAAATAATATTATATTGAAATTCATTGATTTAACGTGTGGCAAGCACAGTTGCAATATTTATGTAAACTACGTCATAGAACACACCGTTGCAGTGAAAATTATATAATGACAAATAGTTAAATTTGTCCTTGTCCTCATCGTTCAGCCTTTAGTTCTCATAGAGGTAAGTATTGTCCAACCTATAGACAGATGTAGATCTAATATTTTTGCCAACGCTTTGTATATTTTTGTTAACGCCTGTATGATATGCACTCGCATCTTATTTGGCCCCTCGTATGTCGTTCTTGATTTTACTCTTCTTTTCTTCTTGTTTCTATTATCCACCTTTTCCCACAAAGCGTCAATTATTTTTTCTCTAGTCTGTGCACATTCCCACTAACGTAATGGTAAGTTGATTAACTTATAATCTGGAGTCTTCAAGTCGCGAGTGAATATGTATCTTCTAGGCTAGTTCATCGTAGACGTAGACCGCGTCGTCAATTTCCATCAGGTCAAATTTAGTTATAAAAAAAGTTACCTATTTTTAAACTTAGTTCGTTGAGTAAAGCTCAGAATTAAAACATAATAATTAACTAATTATATCAATGCACGAATTATATTAATAAAGGCACGAAACGAATCAAATTTTGACTTGAATTGTACGCCTATTTAAACATTTCTATCAATAGAGTCCATTAGCATGAATTATTTAATTTTAAATAGCGTTTTAGTCGTTTATTTTATGAAAGTTCTAAAAGCCATTCCTGATATTGTACTGATTGCTCACTCGCTTCGTCGTCGTCGTTGTCACTTTTTCCGTTTGTGAAATGGATAAAGAAATATTGTAATAATAATATTGGCTTTGATTAAGTTGTGTGATTCGGGAATTTATTAAATTAAAAAAGCCTATAAAAGCATATAAAATATAGCAATGTCCATCTTATAAAAGTACCTAATGTTTCTTTTCTGTCCTATCAAAAGAATAATTGAGTAATTTACGTTAAAAAAATCCTATGACTATTTATTGAGATAACCTCGAGTCCTTAAGCGGCAAAGGTACCTAAGCAACGTTCGCTGCCAGGATGAGTGATCGCGATAAATAGTGGAAATTTTGCAACTACCATGCTTCGGAGGACACGTTAAGTCGTCGGATGCTGCCAAAAACCAATACCTAGTCAAAATTAGAAGTTTTTGGGCAACCTAAAAATTTTGACACCAGGGCTGATCACTTGCCTACACGAGAAAAAAGAAGACGCATTGGTTATTCCAAATTTATATGCTTTTACAATGCGTACTTAGCTAAGTTGGCAAATGCAAGCATAGGTAGCTAACATTAACATAGAATAGCTGTGGAATAACTTCGGGACGATGAAATTCGCTGTTAGCATAAACTTTGTCTTGATGACGCTATCCGTGACGCTTAGTTCAAGCTCAGTTTACGTTTCTATCAACGCCGAGTTATGAAGCTATAAGATATGGATTATCGAAGTTTGCCGTCTGCAATACCTCTAACTTCTTTCAACATTTATTTTTTAATTGGAATGTTCTCATTGTTTGCTAAACTAGCTACTATGACTACAGTTGGCCCGTAGGACAGTATAAATATATCTACTATAGGATATTAGGGATAAAAAGTATCCTATGTCCAATTATAATAATTAAACAATAATAATAATATATACGACATCACCATTCCGCATGACGAGAACCTCGTGAAGGCTGAGAAGGACAAACTCAGCAAGTACCTTGACTTGGCTAACGAGGTAACCGCCATGTGGAATGATGACTCGACAAGAATTGTCCCGATAGTCGTTTCGGCGAACGGCCTTATAGCGAAGAGCCTCGACCAATACCTCGAGAGGCTCTCGCTAGACGGTTGGATCAAGGGTCAGATTCAGAAGGCAGTACTCCTTGATACGGCACGTATTGTCAGGAGGTTCCTCACTCTGCAGTCCTGACCACCGGTAGCTCGGGTCCTGCCCCGCTGCCGGCGGCACTCTAGGTTTAGGTTTTTTTATAATATTTTTGTAATTTATTTTTATATGAATATTGTAGAAAAACTTAAATCTAAGAATAAATAATAAATGAGTGAATAAAATTTAAATACCTACATACTTAACCTAACCTAACAGTTTGGTGCATCAAACTAGACGCCACCGTCGGTACCCCCTCCTATGTCCTACCTCGTAATATAAACTCAAATCACGCCAAGTTTATTTGAATGCATTCAGTAGTTTTGGCGTGATACTCAGCCAATAAAAAGATAGACAAACAGACAAAAATAAAACCAAATTACAGTTTTGGCTTCAGCATCAATTATAGAGAGCCCACCAATTTTTTTTAAATATTATCAATGTACAAAATTTGAATCTGTTACAGTTTTATTAATATTAATAAGTAGGTGTACCTATAGATACAAATGTATCAGAAACTGACGCCTCGGTCCAGTTTCAGAGACCCACACGCCCACAAGTTACACGTTAGGCAACCTTAATAATAAACAAGAAAAATAATGATAATGGTTGATTTTATGTAATTATATCAGTAATATACCGAAATAAAATTACCAGAATCGTCCCTCAGAATAAAAGGCTGAAGTCCAACAGGGGAGAATATTTTGGTTGAAAAAAGCGATGCAAAGGGTAGGTACATATTAGATCATATTACTTGTATTATTGACATATTAGACAGGCATTTTAATAAAAAGGATTTAAATATGAATAGAATAGGCAACTATATAAGCTAGATTCGGAGCAAGTTGTGTCGTAAGTCATATATTCCAACATCTTGCCAAGGATTGGAAGTCGATGCCAAGTTTAGAGACCTTAGACATCTGCACTATAGTAGAAGCTGTATGATAACATATACGTAGGTAATTTATGATACCTCTGCCATGGAGTAACTTTTTATACTGGATCTCTAATCCTTCTTCTCTTCTTTCTTCTACCACGATAAACTGACTTGCAAAATGTCTTAATAATTAAGGTATTCACACAAGTCCGGAAACTATGCCAAGTTATTAGTTATCTAAGTTCACAAAGTTCACATCAACGCGGTACAACTTCCTCTGCTAAACTTGTGTAGTGTAGTGTGCAAATCAGAGGTTACGTAGTAATAATTAGTAATCTGTATCAGAGGTATTAATGTGACGGTGGAATTTTGATTGGTTATTGTGGTGTGATTCTATGGTAAGCGTAGTTTCTGTTCATCGAACATTAAAAAGGTACGTCATCTCGCTCATTAGAAGCAAGAAGCAAACAGAACAGAACAGAACATCTGACATCTGACATCTGATTGTTCTGTGTTGCAGAACATTAATGCTTTCACAATGCTTAATGTACCTAGATATCATCATCATCATCATCATCATCATCATCATCATCATCATCATCATCAACAGGCTGAAGACGTCTACTGTTAAACATTAAGCCTATCCCACAAAGCGCCACTTAGAGCGGCTGCTTGCCTACTGCATCCATCGGCTCCCCGCGTTTTAACCAGATTGTCGGATTGTTGGTATAGGTTTCTCATCTTCCTGCAACTTATATGCATACTTAGATAAAAAAATAAATAATAAATATTAAGTATACATTTCACACAGCGCCGTTAGCCCCAAACTAAGTTAGTTTGTACTATCGGAACCTAGAACCTAGATAACTGATAGAATACTTTGCTACTTTTTTTTTAAATACATATAGAATACAATATAACACCCATACACAGAACACACATCTATAAACATCACACAAATGTTTGTCCGGAGTGGGAACCTAACCCACAACCTATAGTTCAGAAGGCAGAGCTACTACCAACTGAGCTAACAGGCCAGTCCAAAAAACAATAGAGGTTCCTTGCAGTTCCCTTCACTAACATGAAGACTATTACTTTGATGTGATAGAAATATCTTATCCTATCCTGCCTTTGAATATTCAATTTTTGATAATAACTAAGCGTAATTTTGTAAATAACATTCAACTAAAATGTAATTTGTTATTGAATAAATAATATAATAAGATATTTTGATCGCAGCAGTGTAAGAAAATCTGTGAGCGAAATGAAAATGTAGATTATGAAATCGATTTAGTTGTTTTGGCGTGTAACTATTAACATTAATAATACCTATTAGTAACACGTTCTAGCAATTCTATAAAAAAATTACCCTACGACGATATTATGATTAACTAGGTAAAGCGGCGAGTGGCCGATACCGGTCAAGAACACAATTTTGTAATATACAGCATTCTATCAGAAAAGGCAGGTTGAATTAATTATAATACCTAATTGAGCGTATAATTAACTAGAGCAATAAACAAAAGTAAATAAAAATATATGTTTTATTTGCAAGTGAAATAATTCCGCCGAGACTTTTAATCAAAGCTCGGTTTATCTGAGCCGGTTTTATTGTACAAACCGAGTGCAGAGTATCCATTAAACTCGGCCGGGTCAAAAACCAACACTGGTAACTAGCGCTGGGAAAAAAGAACGGGATAAAACGCTGAACGCATAAACACGCGTTTCGCCAAAGACCTCTACGTATACTAGACAGGACTTCGCTAATCAACACTATCGACCACATCAAGCCAGCAATCCAGCATACTTTTGCTCTAGCCTTGCGCTATAGTTCGTGACAGGGAGCGCTCATTTTCGTTCGCAGGTCGTTCTGTTAGTTCACTAGTTCGCGGCTTGATCGAGAGTGGGGAAGACGATTGCTCTCATGTCCTGCTTTGTATGAGCAAAATTTGGTAATACGAGGCTGGGCACTCAAAGCGACTGCACGTGTTTTGCAATAAAAATTATGATCCAAAAATGTCATCCTGCGTGCTCAGATAGACGGGGAAAACAAAAAAAAGCGTCGCTTTGAGTATCCAGCATTGTATGAGCGAAAATATACTGGCCAAGTATATTTTCGCTCATTTCATCATAATTTTTATTGAAAAACACGGGCAGTCGCTTTGAGTGCCCAACTTCGTATGAGCAGAAGTATGCTGGCTGGCATACTCGCTGTGGTCGACAGTGCTAGTTAGAGATGTACTGTCTAGTATACATAAAGGTCTTTACGTTTCGCATGGAATTGGGACATTGGAATTTATTTTGCAGCTCCATGTATTTTTTATAAAGTTCTTAAAGATTTACCCAAGTTTTCTAAGATATACAACGGTCTTAAAAGTGGGTGGTGTGTAAATTTTTGCGTGGTGAAACATGATAAAAGTATTGAAAAGAGAAGAGGTCGTAGGCATGCGATGATGATGTGGAAGTGCCTTAAATCTCCAACTAAATTAACTACTACATGTGGTATATGGTACTACATCACAAATGCCCGTCTGCACAAAAATTTGACAGCTTCTAAGTTTGCACTTATCCCTCTATGACGTACCTACTGCAACGCATTTGGGTACTTCCTAGAGAGATAAGACGGGCATTAAAGGGCTAGGAAATCCAAAAATTAATGTAGTTTCTCAGTTCTCACGCGTGATGTAAGCATATCTTTATCCTTTTAGGTGCTATTTTTCTATATCCCCTTGAAATCGTTGCTCCTTTCGAAATACCTCTATGGCTCTGCTTAGTCCAAGAAATGTTGGACGTACACCATGTGTGCGGCTTTCAATTATAAATCTTTTTATACAGTGCGTCTTCGTTCGGCTGGTAAAGCGGCTATCGCCGCACAAGTGTATTTTTTTATAAAAATTAATTGCGTCATTACGTTTCCATGGTCTATAGGTCGTTGTACCCGACTCTGACTTGTATTTTTCTCTTGCAAATCCGCACTTGCTGCTGGCACCAACAAAAGCCATAAATTACTTTTATCTGCGCTAACCGAGAACTGCTGTCGCTGTGCTATGCGAGTCAAGCATTAGCAGGATGGCAAGTGCTGGTGAGCTATAATAGTGTATTATATAGGTATCTACAGTTTAATATAATTATAATGGATGTTTAATTGATTGTTTGTTTTTGTCTATAAATAATACGACAAGAAGAGAAAGAAACTCGTGTCCTGAGAGTTTCGGTGAGTTTGGAAACAAATAATGTAAAATGTTATAGCTAAAAAGTTTCGGGCATCCCACCCCATTTCAATTCCAATAGTTTATTAAAATTTCTAATACAATGTCGTTTTTTATTAAAAAGTTTATTGGGACAATAATCAATCAAGTGGAATGAAATGCAAATGAAAATTAAAATTAAGCATTAAAAGAAATGTTGGGCATGCAAAATTAGTAATTACTATTGCATACTAGTAGGAAATCAAGTAAGAAGAGATAATTCCATGAAGTATTCTTTAAAATTCACCTGCATTTTTCACAAAAATGGATGCAAATATTATCGTAAGAATGATCGAAACTAGAAATTCCCCCACGATCCGTAGTTAGATATCGTAAAAAAAGATTTGTATCGCGAGTTTTGCAAATCGATTTCAACCATAAACAAGAGCTTATCCGGGCGGAACAAAAACCATTATTTCTCATTTATTTGCAAAGTTATGTTGCATGAATTACCGTAAATATTGCTCCGTTCCGCATTTTTTACTTACAAGTCGAACAAAATTATGTAAATGGGGTAAAATCTTGAGTAATAATAAAGAAAAGGTAAATTACGCAGTTTGTGAATGCCGTAGTAGGTACTCGCTGTAAATAGGTTTGATCTTTCGAAAGGTTTTTTATAAATGAAAAGAATTAAGGTTTATTAAAGATATTTATTACAAGGTCCATACCAAGAACTTGCCTCAAAGTAAACTTAACAATAAAAAAGAAACATCAAAATTGGTTGAAAGTTACGAACATTATCTACCTACAAAAATAAATTATCAAATAATGAGGAAATACCACCAAATTGAGCACGGAGCTCTTTAAAGTTATATTTAGTTGAAATTTAAAGTTGGAACCAAAACTGAAACGAAACTGGAACTGGAACTGAACTGGAACTGGAACTGAGACTGGAACTGGGACTGGAACTGGAACTGGAACTGAAACTGAAACTGAAACTGAAACTGCAACTGGAACTGGAACTGGAACAAGAACGAAACGAAACGAATCGACTTAACTGAATCGGATTATCATATTATAACGTGTGTGGTAATTTAGAGTAAAAAGCACACGTCTGAAATTTGTTGGATTTTGGTTCTAAAAGCGGTGGCGGAAGAGCCACTTTACGAGCAACTATAATGAAAACGTTAAAAAAGGTTTCCAAAACATAGGTAAGCTTTGATTAGTTTGAAGCTAGAATGTCGCTCTATGTAGAATTTTCACAAACAATTAATTAATGTATTACAAGCTTTTTATGTTTTGATTATGGAAACCTTTATTTTCGAGCCAGTTAAAAGAACAGTGCTTGCAAACAAAGTTTAAATTAAGTACCTATAAGTAAAATTGAATCCGACTATATAAGTACCTACGTTACAGAATTACCGATTTCGCCGATATTCAATGTTGGATACAAACAGAAACGATAATCGGCTTTTTGTTGAACGTATAGGTAGGTACCTACTGTAATTATCCGAGGGTCAGTAATTAATATTAAACATGTTCAGTCGAACAATACCTATGTTATTGGAGAAAAATTTTTGAGGAAATTTAAGAGATCTTTTTTTTCACCTGATGAAAAGTGATGACGCAGTCTATGATGGTGCATGCTTGCCTAGAACCTGCTCACTCGACTTGACGACACCCAGATCATAGTTAGCTGGAAACAAGGGCAAGGTGTTCTACTCATTGGCTGTTCGCACTATAGGTAAAGTGCTTAGCAAAACGGTTAGTGCGGGTTGATGGAATTTCAACCATATATGGG
Source organism: Ennomos quercinarius (assembly GCA_910589525.2). Lineage (NCBI taxonomy): Eukaryota > Metazoa > Arthropoda > Insecta > Lepidoptera > Geometridae > Ennomos > Ennomos quercinarius. Next base: position 12,843,591 of record OU342505.1, on the reverse strand, counting down.
TGTTTTTGTACGCCTTGATGTCCGGTGAAAGAAGGGAGATGGAGGAATAAGATCGTGTAATTCGCACACTCACCAAAATGCTACTTAAAAGGAAGTAATCCTTTTAAGTAACATATATAACCCTAATACCGTTTTGATTTGTTACATTTACTAATTTGACACAATCCGGAGTCATCACGGGAATGACGGTCTTGGATCATACTCGGAGGGTACTTTTAATCATATAATCGTTACAAAATGAAATTTCATAAATCATCGGCACCATGCGGAGTTGGATACGGAGTTTTTTTTTTAATCTCGTTGTTCACAATGTCATGCCGAGTGAAGATGTAACCATTACTTTGTACTTACTTATTCACTAAAATAAATGAACAACGGCAGTCTTTGTTTTAAAATAAATAGTTTTTTTAATGCAAAATGGACATACGTTTGACAACAACCCACCTTATGGTAAGTGACGAAGTTGTCTAAGGTGGAGCACGTTTGCCCATGAGATGCCCATTCACTCCTGACTTGAGAAGACCCAGGTTATACCCAGGAGGAAACAATGTTGCTGGAAGAGCATTCCATTCCTTGGCAGTCCAGTGCACTACAAGTCCGCACTAACGACGTAAGGATGTAAAGAATCTTGGTGATTCTATACATCTTTACCAGCCTTGTAGTTCTATGATGGGAAGGGGACGACGGAACGAGCTGATGAAGGGCAAGCGCACACTCTCCAAAATGTAACCGATAGAAGAACGACAGACCGGCGACCTTGCGTCTGTGTTCAAGACTTTGAATTCTCCCTTTAACTAGTCTGTTATCGTTACTGTATATAGCTGTAACCTACATCTAGAGATCTAGCACCGTGTTAGTTCCCATCCTCCATTCGCCGTTTCATCCATTCATCCTTTTCCCTTATCTTTTTCCCTCTTCCTTCTCTTCTTCCTTTAGGCTAAGATTTTGTCACTTTCCATCAGGTGAGATTGCGGTCAAATGTCTATGTGTGGGTGTGTGTGTGTGTGGGTGTGTGTGGTGTGTGGGTCTATTTAGTTATAAAAAAGGCGTAAAACTAATAAACTCGTGCAAAGCCGGGGCGGGTCAGCTAGTTATGAATTTAATTTTTGAGTTATTCAAAGTTTTTGGTTTATTTTGAGGTGTTGGACCTACATATAGGTGGCCCATTTTGGAACGTCTCTATTGTATCATTATTTGCGAATGTTAAAAAAAAATTTGAAAGGTTTTAGAATATTTTTGATTTTTTTTTATATTCCTTTCCATTTAAATGACAAGCATCGACTACACCATTGCTCTACCTTCACCACAAACTTCAAACAGCTCAAGACTTTTTAATAAAATTAAACAAGGTAGGTAATTATTGGTAATACCTACCTATATTCAGTTGTGCCAAAACTTACTTACACAACTACACAAATCAATAATTATTATATGATAAAGTACATAACTTTATATACCACGTGTACATAAAGCTGTATCTTGGGGTGGTATTGACGAGACAGGTAACTACACCCGAGTCCTTATCTAGTCGCGCACGAGTAACTTCATTGTAATGTACCTATAGACGTCAGGGATAACGACGATAATGTTTTGGCCGGATATAATGTAGATAGTTTCCGATTTAAACTTACCTACATAAAAACTTGATAGTTTTTGTAAACGTAAAATAAAAATTGAGCATCTGGAAAACTTCATTATGGTTCTAATTTTAGTACTTACTTATGGTAAAAAATTATAATCCGTTCAAGGAAATATTTTTTTTATGTAAGTACCTATCCTGTTTAATAGAAGACTGTCCCGTCTTGATGTTTGTAACCAATAAAATTATAGACCGAGATTTTGTTACTATTTCACTTTTAACACCTTAAGGCGACGGGTAGAGCAAACAAGGTGTTTTTTGGCACGTTTCCTGGCGTAATTAGAACATGTGGAGCTTTGAATTTAATATATCATGTAATTCATTTCATTAAGTCGTTTGTGATGACCGCAAATACAAGATTAATAAATGTAGATCTATAGAAAAAAATTGCAAACCTCCCTCAAAAAATTTGAATGTTCCCATTTTACTGAGCTTCTACCGAATATATTTTTCCAAAAAATAAATTAGTGTATTCCCAACAAACATTCAGATGTCGTGATGACTTAATAACTTTGAAAAATAGTATATAAAAACAGATATTAATTAAAAACCGTCAAAATCAGTAATTTTGTGAGTTGTCTTTGTCGTAAGCGCCGCGCTGAAGTGCAGACTGAATTGATATTTAAGAGTACGACGTTAAGGTTGATGTTTCTTTGAACGGATTTGGAATTGCTTATCCAGCTCTACTCGTCACTTTAGTTTACCTACTATAAATGTTGCTATAGTATTTCGAAAGACATAAAAAGTTTCAGATTACACTCCGGCTAAAATTCAAAATTGTCCGAGTACTAGGTAGGTACAATGTATTAGTCTTTGCAAATCTTATCTCTAACACGTCTTAGCTTTCAATATGATTATTCATACAAGAATAGGTACACTAGTATATAAATAGTATATAAATACGGGCATGTAATCATGATACGATAGGAAAGCGAGGGGAAAGCAGAAAATCTTATTAGACATTTTGCGTGCTCTCTTCCCACGGGATCTGTATATTTACCGGGACTCATACTCGTATTATTTATTCAACCATAGGGACAGCATGGCACACTTGGTAATGTCATGGAAATCATTTTTGGAAATGGGAACGGAAATGTACTGTATTTGGAAATACAAAAAAGCTGTAATAAGCCTGATAAATATTTAAGTATCCTTTCAATGATCACATACACGTTATAAGCGATTATATGAAGAGACAAGTAAATACTTTGGAAGATCCTAATCGTCTATTTTTCTATATTGCCGAGTATCACAGGCCTTCCCTATAGAACGCCAAACAAACGTTTGCTAGCAGTTGCCTGCCCGCAATCTTTGTGATTGATCAATTTTATTGATCGTGTAGGGTTAGTATTGAGCAATGTTTTTCGGTTTACTGTATGGAGAAACATTGACGGAAGTAGACTCGTCAATTTAATTGATAAATAAAGTTGAACATGTATGGGCGGCCTAACGGCGCACCGCAACTCTTACCACAATATCGGGCTACCTTTAGTGGTAGGCTGTTCGCGCCCTGCCTACGCTCCATCTTCCAGTCTGTGGTCGCCACTCAACCTTTCTACTCCAGTTGCCATCTCAAATACAACATATTTCACATATAAATTGGAATATTAAAGGGTACTTAACACTGGCATGGTTTGTGACGCAATTAGAAAATGAAAAAAGTCATAAAGGCACAATAGCCACTTTTTTAAATGAAAAAATACAGTGAGAGAGAATGTATAGGCCATAATCCACCATAGTGATTTATGGATTCCTGTCGATGTTTGTTGAAAGAACGACTGCTAATTACGCACACCACTAACCATGGCATTCAAGTCTAAGTATTGTGTGACCAAGTAAATAACGTACACTCGTTCTTCAGAAACGATTTGAAACGAGTAGATCCGCAGGGGAACTAAAGTGACTGATATAGTTCTTAGAATTAGAAAGTTGAAATGGCAATAGGTGGCCATATCGCTCGTAGAACTGACAACCGATGAAGAAGAAAGGTTTCCGAGTGGCGACTACGAACCAAAAGACGCAGCGTAGGCCGGCCCCCCCGATGATCTGGTGAAAACCGCCGGAAGCCGATGGATGCAAGAGGCGAAAAGCCGCTCAAACTGGCGCTCTGTGTGGGAGGTTTATGTTCAGCAGTGGACGTTTTCAGTCTGTTGATGATGATGATGATGACGACACTCGTTCTTGTACATAAATGTATATCAAATTGAATCACGACACGACCGTCGTCTTCGGCTCATCTCATCCAAGTTCGAACTACTACCGTCTACAGCGTCTACTCTGCGTATATCGTCATCCCTCCACATAGCCATGTGTAATAAATACTAATAGTGAGTCAACTCGGCGGCTAGACGGAGCAACGATGGGGTGCGGTATGAAGGAGACCGGAGGTCCCCCCCCTGCCCGCGACGTCTGCGGTCGTACCCACCGGCTTCGCTTGCGTATGGGTACGCCCGTTCAGGCGTGTCGCGTACACAGAACGAATTGCATGAGTTGTGTTTTCAAACTAGTCTTGCGATCCGTTAATGTAGAATATAGGTACTATGGAACTTCCTGGTTTGAATAAATATTTTAATAAAATTGAATGTTTACAGAGAAAGTACTTACGTCTTACCTACCTACAATTTATTTATTCAAGAAAATGTGTATGTTGTTATGTACCGATTTTAGCCGCATAAAAACTCTTTGTTAGTATACCTAATACTGAATCTGTTAATTAAGAATTCTTCTATTATACGTATATTGAACGTACTACGTGTATAACAGAAGAATTCTTCGACCTTTCTTTTCGTCCAAAATACGAATATATAACGAAGGTTATCAGTGTGTGTTGCCAGTGATGACTTATGGAACTGAGACGTGGTCTCTTACTATTGGCCTCATTAGTACCTAAGCTCAAAGACGCGCAGCGAGCAATGGAGAGAGCTATGCTTGATGTTTCCCTGCGAAATAAGATCCGTAAGGGGGAAGAGAACCAAAATGACCGATATAGCTCTTAGAATTACCAAGTTGAAATGGCAATGGACAAGACACATCGCTCGTAGAATCTGGTGAAAACCGCGGGAATCCGATAGATGCAGGCGAGCTGCCGCTCAAAGTGGCGCTCTGTGGGGGAGTCCTATGTTCAGCACTGGACGTCTTCAGGCTTAATATGATGATGATACTAAGTATAACTTGCAGTGAGATACTGGGAACTTAACTAAATAGAGATATTATAAAACACTAGTGTGGTAATGTAAAATAACAAGCACGCGTCCGTAATATCTTGGATTATGAACCTACAAGCGGTGTGATAAGAGCCACTACACGAGCAAGTGTGACGAAAAATAAATTATTACAAAACACAAAATTATTATCTAAGAAAATGTTTTTCTGACAACCCTTGCTTATTTTTTGGGACTAGATGTCGAGACGGTCTTGTAGGTATTTTGCGGTATAACAAAGGAGTTGACCCACTATTAGTATTTATTACACATAATGACATAGCCGGATAATTACAACTTTCAATGGTTGCCTGCTCTCCGCGCTAAGCACAATCAGTCTGTTTACTGCCATTGCATACTGCTAACTTCTTTGATCTAAACAGTCTGATATAGTAAAACGTTTAGTTTAAATAATTAGGTATCGAACAAAAACAGTGCCTTTGAAATTAATCGCTACCAAAACCACTTGCCTCAACAGCGGCTAATTCAACTCCACAATATCGGCCTTTGACTCGAAAACTAATTGCTCATGCTTTCAACTTTGCCAGTTAACTTACACTTTGCTAGTCGCCAGCTAAACTAATGCTTTGCCAGTTGCCAGCCGGATAACGTTTTGTCAGTTCAGCATTGTTTCGTCTTCGGTGAAGTTTCGATATGATATCAGTTGCGATTCGATTTGGGTGAATGCAATGCTACGCTAAGTTACGGTTTGTGCTTTTGAAAGTAGTTAGAGTCGGCAGCAGAAGTTGCTAATCTAAATCATCGAAATTATTTTCAACTAGGTTTTGTAGACGCAAAACACAAAACAGTTACAAACCTATAATTTTATAGAAGTTTAGTTTAATTCCTCATTTTTCTAGCAAATTTTATATCCAAATCGGCGCAACCGTTTTACAAATGAATGTTTTGGGTTTCCAAACATATTAGTAGTGTAGCAATATGCCTGATTTACTAAATAAAGTGAAATATTTCAAAATCCAATGAGTATAATGTTGGTATTTCTATTATGAAGGCACTAGAGTACAGCTACCTCCATGCCGGAATACTTGCAAGTCTATTGAGCCGCGTGTCTGAGCGCTCTACACTCTGCACGTGCCAGTGATGGGATAAAGATTTAGTAAAAACAATCGATAACCGCGATAAAACACTACAGTCATTGTGGGAATAGTTTTGGTGCTCTTTGAACAGTTGCCATTCAAAAAACTTCTCGTTTGTATACTCACATTTATGACGTTTGTTTAAACAGAATACTTGTAACATGAGAACGAAACAAAAATATTACGTTTTAAATTATTCATAATTAAAAAAATTAAAATAAAACAGGCTTCTCATACATTAAAAAAATTACAAGATCCAGCCCACATTGTTGGTAAAACGATATCAAATCAGAGTTAATCATAAAACCACACACAATTATTTTTCTATAAGTAAATAGTTTGTAAGGAAACGGAACATCTTCAAAATTTTACGTCTAAATTCCTCCAAACAAGAACTAAACCTCAGTTTCCCAAAATCTCCACTGATGAAATGATCTACAATATTTTAACTGTTTTTGTATCTAACGTAGGTATATGAAATAATTGGAGAAAATACCCGTTTTCTAGTTCAATGCAGCAATTATCGATAAACACAAAATATTCTGATCACATCACTAATGAAGCCAACCACTAATCGCTTGCTCATAATTATGGAATATCACCGCGCATGATTTCACAGGCTTCTTGCCTCTCCATTCTTTCCTAGAGTCTGTCGTAATTAGTTACATCAACTTTTAGAAACTATCCTTATGATCAAGGTAGGAAGGTTGAAACTCGTGTCGGGACTTACTGAGCGCTCAATGACTCTTCGGCAGACTGGAGGCCTATTCATACAGTGGCCTCTGATTTCACCAGATATTTTGCGCGGCACTTTTTTATCCTCTTTTGGCACTTTTTCCTCTTGCGGCAGGCGACGGGTTTTCTGAACTTTTTCGTTCGTTTGACGTGAGTCATTGGATTGATGAATGCGAGACTTTTGAATTTGGAACCTTTCGGATTTGAAATGATGGGTTGCTTGGGTGAAGCATAGACTAATTGAGAGTAACGAAAAAATTCTAGGTCTGTGGGGTGAAGCCACTGTTCGTATGTTTCATGGGTTCAAAGATTCTGGTGAGAGATGAAGATAAAAAAGGTAAAATAGAAGAACAAAAACCCGATTACGATTTAACGAATCCCAAAACAAATAAGTGCTAGTAGCCTCCACCCGGCCTAAAATAACTAATTGGTTGACCTTATTCATCAAAATCTGATAATTTTGTTTAGACACTACGGTCAAACATAGATAAATTAAAAAAAAATATGTGTGGACATTTCACACAATGCCGTCTAGCTCCAAACTAAGCAAAACTTGTACTATGGGAACCAGATAACTGATAGAATACTACGATACTTTTTGTGTGTAAATACATACCTAGTAGTACATACATACAATACCCAGACACAGAACAAACATCAATGTTCATCACACAAATGTTTGCCCCGGGCGGGAATCGAACCCACAACCTACAGAAGTTCAAAAAGCAGAGCTACTACCAACTGAGCTATCAGGTCAGTCAGATACTATTAGACAGTTAAAATGTAACCCTGCACTGCACAATAATTATATTAACCTTAATAGTATAAGCTGCTAACGAGCACAAGTACTACTTATATTTATTGATCGTCAGAAAGGCTCTTATGTCCTCGGATGGTGTCGCGACGGGCAACATCGCGATTTTAAATATTACATAGATAAAATATGGCAATACAATACTAAGTTCAAAATTGGATTGCGAAGTCTGTCACTCGCGGTTTGTCTATTTAAATGTCATAAAATATAAACTGAAAATACAGAAAATTACATAATTAAAAGAAATAAGGAAAGCAATAATACCTATTGATGTGATACCATGAACAGTGAGTACATACGAGCTGTAATCGTAGGTAGACAATGTTTTCTATGATTAATTGATATCATTTCTAGTACAATTTGGTAACGGTCTCAGCCGAGGTCTGAGATGGCAGTGTAGTGATGAACACATATGATCGACGAACTTGTGCAGGTGTAGGTATCCCCTCGGTAGTGTGCCAGCTAGCATGGTGACACGTAGAGGGACTTACATTTGCCACGTCGGCGGGATGGGCGTATGCGGTTGGCTGGAAGGCTATGGCTGTGGGGCTATGGTCTAATGAAGGCGCCGGCTTAGTTAAATATGCATATCTAACCTCGATAAGCCCCATCTGCGGTGATAAATTAATAGTAATGGTGCGGTTGAAAGTGCAGGCCCTAGTTTGTGGGCAGTTAAGTGTGGTAGAGATACCACGTCGACGGTCATGAGATGGGCTAAGCGACTGGCTTGAGGACGTACGGTCCAAGAGCGCGTGGGCTTGGTTAAATATCCATCAACCTTAAAGTTTACTTACGTGTTGCAGTTCGTTTTGTGCTCCTTGTGGTTTTATAATTACAGGCGTTATATGCAATCATATGGGAGAGATTATGAGAAGTTCACTATGAAATACAAGTAAACAATCCTACTATAACGGCATATACAATAAAGGCGAAGCAAACTACGTATAATTTTAGTATCAATGGTTTCGGTGAGTGACTTTATCTTATTCACATGCTCTCTTATAACATTTTATGGAGACAATTATGGACCACGAACCCTAGGTTAATACTTTTATATTGAATATCAAACTATAATGAATCTAATATCAGCCACAACGTCCCCATAGAGATACTTGGTCGAGATTGTCACCATAAAAATGGAGATGCTGGGATCGTGCATATCTCCATAAACTGGTGGAGATATATTAGTAAATTGAAAATCATAACTTTTAGTTACGGCTATAAGAAGAGAGCTATTATTGTGAATAAAATGGAGTCATAAGCCATATACATACACAGTATACACTATACACAAATACAAACATTGCGACAAAGTTGTACAACTTTACATTATCTAAATTCCTACTTTAATATAGAATTATTCACAAGAACCAAAAATCTGCATCATACAGATACCACCATGGTTTTGCAATTTTAAATTATAGGGTAAACGTGTAATCTAACGACTCTTTTATTCTTCTCTGTCGGGAGACGATAAGTACGTTTAAAAGTACTTATAGTAAGCAAACTACATTAATTAAACAAAAATGAATAGAATAACCATAGAAAATATTAATCCCGTAATGTAATACTCTTGAGCATTTTTAGGCAGTCTAAAAACTTAATTATAAATGCAAAAAGTCAAAAACACATAGTACCTTAAACTGCATAGTTTTTCTAAGCCGGCTTCTGCCTGCTGGTTATCCTGGTACCTACTAAGTGACGGTGTGGCCTAAGATTCGATGAATATTGGCAAAATATTTCGGTAGTTTTCTGTCAAACACATTTCTTACCGTAGATTTAGAGTTACATTTCTTGCCGAATTAAATTTCATCATCATCATCATCATCAGCCTGAAGACGTCCACTGCTGAACATAGGCCTCCTCCAGAGCGCGCCACCTTGAGCGGCCGCTCGCCTCCTGCATCCATCGGCTCCCCGCGGCTCTCACCAGGTCGTCGGTCCACCGAGTGGGGCAGCGGCCTACGCTGCGTCTTCCGGTTCGTGGTCATTAAATTTAATTCATTCCTAATATTCTTTCGTATTTAATGTAACCTACAAAACGTTTCTTTACGCACGAACACGCTCATTGTGAAATTTATCAAAGGGACATCAAAAGGCGTTTCACCTGAATTTTGACCCGGAACCGGAACGTTACTTACATATTCATGTAGTTATTAAAATGGGAGAGGAAATTTCTAAAATCTCAAGAGGAAGTCCGTGGAATGGAACGGAGATTTCTGCCGTTGGATAAAGTGCAGGGTTTTGTTAAAGGTATCTACATTCACTATGTTAGGACTATATTAGCATTGAGCTATCTACTGGGTGTAATTGAATTCATTAGCATCCTTTGATCTACCTACTCCTGACACCGGTCACGTATGGACCTAAATGTATGAAATCTAGCGCACCAATTTGGTATTGATAATACAATACAAAAATACTTTATTGAACACCAAAGTACAACAGTACACAGTCATGATACAAAAACAAAGGATGGTGGAACAACGGGCGGCCTTATCGCATAAAGCGATTTCTTCCAGGCTACCGTTTAAAAAATTGGATATATTACTTAATCAACAGCTACAGTACAAAATGAAATTAAAATAATTAAGAACTGTTTTTAATTAATTACATACAAGGTAAAAATACTTTTAAAAGTATCAAAATCATTCGTGCCAACTACGTTAGGCGCCGCGGCAAACTATATAATTTTCAATAAAAAATATTTTAATTTGCACTCTTTACTCTTTAATAATCATCAATAAATGATGTAATATCATGTACTCAATTTATGCTAATGAATTAAATTGCACCCTGTATATGTGTCTGTTTTTTTAAAGTAGATTTCTCTTTTCACCTGTGAAGTCTGTAGGGAATTCATTCATTAGTCAAATGCCACCTGAAACAAAACATAACAAAAATGAATAATATTAATAATATGTGTAAATACTTATGAAGTTTTCAATTTATTTTTATTCTTAATTACTCAACTGTTAATGAGAAGCTCTTAAATGCTGACTGTACTTTTGTAGCTACCTACCTAAAAACGTCTCACGTCGCTTAGCCTTGCGTCTCATTAAGTAATTTACTTGTATCATATTTGTAGACATTAATCAATTGTTTCTAGCTTGGTAATGTACGAAAAGAAAAGAAAGAAAAACTAAAAAAAAAGAAGGGCCATAATATTTAATGACTGCGGATGATTTATAAATAAATAATACAATCATCATCATCATCATCAACAGCCAAAAGACTGACTGCTGAACATAGGCCTCTCCCAAAGCGCGCCACTTTGAGCGGCTGTTCGCCTCCTGCATCAATCGGCTCCCCGCGGTTTTAACCACATATCATCGGTCCACCTAGTGAAAGACTAGCCTTCGCTGGATCTTCCGGTTCGTGGTCGCCACTCGAGAACCCAATACTCCAACTTATTACAACGTACCCAGCGTCTTGGAGCACTGCCTAGTTAAATTGGGCCTGAAAATTTTACTGAATTTAAAATCATCGAGGGGCTTTTTCTCAACCGTAGATTCCCTAGAATATAAATTGTATTAATGGCCAGGACCGGTTAATTCATAATTAACATTTCCACTGTTCATTAAACATTTACGACCTTTTGGTTCAATCCTAACGTTTAAACCCCATATTAAAATCATCACCGCATACCCACTCCAACCGCAATGCAGCGCATCGGTAAATATAACACTCATTTGGGATAATTACTGTCCACTTTTATTAAATTACTAGCTTCTGCCCGCGGCTTCGCCTGCGTGGCCAATAGGAAATGAATGTCATATTTTTCTGCCGAAACAAACATTATAAATGCCCTCACTCTCTCTCGATATATTATCAAAACTGATGACAATATCCTAAACAATGCACACAACAATGCAATAATATGAAATTTCTGAAATAACCTCTGGGGTGAGATTAGTATGGGTTTAACAGAACTCAAAGCATGTGTGAATGTCAAAATTTTTATATGTATAGATGGATACGCACGCTGTGACACAATCAGCTTTATTGTTCGTGATTTTTTGTTTCTATTTTCAATTTTAGAGTGTTTTCGGTTAAGTTTTTATTAAAAATTGTAATATTCTCGTTATTTTTACTTTTGCACAAAACTTTAGTTCTACGAAAACAACTATTAAAACATTAGCAAGTTGAAATATCAATGGACAGGTTCCGCTCGCAGATTCAACAACCGATGGGGAAGAAAGTTACTCGAATGGTGACCACGAACAGGAAGACGCAAATCTATTCAAAACCGTTGAATGCAATAGGCAAGCTACGCTCTATGTTCACCAGAGGACGTCTTCAGGCTGATGATGATGACGACCTACGAAAATCTACTTGATAATTTTAATTTTATCATGGTACCAACATGCAATTTTTTTTGTTTAAACTTGGTGGCGTTACCCATAACGAATAGGTACTACTGAAAAACTACTCGTCGTATCAGTGTATTTATTTATCTAACACAGCAATATCATCCAAAATAACTCATCAGAAACCTCATTTAGCTGTTTCATTCCTATTTCATACCAGCCATCCAAGAAAGATCTATCAATAAAGCTAATAAATACGCCCTGCATCCGTATCCTGAAATAACAATCTAACCCGCTACGAAATAAGCATTTCCGGTTCTCGTAGCACCGAGCTACGCTGCCGTAGAACAAATTTCCGGGATTCGTAATAAGTGTTCCGTTGCGAACGTTGTATTATAGCGTAATGAGATCGCCGTGAGTTTGTTGTTTTGTTGTTGAAATTGTTGTTGACTACATAGTAGAATTATACAAAAGCCGAGGTTTGCAAACCACATCGTATTTATTAATAGGATAAATATTTTAAATTGATAAGATGCGATACGATACGCAAGTAATGAATTGAGTATTAAATTTGATAAGCTAAGCCTTAGCTTATTCTCCGTAGTGGGTTCGGCGGCGGAGAGTTGGGGGACTCTCCGCCGTACTCACACGGCCCACACGTCTGGTGGGTAACCGAGGTGTAAGGTTACCCACCTACTGGCGCAGAGGTCCGAAAGGGCCTACCACTGGGGCGAGATAGTGAATGTTAGCACGACCCTATCGCGCCCCATTTTGGCAGTGGACGGATCACGGGGTGGTTTTAGTGGGTTCAAGTCCCACATACCTCCTGCCATCACCACTGTGGTGGCAAGAAAGTGCGAAGGCATTTCCACCCTCAAAAAAAGCTTTCAAAGTAGACAATTGTGTTGTGATGCAAGTACAACCGTAGTAGAGTACATTCTACTACCTACTTAAGCTAGACTTTCAACCTGCGCGGCTCAATCGCAACGGCCGCAGCGTCAGAGCCGCTGCGTCAGTGTCGCGGCGGCTCTGATGCAGAAGTAGATTTCGAGTAGCGTAATGGTGTCAGTTAGTTGTCAATCCATACCTAATGGCACGGCCGCTATTGCCGAGTGTCAGTCACGCTGCGACAGTGACACTGTGCTCGAATGTTAGTTCATTAATTTCCGTACTGTATAATACTACTGCTCTATCGCTGCGTTACTGTCGCTGCGACACGACAGTGACACCGGAGCCGCTCTAGTCGGAAGTCTAGCTTTAGCCTTCTTTTTATTTTTATCATTTTTTTGATACGCTTCTGCGAGGTCTCATCTGGGTCAATCGATTCTAAAAACATTGCCACTATTTCTTTTGTGTGGCTTCTACGCAAAAACGTAAAGATGAAATTTTGTGCTTAATTTTTTTCATGTACTTTGCCATTATATAAGGTACTTCTACCCCGCAAATAAATTGAGGAATTAGGGTTTTAACTTTAGGATGCTTCTAAATACGGATACCTAATGTGGTAGCTATAAGTCACAGATAATGTATTTTATTTATTTAGATCAGTAAACTTCCATTTCAGCCATTTGCAAAAACAAACGAAATCGGTAACAACAACACACATACCACAACACTTCTAGATTCAAATCGCGGTTCGATCGATTGCGAAATAAACTCGTCTTTAAGAACAATCTCATCTTTATTTAAGAACGTTTTCTTGGTACAAACCCTTCGTGTCGGAATTCCTGGTATTCTGAACTACAGATGTTTATTGCTTTGGTGAAATCTGAGGTGCGGAGGAGGAAGTGAAGGCTGTCTTAATAATTGTTGTGATATAGTGGGTCTTCGGGCAATGTTTCTTAGAATAGGGGCTTGTAGAATTCGATCTTTTTGGGTTTGAAGATTCGGAAACGCCACGTAGATGATTCTAATTTTCTAATTCTAATTTTACGTGGGGGTGATAAGACCTGCACTGACGTCCCGCTCGGGGTGTATTGTGCATTTCCCCCTGCCAGCATATACCCGAGCCATCCCAGCTCCTTAGAATATCGGAGTGTGGCTCTAGGTTGCTGGCACAGCTGCTCCAGTGGCACTGATGTTGCGTGTTGAAGTGGCGATGATGAGCCATTCGAGATTTCGAATGTTGAGGGTCTTCTCGTGTTAATATTCCTGATGTGTGTCTGGCTTTCTCTGCGGCTGTGCAGTATCTTAGCACGTGTTCCACAGTCTCATTTTCTCTCAGGCACCCTCTGCATAGGGGGCTGTCCATGGCCCCGGTCTTATAAACGGTAGTTCAAATTACAGTGGCCAGAGATCAGGCCTACTATAAGCCGGAGATTTTGCCGTTGCAATTTTAGCAAATTATTTGTGATGTGTCTGTTAATGGTTGGAAAAACGGCTTTTGCATGTCTGCAGTCCTCGTACGTAGATGTTTGCTTGTGTATCAGTATAATATTATTATGTACATTATAAAGTAATAGCTTTTATTGGCCATGAGACCACTTATCACGGTAGCTGACGGACGGATGAAAGCGGGTTCAAATTCAATTAGTGATTAAATTTTTTCCTGTTACATTACAAATAATCTATTGATTAATCTACGCAGGCGACGCTAATATAAATCCTTAGATGTAAGAGGCATTTTGGGAGAATAATTTTTTATACCGGAAAATTAAAATAAAATAGTTTTACACGAAAATAAATAGATATATTCACCACACTTGTAATAAATCCACGGCTTAATGATCCCTGTGTACCTCATGTAGGTACCTATATACAAGACACAAGCTGACAGGGTATTATGATATCGCTTTCGGCAGGAAAATTGTAGCGGTTATTTGAGGTCATTGAACTTGAGGGATCAGGTTCGGGCTACGCAACTGTAATCACCAAAACCTAATAAAATTGTCGAAAAAGCTACAACTAACGAGCTGTCGAGTGTAACGAACCTAATGCTGGGATACGGGCCTTCTCTCATGGGGAAAGAGTGTAGGATTTAACCCACCAAGCTGGTGTTAGATAACGCAAGTCCCAGTCTTTTGTGATTGTGGAACATGCCGGATTCCTCACGAAGTTTTCCTTCACCTTTGTAAGAGCGAGTGCAAATTACACACAACTTACAAAGGCATTGGTGCAGGGCCGAGATTCAGGGTACCAATCAGGCCCGGATTAAGAGACCCAGGGACCCTAGGCACTAACGTTTGAGGCCTCCCATTCCGAAGCCATTTACACCATAACCATTTAGCCATTTTTGAAGCATTTTTTTAGCTTCGGAGTTGGTTCTTGATTCTGTACCATTATTGGGGTATTTATGTTCTTGGGCCCGTCAATGATGTTTTTGTGTACCAATTTATGGGCTAGCAAAGGAAGCCGCTTTTCCGTGAGAATTTCGGTAGTTTTTATATACATTGCGCTAGATTTTTCCCATTTGCAATATTTCAACCATTTACAAAATTAGATCTCCCAAATATAATCAAATGACTTGCATGAAAACGCAAAAACTTAGTTCAGTAAGCAAGTCTGGTTGGGTTAGCTAGGTGGGTGGAGGTCCCTAGACAGGCCGGGGCCCTAAGCTAGTGCCTTGTGTGCCTAGGGGTTAATCCGGGCCTGGTCCAATGATCCACACTTGCCTACACTGAGCTGAGCTTGAGCCGTCATGCTCAAGGACAACCAACACAAAACCCTGCCAACGTCTTGATTCCCCTGTACCATGCATATTTTACAAGCCATGCGTGCATGTTCCCGGTATATTTATTACCTACACGATCCGAGCGACTTGCCAGATTAGCTGGCGTGTCTCTGTATCCAAGGGCTTGCATGTTTAACATGTCATCAGATTGCACAAGAATGTTTGTAACGGTCCAAAGGGTCCCGTCATGTCACAAATATAGTGAAGGCTTGATTATAAATGGGAATACAAAAATATTTAAATAAAATCATCTACTTATAAAAGGCTCAAGGTCTTAGGACTGATAATGAAAGGTTCAAGGTCTTAGGACTCTAGAAAACTAAAATGATTATCTGATAAATTCATATCCAATCTATAAATAACTTCTATTAAACACTAAAAATGAATAAATAGGATAGCCAATAATAACGTATATAATAAATTATGTTATTACTGAAGCTCTGAGAATCTACCGTATGGTAATCGACACATTTAATGAATAAATAATTAAAATATGAACTATAATAAATAAACTTTACTGGTTGTACACCACAAGCATATTAACGAAACAATAACCTAAAGAAAATCTATAATTAAATCTCTAGAATATGTACCAAAATAACACAGATTAGTCCTTAAGCTAATGCCATCTAAACAGTGAATTAACGCATTTAATAATTAGATTTAATATAGTAACTTATAGTAGCACCGGCAGATATAGAACGATGATCGCGTCAATTGAGTTTTCCGTGTCACAATAACAATTTATATGCGCCTAGTAAATCTTAAGTAAAGTTATAATCGGTTTACTATGACAAAGGAATAAATCAGTTAGCGAATAGGGTAGCAGGAAGAAATGCGCGTCGATGGTCCTTTATAAGCGCTTGCGTCGGCTCAGAAGGGGAATTAGATCTTGGGATTTTGTGTTGAATTTTGGGTTCCTCGGGTATTAATTTTAGAATATTTGTCATTTTATTTTCGTATTTTGTTACGGTTTCTTGGTGCTGGTTCATTTTAGATAAATTTCATTTACGCGAGTCCTTTTATGCGGTTATAGTACATTACAGTGATTTTAATTTCAATTGGGGTTTTGTTAAATTCATTTTAGATAAATTTCATTTACGCGAGTCCTTTTATGCGGTTATAGTACATTACAGTGATTTTAATTTCAATTGGGGTTTTGTTAAATTCATTAATGATGGACCAGTAATGAGAAATCAAATATTAAATTCGCGTTTAATTTAAATTCTTTGTGAATAGGCGCGTTTTAGTGAGCTAGCTTTCCTCTCAAAAGTTTTTCTTGGCTTGGCTAATACCTTGTGATTTTATTGAAGTGTGTAGTATTAGAATTTGTTTGGGGGGTAAATATTTCGTATTGACCAAGCACGGAAAAATTATAACGCATGAGTATGCGGTGTGATGCTGGGCCTGACGGTGCTAACTTGGCATTACATGTCCTCCATGGTTAGTGTTAGAGTTAGGCTGCATTGTTCTTGAGACGCAGCAGATCGATTATTCCTCCGCAAAGGATCGATCGTCTCCAATCTGGGTTATATTATCTATCTGGACTGGGAGGGGGACCGTCGAAGTGGACCCATGTGTTTGCACGCCTCTTGGTCTGATAGATAAAATTATCTGGGTTGTCTTATTTATATATTTATATATTCACATTTATACAGGGGCGGATGCTCTCCCATCCATGGACCACGGTCCGGGTAGGAGTATCCTTAGGGGGTGCGTAGAAATTAGGTTTAGCTTTTTAGAGCCTCGCCAGCTCGCTTTCTTATAGGCTAGCTTAGATAGGTCTCATTGCACACTCGAGACCGACACACACGTTTAAAGTTAAATGTGAGATTCAAGCAATCTCTAGCTTGTTGGGGCACTCACTATATTAGGTTGGGTTTAGCAATAAGTCGAGGAACACACATTGGGGTTAATAAAAATAAATATAAATTTCGTCGATTTAAAATAAAATATCAACTAATTGGGTTAAATAAAACCAAATTATTATCAAATAAAATTCTAGTAAAAGCTAACAATTAAATCAAATAATATTAAAATATTTAATTCCTTTCATAAATGAAATAATACCAAACTAAATAAATCATAATTCATTACCTAAAAAGATATATAATTCAATTTAATAAAACACAAGTTTCGTTCAATGAAATTCTAGTAAAAGTAAACCATTATTAAATAAGTATGTAACCAATGAAATATAAAATTTTAGGACCAATCTCAAATACGGATTTATTTTACGTATAGTTATAATAAATTTATTTAAACGGAGTCGTAATGTTCAAAATACTCTATACTTATGTACCTATAATGCGCGTACGTCAGATGTTAAATACAAGCTAATGAGATTGAAGGACTAAGTATGGTCTAATAAATTAAAATATTCTTTAAAATCATTTAACTTTGAAATCCATAAATAAATTAATACTCTATTTAATTGAATATTTACATCAAATAGATTTGGACCTGTGTTATCGAATCTTAAAGTTGGAACTTGGAAAAGATCTTTATTTTAATAAATTGATATGCTCCATATTTATAGAGAGTGTACTACTTATAATTATATCATTCTATTTACTTAATTATTTTGATAAGGTCTGTATGCACTTGGGCCAAGCGTAGTCGTGCCCGGAGGTTTCTCTATGCCAGATGGATTAGAGAGCTTCTTCGTCGATAGTGTTTTATGATGGATTTTATCAAAAGATTTTATGCCACTTATTTCTAGATCTGAACTCGGAGACAACCTAAAGATCTAGCTTGACCAAATCGATTTGATTTAACATTATTTTGAGTTCTGTAAAATCTCCAATAAGACTAATTTATGTTCGCTACTCTATGCTGGATAGATTAGAGTTGCAAACAAATATTACCGACTAATAAAGTCATGTTATTTCATAAGGAAATAACTAGACCAAAATTCAGTGTGAATATCCTGAAGGTCTTATAATCTAGCTGGGAATGGCTTGATTATTTATATAAAAATTAAGAATTATATTATAGCCTCGATAATTTAATACGTAGATATTATGGGTTTTCTACCAAATCGTCGACTAATAATTAATCTCATGCTAAATATAATCTAGGTAAAATAATACCAAAGGTTGGATAATATAGGTAGGCTCGATTTAATAGTCAAAATAAACTATTAATATTATTAGCTCGAATAAAAGCTCACGGTAAAATAATTCTTATCAAATTCTATTTTAACGGTATTATTGTTTTTGAATTTAGGATCGTCGTTAATATTAGAAAATTGCTAGGACAAATTTAATAGAACTATAGGAATAGGATGGGGAGGAGGAGCCCGAGATGGGATTAGGATCTCTCTTGTAACGAAGTTAGTACTTACCTGAGAGATCCACAATGAAATTGGCGATGGATGAGTATGAATCTTTGCTTGTTAACAAATAGAGTTCCCTTGAATGATTTGATGTATGCCAGTGTTAGGATTTGCCAAAAGACAATGTCCTCTTACTCTCTAGTATATATTTGAAGACTAAATTTGACAGACAGACATACTAAGTACTAACCACAACAACTAGACATACAAACGTACCAAAAACGTTAAATTAATAGACCAATTCCCCTAGTGCGCTGAAGTATCACTATTTAAGCACTATCTGAAGGGAGATAACCAAGTCTGGAGACGAAATCTCATTTTTGGGGGCGGGGATGGGGCTCCCAAATAGGATCACCGCAGAAAATGACAATTGCAGTGATTCTACTGATACGTGCTAAACAAGATATCGTGTAATTAACGTAAACTCAGAAAGTATGGGGTGAATGTGATAAGATAATAACTTAGGTCTTACTTAGGTTCAACGTAATTCTAGACTGTTAGAAAAGACATCGATATAAACTCTACCATAGCTACGTCAAGACTATAAGAATAGTTAATGTTATACTTTTATAATACCTACCTAAACTCTACCAACCAAACTCTAGAACTATGTAAATGTACATGTATAATTACTTCACGGTATTTACTCTACATAAAAATCACGAATATAAAAGGGTTGTAATTTTAATAGGATTATGGGCGTTTCAATAACTATTAAGCATCTACATTAATTACGTTATTATAAAATTAATATAATCTAAAGGATATTATATAGGCAATATAAAACATAATTATAAGTAATTGATAAGTTGGCATATAGATAGATTATTGCGGTTTATTAGGTAGCATTAGGCATTGTCTCACTACCTTAAAAGAACTAGGGATTCTACAAATCACAACGTACGGTCCTACCACACAAATAGACGATCCACTTGGCCATAACCAATATCAATCTTAGGACTTACAACACTTCTCTTACGTTTAACATTTTACTTAGGTAGCCGTGAGCGACTAGGTTCTATTCGTATCTCTCTAGGTTTATTAGGTTCACTCTAGGTTAGGTTCTAATAGATAAAATATGAAAATCAAATATCAGCTCGATTAAATAAAAATAAACGCAAAAATATCTTTAAACGATAACACCCAATTTTTCTTTGGGGGGGTTACAATATGGGTTAGCCGTGACCAAGATATTATTTTAATTTAGGTAGTCTACATAAATTTTAACTAATAATGAGATGTTGTAGTCCATGGGATTGATTATAGAGGCGATACCTATCGCACAATTTGCTGCGCGTGAACGGAAAGGTCTTGAGACAACTAAATATTTAGGTGCGTTTTAAATTTCGTTTACAATAGCATAACTTAAAGAAATCATTGTACTTATACTCTGCGGGTTAAATGTCATCTAACAATAACACAGTATCAAACTATATTACTTCATCATATTAAGTTGTTTACTGACGCATAATCTAAACATACGGTTTCAACTTTCATCACAGCAACGGTCTCAGCATAGAACACAGAGAGCTTATTATGTCGAGAGCTCTCTTGTTATTCATAACATACTTAAACTAAAACTTAGCATTTTTAACACTCAAAAATTCACAGACGTAAACACTTGACAAAATGTCGTCATAAATTTCGAACTTTATGGTCTTCCACTTGAAATAATTCTAACGCACTTGTTAGAATCCTTCGAATCCGAATCAGTGTGTGACCCTATAGATTCCGTTATTTTTTGCGCTGCTCGACCAAATTTTTTGTATCAACTTTTATGTTTGGAAGAATGCGAGCACGGTGTAGGTACGTTTAGCCATCCGAATTCTCAGCTAGAAATAATAGAATGCTTAGAAACAGATAGATGAAGTCTTTTGACATACAATAATCATAATTTATATATAAATAGTTAACTATAATAGGTATTTACCTAATCAATTTATACGTCCAATACATTAAATGAAGTTGGGTCCTATAGGTAACGTAAACAATAAAAAAAAAAAAAGAGTTAGTTATACTATAGAAAAATAAGTACTGCTCTAATCAGTGAAACCTAGTTCGTTAGTTTGTTATGAAGAAAAACGTGTTGAGTACATACTACATAGGTATATTAAAATTCTTAAATGTTTATACTTTCAACATTTATTATGTTTTAGTTAAAGATAAAAGAAATGTTAGAATGCGGACTTCAACACTTTAATAATACCTGTTCTTTACGTTTAACAGGGGATAGTAACCAGTCACTATAATATAGATACATTAAATGACAAATCTTTGATTATTATGTTTGTTGTAAAATTTAAATCAATAACTGTAAAAATGAGTTAGGTACTTTTTTATAAAGTATTATTTATACGTAGTCTTTACCATTAAATATTACGCGTGTAGTTATACGTCTGCGTTTGTAGGTACGCTCTATCGCAATACATATAGGTACCTAGATATTCAGATAAGTCTAAATAATTAAATAATAGTGAAAGAAAGCTGAGTTCTGACTTTATGAAGATAGGTGATTTTCAAATAAAAGATTAGTATCCTTTAGGACTTGTGAACTCTTGTGGGAAAAATACAATGAATACATTAACGATCACTTATGATGTAGAATCATAATAAATAAAATAAAAAAGTTTTGTAGTGGTCACCCATCCAGGTGTTGATTGGGATTAGTGTGTCTGTTGAGTTTTATTAGAAACGTTACTTTATTTGTTATTATAATAAAATTGATTTAAAACCCATCTCAAATTATTACTATTTGATTTATGATATAAAATAAATTGGGTTATGTACATATCATTTCATGTCAGTTAATCAGAGTAGTAAAATTAATAGTTCATCTGTATTCGCGGACAAAAGATTGATAGATATATAAAAGTAAGATATAATAGAATAACAACAAAATTCTCATGAATTATAATACATAGAAACATTTATTTAATACAAACTAAATAACGTATAATAATATACTAGACCTAAAAACTAAACTATACCTAAAAACTTTAAAACTAAAATATAAAACTAAAAATACCAATATTGATTAGAAAAAGAAATCATTAAAAAAAAATAGTATAACATACGGGCAAGAGGAATCGAACCGGTGACGGAAAATAATAGTGTTGCTTATAGTCGCCGCTAAGCCACGATAGCTTGTGTACAAAATGGTACGGTAGAACGGATTATAGGTAATAGAAAAATAGATGAGCTGTGTTTATAGGTAGGTTGGTTTATGATAGGAAGATAGATGAACTTCTTACAAAATATTGAAATAATTTTATAGGTACATAGGTATATTAACTGCGTAATAACGACTCTTAATTATAATTATGATTTTGAACCCTTCTTGACAAATCGTATTCAAATAAAAAGAAAAATAATTATATTTTGAAAATAACAAAAAAAAGGTGTCTCTCGAGTTTTAGAAAATGGGGGTTGTATTTACCACGGAATAGTTTTATTAAACTAGTTGATGTACTAGGTATCTGATGATTTTAGGTACATTATACAGCGACATAGCTTAGATTACAATATAGTTAGTGATATTCCGATGAGAGTAAAATTCATTACTAGTTAATACTTATTGGAGGCATTACTAAAAGATTAACTAACTTGATACTTTACTACTTACTGTATAATATTAGACTTCGACCGTCCTGATAGCTCGGTTGGTGGTGGCCCTTCCCGCTGACCTGTAGGTTGTGGGTTCGATTCCTGCTCGAAAAAAAAAAAAAAAAACTTTGGTTCACACGTGACCGGTGTCATGAGTGACCTAGATATATAATGATCTAGTTTCAGGACATACTGATGAGTTCAGTTGCGGCCAGTATAAGGCATGTCTAGAACTTCAAATAAATATAAATAAAACGAATAAAAGGTTTAATAATAGACACAAAATTTAGATACAATTTATTATTGTCCAAATGAACATTTAAGTTATCAAAAAAAAAAAAAAAAAAAAAAAAAAAACCTGGTTTATTTAGGTTTGATAAGCGTAACGGTTAACTTCAAATAGTTAGTGTAAATAATTTTGGGTTTTATTCCATAAGTTTAGTACGAATTTGAGAATTTGAGTGTAAGATCTAGGAGGTAGATACCCTGTACGTATAGACTAAGCGTTAAAAGAGGTTATGATTAATTAGGTAGAAGGCAGAAAACAAATACGTATGGTCTATCCACAAACTTACGCTTGCTTTAGTCAATTTTAGATTAAACTAGTTTTAGATGAAAATATGTTTAGTTATTATTAGGTGCATTATGACTATTTGGATTCACTATTATTGTATACTTGGTAAAACTCGGGTTACGGGTGGCTGGACCGATCATGGTGGGATCCAAGTTAGAGATAGATAGGCACTTTCATCATGATATTATCTTTACCTGTAGGTACGTAAGTAACGTAGTATGAGAAGGAGTATAGGTGATTCAGAAATTCTAGAAAATAATGAGTAATCTTTACTAATAACGAATGGGAAAGGGCAAAGATAATGATGATGATTACTAATACAAAATGAGAATAAGAATAATTTATTCCCAGAAAAAAATATAAGTGTTTATCATTATTACAAAAATATTAGGTTAGATTTATTGTTATACTATATGGAATAAAAATCCAACGGGCCCCAAACTAGGCAACAGCCTGTATCTTGGGTACCCTAGATAACGCAGTACCAGAACTATTGACGCATATATTATAATAAAAATAACCATCCGTACATAATTCACGCTCGGTACAACACAAACTGTCCGGTAGGTAAGTAGCTTGTCAACCGCCGACCGCTGTCCACTCAAACGCGATAACTTGGCTGAGGTTGTTTTCTGTAATTATAAGTTTAGTATCTACCTGTGTACGAACTTTCTGTTAATATAATTTAAATAATATATCGCGATTAACCGGACAGCCGCCCATAATACATAGGTATACATATTTACCATTGCAGAGAAACACTCACATATCTTATGTTACCACATCCATCTAATACAATAAATATTATGCATACTTAATGAATCCATAAGTAATTCTTAAATAATGCCTATTATGCACTTGAAATATTTATAAAAACTATTAACTTACAAAAATTAATGATAGGTAACTTTTATTTTATTTGTACTAGACGTTTCTTTGGTGAATAGTCCTTGGTAATGGTATATCCTTACCAGTCTATACATGAACTGAAGATAAATGTGATTGATGTATCATAGATATATAATATAGGCTGCATTAAAGTTTATGCTTTTGTACAAATAATAGGTACGTACTACATACATAGTCAGAAGCTAGAGACATACCGTATACCTGTAGGCATTGTTAAGTCTTATATAGTAAAACAATACAAATGAGTGTTTCATTATATTGGGCTATGATATCCGTATTATAATTGGATACATGTAAACTAAAAATTACTGTTAAAATTACAAGATATAAAATGAAGCTAAATAATTAAATTTCTTTCCTAAATGATGCAATCGCTTTGATTAGAATGTTCTATAAAAGTGATTATTTGTTGTAACTAGAAGGAATATAAAAGAGTGTTCAACAAAAGTTCACTAAAAGGGGGACGTTAATTTAATCAGCAACGATTCGGGAAAGAGGGGAGGAGGCGGCCTTTCTAAATAGAAATGTTTTTTTGGTTCATTTATAATGTCCTTATGTATGTTAATAACAAATAGAGTTAATAACGTTGTCTAAGTTATGAGAAAAATTAATTGTACATACTATTTAATTAAAATTGATGAATTAACGCTGCAATATAAAGGAAGAGTTTGAGCGTTAATTTCATCCATGGTGGTAAGGGAAAAGCCCATCTGTGAATATGAGGGTTCAAAAGTGGTTAATAATAATAAGAGTAATAATACTAATAAGACGCTCATTATATTTACAAAATAAAGTAGAATACTGATTATTTACAGATGGAGGGGAGCGCGGCGGCTTTTCAAAAAAAAAAAAAACATATATTAGCAATAATTAATAAAAATTTAAAGAAATACAAGTTTTATAAAATTGTTAATTGGTATAATGTGGGCACTCCATTAGAAATGGTGACGCAAGAAAAATATCAGGTTCAGGTAGTTTGTCGGGGCGTTGTATGGTATTCTAAAATGCATATCGGACGATAGCTTTACTGCAACTTAATTACGTAGACTAGCATGGGTTCTACGACATTGAAATAATTTTAACTTTTTAGTTACATATTAGAATGGTACTCTAAGTGCATATGTCAATTTTAAAAAAAAAAAAAAAAAAAAAAAATAAGCACGTAATTCAAATTTAAACAAAAAGTTTTAGGTGAATCAATTGCGAGCTTATGGTTTAAATAAATTACAAAACTATATATATATATATATATTCTAGGAAAAATAAAAGATAAAAATAAGATAAGCTGTGTAAATCAATTTTGAGCACATGGTTTCATCTATTTAAAAGGGGTATAATCTAAATTCTAAATGTTGTAAAGTTTTAGTTGATTTGGACTAAATTAAATAAATTCAAATATAATTAAAAAGGAAAATACGAGTTAACTTTGGCATTAATATTTAAAAGCAGTTGAAACATTAATTATTGAACCGATGAGATGGTGTTTATCAAATTAATGTAGGAATTAATCTTTAAAAAATGGGATACTTATTTTATTTTAATGTGGTAGCGGAATATTTATTAAAAGCAATATTATTTAAAAGCCTTTTACCTATATTGGGAATTGCTAGACCGTTGAGATAGTATACTCGAAGTCTGATCGAAGTCATGTTAAGGGTTGGAATGTTAATGTTTTGCTAAAGAAAGGTTTTTGAACGTATAGGGGAAATTGGTTGATGTGGAAGGTTGGCCCCGGTGATTGACATAGTAACAGTTAGCAAGGGTCTTGGTGGTTTAGCAGAGCCTCAGGTTTAAGGGGTTTGTTGTCGGTTGAATTCGAACATCTAACACTTAACAATCAGTTTCTTATAAGAAAGAGCTTTGGAGTTAGGATTAAAGCAATAGCATCAGCTCGCAGGTTAATGCACTTATAAGGAGCCCAACTACACAAGAAGCTAAGACTGAAACTCGGCAACTACACATACTCCGGAGGAGGAATTAACTATGAAATTACGATTATTCTGGGTGGTTGTTTCAATTGATACACGGTTGCTACTTTTAGCTATACTAGATTTTGCAGGGTTTTCGCATTGGTT
Organism: Ennomos quercinarius; assembly: GCA_910589525.2. Lineage (NCBI taxonomy): Eukaryota > Metazoa > Arthropoda > Insecta > Lepidoptera > Geometridae > Ennomos > Ennomos quercinarius. Next base: position 12,817,629 of record OU342505.1, on the reverse strand, counting down.
CCTTAGGAATTGAAAGGTTGAATTCTGACGGGATTTTTGCTTAAATGCTACTAGGGCTGCCTGCCTCACAACCAGGTCTCAGTAGAATCTAGTAATCCTAGTTATCAATGTCAATCGGTTATATAATTCAAACAATATAAGCTCAGGATGCTGACTACTTTTATGGTTAATTTCTGTTCTGGTCTAAATCCACTATACATATAGGATCACTTACAGCGAGAATCACACATGTTTGAAGTCAAACGATAACAAATTATAAAGTTGCTTATTGGGCACAATTAAGAGGGAATTGTAAATTACATTAGATAAACTATATTTGTGAGATTTGTTTGATTATTAGATTAGAAAATTTTACTTCGGTTCAACAATTAAACACCTGCGTAAAATTTGGGGGTTGGTGTAACGGTCCAAAGGGTCCCGTCATGTCACAAATATAGTGAAGGCTTGATTATAAATGGGAATACAAAAATATTTAAATAAAATCATCTACTTATAAAAGGCTCAAGGTCTTAGGACTGATAATGAAAGGTTCAAGGTCTTAGGACTCTAGAAAACTAAAATGATTATCTGATAAATTCATATCCAATCTATAAATAACTTCTATTAAACACTAAAAATGAATAAATAGGATAGCCAATAATAACGTATATAATAAATTATGTTATTACTGAAGCTCTGAGAATCTACCGTATGGTAATCGACACATTTAATGAATAAATAATTAAAATATGAACTATAATAAATAAACTTTACTGGTTGTACACCACAAGCATATTAACGAAACAATAACCTAAAGAAAATCTATAATTAAATCTCTAGAATATGTACCAAAATAACACAGATTAGTCCTTAAGCTAATGCCATCTAAACAGTGAATTAACGCATTTAATAATTAGATTTAATATAGTAACTTATAGTAGCACCGGCAGATATAGAACGATGATCGCGTCAATTGAGTTTTCCGTGTCACAATAACAATTTATATGCGCCTAGTAAATCTTAAGTAAAGTTATAATCGGTTTACTATGACAAAGGAATAAATCAGTTAGCGAATAGGGTAGCAGGAAGAAATGCGCGTCGATGGTCCTTTATAAGCGCTTGCGTCGGCTCAGAAGGGGAATTAGATCTTGGGATTTTGTGTTGAATTTTGGGTTCCTCGGGTATTAATTTTAGAATATTTGTCATTTTATTTTCGTATTTTGTTACGGTTTCTTGGTGCTGGTTCATTTTAGATAAATTTCATTTACGCGAGTCCTTTTATGCGGTTATAGTACATTACAGTGATTTTAATTTCAATTGGGGTTTTGTTAAATTCATTTTAGATAAATTTCATTTACGCGAGTCCTTTTATGCGGTTATAGTACATTACAGTGATTTTAATTTCAATTGGGGTTTTGTTAAATTCATTAATGATGGACCAGTAATGAGAAATCAAATATTAAATTCGCGTTTAATTTAAATTCTTTGTGAATAGGCGCGTTTTAGTGAGCTAGCTTTCCTCTCAAAAGTTTTTCTTGGCTTGGCTAATACCTTGTGATTTTATTGAAGTGTGTAGTATTAGAATTTGTTTGGGGGGTAAATATTTCGTATTGACCAAGCACGGAAAAATTATAACGCATGAGTATGCGGTGTGATGCTGGGCCTGACGGTGCTAACTTGGCATTACATGTCCTCCATGGTTAGTGTTAGAGTTAGGCTGCATTGTTCTTGAGACGCAGCAGATCGATTATTCCTCCGCAAAGGATCGATCGTCTCCAATCTGGGTTATATTATCTATCTGGACTGGGAGGGGGACCGTCGAAGTGGACCCATGTGTTTGCACGCCTCTTGGTCTGATAGATAAAATTATCTGGGTTGTCTTATTTATATATTTATATATTCACATTTATACAGGGGCGGATGCTCTCCCATCCATGGACCACGGTCCGGGTAGGAGTATCCTTAGGGGGTGCGTAGAAATTAGGTTTAGCTTTTTAGAGCCTCGCCAGCTCGCTTTCTTATAGGCTAGCTTAGATAGGTCTCATTGCACACTCGAGACCGACACACACGTTTAAAGTTAAATGTGAGATTCAAGCAATCTCTAGCTTGTTGGGGCACTCACTATATTAGGTTGGGTTTAGCAATAAGTCGAGGAACACACATTGGGGTTAATAAAAATAAATATAAATTTCGTCGATTTAAAATAAAATATCAACTAATTGGGTTAAATAAAACCAAATTATTATCAAATAAAATTCTAGTAAAAGCTAACAATTAAATCAAATAATATTAAAATATTTAATTCCTTTCATAAATGAAATAATACCAAACTAAATAAATCATAATTCATTACCTAAAAAGATATATAATTCAATTTAATAAAACACAAGTTTCGTTCAATGAAATTCTAGTAAAAGTAAACCATTATTAAATAAGTATGTAACCAATGAAATATAAAATTTTAGGACCAATCTCAAATACGGATTTATTTTACGTATAGTTATAATAAATTTATTTAAACGGAGTCGTAATGTTCAAAATACTCTATACTTATGTACCTATAATGCGCGTACGTCAGATGTTAAATACAAGCTAATGAGATTGAAGGACTAAGTATGGTCTAATAAATTAAAATATTCTTTAAAATCATTTAACTTTGAAATCCATAAATAAATTAATACTCTATTTAATTGAATATTTACATCAAATAGATTTGGACCTGTGTTATCGAATCTTAAAGTTGGAACTTGGAAAAGATCTTTATTTTAATAAATTGATATGCTCCATATTTATAGAGAGTGTACTACTTATAATTATATCATTCTATTTACTTAATTATTTTGATAAGGTCTGTATGCACTTGGGCCAAGCGTAGTCGTGCCCGGAGGTTTCTCTATGCCAGATGGATTAGAGAGCTTCTTCGTCGATAGTGTTTTATGATGGATTTTATCAAAAGATTTTATGCCACTTATTTCTAGATCTGAACTCGGAGACAACCTAAAGATCTAGCTTGACCAAATCGATTTGATTTAACATTATTTTGAGTTCTGTAAAATCTCCAATAAGACTAATTTATGTTCGCTACTCTATGCTGGATAGATTAGAGTTGCAAACAAATATTACCGACTAATAAAGTCATGTTATTTCATAAGGAAATAACTAGACCAAAATTCAGTGTGAATATCCTGAAGGTCTTATAATCTAGCTGGGAATGGCTTGATTATTTATATAAAAATTAAGAATTATATTATAGCCTCGATAATTTAATACGTAGATATTATGGGTTTTCTACCAAATCGTCGACTAATAATTAATCTCATGCTAAATATAATCTAGGTAAAATAATACCAAAGGTTGGATAATATAGGTAGGCTCGATTTAATAGTCAAAATAAACTATTAATATTATTAGCTCGAATAAAAGCTCACGGTAAAATAATTCTTATCAAATTCTATTTTAACGGTATTATTGTTTTTGAATTTAGGATCGTCGTTAATATTAGAAAATTGCTAGGACAAATTTAATAGAACTATAGGAATAGGATGGGGAGGAGGAGCCCGAGATGGGATTAGGATCTCTCTTGTAACGAAGTTAGTACTTACCTGAGAGATCCACAATGAAATTGGCGATGGATGAGTATGAATCTTTGCTTGTTAACAAATAGAGTTCCCTTGAATGATTTGATGTATGCCAGTGTTAGGATTTGCCAAAAGACAATGTCCTCTTACTCTCTAGTATATATTTGAAGACTAAATTTGACAGACAGACATACTAAGTACTAACCACAACAACTAGACATACAAACGTACCAAAAACGTTAAATTAATAGACCAATTCCCCTAGTGCGCTGAAGTATCACTATTTAAGCACTATCTGAAGGGAGATAACCAAGTCTGGAGACGAAATCTCATTTTTGGGGGCGGGGATGGGGCTCCCAAATAGGATCACCGCAGAAAATGACAATTGCAGTGATTCTACTGATACGTGCTAAACAAGATATCGTGTAATTAACGTAAACTCAGAAAGTATGGGGTGAATGTGATAAGATAATAACTTAGGTCTTACTTAGGTTCAACGTAATTCTAGACTGTTAGAAAAGACATCGATATAAACTCTACCATAGCTACGTCAAGACTATAAGAATAGTTAATGTTATACTTTTATAATACCTACCTAAACTCTACCAACCAAACTCTAGAACTATGTAAATGTACATGTATAATTACTTCACGGTATTTACTCTACATAAAAATCACGAATATAAAAGGGTTGTAATTTTAATAGGATTATGGGCGTTTCAATAACTATTAAGCATCTACATTAATTACGTTATTATAAAATTAATATAATCTAAAGGATATTATATAGGCAATATAAAACATAATTATAAGTAATTGATAAGTTGGCATATAGATAGATTATTGCGGTTTATTAGGTAGCATTAGGCATTGTCTCACTACCTTAAAAGAACTAGGGATTCTACAAATCACAACGTACGGTCCTACCACACAAATAGACGATCCACTTGGCCATAACCAATATCAATCTTAGGACTTACAACACTTCTCTTACGTTTAACATTTTACTTAGGTAGCCGTGAGCGACTAGGTTCTATTCGTATCTCTCTAGGTTTATTAGGTTCACTCTAGGTTAGGTTCTAATAGATAAAATATGAAAATCAAATATCAGCTCGATTAAATAAAAATAAACGCAAAAATATCTTTAAACGATAACACCCAATTTTTCTTTGGGGGGGTTACATGTTTATTATTCTAGCTGCTGCAGCCAACAAGAACTGGAATACATACAAACAAATCAAAAGAATATTTTTTATATACTCGTTTTAGTTCTCATAAACGCCTTCGAGCATTTAATAAATGGTATAAGGCGGTAACAGAAAAACATACTTTTATGTAGGTAATAGATACGCCCAATAGGTTCTTCTCTAGGTCTCGGTTTCTTGATACATTTTTTTTTTATTTTTCCGTAAGCTATGAAGGTTCACTCGCAAATTGAACATCACAACATCATCAAACGGGAAACGTTCACTGCTGATCATAACTCCCTCAATGAATAATTACCACTGTCTTGATCGCAGTAGATTATAATGGAGATTTTGGAGCGCAGACTGTTATATTTCTGTTCTCAGGAAAAAGCTGATGCCAATTCCTTCATTGCATATTCCCTTAGTCAGACCTTACGACCCCCACAGGAACAGGTGAGGTTGCATTAATACGCCAATACGAACATTAAACCTTATTGATTCAAATTTTGGTACACTGATTTTTGGTGAAGAAAAAGTTTAAGTCCATTTGGATTTTCTTCTATACAGATCACTCAATTCATGTGTTCATCCTGATGAATAGAACATCAGAAGTCGATCAATAATAAAATTTGAACCTCACCAAGTTTTCAAAAGGATTTAATTACATCTTCCCTCAGCTTTTCACAACTCGACCTAACGCGCAATTCAATCACATCAAATATTCAATCCCCAATATGTAACTGAATTAAAAGATTCACTTCAATCACACCCCTGATCCTTCATAACGAGGTCATACCTCCAGGGCTGTATCCAGGACCAAACATAAGGGAGCTTTACAAACAATATCAAAGGAAGAATTTCAAAAATCGTTTGTGTTTTCTATCTTTGACTTTGGTTTTTGGAAGCAGACGTAGCAGCTACAGCAGTTAAGCGCACCATTTATCACATTTTTTTCAATACTTATAAACTGCATTTTATGACTTATATTTATTTATTCGCATTCGCATCACAGATGAAGAGATCACGTTAAAATACCTAAATAAATAGTAGGAGGATTAGTTTAGCTAGTCTCCTAGCGCGAGAAGTATGGAATTCTCAAAGACTAAACCCTAAAACTAGCCCCCCCCCCCCACCTACAATCTGACTCATGCCATTCCTTTTCTTCACCCAAAATCTCTAATTAAATTTCCTTTCCGCGTCTTAAAACAGAACGCTTTCAGACAAACCGCAATTTATTCCCGGACGAACGGACCGACAAATTAATCTGGGTGGTCATAAACAAGACCGCAGTGGTTCACGCTTGCAGTAGGGCCAGGCCTTTAGGACTCTGGAGATTGGATGGAACCACTAGCGCTTTGCTTGGAGTTAAGAGGCAACATAAGCGTCATAATCATAATAATGCTGTGATAGTGTTGCTGTATTTAAATGTGGTACCTACTGAGAAAAGATAAAAAAAATTCAAACCATAAATGGACAGAACGATTATAAAAAAAAATGTGCAAATCCGCGGAACGCTATAGTAATTTTACTTTTAGGTTTTTTAGGTTTGTCGAAACCATGTCGTATCGTGTAAAGAAAAAAACCTATTCCATAGTAACTAGTATCATATTACGATTAAGAAGAATTCGTCTTCTACCGTAACTGGTTACGAACCTCCGGTTCGTACGCCGCTGAAGAGGTACCCCTAGAGGTGCTGCCTACCTAAAACGGAACTCAAATAATTGACATCACGGTAATGATCTCGTAAGTATAAAAATGTAATTTTATACATCCTAATCCTAAACAATGACGCAGACATTCGATCATAAGCAGATCATAAAGTATTATAACACTCCACTCTCACATAAATCTTGAGCAAATATCACATTCAATAAAAGCTGTCACGGCTCCCGCAGCCGCGTGATTATAGATAACAGTATGTAAGATATCTAGAATAGATTGCTTGACATCGCACACATAAGATTGCTCACTAATTTATGCAATGATTAGCTATTAGAACACAAATAACATGAACCATGAAAATGCTCATGACGTGAATTTTCTGAACCGAGTTTAATAAAAAATATATAATTTATACCTAGTACCAATCTGTAACTAACTACTTATATCATTTAAAACAAAAAAGGAACTTTTGAAATCAGTTTATAAGTGACGGAGTACCAAATTGTAATCAAAATAGGTACAACTGAATTAGAACCTCCTCCTTGAAGTCAGTTGACAAAAAACTTTCGCTATGCTCGAAGGTGATATTATTCACAGACCTAGAATATTTTCAGATGATAATATTTATGGCGACTCTTTTGTAGATTCGCAACTTCGGCATTATTTTCAACACTGAAATCTATTTCGCATCACCACAGATGTCTTGTCCCATCAACATAATGTCTATTTTCTGAGTCGACGGGGCGTAAAATCGTCAAATGTTGTTTCATCGGGTATTTTACGTGCCACTAAGTAGGCACTACTTACTACTACTACCGTATTGTTCTTGAGCATATCACTCAACATTTAAGTAGTGTGCCAAATGGGATTTCGCGAATAGGAAATGTGTTGGGAAAAAATAGATCGATTTAGATCAATTCTTTAAAAAATGTGCAAAGTATGAGCGAGGTATGTTTTTTTTTTATTAAATAGATGAAGGGACGAGGTAATCGTTCGCCTGATGTTAAGCGTCACGGCTGCCCATAACAGATTGAAGTATCACTCGGAAACCTAAATTAAAGTTTGCGCATGTCATCCTGAGACATCACACAGTCTAGTTATAATATTACTAGACTGTGTGATCAGATTCATAAAGTCTCAATTTCACTAGCTACAATAATAAACAATAACTTGCAGCTCTTATAGTTCTTTCCACATATTAATACCCCAAGACCGAAAATAACTACCAACAGTATCCACTTCACACACAACACACATCAACAGCCTGAAGATCCACTGCCGAACATGGGCTTCTACCATCTAGCGCCATTGGGCGGCTGCTTGCATTCATCGGCTCCCCGCGCCTTTTATCAGATCGTCATTGGAGAACCTTGGAAAACGGAATCCAATCTACAAAAACCCAAAGCCAATACTTACGTAAACTTTATAATTTACCTAAGGTACTTAATTATAATCTTACTTATCAATCATCTTACTCGTCTGAAAACAAGCCGTACAGCTACATGCCATCCATTTATGGTTGATATTCCTTCGATTCGCACAAAGCGGTTTGACTCGACGTTTATAATCTGAGCAGCAAAGGAAGGTGAGATTGTGGTCAAATGCGGTCCCATTATGTTACAAAAAACTTGTCTTTTGATGGATGCAGAAAGCGAACAGCCGCTCAAGGTGGCGCTCTCTGGAGAAGGCAAATAAAAGAAGGCGAAGCATGTTTGATTAACTTTATTTCCTTGCTCAGTAAAAAAAAATTGAATGGCTCGAGAGTCTAATAAGAACCACATAGAAGGGTATCGGATTAAGTTGTTGTCTCCGAAGCAATTTGTCTGTGCGGTGACGAAGCAAACTTCTAACAAGTGTTTTCTTCCAGTGACTGGATCCGGAGATTGGCGAAGATTTGTTGGATCTTTCTGTCGTATTTATTATGGCAAGCTTTTTCCTTGAGAATTCTCATTAAGTGTTATGAACGTTACGGTTATTTGAGCTTAATTTTGTGTGTAATAGGAATATTTTGAGCTCATTCCTCCTAATTTCGTTAAAGCTTTCTATATAATTAGAGTAAAAATAATAGTTGGTTTAGATATTGTGGTATTGTCTTTAATAATGAGGGATGCGATAGTAAAGAGTGGGAGAAGAGAAAAAACGTTTATTAGTTTATTTATATATACATCACCAGTTGAATGCTGACTCTTGTATAACAATTGAATAATTGAAGACTACGCACGAGCGTTCATTCGTCCGACATTTCTTAGATTCGTTTTGATTTCTATTGCTTTTTGATAGCGTTATTTACAGAATATGTTGATAACACCGAAAAAATACAAAGCAGAGGAAAAGACACGTTCTCGTGTTTTTTCAGATAATTCGGTAATTTTGCATCGTACCGCGTAATACGTACCTATCGATACTCATTCCCCCAACATACTCTTATTGACAAACTTACCCGTATCCTTGTGTTGATGAAACAGCAAAACCTCCAGAAACAAATCCTGTTACATGAAGATCTCATTACACTGTACAATACGACCACGAGGCAAGCCAATCAATTCCGTAGTAGTATTGGCGTATATCTCCCGATCCGGAGTGATGCGTACGTTGAGTAATGAGATTAGATGCCGGCATCAGTATTTAGTGCGGGTGGATTAGGTATCTGCAAGTCATAGGCGATTAGTACCTACATATCATTTTATGGGTGAGTTGACGTGTTGAGAAATGCGAGACCCACTCCGGATTAGTAGACTGACTTACGCTACTGCGTTTGATATCTTACTGGAAGTAATATAATAAGGTATTACTGTTTTAACTATAGACGCAATGTGGAGTAGACTATTCGAAGTAACTACTATTTAATCTTTGTCAGCAGCTTACCACTGCCATTACAATAACTTCAGTTAGCCTTTTTTTTTACCTACTGCAAGAGAAAGCTCGACTTCCAGCAGAAAAGCAATTGGGCGATGATGATGATGAAGTCAATGATGTAATAGTAATAATAATAATAATTTTGGTCCCACATGCCTTCCAAATGACCGGGCTAGACCCGAGAGTCTCAAGAAGTAGAATAATAATAATAATAACTCCCAACGATCACATACATAGAACCTGGACCCTAACTAGGAGTCCCTGTACCTACTTAGAGACCCTGGAACTACGAGGACCATGGGCTCAGACACCCAGACCCAGAACAAGTATTTGCGCTTTTTTTTCCTGTGCACAAATACTTGTCCTGTGGCGGGAATCGAACCAACCGCCTCCGGGTTATGAGCCGACCTGCTCAACCACCACACCACAGAGGCTGTCCACGAATAACGTGAAGTCAGATGAATCTCAGTACCAATACACTACCATAAACCGCAAAACTATAAGTATCAAATTAATTATTCTGTTTCCTGAAACTTATAAGCTGGGTGTCTTCAATGCCAGAGTACCTAACTAGGTAGATTCTTTATTACCGTCTAGATTTACGTTCTTCATCTACGTAATGTATCCAAACGTAAGTCTCGGCTAAAAAAATACCAAAAATATAAATACTATATTACACCTACATCCTTATCACCACAGTCTGGGTATTACTTCCACAAAGTGGAATCGTGTGGTCGTACCTAGCTTATCTGTCAAAGAAAAAGGCTAAACAGTGGCTAATCTGGGGCTTAGCCAAACGGTTGGAATAGCACGCAGCCTACATGAAACGGAACCCTACCCACAGATTATATAAAACTATACTAACACCCTACCGTGTGACTATATTGACTAGATCTTCAGTTCGTAATATTTTTGAGATACGACGTTTAATTCTCACTGTGTACGTTTTAGCTTTAAAAAATTTGTGACTTCCTATTGACTTATGACTATTGACTTATTAAAAACTGTGGGATTCTCTGTAGTACAATTTTCCACCACAATATAAGTTTGTATAGAGCGGAATTACACTAGTTATTCTGCCGCCGAGCAGTAGTGTGCAACCACTATTGTCTTCCGGTTTGAAGGGCATTGTAGCTAGTGAAATTACTGTGCAAACTTTATGATCTGATATCGCAGTCTTGAAATCTTATTACTAGACTGTGTGAAGTCTCAGGATGACGTGCGCAATGCAGTGACTCGCGAAACTTAGGGTGGGGTTTTTTCACCAATAGTTAAGGTAACCATTGGTTAAAAACTCTAACAAATTTTTACCATTGGTTAGAATTTGGTAGAGTTTTTAGCCATTGGTTACCTTAACTATCGGTGAAAAAACGCTCCCTCAGAGTTCCGAGTGACACTGCATCTGTTTGACGCTTAACACCAGGCGAACTACAAGCTTATCACATCATTCGTTTACATAAAAAAACATATTTCTTTTAAACTTGTGACTTCTTACTGAGTTGGGGCTTGTTTTGAGGGATTTCAGTTCCGTGCCGAGTTGGGATTGTGCCGAGTTGCGATGTAGTCATCAGTTCACCACATATCCACAGACAAGAACCAACACAATCAACGAAATTCCCAGCTAAATAGCCAATTTTCATTACATTCCCTCTCAAACAGATCACGTAATCGAACCGCGCTGGGAACGGAACATGCAACATTTTCAGAAAGCTACTAGCTCAAAGCAATAGGGGAAGTCGGGGAAATAAAACCCACATACGAACGCTCAAATAATGAGCTTAATGGCCACTTTGCCGGTTCTCCTTTCGGTAGGCGAAAGGTCTGTATAGGGGTTGACGTAAGTGACAAATGGTTTTTTACCCACACACTTATGGTGATAGATTGATAAACTTTAGTTTACCTTTGGTTAAAATTTAAATAAATTATTTGGTGTACAGAATGGCGATCTCTATTAGAATGCCCGGTATAGTTGCATTCTCAAGTCAATTATTAATAGAATAGAACACCCCAGGTGGACCCAAAGAACCTTCATTGTACATTCCGCAATTTTTTATAGTTTGAGAGGTTACGGGCGTTATTAATAATTTTGTCAATAAAATCCCTAACCCTTGATTTAGGTCTAAATTTAATTCATCATCATCATCATCATCATCATCATCATCAACAGTCTGAACACGTCCACTGCTGAACATAGGCCTCCCCCAGAGAGCGGCCGCTCGCCTCCTGCATCCATCGGCTCCCCGCGGTTTTCACCAGATCGTCGGTCCACTTAGTAAGGCGGCCTACGCTGCGTCTTCCGAAAATTTAATAACTGTGGCTAAAATAGTGGTATTTTTTTTTATTAATGCTGAAATAAAAAAATACGGTAAAAATGCCTTTGTCGTTTTGACCGTTACTCACACAGCCGACTTTTCATGCATTTTTTATTGTAATACAACATTAGAAGTCAGAACACGTTTCGTATTGACAACCTGTGTGTCTGTGTGACAACGTGGCCGTGTGGTGTGGATGTGCTGAATGAATTCTATCATGTGTCGCTTCTCAGATATACCTAGATTATCATAGCATTATTGGTAGGCATGGTGATACGACAACATACTCAAATGTGTTACATTTTCATAGATTTCGCTTCTCATAAAGTCTGTCTATACACCGTGGAATTTAATTGGATATTTTCCTGAAATATATGTATGTACTCAGTCCATGTTTTAAAATGTGTATTTACAGCTAAACACAAAAATACGTATAATGTAAAACTTAAAACTAGGTACTATAAAATTAGTCCAAATTCAAATTCTTAACAAAAGGGCTACGACATGTAATAGATTGCCACTCCGGGAGAGCGGGGAGGGGGAGGGATGCAGATGATTCAATTCCACGGTGTATATCTAATCTAATAAGTTTTTTTCTAAAACCAGAGTTGAACAAAATAAAACCGCAGTGACTACAATATACTTAAAAATGCTAACAAATTATAACCAATGCTAAAAATTTGTTGCAGATGTTTATTGTTATGACCTTCATAAACAAACACAGAGGAAACAACACAGTTTTTAATTCATGTTTGTTTTTGAAACCATTTCTTTTAACGAGAATAGAAAACCCGCTAAAGCTTATCACTTATTCATCTTCTAAAAACTATGTATATCAACAAAATCCAAATTAGCGATATGCCTTGTATTTCCATCAAGGATCAGACCTGTTTCTTACTGAATAAAAGTTGGAGAAGGATAAACAAAGAAGGGTTCCTATTTACTTTCCGTGTTGCCTTACATTAGGATCTAGATATAGATACCAAAAATAGATAAATAAAATGTTGGTCCAAAAAAAAATGGTAGAGCACTCATTAAATACATAATGGTTACAATTATTATACGTTCACTAAAAATACAATACAATATAAATATACCCTTGTGTGGCAGAGAAAGAGAGAGCGTACTCGGCGGAGCCCGTGCAACTTCCGAACCGACGCACTTTGGTTCGAATCCTTCACGTCTCTGCATAAATGACTTTTCTAGTTATGCTTGGAATTTACACTCACTCTTAAAAAAGTTAAAGAAAACAACGCGAGGAAGCCGGCATGTTCAAGAATCGTAAAATTTGATGACATGGTTGTGTCATCCGCCAACCCGCACTTGGTCAGTGTGATTGATGACGGCCTGTTTCACAAGGAGAAAGTTCCTTGCGTGACAAGGCCCGTGTCTCAGCAGTGGGAGCGTATTGGGCTTATGACTATTCCTTACCACACGCCAATGAATATTATAGGTACATACACAACATAATTTTATTAAACACAGAACAAAGAAATGACCTATGTATTTTTATCCAGCGAGTTTGAAACGCTTTTATTTTACGCTACTGTATATTGTTCTTTCAAAACTTCCTACCCCCCCTCCCCCCCCCCTGTAATGCATCCGCCGCAGGCATGGGGCGAGATAGGGTCAAACTAGCATTCACTATCTCGTCTCGGCGGTAGGCCCTTTTGGGCCTCTGTGCCAGTGGGTAACTGGCACAGAGTCATCTCAGTTCAGACGCAAACGTGTAGGACCGTGTAGGTGTGACGGAAAGTCCCCCGATTATCCGCCACCGGCACCACTACGGAGGATGGAGAAGGCGCGCAAGAAATGCCTCCTCCGTCCCCCAGTCCATCTGCGCTGGAGCGGGTCAGAATTGGTATCCTTCTCCCTAACCCGCTCCGTGGCCTCCTTTTGCGACATCACCGTCTAGCAGAAGGAGACCATAGCCTGCCCCACTCTCTCGCTGCTGAGCATGGCGTTCACCACGCTCGGCAACGAGAGATTCCAGCAAATGACCACTGAAAGTGTGCGCCGGTCAGAAACCCAAGCAGCGTACACCTCCAGCGTGTAAGCCGGGCTTGTCTCTCATCCCGCAATCAGGTGCAGGTACTTTCCATGTCCGTGTCTGGAAAGCACCTGCACCAATCGAAGAGTCAGCGAGCTGAATAATCACTTAGCCCTACTTTAACTAGGCACATCATACTCAGCGACGCATCCAATAATCCGACACTTGGATACTGCATTAAATACTTGTATTCGATACTCGATACTACATGAATGTCGTAACGTGAGAAAGGACTTACACAAGAACTGGTAAGCTTGTTGGACAATCGTGCATTCAGCTGTGAAGTGCGCAATACTGCAGTTTGCGGAAGAATAGACAGTGAACACGTTTCTCTATAGTAGGTATACCTACTACCGACATATTGGTGCAATATAATACCGGGGTACTCGCACTGAGAAAAAAAATAGGTTACGGTTACGTTTTGACGGACAACGTAACATATTAGGTAAACACAACCGAGTGCACTTGTTAATACAGATTTTGTGATTTTACTAACTCATTAGGTTATTTTAACCTTTTACCCAGTTAGGTTAACCAGTTAGTTAATCACCTAACTGGGTAAAAGGTTAAAATAACCTAATGAGTTAGTAAAATCACAAAATCTGTATTAACAAGTGCACTCGGTTGTGTTTACCTAATATGTTACGTTGTCCGACAAAACGTAACCGTAATCTATTTTTTTTCTCAGTGCGTCCATCAATATTCTTTACGTGTCACCATACTAGACACAAGCTCTTTGATGTGTTATTTATATATTAATTAATCTACATTAAAACCCGCCCTGGAAAGATGTCTACTGCTGAACATAGACCTCCTGCATAGAACGCTACTTTAAACGGCTACTAGCCTTCTAAATCCAACGGCTTTCTCGGGTCAAAACACAAATTGGATAATCGTTAATACTAAAAGAATATACTTTCAGTGAATCCGATAGAGATTAGAGAGCCGTTAACCGACTCTTTCGATTCGTAAACCGAACCTAACTCAATCTGCTCACTAATTGACTGAGTACCCGGTACAACTCACTTGGCTCACTCATTCGTTCACTCATTTAGTTCATTCGTTTCATTATTCACTGTAGGAGTTTGCGGAAAAGTTTCTTTGTGTAAAGTGTTGTGCCAAAGCAAAAGTGTAAATTTTGTTGTATAGCTTTCGAAGCATTCGCTTGAATAATTAATGTTGAAACTAGTTTATGTGACACAGTTGTACTACAGTGTAGAATTTTGATTAGTTTTGATTATTATAGCTTAATCTCGTCTGCAGCGGCTTCTGCACTTTTATGATCACCGCCTATGTAGAGACAGATGTATGGAGAAGCCCCGCTTGGGGTTCAAATTCTTTTACATTCATCATCATCATCATCATCAACAGCCTGAAGACGTCAACTGCTGAACATAGGCCTCCCCTAGAGAGTGACACATTGAGCGGCTGCTCGCTTCCTGCATCAATCGACTGGTTTTCACCAGATCGTCGGTCCACCTAGTGGGGGTCGGCCTACGCTGCATCTTCCTGTCCGTGGTCGCCACCCGAGAACGGGAGCTATTTAGTTGTAAAAAAAAGAAGCTTTCTTCCCCGTCGGTTTTCAGTTCTACGAGCGATGAGTACCTAGGTAATATATAAAAATGATAATTTGGGTCCGATAAAAAATAAAAAGTGGTGGTCCAAATTACCAAATATTATTCAAGGTAGGTACAATATAAAATATTCATACCGTGTTATGTATTACAATATTATGTGCCACTGAACAACAAAGATGACACACACACTTTATAAACACGTGTTCGAAGTTACGTGTTAATTGATTTGCCATTTTAAAACCAAAGAATCAAATACTAGGGACTGTTCTGCAAAGTTCGTCTAGGTAGGTACCACGGCTTTGCGATCAGTTATTCTGTCGCCAAGCAGTAGTGTGCAAGCACTACTGTGTTACGGTTTGAAGGGCATTGTAGCTAGTAAAATTACTGGGCTTACGATCTGATCTCACAGTCTAATACCTAATCTTATTACTAGACTGTGTGATGTATGACCTGCGCAGGGCAGTGTCACGTGAAACTTTAATGTATAGTTCCAAGTGACAATGAATCTGTTATGGGCGACCGTGACCCCTAACACCGCAGTCGAACGACTAGCTCGTCACGTCATTTATTTGCATTTAAAAAAACTTATATCATCTCACAAAAAAATTAAACGTAGTTTTCAATTTCAATTGTTTATTTGCATTCCACGATGTTGTTTACAGATGTGGGACACGCAAAATTAGAAGAGAAGTAGAAGACAGTAACCTGTAACCCTTTATTGCACATCAAAGTACAGAAAAATAACATAAAAAGAAGATGAGACACTACAATGGGCATGTCTTTGAGCCATATAATTCCCATTGTGGAAATCCGAGGTCGAGCACGTGTGTTTGATGTTGGGCGTCGTATTGCGAAGCTCAAGTTAGTGGGACACTTGACTAAGGTAAAGAGGAACCATTTTAAATAATAATACCTCCATAATAGAGTGTGTTTGTACTGGCTGAATAGAAGTTTTATGTGTTATTGTTTAAAAATCTTGGTATTTTAATATTAGGTGTTATTTTTGTCGATACCTTAGAACATCAACAGCCTGAAGACGTCCACTGCTGAACATAGGCCTCCCCAGAGCGCGCCACCTTGAGCGGCTGCTCGCCTCCTCCATCTATCGGCTCCCCGCGGCTTTCACCAGATCGTCGGTCGACCGAGTGGGGGGCCGACCTACGCTGCGTCTTCCGGTTCGTGGTCGCCACTCGAGAACCTTTCTTCCCCATCTGTTGTCAGTTCTACGAGCGATGTGGCCTGCCCATTGCCATTTCAACTTGCTAATTCTAAGAGCTATATAGGTCACTTTAGTTCTCCTGCGGATCTCCTCGTTCCGGAGCTTATCTCGCAGGGAAACACCGAGCATAGCTCGCTCCATAGCTCGCTGCGCGACTTTGAGCTTACTAATGAGGACAACAGTAAGAGACCATGTCTCAGTTCCATAAGTCATCACTGGCAACATGTGTAACAAACAATATGTGTAAGTAAATATTCTAAGGTCCAATACAACAAGGTGCTGGTGAACCAGATGTTTAAGTAAGTCCTAGGTAGGCCTGCTTGGATATTAAGCACCTAGTTTTAAATGTAGATTTTGGGAATATAAGCTAAATTCATAAAGACATACCTAACTAGGTGGTAGGACATTTCTGCAAAGTTCGTCTATGTAGGTACCACCTCCTTGCCAGTTATTCTGCCGCCAAGCAGTAGAGTGCAAGCACTACTGTGTTCCGGTTTGAAGGGCATTGTAGCTAGTGAAGTTACTAGGCAAATGAGACTTATAATCTGATCTCACCACCTAGAAATCTTTTTTGGACTGTGTGATGTCTCAGGATGAGTGTGCAGTGCGCAGTGAAATTTTCCACACCCAGTGAGATTTTCTTCACCGTTGTAAGACAATCACAACACTACGAAAACCAAAAAATTATAGATACACCAGTACGATTTTCTTCAACGTTGTAAGACAATCGTAACACTATGAAAACCGAAACATTGTAGGTACACCAGTACGATTTTTTTCAACGTTGTAAGACAATCATTACAGTACGAAAACCGAAACATTGTAGGTACACCAGTACGATTTTCTTCAACGTTGTAAGACAATCATAACACCACGAAAACCGAAACATTGTAGGTACACCAGTAAAAAAGAAAGAAAGAAAGAAAGAAAATACATTTATTCAGGACATCACACAACATTACATTCCTAACATACAACATAAATATAGAACAACAAAAACAAAAAATAATAATAGGTACACGTACGTACAAAATGTAATGTTGCGTGACGTCATGATAAAGGTCCCGACTCAGCATGTAATCAAGGTCGTTAGACCTCAATAACTGGTTTTCAGTCGGAACCCGTCATCATGACATCACGAACTTCAGCACAAACAATATATAAATAACAATAAATAATAGCCAAACAATATATAATAGTACGATATTTTTCAACGTTGTAAGATAATCACAACACTACGAATACCAAACCATTGTAGGTACACCAGTAAGATTTTCTTCACCGTTGTAAGATAATCACAACACTACAAAAATCTAAGCATTTTAGGTACCCTAATAAGATTTTCTGATGGATTATAATCCTTACTACGTCTTGAAGCTCATACATTTTTAAGCGGGCTGCTCATTTTGTATCTTGTAGGTATGTATTTCTGGAAAGAACGTAGGTACATTACGCCCCTGGATTATATCATCAGGTTTGTCTTGGAAAACTTAGAGCTTTTATTATTTTTCCAAAAATCAGGTGAAAGTTACTCATTTGATAAAAGAAAAAAAAAGTGAAAATAAATATTTGTAAACCGAGCACTCCAAAAATAGTGGATTTTTGTTAAAGTAGGTTTATACAATTTAAGTATTAGTAACACCTAACCTTTTAGCACCTTAGTTAGTTACTTGTGTAATGCGTTTACTAGGTAGTAGGACTTCTCTGCAAAGTGCGTCTAGGTAGGTACCACCGCATTGCCAGTTATTCTGCCGCCAAGAATAGTGCAAGCACTACTGTGTTCCGGTTTGAAGGCCTTTGTACCTAAGGAAATTACAGAGCAAATGAGACTTTAGGATCAAATCTCATAGTCTTTGTCTCAGGATGACGTACGCAGTGCAGTGTCACGCGAAACTTTATTAATTTAGAGTTCCGAGTGACACTGCAATCTATTATGGGCAGCCGTGACGTTTGACATCAGGCGAACGACTAGCTCGTCACGTCTTCCGTTTACATTAAAAGGTATTTGGATGAAATATTTCGCAAAATTTTTGTTGAATATACGCATATCCTGCGGACACAAAAAGACAATAAAAAATCAATTGGCTGAAAGATAAACTATAAATCTCTATTCTCTAGATTTAGTTTCGATGGTTTTTGATCATTTTCATGTTTCTTTAGAGCCTACCGCAGACATGGTGTTAGCGACGCGCTCACGAAGGCTCTAGGTATATCTTAGGTTTTTTAAAGATTCTCTTTTTAAGCTGCTGTCACCGCATATGTCAATATTATATAGTCTGTATCAAACAGGGAAAGCGAGCAGGCGTTTTTTCAGTGCGCTGAACCCACAGACCTGTACCTGGAGGTCTGTGGCCGAGCCTTAGAATATAGACAGTCTATACCTACTCTAAGCGCTGAGCCAATTTTCTCTTTTTTTAGTTTTTGTTGTACATAGTTTTACCTTTACAATCGCATTATATACACGGTCGAGTTTATATCTTTAATTTTTTCGCATCCGCGAGGCCCGACTTCGACAACATATGTGATGTGGAATATGCATTAAAAAAGGAAATTGTCTTTCTTTCTTGTATAGGCATTATAGGTAAGTGGTTAGCTAGAGAGGTTAGCTAAGTAGGTGTCACAACTTCAAAGCCGACCAAAGGCTTTTGACTTTACTAAAAAATATAAAAATTTCTGACAGCCTCCGTGGTGTGGTGGTTGAGCAGGTCGGCTCATAACCCGGAGGCGGCGGGTTCGATTCCCGCGGCACAACAAGTATTTGAAAAAAACGCAAATTATTGTTCTGTCTTTTTTTTTGTTTTTTTTTTAATGTAGAATGAGCCTGCGTTGGTGGGACCAGTCTGGGTGTTGTGGGACCATGGTCCTCGTAGTACCTGGGTCCCTAGATACAGGGAATCCTAGTTAGGGGTCAGGATCTATATGTATGTGATCGTTGGGCGTTATTTATTATTTATTTATTTGCATTCAGCATCTATATCATTGATTATTATTATTATTGCATGCTGAGTCTCTTTCTTTAATTAATTTTCAACCACACAACACACATAGTACGTACTTGTAGTATAATAGGCCTATGCCTATAGTAACTATTCCGTAGAAGCGACGATCCCCTTACGATAGATAAGCACGTAATTGACTCAGAACAACGGAACTCGTCAAAGGAGATCGAAATGAGATTTTCATTAGCAACGGTTCATTGGCTGGGTATTATTTGAATTTAGAATGGGCCAAAATGAGGGTGGGATAAGGATGGGAAATTCTTTGATGTGACGTTTTATTGACCTCTGGGACACGCATTTGGCCATAAAATATGTTTTATGACCTTGATTATGATCATCACGAAGTATTATGTAGATACCTTATTTCAAGTTGTTAAGTCACAGTTTGATATATGGTAAATC
This sequence comes from Ennomos quercinarius, assembly GCA_910589525.2. Classification (NCBI taxonomy): domain Eukaryota; kingdom Metazoa; phylum Arthropoda; class Insecta; order Lepidoptera; family Geometridae; genus Ennomos; species Ennomos quercinarius. The sequence continues at coordinate 12,797,808 of OU342505.1, read as the reverse complement.
TATCTCTTGTATCAGAATAGGTAAATACCAGTGAGTTTGAATTCATCTTAACAATAAGTTATTTTTTCACCAAGCTAAGGTAAATATATTTTTTTATTCTTTATAGGCAAAGCATTTGACCACTTTCTCACCTTATGGATCTTTATAAAAAAATCCATGAACACAACAAAAAAAAATGTACCACAGAACGGCAATTTCATAAGTAAGGACCTATTCTAGGTAATTACTAATACGGTGTATTTGTCTTTATTTGTTTGTTTGTATGGTTTAGACTGATTTACATAAAATTTCACAAAAAGCTTGCTAACGCTAGGTGGTAGAACTTTCTACTAGGTGGTAGAACTTTTCTGCAAAGTTCGTCTAGGTAGGTACCACCGCTTTGCCAGTTATTCTGCCGCCAAGCAGTAGTGTACAAGCACTACTGTGTTTCGGTTTGAAGGGCATTGTAGCTAGTGAAATTACTGGGCAAATGAGACTTTATGATCTGATCACTCAGTCTAGTAATCTTTATACTAGACTGTGTGATGTCTCAGGATGACGTGCGCAGTGCAGTGTCACGCGAAACTTTATTGTTTTAAAATTCCGAGTGACACTGCAACTGTTATGGGCAGCCGTGTCGCTTAACACCAGGTGAACGACTAGCTCGTCAGGTCATTCAATCGCATTAAAAAAAAAAAATTCAATCGCATTTAACGCTACCGAGATTGACATTGGGTGCTTTTGTTATTCTAAAAAATTAAGGTTTTCTTAATTAAAAATTGAAGGTAAAATAATTTAAATAATATGTAACCATAATAATATACTATTAAGTATGTAGAGTATAACTCAATCCCAGTTATTCGAATTAAATCCCCAATTCCACACCGTTCAGCGCTCTAATTGACTTTTACTAACCGTGGAAATTTTTGGCTTTGTTCGAAAGGCAACCCATTTGTGAAACATGCGTGCAGTTGATCTGTTTGATTCGATTAGGCAGAATAATTAACTTTTGCCTTTTTAAATTTTATAATTGTGTTTCATAAAAAAAAAATGGTCATATAAAGATACGACACACTGTACCTTTGGTGCATTAACATAAACTTTATTCATCACTAGCTGTGAAAGAAGATCTTCACTGATTTGTAACTAGTTATACTACCACTAACTACCATTACTATACCAAAACTACCAGACTGACAGAAAACCTACCAAAAATAAATCTCCACGCGTATACTCACAGATTAGAGAAAAAAACAAATGATATACTGAAATAACTTCTCAAGAGCATGTCAGGCCATGTTTAGTACTTACGTTGGATTCCGTAGGAGTACATCAGTTGTAAAAGGCAATTTTTTTTCTTGTGTTTTGGCTTCACACTTAGTGTATTTAGCCAGTATCAATTATTGTAATTTTTCATCGTGCTAAAGAATATTTCACGTAATGTCAAGTCTAAGTCACAGTCATAGTCCAGTCTAAGTCATGCCCCAGTAAAGTGGTGGCAACTTTACTAGAAGCTTCTATGAAATTTTGGAAGCAACACGAAAAATCACGTTTCACCACATTATATCACTTGCCCACACTCATGCTCATAATTCAGCACTTAATGCGTAAACGCCACCAATTTTAAACATTAACACTGGAAAAAACACAAATTTTGAAAAATAATACAATGCAACGATGTGAATTTAATGCGCTCCCGCCAAAAACCCCAGGCAATTTTTTAATTTCGTTAAATATGTATTGATATACACCAGAGCCACAGACTAAAACTAGTTAATTATAAAAGTGGTCGGCGATTCGCATACGTACGGCCTTAGTGGTAAATTATGAGCGGTAATTTACTACCGTGCATTTTACAGGGGCGGATAGGTGAGGAATAAGGATACGCCCCTATCCTATAGATACAGAATTTATCGGTGCTTATATTTATAAAACTTTAAGTTCACGGGATTATTTCTTAGCTTTTCAATTAAGTCAATTGTTTGCTTATTCAATTTCAGCGCTAGCTACGTTGATAATATTTTTATAAGTAAAATATGTAATATGATGTGCTATTTTGAAGGTTTAAAAAAGAGGTACAAGTGTTTATTATTCGGTAATAGTAACAATTCCTGTTCCTTTCCTATTATTTATATATTCCAACCATCATCCCTACTATTAATAAAAGTGAAACGTCTGGTTTTTGTGTGGCTTGAACCGATTTAAATGAAATTATGCACATACGTTGCATTACCGGGGTCAACATAGGATACTCTTTATCCTGGAAAATCGGGTAAGATACGGGCGAAACCGTGGGGTGCTACTAGTGTGACATCGAAGTCAGAAAACCTCGCACGGTTAAAATTTATATTCGATTCGAACAAAGTTCAAAAATGTTAAATGGTTCCTGAACCCCTTGTATTTCTTCCTAAATGCATCCCTGGCGGTTGTGAAGTGAAAAATGAAACAGTTAAGCGTAGCAGCTGGCAGAACCAAGCTACCTAGTCATTTTTAGATGAAATAAGATTTAGCAGTAGCGATCTATCAACCGCCGGCCCCCCACTCGGTGGACCGACGACCTGGTGAAAGCCGCGGGGAGCCGATGGATGCAAGAGGCGAGCAGCCGCTCAAGGTGGCGTGCTCTGGCGGAGGCCTATGTTCAGCAGTGGACGTCTTCAGGCTGTTAATGATGATGATGATGATGATGATGATCTATCAACCTGCCCGCCACCTTGACAAGGTGCTATGAATAAACTTAGATAAATTAAAGAAGAGGTAGTTGGTGTAGTCACAGAATAACAAATAATAGTGCAAGGTGTAGTAAGGGTTATTGTACCCACCTCATCATCATCATCCTGTTTGCCTTTTCCCATTTATTATTGGGATCGGCTCCCAATCTAACTTATAACGGTGAGCTACCAGAATTACACGAGCGACTGCCATCTGACCTCGCAACCCATAAGGGGCCAGTAACAGGGGTCGTTAAATCTGGCGTCAGATTCTATCAGGCGTCTGACTACTCGTAACGATTGCCATAGATGTTCTTGTGACAACCGGTACGACGGCTTAACGTGCTCTCCGAGGCATGAAGCGATGGCATCGAAAACTGCACATAGTTTACTAGATAAGTCATTGGTGCAGGGCCGAGGATCGAACCCGGTGCCGTAAGATTGCGAAGCGCACATCCTACCGCTCGGCCACCATCGCTCTAATCGGTTACTGTAGTACCCATCTAAATAAGTACCTATATTAATTTACTACATTTTTGATAAACCTACGAGATCTTTAAAAATGTACAACCGTGACAGTTTAAAACAGTCATCATTAACAGCCTGAAGACGTCCACTGCTGAACATAGGCCTCCCCCAGAGCACGCCACCTTGAGCGGCTGCTCGCCTCCTGCATCCATCGGCTCCCCGCGGCTTTCACCAGGTCGTCGGTCCACCGAGTGAGGGGCCGGCCTACGCTGCGTCTTCCGGTTCGTGGTCGCCACTCGAGAACCTTTCTTCCCCATCGGTTGTCAGTTCTACGAGCGATGTGGCCTGCCCATTGCCACTTCAACTTACTAACTCTAAGAGCTATATCGGTCACTTTAGTTCTCCTGCGGATCTCCTCGTTCCGGAGCTTATCTCGCAGGGAAACACCGAGCATAGCTCGCTCCATAGCTCGCTGCGCGACTTTGAGCTTACTAATGAGGCCAACAGTAAGAGACCATGTCACAGTTCCATAAGTCATCACTGGCAACACACACTGATTGAAAACTTTCGTTTTCAGGCTCTGCGGTATTTTGGACGAAAAGATAGGACGAAGCTTCCCAAACGCTGCCCAGCCGAGTTGGATTCTTCGCGCCACCTCTTTGTCGAAGTTGGACCTACCTAATCGGACAATCTGTCCTAGGTAGACATACTTGTCGACAACTTCGAGAGTATCGTTCCCAACAATTACCGGTATAGGTGGAACATGAGCATTAGACATGATCTTTGTCTTGTCCATATTCATCTTAAGACCAACCTGCTGGGAGACTCTACTGAGGTCGTTGAGCATGGTGCTAAGGTCCTCGAGCGATTCCGCCATTATGACTATATCATCGGCAAAACGAAGGTTAGTGATGTACTCGCCATTTATGTTGATGCCAGATCTTTTCCACTCCAAGAGCTTGAAAACATCCTCCAATGCGTTTGTGAACAGTTTCGGAGAAATAACGTCTCCCTGTCTCACGCCTCTTTGTAATGGAATTTGTTCCGTACTCTGGTCCTGTAGTCGGACTGACATAGTGGCCTTACTGTACAAACACTTCAAAACTTCGATATACCTATAGTCAATTTGGCATCGCTGCAAGGACTGCAGCACCGCCCAAGTCTCGATTGAATCGAAGGCTTTCTCATAGTCCACAAACGCTAGGCATAACGGCCGATTATACTCTTCGGTCTTCTGTATAATCTGGCGCAACAAGTTTAAAACAGTATATTAATTTAATTAAATTAAACCTTGTAAGCCTTAATCGAAACGTGAATGGTCGGAATTAAATTACGTGGGGTATCTACGTCTGCTACAGATTTTTTAATGGATATGACAACCTCTGTGGTGTGGTGGTTGAGCAGGTCGACTCATAACCCGGAGGCGGCAGGTTCGATTCCGGCGATAGGACAAGTATTTGTGCACAGGAAAAAAGCGCAAATACTTGTTCTGTGTCTGGGTGTTGTGCGACCATGGTCCTCGTAGTTCGTGCATGGGCCCCTAGATACAGGGAATCCTAGTTAGGGTCCAGGTTCTATGTACCTATGTGATTGTGATCGTTAGGCGTTATTTATTTATTATTTTAATGTAAAGGAAAAATTAAAATATCGAGTGGGATTAGAACCCGCATCCATCCGTCTCTAAATCTTACGTAAGCTTCCGCGACCAGTGATCACGATGAACGCCGTCCTCCATTCATCCTATTCTTATGTCTTTTTATCTGTCCATTATCATTTTTCTTTGACAGGGCGTAAAACTAACCCATGCGAAGCCGGGGCCGGTCGGCTAGTTTGCAAGAAATTGTGTGACATTGACTTATAAATTCGAATCTATTTAGCAAACCCCAATTCTTAAAACAATTCCAGTCAAACATCAAGAATGCAAATACGCGGCTAAAGCCAGTTTACCTTACTTTTTTATGAATAATTCTTGAATTTCACCACTGCCGAGTATATGATAATCCTCTTTTTGGCCTGTATAATAAATGTGTAGAACTTCTGGCGAAGTGAAAGCGCCCGGAACAGAGTGTTTCCATTAATTTCTTGTTTTCGCAAAAAGGTTTACCACACCTGCAGTTGTAAGGGTTGATTAAAACAAGTACAGTGTTTTAAATGTTGATAATGACATGGTAAATGTGGCAGTTTCGTTTTCCAACCGGAGAAATTGGAAAGAGGAATTTGGACAGTTTTCTTTGTTTTGGACTGCATTTTTCTATTTAGAGCAGATCGATTGATTCATTACTGACATAGTGATGTGTAACAACTTAGGTAATATTTAGTGTATTAGGTCCTTTATATTATTAAGTAGAAGTAAAAGGTAATTAGGTATGGTTAAGCGCTAAGGCCTTTAAAGACAATGTTTATTATGTTTAATTTCCAACATGAATTTTCATTTATTTTCTAATGAATAATATTTATTTCCAATATTAGTATTAATTTATTTGATGAACGACCTAAGATTAATAGTATTGGAATGTCGCGCCCATTATCCGAAGCCTTCGAGTTTCCCATATGGACTCCATAGATGGCGTTAGCAGTTCCGCTAACCGCAATAATTAACTAACCGCTGATTGGTTAAAACATATGCCCTAATGTCAATTCGGACAATGGCGACTTCTTCTCGTTCCAAGTCCCGTGAAAGCGATACGCTGTTTTGTGTGAAAATTCTTTTGGTGACCTAGTAACTGACGAAAAAGTGACTAAAGGTGCTGTGATTTGAGTGCTAGACAGTCCTACTGTGGTGTATACCTAGTTACTGCCGAACTATCAGAATAACCAGGATTTTCTTCGGATCTGAAAAACGCCGGCCGGCGGCCCCACGATCTCGGGCTTGATCTGTTTGGGGACGGTGTTCTGCTGTGATTCGCATCTTCGAGTTCCTGGTGAGAGCTGGTTGGCTAAGGTACGTGGGTTGCTTCACTTCTTTGATGTTAGTTTTAGTCGTTCATCAAAACGTTCTTGTCACCTATCGCGGTTTAGTGTTCGGCCATATTTAATTTTTATCATAGGCTTTAAGAACACTGATTTTGGAACCTAAAGCGGAGTGGGCTATTTACACGCCCCTCCAAGGTATAAAACGCCGTCACGACGAAGTACCTATTTATTTATTTATTTATTTTATTTAGTTTAAACGACATAAAGATTTTACTTTTATACCGAACGCCCCAACATTACAATAGCTCTTATAATTCGCAAGTTGTAAATGTACGTACTAGTATTACCAGAAATTGTAATACAAAGCTCAAGAAAGAAAAAAAAACCGGTACCTTTTTAAAATGATTTCTGTACCAGAACATAGCCATACACAGGTAATGCATGGTAACCAATGTCTACTCACAAAACCCTAAGCCATTCAGTAATTCAAAAGGTCAGGGTGGCGACAGCGCTCAGTAAGAGTGAACAGTCTCACAAGTGTTCGATAGTTTTGCTGACATTCCATTTACATACAAGTCCTTTACAAACACTTCTATCTATACACACATATTACACAACGGCGTTCAATAGTGCGTGATACTAGGTTGTATTGTACGTGACAAGCGTGACACTGCGTACACTTAGAGTAATATTCTTATGTATATATGGCTTATCCCGCAAACACAGCCGGCCTTTCTTCGGGATACGATGGGAGCATACTAATCTAAGGATAAGTGGCTGCATCTCCAAGAGATTTTACCGTAATGTTGTGAAAGTTAGGGCGAGGCGGAGAAAAAATAAAGCAGGAGAAATGCCGAAATAAAATGAGTTACAAATTCTGACTCCAAAGTTGGCAAGTCCGGAATTAAGTTGCAAGATACCTTTTCCTTAGTGCTGAAGTTTGAGCTGTAGGTAAATTGTAATATGAACCCTAGGACTCAATGAATCCGTTAGAAAAAAATCGCAAACTGTCTAGAATATTTCACTCAGTGTTTTTTAACTTCTATAAATTCTTAAAGAAAGTTATAATTGAGAGGGCGGGAGAAAATAAAAGTGATGAGAAAATTCTGAAATAATCAAGTTTCTAAAAAGGTCAAGTTTTACTTGGATGGATGGATATTGTACTCTATAGATACGCGCGGAAAAACGAGTTTTATTTAAAGCCCTACTGTTCTATATCAAAAAGTGAGACATTGTTGGTTTGTTTGTGCGGCTTTCATTTCAAAACAGCCGAACCAATTAGGATGCAATTTTGTGCACAGATTGCTTAGTCTACCAAAACCAACATAAGCATAAAAATATCATAGCTTAAGGACTTAATATCTTAAAAAATAGTACTTTCGAGGATAATCGGCCATATTGCAGGTTAAACTGCGTGCTACCTCTAGTCACTAAAAGTACTTACGTAAGTTTAGGTATGCTTCACTAGCTGACCTGCCCCGGCTTCGCACGGGTTAATTAGTTTTACGTCCTAACCTTTCGAAGAGAAGAGGGAAGCGAAAGGGAAAAGATAGGGGCAAGGAAGAAATAAATAAATAGGTAAATAAAAAATAATAAACAAACAAAATTGTATCATGTAATCATGTATAAAAATTGCATACATGTTTCTTCGTAAAACCCGCACTTGGCCGTTTTAGAAAACAAAAAGTATCATAAATGTTATTCTGAAAAATTAGCTATACCTAACCATTACCACAGCGAAACCCATTCAGTAGTTCCAGCGTGATGCGTGTTCAAATGTACAGACAGAGAGATAGACAATCAAAATTTTCATTCTTTGTAGAGATTTAGCTCAGTTACAGTTTTATTATACGTATAGAAGAAGATATAGAAGATATGGCAATACTATCAAGCCAAGCACGTAACCGAGAGAGTTCCATCCAGCAGATTTATATACTTTGAGAGCCGTTTCCCAATTAATGCGTAGCGTAGCGCCGCCTTTGGCGATTAGGCATTGTGACGTGCCATCTGGCAAAATGTAGTCGAACGATACCCTGTCTAATAAATAAAGCAGACTGAACAGTTGGCATAAACAATCTACCAACATAAACCATGAAAAATGCGCCAAAACAACTATACCGTGATCTTTTTTCAGTAGCCCGTTACTTACCACGTACGCAATGGCGCCGAATAAATCAAAAGCCGTTTTCAAAAAACCAGTAACTTTGGCACAAAACATTCCTATTTCTTGCGAACTCGCTGAAAATAGCTCCATGTTGGGAGCTATAGCCGCTTTAAATTTATTTGCCTGACAGTGCACCATGCTCGCCGGAAAAGGGGGAAATTCGAACGGATATCGATTCTGCGCTCCATCTATTCGATACATCGAACGTTAGTGTCATCGAAACTATGGATCAGTTGGATTGCAAACATGAATGTTTATGCTATGCAAATATTTTCCCGATGTCATCATATACGACGCTCATAGAATTTTTATTTGTATCGATTCTAAAAGTGGTACGCACGCAGAGATGGATTTGAATGATATTTGAATTCGTGCCGTTAATATTCATCTTTGTTTTGATTAGAATAAAAAAATAAATAAAACTACATTACTACTTACCTACAAGAAATTATATTTGGACTGTACTATTACGAGCCGTGCTGACCTATATACCTATAGACAGTCCAAATGCACCAGTGTACTACGATGTAAGTTGCAATACACTACGGTTTAGATTTTCAATTCAGTATAGGCAATTATTTTATTTTACTATTTATATTGCATACAAAATAAATAAAATGATGTATCAAACCCTCAGCGAGCAAAGATCAAAGCGGAACAAGTGACGTCAAGTCGACATGCACTCATGAGGTATTTCAAGACAGAATTACCCAACAATTTTATAGACACTCAACAGGGTTCTTGTATCTCATTACCATAGAATCACCCGCCAGTCATTACCGTGGATGATCATCAATTTCCAAGTTCATAGCCTATTTCAATATTCAGCGTAGTAAAGCCGCACGTTATATCACCTATTAAATCTGGGGCGCCCGTAAATGTCTAGGTTGACAGGTACGGTACAGTATCAGTTAGATTTTAGTGGTTACTACCTTATTATATTGTATTGTGTGGTGTTATACCAGTGATGACTTATGGAACTGAGACATGGTCTCTTACTGTTGGCCTCATTAGTAAACTCAAAGTCGCGCAGCGAGCTATGGAGAAAGCTATGCTCGGTGTTTCCCTGCGAGATACGCTCCGGAACAAGGAGATCCGCAGGAGAACTAAACCGATATAGCTCTTAGAAATAGCGAGTTGAAATGGCAATGGGCAGGCCACATCGCTCGTAGAACTGACAACCGATGGAGAAGAAAGGTTCTCGAGTGGCAACCAGGAACCGAAGACGCAGCGTAGGCCGGCCGCCCTTTTGGTGGACCGACGATCTGGTGAAAGCTGCGGGGAGCCGATGGATGCAGAAGGCGAGCAGCCGCTCAAGGTGGCGCGTTCTGTGGGAGTTCTATGTTCAGCAGTGGACGTCTTCAGGCTGTTGATGATGATGATGATGATGATGATGAGGTGTTATAATATTGGATTAAAAGTATGTACTTACAAACAAAAAGTTTATACCTAAAGTATTCTATCAATTATCTGGCTCCCAAACGTTCTTCCGCTAATCTATTTGTCAATTTACATCCTTTATTATAAAAGTAATCGTCGCTGCAAACTGGCGCGTACAATAAATTTCAATAGCCTATTGGATAGGTTTAGCCCTCCACTTACTTACAGTCTTGCTTAGCGCAGTTACTAATGTTTGTTGGTCACGAAATTTGAGTAAGTTTTACAGCAAAATTGAACATTCACAGAGTTCAAATAGAACTAAATTAGAAAAAAAAACGTTCAAAGTGATTAGGCAGGTTTATTAAATAATTTAAGGTAACTTAACATGTTTCACATTATTTGTTGTTTCGTGTGTTGTGTTTTTACTCGCGTAAACAATAGGCTAGTGTCCTGCTATTAAAAATTAGCAAGTTATTATTATTTTCATAAAGTAGGTTAAAAATAAATGCAGTAAATGAAAAAATAGTAAAATGGGTAAATAAATCACGGAGTAATAAGCTCTTAAAATTTCTGGAGGGGCCCTCGCCTGCCCCCACAGAGTACCTTTTTATAAACCTGCCCCTTCCTCCCAAAACAGAGTTTCCCATAGTCACCATGAAAACGCACGTTAGTGACATCACATTCCAAACAGATTGTATGTAAAACTACCACAGCTTATAAATAAATCAAAGAGTAATAAGCTGTTAATGTTTCATCGCCTGTCCTTTTCTCGCAAAACAGTAGGAGATTCCCCACAGATACTATGAAAACGCACGTTGTGAAGTCACATGCCTAAGAGACTGTATGTAAAGCTACCACAGCTTAGTAATGAGGTATTATGAAGGAGCAAGAACTGACGTCACTGCACGTTTCAACTGCCTCTTTCTATTCCTGTATTTTAAAATGCTTGTAACTTCTGTTGTCATTTATTGAGATATTTAATTTTTGTTTTCACGACTGTTTATTTTTTTGAGAAATATTATTGATTTGTGCAATAAAAAAATTGCAGGACTAGCCTATTATCACACTACATACTCAAGCTAAAAGAGTTACATGATTTCCGGGGTTAAAAGTACCCTATATCCTACTCCATGGCTTAAAATATCTACACAACTAATTTCATCAATATTCATAGGGTAACCAAATATTTTTACCACACACACAAAAATTTCGCGTCTTTCCCTCTGAGTGTTTGGTTTGGTAGCTAAACCGATCTTGATGTAATTCTGGTAATAAAGATAGCTGTAAGCCTGGAAAAATAGATATAGGATATTGTTTGTCCATGCACGAAAAGGCGCGAGTGCCAGTTAGTTTCCTAACAAAAAGAGGACCGTTGCAAGTAGGTTCTATTTTGCGAGTTCTATTTTCTACCTTCTACTAATAATCTAGACCTTTGTATAGACCGCAGACTTGCTCAACTATTTCTATTAATGATTTAGACTGCGCTTCCCTTCAGTAAGAGGCTTTAAAGGGAACCTAGGTATATTATATTCTCTTTAACGAATCAGGTTTATAGCAAAGTTGCTTGTATAAGGTATTCGTGTAGCTGTAACATTTAATAGTAAGTAGCTGGTATTATTGTACAGTTTAAAGGACAAACACTTGACCTGTATTATTTTTTGCCGTTAAACCGACCAGCTACCGTCTAAGCCAACCGTAATCGATGAATGGGCTTCATTTCGTCATTTCCGCCACGTAGGCATTGTGTAACATCTCCATCCACTAGTATTTTCCCTTCTATTTCTCATTATCATAGTTAATCAATGTTTTGTCTATTCAGTTCTCCGCCTAAGAGACCATAATACCGATGGATGAGGATTTTACACAACCGGAAATGACCAAATGAAGCCAATTCATCGATTACGATTGAGTTACACAATACCTATGCGAGCTGGTCAGAACCGCGGGGAGCCGATGGATGCAGAAGGCAAGCAGCCGCTCAGTGGCGCTCTCTGGGGGAGACCTATGTTCAGCAGTGGACGTCTTCAGGCTGATGATGATGATAATGGTAAATAAAGTAGAGCTAATTTGCTTCATAAAAAAACTACTTACCTATATCATGAAAATCTTTTTTACATACTAAAAACTAAGCACTTACAGACCGCACGTCGCGTCTAATAACTTTCAGACCTTTATAAAACAACTTTCATTGGCTTAATAACAGTTTACCTTGTCGTAATAATAAATGAGGTGCCATCAAAAATGATTTATAGTTAACGCGTTAGACTAAATTGCGGTACAGAAGTGTTTATTTAAATAGCAACATGGGGTAAGTATATTAAAAGGAAAACGCTGTGGAGGGAAACCTAGATTTTATCAGCAAAGGGCTGATTTCAGACCTGGTTGACTTTAAAGAGTTGGTATGAGTTTTTACGGCTTCATTTACTTCCATAACCGGCATTTTCCCCCCCTCGAAGCAAAGAAGAGAGAAGAAAAAAAGCTGATAAGCCAAGTTACAAACATAATCTGAATACAACATAAGTTTACTAACAAGTGACTGGCTTCTTAGATCAGTTGGTAGTAGCTCTACCTTCTGAACTGGTTGTGGGTTCGATTCCCATTCAGAACAAACATTTGTGTGATGAACATCGATGTTTGTTCTGTGTCTGGGTATTATATTGTATACTATGTATGTATTTACAAGCAAATAAAGTATCTTAGTACTTCTATCAGTTATCTGATTCCAATAGTACAACTTGCTTAGTTGGGACTAGATGGCGCTGTGTGACATGTCCCCACACATATTTATTTATGTATTTAACAAGGTCTAACAACCATTTTTCTCCAAATAAACTGTGTAGTAAGTGTAAGTCGTTTGAGGGTTGAAAGCCGAACGAAGGGTCAAAAAGACTTTTTTAAATGAAGCTTCTTCACCTTGAGACGTTTTGTAAATGAATAAACACTAAACTGGTATCAGCCCTGCATTAATTACCTAGCAATATTTTACTCTACCCAGATAAGAAAAATGATTCAAAGTGACATTAGTTTTTCATTTAATTTTTTCGTCTGCCTGTTATTAAGTTTGTTTAATTTAACTTTGTTAATGAAGGATTTAAAAAAGGTTTGCATTTTATTTTCGGTACCAAAGCAGCGGTGATTAATGAATAAGTTTACAAGAGTATATACGTACTTACCTACGTTTTTTAGGGTTCCGTACCCAAAGGGTTAAACCGACCCTATTACAAAGGCTCCACTGTCTGTCTGTCTGTCTGTCCGCCTGTCACCAGGCTGTATCTCATGAACCGTGATAGTTAGACAGTTGAAATTTTCACAGATGATGTATTTCTTTTGCCACTATAACAACAAATACTAAAAAATACAATAAAATAAATGTTTAAGGAGGCTCCCATAATACACCTAACGTGATTTTTTTGTACGTTTTTATAGATAATGGTACGGAACTCTTCGTGCGCGAGTCCGACTCCCACTTGGCCAGTTATTTATTGGTAGGGCCAGGGCAAATGAGCAGATACCTTTTATCATAGTATGGTTACTTACAAGATAAAACTGAAGTTGTAAAGTCAAAACCGAATTCAAATAATATATTGCAACTAGGTATATGTTTGCACTTTAACATGTAAATGTATGTAAAATTGTTTAAATTAATATTCTATTAAATAAATATTGCAAGCTTTAACTACTATACTGCAAAGGGAATTCGGTACAACATAAAATAAAACTCCGATCCGAAGTATAAAAAACTATTCAGAAAGTACAAGCTATACAAAACTTGATGTCTATCAAACCAGAATGAAGAGCTTAGCGTCATATTCGAAAGTTTCTAGACAGAACAATATTCCATTTCATTTCATCTCTATATCCCGAGAATACAATAATGTACTATTGTATAAAACATGTTTGCAACTTGGATCCAAGGATTTGATAGAAGATTTAGTTGAAATAGGATGATTACGCAGTTAACTTTAACTTAACCAATGTACCTAACGAAATTTATAAATTTCTTTCAGTAATTTGGTCTAAGTATAACTAATTGTGAACTTTGGATGCTTGTGACGAGCAGCTGCTCAAAGTGGCGCTCTCTGGGAAGGCCTATGTATAATATTAAATGAAAATTACTTAAGCATTAACTTGGGTAGATTATTTCGTTGTGGTTTTAATTGTAAGTTTGTAACTCGCTGACTACCATGTTAAACTTGGCAATTGAAAGTACTTAGCATATTAATATGAACTGTGAAAGTATGTTTTCAGTCTCTAAGCTCCTTGTCTAATATAAAAAATATGTTATGATACAGTTTGTACCATGTAGGTACTAGATACGCTATATTATCGCCCAATAGAGATTTAAAAAATCTCTTAATAATTATTGGCATTGCAACTATGCTGTCCTCGTCATTTTTAATATTACCTACCTTAAAATTTCTTTTTATTAGTTCACCCACATCTGCGCATCTACGAAGCGGCAGCGTCAACAACGCAAAGCTATGCGGTATCCATCGCTGTCCGCGGAAATAACGGTGCGGCTGTTCACGAACACGGGCGCTGATGGGTACCGAACAGCTGGCTCTGACGCTTCGCTGACGCAACTTGATGCGCAGGTGGGGCTGAAGCTTTATACAGCTACTTATATCCACAGCAGAAAATGAAACAGTGCAACCATGAAATAGATACGAGATAAATAATAGTCGACAGCAACGGAACTAGCTACTGGGACCACGACCACGAGAAAAATGGGACATAATTAAATCCTCCCGAGAACTCGGTACTTTATCTCAGTTTTATGAAATCATATTTTATGCTGTGAGTTATGGGTGCTTTAGATCATGTCGTTGTGTAGTATCGTAGTTTTACTACTGTCATAAAGTTACTACAGTATTATGAAAAAGTTCACATGTCAGGAGTTTTATTTATGAGCGTGATATTCAACTTTTATTATGATATTAGTGTTGTGCTACTGAATTTTAGGAGAGTAAGCTAACGTGGTAAGATTGTAGCTGTACTAGTGCCTACTATTTCAGTTACATCTATCGATAGAGTTTGTAAGTGTATGAATGTGGGTATGATTGCTCTATAACGACCTAGGAGTACCTATTATAGATAGTTTAGGTCTAAGATATCTCGATAAACACATACCAAAATAAAGGTCGTTTATAAATTAAATCAAACTGTTTAATTTAACTACAGAAGTCTAAAGTGGGACCGCAACTTGCTCAACTTCAACGTCAGATGACTCTTAAAACGTCTTACACCCCTGAGTGACTAAAGAAAATTTTCTCATAAAACTTTCTCCCTTCAACAAAAATGTATCTTTATCCAATAAATACTTTCAAGGTGAATCTTATCCACTTAACTTTCTATGGCTTTGATAAAAACTTCTTGTATAGCCTGTGGAAGTACGTTGAACTACAGTCTGACAAGGCGCTGAAGAAAGTTTTAGGTACGTTAGTTTTATGTAAAGTTTTCAAGCAATTTTAGTTGATAGTTCAGTAGTTTCAGCAGCTGCTTAATATTATTTAATTTATCGAGCGGCATATTTGTAAGCAATAAATAAATATTATAAATAAAGCCCAACGATCCTGGACCCTAACTAGTATTTCCTGTATCTAGAGACCCAGGAGCTACGAGGACTATAGCAGGTCCCACAACACCCAGACACAGTTCAAGTATTTACGATATTTTTCTCGGCACACACACTTGTCCTGTTCCCGGAATCGAACCCACAGCCGACCTGATCAACCACCACACACTGAGACTCACAATTAAACAAACAGAACCCAATAATGAGGCTGATATCAACCTTGCACCGTTGAACCAGATTATTTTAATGTCTTTACTAAAATATGTTCCAATAACAATCAGCCTGGTGAATTAAAATAAGTAGAAGGAATCCCAAGTGTGGATATGGCAATGTATCCACAGCTGGGAGAAGATTCACTCATAGAGAGTGAGAGAGAAATTGTGTAGACCTTAATCTCTATTTTACCCGATTAGTTTCTCCACTAGTGCGGGCTTGAACAAAAATTAATTGAAACCAACCCAAACCGAATGCCCCTAAAACTTTCCGAGCTGACTTATTGGCTTAAATCCTCGAAGCTGGCATACAACAACCAAACATAACATGTATTCCAAATTTCAATTTATTTTATTGCTGGGACAGGTATACGGGATGGACAGACGGATCGTTTCATAAGTTTTTTAGTGATGGCACGTAGGGCTTAGGGTTTATTAATTTAAAGAGTACCTTAGGTCAAGCTACTTGTTGCTTTGTTTAGAGTTACGACCTAAATTTTGAAAGAGTGTGTGTACCATACTATGCTAGTGTCCTGCTAATTTTTTTATTGCATAAATTAATAATTATCCTCAAAAAATAAACAGTCGTGAAAACAAACATTAAACATCTCAAAAAATTACAAACAAGCATTTTAAAATACAGGAATAGAAAGAGACAGCTTAAACATGCAGTGACGTCACTCTTGCTCCTTCATAGTACCTCATTACTAAGCTGTGGTAGTTTTACATACAGTCTCTTTGGCATGTGACTTCACAACGTGCGTTTTCATAGTAAATGTGGGGAATCTCTTGCGAGAAAGGGACAGGCGTTGCCCCGTTCAGAAAGTTTAAAAGCTTATTACACCTTGATTTATTTACTGATTTTACTTATTTTTTCAATTATTGCATTAACTTTTAACATACTTTATGAAAATAATATTTACTTGTCAATTTTTAATAGCAGCTAACTGGCAAAGTAAGTATTAGGTTATAGATTACAAACCTGTTAGGATTTGGATATCTGCAAGATTGATCACTCGAGTTTGATGAAGTTTGCGACTAGTTTGTGTTCCACAGCTATGGTGTTTGCAAATTATACATCTATGCATATAACAGCCACCTGGGTACTGCTCTACACCATGTTCTTAACGAAATGAGATAACCGCTCCGTTACGACCTGACAGTAAAAACTGATCTTAAAAGTTATTGCACTTTGTTTAATATTGGTGTGACCCCCGTATGGGTTAAGTATGTGCCAGCCTGACAGTAACACGTGCATTTTACAATGAATACAGAATGGATTTTCTTGTATATATGCTTTATGAAGTTTTGGAGAATTTGTGCTATTAACCGTCTCTCGCGCACCTTCACGAACTAAGTTAGATCTAGTTTGTTTCCACTCTTAACTATACCAAACAGCATAATTAACTTAGTTTACTAGCCCTAACTCTCGGTCTCGGTCGTGTTTACTCGGTGGACCGACGATCTGGTGAAAGCCGCGGCGAGACGATGTATGTAGGAGGCGAGCAGCCGCTCAAGGTGGCGCGCTCTGGGGGAGGCCTATGTTCAGCAGTAGACGTCTTCAGGCTGTTAATGATGATGAATGACTAGCCCTAAAAGAGATTCGAACAATATAAAACAAACAAAAAATTAAAATCCAAGGAATCCATTGTTCATGGACATCTCAGTTACATTAAGGAACAAATATTGAATTAAAGTCACTATAGAGGCACTCGAAGAAATAAGCTTTTACCTGATTTCTCTTGACTGGGTACTATTAGTTGCAGATAAACTATTCGTATATCTGTCTTCAAAAAGAAATTACATTGTTACATCTTCCGAGAATACGATTTTAGCCTGTCAAGTACATATTGACAAAAATTTATGAATAGAAAGCTTCATATAACTTTGGATTGGGGAAATATAAAGGCTAGAGTTTAGAATCAATCTGGGAATTGACTAAAACATGAAAAAGATAAATGAAAATACAGACTTTGTCATGTACATGATATCAAAGCAGACCTCGCTCACATCCCTAATTGTGGGTTATACAAATTTAATGTCCCACATTACGAAATGTCTACACAGAGCGATCTTTTCGTCAGTACACGTGTAATGAATAATGCATAAAGCTGCGACCCTGAGCTAAGCTCATCAACAGCGACGTGTCCCATTGAAATATGGGACATACGGCCCGGGAACGTGGCGAATTTGGGATATTTTGACGTGTTATCTCACGTTCGTGAAAGCTGATGCTTTGCAAGTGTGGCGCAGTTAGATATTTTGTTAGTCGTTACTCCTGGTGTAATGGAGTTTAAGTGTTGCTTCCGTGATATTATAATAGACCAGAGACCTATGATTGCCTGTAATAAAGCAGTTTGCATGTGTGTGTGAAAGAGTGAAGGACCAAGCAGTTTGCACGTTACTTTCAAACAATCTCTTGCTTTATGAAAGACTTATTATGTATTTCTTCGTAGCGGATAACTCATAGACTTAGAATTGGTAACGAAAACATTCTAGGTCAGTGGTATAAACCCGTAATAGGGATCTTGGCAATATCCTAGCAGTGTCATGGTTTACAGAAGTAAATAAAAAATCTTTTTCTTAACCTCCTGTGAGTCACAACTCCAAGAGTCGTCTTGAATCGTCATCGTACCCATCTGTCATCTCAACTGCCGTCTCATTTCGCGGACCAACGAGCCTATTCCGTCAGATCCGGCGTCGTTCTCCCCGGAACATCCGGTGAGACGGACTTGGGTTTGCTTAGGTTGAGGACTTGAGGTCGACCTACATACATTATTTATGGGCAGTATGGAAAAAACCTGACTTATACAAAACTTGACTATCACTTATGGTCGAGTTGGGATCGTATGGTAACCCAATCAATTTTGGATGTAGTCGTTTCGTACAATTGCCCCAATGGGATTCGGTATTAATAACCACTGACCTATCGTGCTGAGATTTAAAGTTAGCCACCAAAAGAGCAAAAATATTGTAAGTAATAAAACCTAAACTGTTTTGTCTTTTCCGCATTTCCGCGCAGGAAAGTCACGTCAACCAGACAAAAACACTGTTTATGTAAAGGTTTAAGGGATGATTAAACTTTTTATGAGCAAAAGGGTTGGCTAATCTTTAATGCCGCTCTTTTATTTTCTTTCCTGCATATACCTACATTGATTGTAACTGTCATTGAAACTTGTTTTTTCATGAATAACAATGCCACATTATAAGGCCAACATACCGTAGCTACTTTGTGCTGAGTACCTACGTTACGGGTAATTGGTGAAGTACATAGTAAGTACCACAGATGAGAGAATCCATCAGCACTCGATTTTCACAATAGAACCACTATCGGAAAAATGTCCATACTGCGTTTATATAAACTGAACTTTTATACAAACCTAAAATACATGGAATTAGAATTTTAGCTGTTTGAGCTGTTTTGTTCGTATCGAGAGCTCGTGCTTGCAAATAGAACCTAACCTCTTTTGGTCCTGTAGGGGAAAAAAGGAAGTCCAATTTTAGGTTAAATTTTAGGGTTTTAGTTTATTTCCGCTTAAATTAATGTCTAGGGAACTCGATATCGGAAGGCATAATATTATTATTAGTATTCATATATGTAGAGATTGCAATACCTACTAGTTTATAATATAATTATCATCAACAGCCTGAAGACGTCCACTGCTGAACATAGGCCTCTGCCAAAGAGTGCCACTTTGAGCGGCTACTTGCCTCGTGCATCCATCGGCTCCCCGCGGTTATAACCAGATCGTCGGGGCCGGCAAACGCTGCGTCTTCCGGTTCGTGGCCGCCACTCGAGAACCTTTCTTCCCCATCGGCTGTCAGTTCTCGAGCGATGTGGCCTATGTGCTTCGTTGCTTTACTATTACTAGAGTCTATGCCGTAGATATTCCTCCGAGGTAAATAGAATCACAGATGGATTATTTCAGTTCCAATTTTATAGGACTTCACTTCATAGAACCGAATTTTAGGCTCAATGACGAAATAACTGCAGTGCTATGATGCACTCGTCGGCTAACAAGACCTCCAGGGATTGAAAGCCTAATCGATATTGTGGCGTAATCATTGTCACCACTACCAAGTGTCGAATCAGAACTGGACGGTCCTATCGTACTCTCTAATATGCAGTGCGTTTTCCTGTGTGGTATAAAACTATTTATTTCTATACACCGAAATTGCTCTCATAACTAAGTAAGTTCAAATGGGTAGGCCGCACACTTACAACCAAACGGAGAACAAAAATTAGGTATGGGGGACGGAAGACCTGGTGTGGACCGCGGAGAACTGTTGGATGCGACTTATTACATTCGCAAAAATATCCAACTTGTGACTATTTTCGATGAAAAAGATGTACAGGGAAAATAATTGAAGTGGACGTAGATAAATCTTAGTGGACAAATAAAAAAATCTCGTGTTGCATCGGGAATCGTTCAGGCGGGGCTGGTTATCCATATTTCGTGCCGGATTCAAACTTGTGACTTTCCTAACTTCCATATCTTATTCATACTGAACTGACTAAACTATCGTAAGGACTGCTCCATTGTATATCGAATTTTCCGTTCCGGTTACCTACTCCTTATTGGGGCGCTTTTGCAAACTTAATTATAAATTAATAGTTCCGACCCCCATGGACCATTTCAACTGAAAGTAGTCTGTTATAGACCGAACTTCATTTAACTTCTCTGAAAACAATATACCTTACTCCGATCCCTTAAGACCCTAAGAATATAATGGTATTCAAATCCCAGTATCTTGGGATCCCTTTGGATATCCGATAATTTTATGAGATCTCGAGTTGTTGCTAGTTTTCGAGGGTGTTGTGATTTGGTTACATTATATTTCGCACAGAGTGAAAATTCACAATTGGGTCATGGGAACTGTGATGAAAGGTGATGTACGTACCGCAGTATAGTTTAGCTCTCATGTATGTTGCCCAATTTTTTATAATATGGGTGCTAGGCTAGCTTTTAAATTTTTAGCTATAAAATACATTTAATATTGTCAGTACAATTCCAAATTTTGTTATAAACTGAGTCACTGTCTGTTTATATGTGTGGTTTAAAAAAAACGGCAGAACCGATTTGAATAAAATGCACATTGCACTTTTCTTTTCCCTAGGTTGCCTAATTATGATTACGCACTCTATTTATATCATAATCTAGCCATCTATTTGGCTAATAAGTAATTTTAATTTAACCTAAACTTCTAATAGAACTATCTGAGAATGTGTCCAATAACACTTTTCTTATTGTCTCTATTAGGGTGAAGACACATTGTTCTTGTGTTCTTTTTATGTAGCACTTAAATATAAATAATTTATTAAAAAAATAAATTATTACTGGAATCAACACTTTAGTTGAAAACTCAACAATGTTGTAAAATAAACAAAAAATACCAGAACAATGTTGAGTTTCCACGAAAACGGGTAATTTACGTGTAAAACAACGAAGTACTTCTATTATTTCCATTAACCCACATAACTAAAAAGTTTGGTAACAATTACGCGATCAAGTTGTTAAATTATTTTGTTCTGTTAACAATAGAATAGTCCAGTCCAACTGGCTTAGTTTACTGGATTAAACCAATTTGTTATTAAACGTAGCAATAAACGTTATAGCCATAATACAACCACTAATACTAGTATACCTAACTTTTATGGACTCATTTTGGGTAATTTTGGGGACAAATTGTTTTAGGAGGCCTAAATAGCATTGTATGTGGGTAGTACGCTTGTGCTTGGATGCTAAAATGTTAGATAGATAAGTAAATAGACTAGATATTGTTTATAGGAGCAGCAAAAATATAGAATAAATTTAAAACACGCAAGCGAGGGCACACGCACGGCACCTGACGCAATCTACGTGGGAATTGTGGTGACTGCCTTAAATTTGTAGGTACCAAATATTATGTAAGTGCATAGAATGAACATACATCACAGCCAATAACTAGACATGTGGGTACATCGTGTGGCCCCGGTTTGCGAATAGGACCACCTTCTCTTCCCGTGGGTGCCGTAAGAGCCAGCTAAGGGAATATCCAGGGAATGGGCAGCAGCATTTTCCTCGGTACATTCAAGACTTTTACGATTATGGCAAACCCCCCTATGATAAGCGTCCAAAGTGGCGTTTTATGAGGGAGGCCTGTGTTCAGCAGTTGACGTCTTCCGACTGCTGATGATGATAATGAACTCGGACATATGATAAATATTTTAGCCATAAGTTTAAGATTGGTCCGTGAAGCAGCCACGACTGCACCACAGTAATACAATCCATACTACCCACACCTTGAATTTTCCAAGAGCTTTACACTAATTAATCTGCTATCGTACGACCGCAGCTGGACACAAATATTCCATACTCCACGCCCCATGCCAGAGAAGGATCAACTCCACAACAAGCAGGTACCTTCACAAACATAATATAGCTATACCTATATTATTGCCCTTAGTCCTTTTTAAACATGATTTATTAGAATAGGGCCGTAAAAAGTAGGTCTGGAAAAAACATAAAAACGGAAAACAATCCGTGTCTTGCCCCATCCCCATCCCCAAAAAGAATAAACCTCGTGAGTTACAAGGGCGTACAGGATTACATTACCATATGATAATACTAGAACTTCTTGAGAGCTATCGAAAACAGTACAGTGGGTCCATACTTTCAGCTCAAATACATGTGAAGGTGTCGGTATCGCCCAGCGTAATGTTGCACCTCTGTGTGTCATACTAATATTACGTCACTCGGCAAGTGTTGACCGTCGCCTATCGATCTAAACCACAGGAGAGCTACCGATATTACAACCGGGTACCGACCCTTTTAAACTTTGACGTAATTTTTGAAGTGTGACACATAGCTCGAAAAACATGCCCATGTACATGAAGGAAATATTCATCATTAACAACCTGAAGACGTCCACTGCTGAACATAGGCCTCCCCCAGAGCGCACCACTTTGAGCGGCTGCTCGTCTCCTGAATCCATCGGCTCCCCGCGGCTTTCACCAGATCATCGGTCCACCGAGTGGGGGGCCGGCCTACGCTGCGTCTTCCGGTTCGTGGTCGCCACTCGAGAACCTTTCTTCCCCATCAGTTGTCAGTTCGACGAGAGATGTGGCCTGCCTATTGCCATTTCAACTTGCTAATTCTACAAGATAGAAAATATTGATATTCCTAAAATAAATTTAGTAAAATAAACCTAAATTATAATCTTACCACCGCATAAGCTTAAGTTCTGTATTTTGCAGTGGAAAAAATCTTTTTAGTAATACCATAATGGGAACCTTTCCCGAAAATAATGGGTAGCGTTTTTAATAGACCTCCCAGTATGTTGTTAAACGGTTATGCTTAGGTAATGGTAATGCTTTAAATAACATTTATGGTTCCTTATAAGTAACCTACGTTTGCCGAGGCCTCTCTTAAATCTTTTTGGAGTTTAGTATTGCTGGCTTAGTGACCCTAATCTATTATACCTTTGGAGGAATACCTGGATCTTGTTCGCATTTGTAGCTTTAAAGACTTGAGGGTTTTGATAGTTGCTTTTAGCACAGATTACTAATTCAATTCAATTCAATTCAATTTATTTATAAAAAAATGCAACATTACAGGGTCCAAATCGTTACATTCTTAGGAGCTAAAACAATGAATAAAAACACAATACAATTCAACGATATAAAAAGAGAAAAATGATGTAAACATTATACAGTGTGCTGCTCAGAGTAGAGCATGCTGAACTTTGATAATTTACTAAGGGTGTCAGTAAATATGTCCACCTCTGGATACAGAGCAACCATTGCGTTAAGGTGGCGTAGTGCGCGGTAAATGGGGGACTCTTGGCGCGCCACAGTACGCGCTGGGGTTGGTGAAAATAGTGGAACGCGTCCTATGCGGAATCTTGCTCGCTGCTCAGGAACGCAGAGGCGAGTTGCTTCTGCGACCAAAGATGGGCTGTCCAATATCCCATGTAGGACACGGAATATTATCCCTAGCTGGTCGTTTAATCTACGCGATTCTAATGAGTTTATGCCTAACATGCCCTGATGTTAGGTACTACGTAACTTTGATAAAGCTTTGTTTATAGTACTTTTTTACGTTTTCCCATGTTTGAGCCATTGACAATGTCCAGTAAGAGTGCACATTAATGTTTCCGTGACTGGCTGGCTCACTTCCACTACACTTTTGTAATGGTGGTGGGAGTGTAGGAGTATAATATTCTTTGTGGCCATTGTTTGTAGGAGCATTTTTCAATGTTGTGTGTTATAATTTATCCTATAGTATTTAGATTTACATAATTGTAACCTGTGCCGTGACGACACTGAACCGGTCCCAACGGAAGACCAGCGCTGGTTGTACGACCAGCACCATGCTGAGTTGCGACCGATTCGTGGCAACTGGCAACAAATGTTTATCATTGTTTATAGTACTTAGTTTGTAACTTTGCGTTGTTTGTGTGCCTTTTGTCAGGAATAAATATTTTGTATTCTATTCTATTCTATTCTATACTTCCAATTGGTTTTAGGGCCAAAAGTTGAAGTTATATGAATAAACATGACCACACTTAATTTTTGTTATTATCTATCCGCATTGAAGCGACTGCTAAGCAAGACGACCGAAGGTAAATTGAAGCAATTCACCCAAGTAGCATTACGTCAAAGGCTCAGAATGTGTACTAAGCAAAAAGATCAAGTAGGCAATTCACCAAAGTACCTATTATAAAAAAAATGTACCTAGGTTGATTCGTTTCGTTTCGACATGAGCTAAATTCAGCAGATACCTAGTTACCTGAATTTGGCTGAGTATACGAGCTAAGTAACTTAGAAA
The DNA here is from genome assembly GCA_910589525.2 of Ennomos quercinarius. Classification (NCBI taxonomy): domain Eukaryota; kingdom Metazoa; phylum Arthropoda; class Insecta; order Lepidoptera; family Geometridae; genus Ennomos; species Ennomos quercinarius. The sequence continues at coordinate 12,773,599 of OU342505.1, read as the reverse complement.
CTCCAAACGCCTATAAGTGAGAAGAGGTGGCAGAAGAGATAGAAACTTTACACCTGGCTACTGCTTTGAAGCTAAAAGAGATTCTTTGCGTGCCAAAAATAGAGAAAACGATAGCAAAGTCAAAGATTTTGTCATTCTAATGTAACCATTTAAATATTATACATCATCATCATTAACAGCCTGAAGACGTCCACTGCTGAACATAGGCCTCCCCCAGAGCACGCCACCTTTAGCGGCTGCTCGCCTCCTGCATCCATCGGCTCCCCGCGGCTTTCACCAGGTCGTCGGTCCACCGAGTGGGGGGCCGGCCTACGCTGCGTCTTCCGGTTGCCAGTGATACCTTATGGAACTGAGACATGGTCTCTTACTGTTGGCCTCATTAGTAAGCTCAAAGTCGCGCAGCGAGCTATGGAGCGAGCTATGCTCGGTGTTTCCCTGCGAGATAAGCTCCGGAACGAGGAGATCCGCAGGAGAATTAAAGTGACCGATATAGCTCTTAGAGTTAGTAAGTTGAAGTGGCAATGGGCAGGCCACATCGCTCGTAGAACTGACAACCCATGGGGAAGAAAGGTTCTCGAGTGGCAACCACGAAATATTATACCCTGCAGGTTAATTATAGTTGAACTTTTGGTGCTTATTTTAGTGGTAACTGGAGTTCAGCTTTAATTTGATCCAAATTAAATACTTTTTGTATTGCTTTACTTGTTGTAAATACTCTCTTTCGTCGTAACTTACTTGTATATTACTTTTTGTACCAACTTATTGACTTGAACTCCCAAAACTCTGAACCGTTTCAACAAAGTTAACCATGAAACGAAAGACTATAAATTTAATCTAAAACTTTATATCAAGTTCACGATAGAAAGTTTCCACATTTTTTTCCTTAAATTTGTCTTCCTTTGAAACTTAACTTAATTACAGAAGCGGTAATTTAGCAAAATCTTAACTAACCTCATTACACCCATATCAGGCCCTTAACAAGGAAGATTTAAAATTACTTGGGAAATTTCCTCGAAGTTGAGGTTACGCTCAAATTGGGCCGTTATCTCTGGGCCTTCGAGCCGATACTATCATAACTATGTAGACTACAGACAGTAAACCATCTTATACGGTTTTTGATAATCTAATCTGTTACTCATATTATTTCTTGTGCAACCACTCGCATATCTGAAGAAACAAACATTAAAAGAAACCAGCTGGCATTGCGAGGCCAAAATTTTTGTGGTCTTATTTTGTTTATCAAAGTATGCAATTACTGCTTTAAGTGATTTTATAACATATCAAAAGCACTATTGTACTTACCTATAAAATGTATGTCTCGCTCTCACGCGTGACATTTCTCGTCAGCGAGAAGTTGACAGATCATTTATAAGCAAGAGGAGTTAATTTTTAAGTAGGAGTAAAGAAATTTTATTGTTAAGGCAAAGTATGTTTTAGATGTAAAATATCTCAACTCCTATATATACCCTTTCGCTTGAGCATGGCTAGCCTACCCACAAATGTGGTGACACGTTCCCAATTAGTTTTATTATGAAGCTTACATACTGAGTTCCACAGTATAGCGGAAGCGGAATCAGATACACACCGATCCGATCCTTACAACTTTGAGGATGGCGGTTTCCACTAATGTAAATGTCTACCTATTATAGTTAGACATTATAGTTGGCGAGATAGTTTGATAGTAAAAGGATAGTTGGGAATCGCCGTGTGAAGATTAAAAGAGCAAACCAGGTGTGATAGTTACTAGAATTGTCACTTACGAAGTAAAAGGACGAAAACGACTGTTCTTAGTGCTATAAGGATAATTTCTTTTCCATTACTCGTATCTTTTTGGATGAGGTAGACCTTTATTAAACGGAGTAAGGTGTTGAACAAAATTTAGCGTGTTTTTGGCAAAACATATTAAGTTACTAGCTGACCCGCCCCGGCTTCGCACGAGTTAATTAGTTTTACGCCTTATCTCAGTCTAAAGAAAGAGAGAAGGAAAAGGGAAAAGGATGAATGGATGAAACGGCGAATGGAAGCAGGTGCTGGCACACATGCCTCCATTCACCTTCATACCTTTTTCCTTATATTTTCCCCCCTCCCTTCTCTCTTTCCCACAGGATAGGAATGGCTTTGGGCCTAATACTGAATGTTGGATGTCTGTAATTTCTGAATCACAAAACCGACGACATTGAAATATTAACGGGACAATACTTAAAATACCTCATATCTAACAAAAAAATAACGAACGAATCGGACCACGCGTTAATGAATTACAACTAAGTACATATTTTTACATTCATCCCCTCTCCTGAGGGAACCGTGCTGACTTTCAGGATTAAAAGTATCCTAATACTTTTAATCTTGAAAGTTCTATAACCTACCTCGTAATATGAACTCAAAACATGCCAAGTTTCATTTGAATTCGTTCAGTAGTTTCGGCGTGATGCTCAGTTAAGGTACAGACAGACAAAAATGAAAAAAATCTAGGTACTTTTGGCTTCAGGATCGATAGTAGGGCCCCAAAAAAAACTCAAAATATCTTGAATACATTGAGTGGAGGAAAATGTGGGATAAAAACAAGGCTAATTTTATTATCAGCAAGCCGAGATCTGCCTAGGCATAATATATTAAAAGCTACTTCAAAACGCCAATGGTGTGTATTTAATAATATTTTAAGCGATTTAAGTTTACCAAAAACTCCTACTAGACACCTATCCAATACTGACTTAAATAAGGCTACATACTTTCACGATTCTTTCGAATTTCAAAAGAGCAATAAAATATCGGCTAAAATTAAGGTAATTTTACCAAGGTCTGCATCAGCCCCAAAAAAGCCCTTCACAACGGTTCAGTTTAGAGTTCTGAATTCCAACCTACAGCAATATGCCTTAAATATAAAGGGAAGGAAGACCTAACTTACCAACTCAAATCTTCTAACACTGGCGGTGAAACCAACCCTATTATCCTAAGTTCCGAACTAAATCCTATAAACCCGAGTATCAACAATGCAAAGCAGTAAACAACAGACGGGACGAAAATCTGAAAATTCCCACCGACCCTTCAGCTCTCCCGGCCCCTTCAGACCTCTTCCCCGCAGACCCCCACTAACTCCCATTAAACCAGTCGACGAAGGGAAAAACTACGTAAACATGGAATAGTGCGTAAAGTCCTCGGATTCCGAGCAGTGTTGGCCCTCTTCAAATTATTTACGCAGATAGTGATGCCACTATAATATGTATATTGTGATGGTATCGATAGATATGTACTGTCGTCAATGTCGATAAAATAAATAAAGTAATAAACAATTCAACATACAAAAAAATAGATATTTCACATATTTGTAGAGTTGTCTAGTGAAATTACTGGGCAAATGAGACTTTTTCATCTGATCTATTAGTCTTATTACTAGACTGTGCTGATGTCTCAGGATGACGTGCGTAGTGCACTGTCACGTGAAACTTTATATATTTTTTTAGAGTTCCAGGTGACACTGCATCTGTTATGAGCGGCCGTGTCGCTTGGGTTTAGAGGTGATGGCCAAGATCTCAAAATCTTCGTCTCTCTTATAAAAAAGACTCTAATATTACTTAGTTCAGTTTAAGTATACATACATAGAAAAAACCTATGCAAATATGATTTTAAAAAAAGCTACCAGTATGTTGCGTATTCTTCCTATTGGTAGTGGGCTGGACTGTCTATAGGTCAACGCGGTAAGTATACAGTCCAAATTATTTTTGTAGTAAGCACTAGCACAGAATATATACATAATGGTACTAGCAGCAATTAGTAGTAGTTGGTATTATAGTAGTTAGAACAATTGCACTTTGCCCTTAAAAGAAATATCGACATGTTATCAGCTTCTATGACTCATCTCTACGATTGAAAGCACAGAAGGTTCGACCTTTCTACCTCTACGTGTAAAAAGACCTTTCGAACACTGCTTTGACATTATGTTTGCATTTTTACGATGTGAGAAATAGACCTTGCGTGACTCGCCTATACAGATTTATAGCGGGCTAAAATTCAGCAGCAAACTGTCCGAAACATTAACAGACTCAGTCTAATGATGAAATTCAGTTATTTGTGTGAATTTAATACTTTATATGATATCTGGGTTCATTCCGGCCGTAACGTAATGATGAACTGTGGTAGAATTGCTGCGCAATAATATTGTAAGCTGAATAATATGTGTTTATAACTCTCCATAGTTCGTTCTCTACAGATATTGCAGCGGTGGTTGTGAATGGAGTGGACAACGATCACCTGGGTGATCATATTCCCAGGTGATCAAAGGACACTAAAGAGTATCCTATGATCACCCAGGTGATCAGTGGAATAGACCAAGGAAAATCATACCCACTGTAACTTTTCTTACGGGACAATTTAAGCGATACTGGAGAAAGTGAGAAAAGAGTATCTATTAATAATACGAGTAGGTACCTACTTGCGAAACAAAAAATGTGTTTCAGCTTTTGTCTCGAGCGTTTTTGGAGCTATTATTGAACGTGTTATTTAATTACCTGATTATGCCAACAAAAGGAGGGCTATGATTATCTACCAGTATCAACAAACATTTGATTCTACATTTGTAACGTGAACGGCTAAGGGCTCTTCACCACCGTCTGTGTTTCCGAATAGCTATAATCTAATAAATTACTAGGTGGTAGAACTTTTCTGCAAAGTTCGTCTAGGTAGGTAACACCGCATTGCCAGTTATTCTGCCGCCAAGTACCTAGTAGTGTGCAAGCACTACTGTGTTCCGGTTTGAAGGGCATTGTAACTAGTGAAATTACTGGGCAAATGATCTGATCTCACAGTCTAGTAACATTATTACTATGCTGTGCCTGTGTGAGGTCTCAGGATGACGTGCGTAGTGCAGTTTTAGAGTTCCGAGTGATACTGCGGTCGGTTATGGGCAGCCGTGACGCTTAACATCAGTCGAACGATTAAATCGTCACTTCATTCACTTACATAAAAAAAACTGAAGGTTTACAAGTGGAGAGTGAACCAGTTTCATGGGCCAGCGTGCAGCGTCGTCGACCGCATTTTCGCTTAACATCAAGGGCCTTATTCGCTATGCCACATGATATTCCTTGCCAATAACGCGTGACGTTATAACGTGTTCTAAACATAAACGCGGGCTTTAACGCGCCAAGACATGAAATAAAAAAATTGTATTCTATAGTATATAAAACAATCTGACATAAATGTCGATCTGGTATGACGTTTCCTCATTTGATTGATAGTTCGTTTGACTTTTAACTTTGGATCATCCTCACATAGTTCTACTGCGTTTCATTATGATCTTACAATCTCGTTTGGTACCATTAACTTACGAGAACAAATATGTCAGCATATTATGGTTAACTTGATTATATATCTTTTGGTTAACTCTATGAGTTCTGTGCGGTTTCCGACCCTAGTCGACAGTGACACCCAGCTGCCGTACTCTACTGGGCCTGAGCGAGGCTAAGTGTTTCTATTGATCCCTGACAAACACATCCCTCGCTACACATCCTCGCACATCTCTGGTGGAAACGGAGCCTAAGAATAGGACCACGGTCCAGGTCATTGTTTTTATTTAGTTAGCTTATAATAAGCAGTGGAAGTCTATCTTCCGATGGTTAATACTAGATGCTTTACGGAAATCCATCGACAAAACAAAGTACCTAAACGAAACGTAGAACTATAAAGATATGTATTATAATTCTCAAAATTTTAGCAACCAGCGGGATTCGAACCCGCACCTTCCAACTCACCGGATTAGACGCTCTGCCAACTGAGCTATGGCCACATGACCGCTGTCTGCGAAAATCTTTTAAGAACTATAATAATAATGTCTTTACCTTTCAAGAGAGGTTTACACTTTAAAATGAATTCTATTAAACGTAGAACAACATTTACCTTGGAGTTCTAAATCGTAGAAGGTTAAAAACCTGTTTCATTTACGTTTTTTATTTCAACTGGTAAAAATTTCCCTCTATAGCACTAAATCAGTGCCAGCGGATACTTTATCTGTGATCTCTGCTGTATTTTTGACAACCGCTCTGTACAATTTTATACTGGAATTGTTTTTTGCTAGGATGATGGTATTCAGAGTGTTTGGGGTGTGATTGTTTTTTTGTTTGTGAAACGTTTTAGTGATATACCGAGCAAATGGTCGGATGCGTACCTACCTATCGTGCGATGCGTACTGCATACATCCTCGCGTTTTGTTATGTGGTTTTTTGAGTTTTGTTTACGAAAAAAGACTTACCAACTCTACAGTTATCTAGTCAATAGGTTAGTGTCCTGCTATTAAAAATTAACAACTTACTACTATTTTCATAATGTAGGTTAAAAATGAATTCTTATTATTTTTGGGTTATTTTAAAGTTAAAATAAAACCATAAGTTTAGTAATATATTAGTATAATGTGATATAATAATTAAAGTCAAAGAATGGGAGAAGCCTTGGCTCCTGAAATACAGTGTTCTCACTAGTTCGGGAGTCTTTGGACTCAATAAGATGTATAAACCCTTTAATGTCAATAAATGATTATTTGATTTGATTTTGATTCAATAACTGAAAAAATATAGTAAAATCGGTAAATAAATCACGGAGTAATAAGCTTTTAAAGCTTGATACAAACGAAGAAGCTGTTCCGTTGCGAAGTACTGCCTTAGCAAGAACACCCACCTTCTTGGCAGCTGGTTTAATCTTCGACTCTATAAACGACCCAAAGTTAAGGTTAGATGTCAGGGTCATACCTAGCAGCTCTATGTGATCTGAAATCGGTATCGAATTGTTACGGAGAGTGGGAACCATAATAAACGGACTCCTTTTTGAGGAAAAGAGACACGCCTGGGTTTTGTTTGCATTGAACCTAACTAATACCATACAGTGTTCTGGCGATCAAGCACAGAAATAGTGTTGTTAACTTGTTATTTAGAAAAATGATTTAAAAGTTCCGAGTGTTCTGATTACCTATGAATTAGTCCCCATTGAAGATAATTTAGAAAGTTAAACAAGTGTGTGACGGACGTATCCACAGCGCCACTGAACGAAACGCTTGCGTGTTTTAGGGTCGTATCACGCCATCTAGTTTCATTCGATGTAAGCAAAGAAATATTAGCTGGTGTTACAGAAGTATTATTTAATAAAGTATTATACGGCTATTATTCGGCACTAAAAAAATCGGCCAAATATTCGGCCGAATACCGAACACGAAACAATATGTCACATATTATGCCGAATACGAGTAATTGCCGAATACTCGGCGCATCCCTATATCTATACCAAAAAAAGCTTTGTGCTGACTGATTGACAGACAACGTACAGCCCAAGCCGCAGCTACCTGTAGTACTTATAATCTAAGAAGTGGCGCTGATACCAAATTGATTTAATACATTTTGAACCACACGTGGCCGGTGTCAGGAGTAGGTATCTAGTTTCAAAGGATGCTAATGAATTCAATTCGCTAAAAGCTAATTTGGTGTTTACTGGACGAAGTACATGGGATGAATGTGCAATATTCCACACACCACAGGCGTATTGAACAAACTAGACAGTGTAGCAAGAAACAAGACACTTTGCATTAATTACCTCTAACTCAAATACGGTTTCCGCTCTCTCGTAATTAAGCCATCAAAATAGTATTAGTGCCCCCATAAGCAACAAAGTTATGTTGACTCTGTATCTGATACAAGGGTGTTTGCGTGTACGTACCCTAGTTGTTATCTAGGGCATTGCTAAACTGTGAATTTATGCGCATAGAAAAAAAACTTGGAAAAGAAAAGCTTAGTTTTCTTTTTAAGTTAGGTCATAATTTAAAGCGAGTAGACAGTTCATGCTTATGTTGTGAGTTTTTTATTTTCAAAATCGTAATGAAATTATTAACCTATGTTTTCACATAAACGGATTTATATAGCACCTAAAGCTCCCAAATTTAGAAGTGCACCACATATAAAATTGGTCGCTTCTTCGTCACTAGAATTGCTCAACATAACGTCAATTCATTAATAAAGCACAAAACAAATGACAATACAATTTTCTGGGCTCAATTCACCCGGTTCTGAAAGCTTCCCATTCGGCAAACTTTATAACATTGTTGCGTTAAAATATAATAAAAACGCGCGTGTGGCCTTTTTAGTGTGGCGGTTTTAATTTTGTGACAAATTGTATTATTATGATTGTGTAAATAATTATCTTAGTTTTACCGGATTCTGGACAAATTAATTCTAACGTAGCATGTTATAATATTTACGTATCTAAACCTGTGTCCCGAGGCCATTGGAATATGCCACAACGTATTCCATGCCAAGATAGTCACGTTGGGGGCCAAATAACAGAAGTCGGGTCTCAAGGGATCTGGCAACATAGCTGTAGGCCCACAGGTTGACACGGCCTAGTCACGTTCTCACGCAGTGCGTAGACTGGTGCAAGATCCAAAACTTACAAATTGGAACCGCTAAGTAGTATAATACTTTCAACAGAGTGCTACAGCTCATACATTTGACTTCCTACTGGATAAATGCTACTATTCTGTAAAAGACTTTTTAAATGACGCTTCGATTAGTACTTATAGATATAGATTAGTTCGACCAATTCAATGTATTTAATTTGTATTTAATGTGTTCAATGTATTTTATGTTTTTTAAATAATAACTCAATGTTCAAAAATGATAACTATAATTTCTTAATCTCATTATTGAATACTGACACAATTAAATTAGATCCAATTACGAATATTTGTACGCCTGTACCTATGGGCAGAATTTTGTTGGAAGAATTATGTGCTAATCCATCTTTGCAATATTGTAACCCAAAATTCTTACAAATAAATTATTTCATTTCATTTCATTTCATTTACAATACTTTGTATTTCTTACACCATGATACGGTACGCGTAGGTAGGTAGAGGTAGCTACGAAAAAAAGGTTGCACATTTTCTACGCAATAAGTTCAGCTAATCTGTAATGCAGTTGTAGCGCTTACCATTCCATGAAAGCTTTGCACTTACCGTTATTCTGTCATCACTAATTAATTATAATGGGAAAGTTATAAAGCAGGTAGGATTGAAAATTAAACGAACGGCATTTCTTATTAAAATAGAAATGTCCGTTTTATTCTAGATTCCAGCAGCTTAATTTTTCGAAATTGAACAAACTAAACAAAATTATGAATTATTGACAGGCCGCCATGTCTTCACTGAGTTTCGCAAAAAAAGCCGAGAAAGTTTTATTAACTTCTCTATTCGTGGATCACACTGTTTTCGGACGGAACTTTTAAATTAATTCTGTTGGGAAACTTTAGGAGAGTCCTGGCTCCTAATTTTAACGAAAACAAGCAGACCTGCGCTAATATTGATTCACAGGCGCAGTTGAATACATTTCACGTATCAGTTGATGAACAGACTTCCTGAACTGGGAACTTCGTCATTTTGGAGCGATAATGGCTGAGAGATGACGCGGGAGGGTAGGTATTGTAACGGAACCCTCTATTAACCTAATTATATAATACATTAATAAATTATAATAAATCACCGCATATTCTAACGAATCTTACATTAAAAAGTTATCAAAGGTGGTTGACTATTTTGGACTACCTATTTTAATGTTTATGGCCTTGTGAATCGTCACCTAATAAATGGTAGAACCGTACGTTGTGATAGTGTAGTAATCCAAATCCTTTTAAAGTAATGAGACAATACCTAACTAACATCTAACCTATTCAATAATATTAAATTAATTTAAAATATTCATCGTCCTACAAATAATTGCAATTTAATCCCCTGATGAACACTATTCCTATACTCTGAGTAACCGAACTGAAATTTCCACATAAAATCATATTATGCACCAATCAATATATTTCCTACTATATTTTCGAAAGGTTTCAATTGTAGGAATGAATAATTTTTTCCTGCAAAAAATTGAACATTATAGTTCCTAGTCATAAACAAAACTGAAAGTAAGTTAAAGCTTCATGATGAACGTATGTTGAAATTAACAAGATAGGAGAGTGAAACATAGATAAAACGTAAGTAAGAATATTGCTAACTGAGTTTGAGTTTGTTATATAGCAAAGTCATAGTAAACTCTATTTGTTTATCATAACTCTGGCATAGGAGCCCCGCCACCGCTCCAATGCTGTGGGTCTCGACTACCTGGCTGGTTAACCCTCCACTATTTAGAGCTTGAAATTTCCCACACGGAGGTACCGTGTGTGAAATTCCCCCACACTAAGAGAAATTTGATTTTACTAAATTTTGTTCTATTTATCCCAAGTCAGTACGTCAGGTACCCCATCTACCTATTCTTATCTACTTATCTAGTTTGGACTCCAAAAGGTGCAAGGGACAAGAGGACATTATTTTTTCCAAATCCTAACAAAATAGACATCACCTTAGTTAATTGTGAGTCTATCTAATACGTACTACATTCGGTATATGACAGACTCTAAAAATAGCTCAACTTTTAAATCTCCTAGCTTTCGTCTAAAGATTATCGATATTATCGTAGATTCTATATCAACAGCATGCAGTGGACTAAACAGTAGTATTAATTTTAACTGTAAATATTTATTTGAATTCAATGATCTGTTAGTGATATTCAGGTTGTCTCTATTTTCCAGAACTTGTATTGAAAAGTAATCTAAAACCCGTTTATATAACTTAGGCATTATATTTCACCATTATGAAATACGATAAGGACATGTTTCCTTCAAATAATATTATAGATTATTGATGCTATTTCCTAACAACAAGATATTCTCATTCGAATCTTTAAATTAGCTACCCCTATCCGTTTGGTAAGGAGATCGCTAACAGGTACTGCTGTGCTTGACCCAAGACACGAAGGACAATTTCATATCACTAGTACATTAAATGTTTTTATAGAATAAAAGGTAAAATTCTTTTGAAAATTCAATCAAATAAACTCAAACCTGAATTCCACTAAATTGATCTATGATCATTTATTTGAAACAATCACGAACAACCCTAAACTATGAATAAATTCCCGGTAGTTTTTTTAAATATTGTACAAGTATTACCTATTTCGTATTAAGAGTGAAACTCAATTACGATTTTATTTAAGTTACTCGCAAATGAATTCAAACAGAGAATATTTTCCCAATAGTTATCTAAGTAAAAGAAATTAATTCCCAGTCGTTACTAATCCCCGGTAGTTTCCTAACTATCGTTCAAACATTACCTATTTTGCAACTAGAAAACAAAACGTTCGTTTCCTTGTAGGAATATGATCCTTCCAACTCTCCTAAGTAAAATTCAGCCTAGAATCCGCTAAGAAAATACCTATCTATTTATGCTGAATTTGTACATCAAAATTAGGCACAGAATAATATTTTCTCAATAGTGTCATAACTTGTTCATGTGAACTTTGTATCAGCGTTTACTATCACCGTGTAGGAATAGAACCTTTCCCATATCTTCCGTAGAACATCGCAAATCCAGCTAAAGAAATACCTTCCTATACCACAGAATAGATAAATAGTACAACGTACTTTTACCACAAAATAGATTTATAGCATTATGTATTGTGAACCTTCCCATATCCTCCGTAGAACATCGCAAAACCAGCTAAAGAAATACCTTCCTATACCACAGAATAGATAAATAGTACAACGTACTTTTACCACAAAATAGATTTATAGAATTATGTATTGTTCTCTGTACATTAAAACCTTCTGTGATCACCCAGCTTTCCGTCAAAAGCAAGGTCCACGACAAACTAGCCCTACAATAAACACCCACAGCTTCTACCATCGAGAAAACTTGGATTATATTTTTATAATTTTGATAACTTACGTATTGTATTTATTTGCACTTTTATTTATTAGTATTTTATTATAATGAATTTATCTTTAAGTGTATTTTGTACCGTTTTAAATTTATCTATTTATTTATTGAATTTTATCTATTTCCCTAACACTATTATTTTTTCGCGAATTTTAATATTTTAACCCTAACTTTCCCCTCCTACGTGTGTGTATTCCTCGACTTATAGTTTTTCCCTATACATTAGTGTGTACCCCCAAACACTAGAGATTGCTACAAATCTCACATTTACTTTTAAACGTGCATGTCTGTTCTCGGTGTGTGCAATGAGAACATACCTGATCTAACCCTATGAGAGAACGAGCTGTGACAAAAGCTCTCCAAAACTAAAACCTATTGCCACCTAATTTTTATCTTGCATGCGGGACCGGAGTCCATGGGCAGCATACAAGACAAAACCCTATCACTTGGGACAGTTCAGCTTGATTTGCATTTAGGATCCGGGTATCATATACACGAAGACGGGACAGTTAATCTTTTCAGCCCTCCTTTCAGCCAGAATGCAAACCAAACCAAAAAGGTGGATCCAGATCCTATAACGGAGGCAAAATCTGGTGCAGGTCTCCACAAAACACGCGAACTGCATACCCTAAGCAAAATAAGGGAAGACAAGCTTCGTTGCAATGTTTCAACTTATCTCTTACTGAGTTCCTGGACCCGAGGCATACTTCCCCCCAGATCCAGAATTAATTGAGAGGGCGAATTTATCTAAGAAGTTAACCGAAAATTTTATGTGCATTTTTATTACCAGGTTTCGACTTGCGAACCCCGTGAATCGTTTTTTTTTTCTGACCGCGTTTGACAGCTTGACAGATCTTTTATAGCTTTTGCCTGGTCACGTTTAGTAGTGCGCGCGTCGATGTGTTTGTTTCTATATGTTTAAAAAAAATGTCTTGTCCCAATTTTCTTACTAAAGTACATACAAAATATAATTCCTTTATTCTTATAAAATAACTAGGTGTTTGAAAATTGCGTTTTCATATTGTAACAGCCTAAAAATAAATTTCCGTTAAGATATTCAAAATCCCAACAAAAGCATAATTAAATCTTGTATGAAAAATCACAACCGAGTATGTAATCCGTCTTAATTAATACTTAAAACGTCCTCGTGACTTCTCCTTGTACTATATACACTTTCTCCGAGATCTCTCAATCTATGAAACATATCCCTTCCCGTAATAATTCTAGAAAATATTGTGAATTATTAAAGAACTAGTCTCGCCTAAAATTATTCAACCCTCCTAACGTGGATCCTTTCAATATATAAACAAACTACTCTGCTACCCTTTAAATACTTTCTGCACTCTCTAAAAGATAAAAATCTTTTTATCTTCCGTCTAGAAACAATAATTTCATGAATATAAATACCCCAATAATAGCGTTTGTATGATTATTGTCCCCACTTCAATTTATTAAAGATTTTTCGTTCTCAATTTGCTATAATTTCCCCATACTATTTCATCCGTCTCATTAAAAAGCAAATCCAAGTACCGATCCTAGTCTCCTCCATATCGTATGGTTGTGATACTTCACTAACAAAAGACGACTTAATTATTTTGACAGCTCGATATCGTCCCACACGATTCCTTCTGCTTCGCATTTAAGGGCACGTTATTCCAAAACCGTTCTTTAGTATACCTAAATGGTAAACATGAAAACACTAAAAATATACCTAATTCCAATGTATCCATTCAATCTATTCTATATTTATGATCAATTTAGACTGCCTTGTTAGCCCGGTTGATAGTAGCTCCCCCTCCGAGCTCTAGATCGTGAGTTCTACTCCCATCCAGGACAAACATTTATGTGACGAACACAAACTGTTCTAAGTCTGGATGCTACATCGCATTCTCCGTACGCATTTACAAACAAAAAGTATTTAAGCGTTTTATTTAGTATCAGCTATTTGACCCCGACAATACAAGCCTTGCCTAATCTTCATTTTCGATGAATTCTCCAACCTTCTGCTAACATATCCAGAACTGACAAAAGACCGTCAAAATCTTATAAAAGTACACTAGATGTTTATTTTTCATTAACCTCAATTTGAAATGTAAGTCTCTACGAATAAATCATTACAACTTTTCTCTACCAAAAATATGATAATACTAGTTGCACCCCGCGGTGTTAATCGCGGACAAAAGTATTCTGTATGTTAATCTAGCGTATAAGCTATCTACATTCCAAATTTCATCAAAATCGGTTCAGTAGTTACGAAGATATAAAGTAACGAACATTAACACAAGAACTTTCGCAGTTTTTTTAATATTAGTACGATTATAAATAACGAATAGTACAAAATGATTCCTCAAATTATACGATTTTTATTAAATAAATTCTACCATAATGTAATTTAGTTTGTAATTATTTACTCATCTTACTAATATGTGCGCCTTTATTTCCCGTGCACAATCATTTCTCCTGTCGCGGGAATCGAACCCGCCGCCTCCGAGTTACGATTCGACCTACTCAACCACCCCTCCACTGAGGTTATCAAAACGTACTAGCCTTAACAAAAATTTCTTACGCATGCTCCTACTTTCACCACGCGGGCTTCAGGGATTGGACAATGAAATTAAGAAACATAAATCTGTCACAATTAAATTTGGAATTCCAGGAAATTTTTTGACACATTCAGTGATCGAACGCTCTACGACTAGCAGCTCCCCATATCTAAGTATGAACCTTTTAGTATGAGAATTATTTTGAGGTTTGATTTCTTTTACTATTACCTTATTTTACCACAGATAACCACTTTTACACCTATCTCTACATTTTCTCTATCAGTCAGTGCGATGCCAACGACTATTTCCTTTATTTTTGGACTATTGTTTGTGCGTAAAATGCTTCAATGAAATTATTTCAGTGTTTTTATACTTTAGATAACATTTATAATATTTGTGACGTCACGAGACAGCCTGGATCGTTACAATCGCCCCTAAAATATTTGCGCAGGCGTTTTAAATTTAAAGCCGAAGTAAAATTTTATTCTTTAAAATACATTCACAAATATTAGCAAAACTATAATAAAAATAATTTAAATAATAATTATAACTCTACCACCTCACTTAAGCAATCATAATTTGTTAACGTTTGGCTCCAAACTTAAAATGTATTTATAGTTCTGTAGTGTTCCTAACCGTTAAATTTAATTTAAGAGAGCACCTAAAAATAACCTGATAGCAAGTAATTTGCGAAACAAAAATACACTTGTATTTTCAATTTGTTTAATATGCAGCATACTGCGTATTAATTTGTTATTCATTTGAAAAATATTAAATATTACTAATATTAAGTAATTTATTTTCGAATGTTTAATGTTGTCAATGATAATATTTTTATTTTTAATATACTATTGAATCCATCCTTGAAAACAAACCGTAATTACTATTCTATTTTAAGCGCCCTCTTAAGCCGTAACAACAGTGAATTACTTTATGAGTCAATATCCAAAATTTCATCGCATCAATCATACCCAAAAATCACTTATCCCAAGGCTAACCTAGCCACCAAAAGAAACCAGGTTGTGAGGCTGGTCAGTCCTAATAACTTTAAGTAGAAGGTACCCCTAAGAACCATGTTTTCGTTCCGAGCTGCCCCCCACAAAACCCTTCGATAACCAGGTCAACTTTAATAGTTCAAAATATAGATTTGTCTATGACTTCAGCAATATTTCGCATATATTTCCCACTCCGTAATTCGCTATTATTTCGGATGTAGAGTGTAGCAGATCGGATGTTCCTACCTTGTAGAGTACGGGGTTGTTATAACAGTTTTGTTTAAACTTAGGCTTTCTCTTTTAACCTAGCACCTAGCCTTAAATTATACCAACCCATTTGTTGAGTCGTGTAAATCCAAAGCCACCCGTCAACAAATCCCTTAAACCGTAGATCTTGCTAAGCCACTAAGATCCTCCTGCACTGTTAATACCTCTGACCATGTCCATGCAATGATACTTGCTTACATAAAATCAAATCCCTTTCTTAAGCAAAAACAACAACATAACAATTCATTAATCCACATTTGACCCCTGTCAACTAACTTATTCGCTATCTTAACGGCTAGCAATTCCCAATAGATTTAAGGCTTCTTTGAAGTTATTGCTTAATACGTATCATGATATTAAAATAAAATCATCAATTTTATTTCAATTTCATTTCTACAACAAATATAATTATATGATTTATTAGATTTCGTTCAAAATTTTATTTACCTTCAATGCTGAAACCATCTATTCATTATAAGTAAATTATAACAACAATAATTAATAAATTTTAATTTTTGCGAACTGAACTAATCTTTACTACAAAATAATTTCTTTTGTTACGTTTTAAATATATTATCGTTATTAACGTATGAATTTTAAAACACAATATTTTATTTGAAAATTTTATCAATAAGAATATTCATACTCAAGAATCCCGAACTTGAGTTAATTACGCGCAAAACTACCAAACAAGCTAACCAAAATAGTTTTTAAATACCACTTATTTGAAATTGTAATAATTTATTTTAAATATTTTTATGTTATATAGATTATTGTGTATCATACAATAAACATTGAATCGGAATTTAATCTATCCACCGTGCCAATTACCTCTAATAAAATTATTAAATATCTTGAACTGTAAAGCGCCCCCTATAGTTTTATAATTTTAGCCAACTTCGAACTTTTCCTATTTCCAAACCCAGAAAAGAAATCTAAATTATTTACCCTAACATTTCCATATTTTTTTGTGAAAATTGACTATGTAATTTTTCCTGAATTGGATGATGATAAATTTCCCACGTACTTCCTAAATGAAAGCTCAACTTTATTATGTGCATCAATACATTTTAAAATTAAGCAAACAAATAAATATGTACCTATTTCATTAATAAACTACTACTCCTTTCCAACCTACTACAACAAATTTCCATGATCGTAATGAAACATTCTAATGTTGAATTTATTTAAATTCCGTTGGGTTATTGCAATGTGGCCTATTTTAAATTTGTATCTATTTAATGTCAATCCTAATATTCGTAAATGAAATAACCCAATATTTGCATGAATAGTTCGAATCCCGTTTATCTATTCATCATCTTCATCATCTAATTAACCCATCTTTTACAATAATCTAACAATGATATCCTGAACGTTATAGCCCCGAAAAATTGAAAATAACTAATTAAGTAACGATTAAAACTCTCAAAAGATTGAATCTTTGTTTTAACTATGAGATAAATTGTAACTAATTTCCATTTAATTTATTGAAATCTAAAACCGCCCCTACATAATTGTCTCAAAACCTTTCCTTTTCCACGGACAGCAAATTGTGCGATAGTAAATAAATACCATCGCTACTTACAATAATATCAATTCCAAAACAATCAACATCCTCATTCTAATCCAAAACTATCACTAATGTAAATATCTAAAATAAATCACCCTGATAACGAAAGTAACGCACGAAAATCTTAGTCAAGTAAAATCCTGGCCATTTGAGATCCTGGTCAATTAAGATACTGGTCAATTGAGATCCTGGTCATTTGAGATTCTAGTCAAATGTCAATCCTGGTCACGTAAAATTCTGGTCATTTGAGATCTTGGTCAATTGAGATCCTGGTTATTTGAGATCCTGGTCATTTGAGATCCTAGTCAAATGTCAATCCTGGTCAATTGAGATCCTGGTCATTTGAGATCCTAGTCATTTGGCAATCCTGGTCAATTGAGATCCTGGTCACGGTACAACATATTGTAACGGAACCCTCTATTAACCTAATTATATAATACATTAATAAATTATAATAAATCACCGCATATTCTAACGAATCTTACATTAAAAAGTTATCAAAGGTGGTTGACTATTTTGGACTACCTATTTTAATGTTTATGGCCTTGTGAATCGTCACCTAATAAATGGTAGAACCGTACGTTGTGATAGTGTAGTAATCCAAATCCTTTTAAAGTAATGAGACAATACCTAACTAACATCTAACCTATTCAATAATATTAAATTAATTTAAAATATTCATCGTCCTACAAATAATTGCAATTTAATCCCCTGATGAACACTATTCCTATACTCTGAGTAACCGAACTGAAATTTCCACATAAAATCATATTATGCACCAATCAATATATTTCCTACTATATTTTCGAAAGGTTTCAATTGTAGGAATGAATAATTTTTTCCTGCAAAAAATTGAACATTATAGTTCCTAGTCATAAACAAAACTGAAAGTAAGTTAAAGCTTCATGATGAACGTATGTTGAAATTAACAAGATAGGAGAGTGAAACATAGATAAAACGTAAGTAAGAATATTGCTAACTGAGTTTGAGTTTGTTATATAGCAAAGTCATAGTAAACTCTATTTGTTTATCATAACTCTGGCATAGGAGCCCCGCCACCGCTCCAATGCTGTGGGTCTCGACTACCTGGCTGGTTAACCCTCCACTATTTAGAGCTTGAAATTTCCCACACGGAGGTACCGTGTGTGAAATTCCCCCACACTAAGAGAAATTTGATTTTACTAAATTTTGTTCTATTTATCCCAAGTCAGTACGTCAGGTACCCCATCTACCTATTCTTATCTACTTATCTAGTTTGGACTCCAAAAGGTGCAAGGGACAAGAGGACATTATTTTTTCCAAATCCTAACAAAATAGACATCACCTTAGTTAATTGTGAGTCTATCTAATACGTACTACATTCGGTATATGACAGACTCTAAAAATAGCTCAACTTTTAAATCTCCTAGCTTTCGTCTAAAGATTATCGATATTATCGTAGATTCTATATCAACAGCATGCAGTGGACTAAACAGTAGTATTAATTTTAACTGTAAATATTTATTTGAATTCAATGATCTGTTAGTGATATTCAGGTTGTCTCTATTTTCCAGAACTTGTATTGAAAAGTAATCTAAAACCCGTTTATATAACTTAGGCATTATATTTCACCATTATGAAATACGATAAGGACATGTTTCCTTCAAATAATATTATAGATTATTGATGCTATTTCCTAACAACAAGATATTCTCATTCGAATCTTTAAATTAGCTACCCCTATCCGTTTGGTAAGGAGATCGCTAACAGGTACTGCTGTGCTTGACCCAAGACACGAAGGACAATTTCATATCACTAGTACATTAAATGTTTTTATAGAATAAAAGGTAAAATTCTTTTGAAAATTCAATCAAATAAACTCAAACCTGAATTCCACTAAATTGATCTATGATCATTTATTTGAAACAATCACGAACAACCCTAAACTATGAATAAATTCCCGGTAGTTTTTTTAAATATTGTACAAGTATTACCTATTTCGTATTAAGAGTGAAACTCAATTACGATTTTATTTAAGTTACTCGCAAATGAATTCAAACAGAGAATATTTTCCCAATAGTTATCTAAGTAAAAGAAATTAATTCCCAGTCGTTACTAATCCCCGGTAGTTTCCTAACTATCGTTCAAACATTACCTATTTTGCAACTAGAAAACAAAACGTTCGTTTCCTTGTAGGAATATGATCCTTCCAACTCTCCTAAGTAAAATTCAGCCTAGAATCCGCTAAGAAAATACCTATCTATTTATGCTGAATTTGTACATCAAAATTAGGCACAGAATAATATTTTCTCAATAGTGTCATAACTTGTTCATGTGAACTTTGTATCAGCGTTTACTATCACCGTGTAGGAATAGAACCTTTCCCATATCTTCCGTAGAACATCGCAAATCCAGCTAAAGAAATACCTTCCTATACCACAGAATAGATAAATAGTACAACGTACTTTTACCACAAAATAGATTTATAGCATTATGTATTGTGAACCTTCCCATATCCTCCGTAGAACATCGCAAAACCAGCTAAAGAAATACCTTCCTATACCACAGAATAGATAAATAGTACAACGTACTTTTACCACAAAATAGATTTATAGAATTATGTATTGTTCTCTGTACATTAAAACCTTCTGTGATCACCCAGCTTTCCGTCAAAAGCAAGGTCCACGACAAACTAGCCCTACAATAAACACCCACAGCTTCTACCATCGAGAAAACTTGGATTATATTTTTATAATTTTGATAACTTACGTATTGTATTTATTTGCACTTTTATTTATTAGTATTTTATTATAATGAATTTATCTTTAAGTGTATTTTGTACCGTTTTAAATTTATCTATTTATTTATTGAATTTTATCTATTTCCCTAACACTATTATTTTTTCGCGAATTTTAATATTTTAACCCTAACTTTCCCCTCCTACGTGTGTGTATTCCTCGACTTATAGTTTTTCCCTATACATTAGTGTGTACCCCCAAACACTAGAGATTGCTACAAATCTCACATTTACTTTTAAACGTGCATGTCTGTTCTCGGTGTGTGCAATGAGAACATACCTGATCTAACCCTATGAGAGAACGAGCTGTGACAAAAGCTCTCCAAAACTAAAACCTATTGCCACCTAATTTTTATCTTGCATGCGGGACCGGAGTCCATGGGCAGCATACAAGACAAAACCCTATCACTTGGGACAGTTCAGCTTGATTTGCATTTAGGATCCGGGTATCATATACACGAAGACGGGACAGTTAATCTTTTCAGCCCTCCTTTCAGCCAGAATGCAAACCAAACCAAAAAGGTGGATCCAGATCCTATAACGGAGGCAAAATCTGGTGCAGGTCTCCACAAAACACGCGAACTGCATACCCTAAGCAAAATAAGGGAAGACAAGCTTCGTTGCAATGTTTCAACTTATCTCTTACTGAGTTCCTGGACCCGAGGCATACTTCCCCCCAGATCCAGAATTAATTGAGAGGGCGAATTTATCTAAGAAGTTAACCGAAAATTTTATGTGCATTTTTATTACCAGGTTTCGACTTGCGAACCCCGTGAATCGTTTTTTTTTTCTGACCGCGTTTGACAGCTTGACAGATCTTTTATAGCTTTTGCCTGGTCACGTTTAGTAGTGCGCGCGTCGATGTGTTTGTTTCTATATGTTTAAAAAAAATGTCTTGTCCCAATTTTCTTACTAAAGTACATACAAAATATAATTCCTTTATTCTTATAAAATAACTAGGTGTTTGAAAATTGCGTTTTCATATTGTAACAGCCTAAAAATAAATTTCCGTTAAGATATTCAAAATCCCAACAAAAGCATAATTAAATCTTGTATGAAAAATCACAACCGAGTATGTAATCCGTCTTAATTAATACTTAAAACGTCCTCGTGACTTCTCCTTGTACTATATACACTTTCTCCGAGATCTCTCAATCTATGAAACATATCCCTTCCCGTAATAATTCTAGAAAATATTGTGAATTATTAAAGAACTAGTCTCGCCTAAAATTATTCAACCCTCCTAACGTGGATCCTTTCAATATATAAACAAACTACTCTGCTACCCTTTAAATACTTTCTGCACTCTCTAAAAGATAAAAATCTTTTTATCTTCCGTCTAGAAACAATAATTTCATGAATATAAATACCCCAATAATAGCGTTTGTATGATTATTGTCCCCACTTCAATTTATTAAAGATTTTTCGTTCTCAATTTGCTATAATTTCCCCATACTATTTCATCCGTCTCATTAAAAAGCAAATCCAAGTACCGATCCTAGTCTCCTCCATATCGTATGGTTGCGATACTTCACTAACAAAAGACGACTTAATTATTTTGACAGCTCGATATCGTCCCACACGATTCCTTCTGCTTCGCATTTAAGGGCACGTTATTCCAAAACCGTTCTTTAGTATACCTAAATGGTAAACATGAAAACACTAAAAATATACCTAATTCCAATGTATCCATTCAATCTATTCTATATTTATGATCAATTTAGACTGCCTTGTTAGCCCGGTTGATAGTAGCTCCCCCTCCGAGCTCTAGATCGTGAGTTCTACTCCCATCCAGGACAAACATTTATGTGACGAACACAAACTGTTCTAAGTCTGGATGCTACATCGCATTCTCCGTACGCATTTACAAACAAAAAGTATTTAAGCGTTTTATTTAGTATCAGCTATTTGACCCCGACAATACAAGCCTTGCCTAATCTTCATTTTCGATGAATTCTCCAACCTTCTGCTAACATATCCAGAACTGACAAAAGACCGTCAAAATCTTATAAAAGTACACTAGATGTTTATTTTTCATTAACCTCAATTTGAAATGTAAGTCTCTACGAATAAATCATTACAACCTTTCTCTACCAAAAATATGATAATACTAGTTGCACCCCGCGGTGTTAATCGCGGACAAAAGTATTCTGTATGTTAATCTAGCGTATAAGCTATCTACATTCCAAATTTCATCAAAATCGGTTCAGTAGTTACGAAGATATAAAGTAACGAACATTAACACAAGAACTTTCGCAGTTTTTTTAATATTAGTACGATTATAAATAACGAATAGTACAAAATGATTCCTCAAATTATACGATTTTTATTAAATAAATTCTACCATAATGTAATTTAGTTTGTAATTATTTACTCATCTTACTAATATGTGCGCCTTTATTTCCCGTGCACAATCATTTCTCCTGTCGCGGGAATCGAACCCGCCGCCTCCGAGTTACGATTCGACCTACTCAACCACCCCTCCACTGAGGTTATCAAAACGTACTAGCCTTAACAAAAATTTCTTACGCATGCTCCTACTTTCACCACGCGGGCTTCAGGGATTGGACAATGAAATTAAGAAACATAAATCTGTCACAATTAAATTTGGAATTCCAGGAAATTTTTTGACACATTCAGTGATCGAACGCTCTACGACTAGCAGCTCCCCATATCTAAGTATGAACCTTTTAGTATGAGAATTATTTTGAGGTTTGATTTCTTTTACTATTACCTTATTTTACCACAGATAACCACTTTTACACCTATCTCTACATTTTCTCTATCAGTCAGTGCGATGCCAACGACTATTTCCTTTATTTTTGGACTATTGTTTGTGCGTAAAATGCTTCAATGAAATTATTTCAGTGTTTTTATACTTTAGATAACATTTATAATATTTGTGACGTCACGAGACAGCCTGGATCGTTACAGTATACTCTCCGGCTGGGTACCATTTACCATTCCATTCTTAAGTCAAAATGCATCACAGTTTTATTTGTTTAAACGAATGACGAGATAGATTAGTCGCCTGATGTAATTGAAAACACATTTGAAAAATATATGAAAAATACATTTATTTGGATAAGGCATAATAGGATGGCGATAATGGTGGCCGAGCGGTAGCATGTGCGCTTCGCAATCTTACGGCACTGGGTTCGATCCTCGGCCCTGCACCAATGACTTATCTAGTAAGTTATATGCAGTTTTCGATACCATCACTCCGTGCCTTGGAGAGCACGTTAAGCTGTCAGTCCCGGTTGTCACAAGAACATCTATAGCAATCGTTACAGGTAGTCAGAAGCCTGACGGAATCTGACGCCTGATCTAACCATCCCTGTTAATGGTTCCTTATGGGTTGCGAGGTCAGGTGGCAGTCGCTCGTTTAATTCTGGTAGCTCGCCGCTACAGGTTAGATTGGGAGCCGACCCCAATAACAAATGAAAAAAGGGAAAGAGGATGATGAGGTAGGTAATATTTACATTCAGTTAGAAAACTTTGATTCCACACTAGTGTCGCTTTACTATTCAATTTTCAGGGCTAGTGTAGGTACTTCTCTTAGCTATCATTGCGGTGCATTCTGACTGCTGGTGATGCTTTTCAGATTTGAGTAGACATAATCTGCAGTCAAAAGCACGAGGCGCCTATACTAGTATTTAAAAATTCAGAAACCAATTTAAACAGACCATTTTCCTTTGAAATACAAAAATATGATAATTTTCCCTATTATAAAATAGTATTTTTACCGCTCCACATAATGAGACGCGGAACTGACACCGTATCTAATTACGCGAGATATTACTACGTTATTTTCATCGTATTAAATTAATTTCGTTTTGTGAGATGTGGGTATTAAAGCTATTTAATTATTCACTTATTTTGGGAGTTTGGGAGGTAAGGTACGTACTTATATATTAACAGATTATTATAATTTGCATAAGGATATCGTAAAAGAAGATAATGGAACAATGATGAGTGATATGAGTACAGGGATACAAAGATATTGAAGTGACATCTGAGAAGATAGGATGAGTAAGATCACGTTAAAGCAACTTCAATATAAAGCGGCAGACGTATTACGTAAAATTTACAACAGCAGTAGCAAAGCGACAGCAAACACTTGGCAAACGGTCGCAGTCACCCGCCTGTCGCTGAATGCACTTTGGCTTTTAATACGCCACTAGCAACAGAACAGCAATAGATGGAAACAAAATAATGCACTTGATGAATGTTGTGTTGCGTGTCATGAATAAATGTATTTTCTATCTTTCTTCTTTCACTTTTTAGTTCATCGATTGCCCGACAGACGGTGATCTAGCGGTCAATCGCTTTCTGCTCTGCCAAGGTGATGTTTAATAGCAATGATTGCGAAATTTACGCCTGTTGCAAACTTATTGCGAGTTACGTAATTAACCAGCCGGATTAAGTTACAGCTACTAGATAAGACTTAATTATTTTTAATTCCTGAGAATAGCTTATTTCTGACCGTACCTATACATTATTTTATTAGTATTAGCCACAATTGTGTGTAAGGTTGCTTTTCAATGGTTTGACTGCGTTTGGCTACTTCTCACCTGATATTCTGATGATGGGTAGATGATGAGTGAAGTCAACGATGGAGCACGCTTGGGTGCCGAATGAACCGGCTAAGGGAATATACCTATACAGGGAATGGGCCGCAGCATTCTCCTCAGTCGGCATTTATAATCTTTTGTGATCACTAAGACGCCCACTAAAGCCAATCTTCAGCAGTGGACGCAACAAGGCTGATGAGGATGATGATGAATGTCCTTAAAAAATATGGTTAAAAGCCGTAAGCCGGCAAAGGGAATATACAGGGAATGGGCAGCAGCATTCTCCTCGGTACATTAAAATCTTCTGCAATCACCAAGCCGCCTGCCAATCGTGGTGATTATGGAAAATCCCTTCCTATGATGAGCCTCCAAAGTGACGTTTTATGGGGGAGGCCTGTGTTCAGCAGTGGACACCTTTTAGCTGATGAAGTGATGTGAAGAAGATAAAAAAAGTCTGCTTTGAAACAAAAATATCATAATGTGAAACTTTTGCAACGTATGACGAGCGATGAATCTACCGTTAAAGCAAGGAGCTAGTTGTACAACTTTAACTTAAAAATCACCCTTTCCGCCTTTCACCCTCCCATTTCAAGAATGTCGGGAGCCGCGACGTGATACGCAGTTCTTTCTGCGACATTTAATTTCACTGTACCGTGAAAATGGCTACAATTTGTACTGACATTCCTGTTTCTATGTGACATCGCAGCAGTGTTATGGGAGGAATTCTAGAGCGCAGCGCTGTGATCGACTACACTTACAACCTGTCAAACTTACTCCATTCTTCTTCCCTTCCGTGTTCTTTCTGAAGATAGAACACGGAAGCTATGTGTGCAGGAAATGCGCTTTCCAGGAAACATTTATCAAAATAACATTTTATAGTATAACTCTGTAGAGTCTGTAGTAAACACATTAACCTAGTGTTATGGTTTGTCTTAGACAATTAAGCCACTGCTATGATTACTTTGTCTCAGGTCTCTACCGGTCTTTTATCACGTTGGATTTGTAGTGTCATACTGTTTACTGTTTTTATCCACTCATTTATTTTGCAATATTTATTTAGTAATAGTAGATTACAAAAAATACTCTTATGTAAATCATTATTGTATTGGACAACAAATTTATATATATTTATTTTATTTTAGATTAGGTTTTTGTTTTTATACTATTTAGCTTATTAGGGTAGTTTTGTATTATATTGTTAATTTTATAGAGTACTAGTGTGGTAGTAGTTTAGACTTTTGTTTAATAAATAACTTCTTTTAAGTAAGATATAATAATATAATTCGACAACAATTTTGAATGTAAACGGTACTATTAAAAATCAAATTCAATTAACTACTTATATCTAAAATAATGTATAAATAAGTTTATAATGTAATTACCGCGCGTTTTGTGCCGTAATGTGTTTAATGTAATTTGACCTGCCTTATGTAACATGCAATGTTATATGGCTAATAAATAATTCTATTCTATTCTATACAGCAGGTAGTCGTCAAAAGTTAGTATAGCAGCTAGCTCAAAATCGTTGCGACGTTGGATTGTGTGCCGAAAAATAGTGTTCGCGTAGAACCACGTCAATGTTAGCTCTGTTACCTGCATAAAGAGAGTTACAGTAAATTTTTTGTTAGCTTTGTTAGACTTACTAGACCCTAACCGAAAATATCTCAGATACACCAATAGTTATGGCTTGTGTTAGGTTCTTTACTGAAAGCTTCTATTCAGATTTGAGTGAATACAAAAGCTTTTCGTTTTTGTAAGACTTGCTTTTTACTCTTTCACGTTCACGAGCACTATTCCATCATTATTACACATTACTACTTGAAAATAAACAAGTCTTAGCAAATTACATGCTATGCATCTTAATTTTCGGAGACTATCCTATTCCGTTAGTGTTACAAAGACGTCCTTTTGTCTGTAATATTTAATGAAACGGTCTGCAGTCTTCTATTATACAGGATGTGTCCCAACCGCTGTGGTAGTCCATTATACTG
Organism: Ennomos quercinarius; assembly: GCA_910589525.2. NCBI lineage: Eukaryota > Metazoa > Arthropoda > Insecta > Lepidoptera > Geometridae > Ennomos > Ennomos quercinarius. The sequence continues at coordinate 12,747,095 of OU342505.1, read as the reverse complement.
CAAAGGCTTAGAACTCAACGTCAACTCTGAAAATTATAATAGGTCATCATAAAATAGATACTTATTTTAATATGTCTCCAAAGATATCGTATCATACTTGGCAGAGACTAGAGAAGAAATCCTTTGTGATTTTTGCAACATGTTAACGCGTTTTCCGTAGTCACGTTTTACGCGTAGTCTATGTGACTACTCGTAAAAGTGCGCGCAAATGTGCAAATTGAAGTATTGATCTAGTTTAAATCTTCCAAATGGTATTCCCGTCAATGACAAAGATCACCAAAAAAAAAGGTATCAGGCAATTTACACTTCCAATTTCAGAGCGGTCCTACATACCGTTCACCATAAGATGTCCTCTGATGTACTTATATTATTTAAAAATATGCAAGTAGAACATATTAGTCTGTGGTAGATACACAGAATTTAAATTACTAGAATTAATCCTCTGGTGTGCGTAAGCTGTAGAGTAATCATATTTACGTTTTATCATAAACTAGAGAAAACTTCTGACGTCAAGGCCTTCTATTAATTGTAAGTACATACTAGGACTTTAAAGTTATCTTGCGTCCAGAAGCAGAGCACCCTGTAGATTGCAGAAGCAGCACTAATTTTACTTCATTTATCAACGACAAAAACACTCTAAGGAAAAAAGTGATAATTTTAAAATTCTTTGTAAATAAATAAGCTGCTGCAGTACCACTTTAGTTACAGCTATTTAAGTTTCTTTTAGCCCTAGAAAAAGAAGCTGTTACTGTGAAATGAAAGCATCTAAATATATACCGAAAGAGGAGATCCACAAGAGAACTAAAGTCATCGATATAGCTTTGAGAATTAGCAAATTGAAGTGGCATTGGGCAGGCCACATCACTCGTAGAACTGACAACCGATGGAGAAGAAGGGTTCTCGAGTGACGAACTGGAAGACGCAGCGTAGGCTGGCCCCCCACTAGGTGGACCGACGACCTGGTCAGAACCGCGGGAAGCCGGTGGATGGAGGAGGCAAGCAGCCGCTCAAAGTGGCTCTCTTTGGGGGAGGCCTATGTTCAGCAGTGGACGTCTTCAGGCTGACGATGATGATGAAGTTGATGAAATATATACCTATTTACATTTCCTAGAAAAGAACTACCGTTTCCAAGTAATGATGACACACGTCTATATAATTGTGTAAGTTTTTTTTAATCATGTCAGAGAATATAACGTAACTATGCTTAGAATTTGAATCTGGTGGACCAGTCTGCATTTGAATTGTAACGTAGGTAGGTATATTCGTTGAACCAGCTAGGACCCAATATTTGGTCTCATTCAAACGACTGCCATTACCGTTTCTAAACAACCCGCAGGGTGTAGCCACACCGTTACTGAAATCCCCCATTGATTTACGTCGAGTACGTCCGGGTTTTGAAGCCGGGTATCAAGAGTTGTAAGAGTGACCGGCTTATTTGACTTCTGTCCGGCCGAAATTTTACGTGGCCATCCCTGTCTAGCCGGTAGATGAGTCTTTATTTCCGGCCAAAATTACGAAATTATTTAATTATTATAAAACCTACATAACGACTCTTGCTGCAACGCAATAAAGTGCAATTTAGTTCGTATAGCTATACAAAAAATGAGAAGAGAAGGTCAAAAAAAGAGGCAACTAAGCTTAGTTGCCTCTTTTTTTGACCCAACTTCCGACAAGTTACGTTTATTGATATCGCCTTCGACAGGGTTAAGACGTAAAAATAATTAACCCGTATTAAGCCAGAGCGAGGCAGTTAGTTTTTAATATCAGGTATAATACCACTTTTTCTAGCGGTCACTCATCCAAGTAGACTTCAGTGCGTAACGTCACGGCTAGTCGAGCTTCGCTATGAGCGCTAAAATAAGTTAAACATGTCTAATTATAATTAAATGATTAAATGTTTACAAGTTTAAATAAGGACTGTTAATAATTCACAAGTACATACGACCATAATAACAACATCACAGCATAATTATTATTTTTAGAAAGATAATGGATTAAACTGGCTTTTAGAGTTTTAGACGGCGTTCATGGCATCACAAAGGTTTTCCGGCTATTTGGAAAATTAAATCCGGCTTAATCTTAGGATCTAGCAACCCTAATACATGACCCACTTTGTAGGGCTTCTTGGGGAATGTTCATTAAGCGGTCTGGCTCACAATGTGTTAGTGTATTTAGTTAAATGAAAATAAGTATATTTGACTTGTTTCCAGATCCTATATACAATAATATAAAGTGTTAATTTGTCAAGTGAGGCTACACATAATTTATAAATCATGCTCGATTTTGACTTGTAAAACTACCTACATCAAATTTCCAACTAACTAGCGGCCTGCCCCGGCTTCGCACGGGTATTACAGTTTTCTCAGCGCACGCGATGTAAAGAATATTTTACGTAATTTTTTTATTGGGTTACATTATTAGAATTTTAGTAAAGATCCCTATTTTTTTTAAATATAATAAAACCTATGTCACTCGGGGATAGTGTAGCTTCCCAACAGTGAAAGAATTTTTCAAATCTGTTCAGTAGTTATTTGTTTATCAACGATAGGCTAACATTCAACCACGGTCACACCTGATGGTAAGTGATGATGCGGTCGACGATGGAGCATGCTTGCCTAGAAGATACCAGTTTCGGAGCCTATTCAATGCAAACAAACAAACAATCAAATCTTTCCTCTTTATAATATTGTTTGTTATAGATATTGTTATCATAATTTATATGTAAATATTTATAATTTAAAAAAATAGCCATTCTACAAAATGCAATGCCGCCAGCATTTTGGGCACTTTGCCTACTGGTAGTGGATTGTTAGATTATTTTTGTATTATATTGTTAATTTTATAGTTTTATTTATAATTATATTTCTTTTATGTAATTCCTAACTTAATGTTTTATTACTTTCTTCCCATTGATTACCTTCCTCCGATACACTCGTGAGTAATAGTCGGAAATATATTAATTTAAAATAAATGACAATTATGATAATTTTAATATAATATTATCTTCATTGACAACCTCTGTGGTGTGGTGGTTGAGCAGGTCGGCTCATAATTTGGAGGCGGCGGGTTCGATTCCCGCGACAGGACAAGTATATTTTGTGCACATGAAAAAAAGCGCAAGGGCTTTTTCTGTGTCTGGGTGTTGTGGGACCATGGTCCTCGTAGTTTCTGCGTTCCTAGATACAGGGAATCCTAGTTAGGGTCCAGGATCTATGTATGTGATCGTTGGGCGTTATTTAGTATTTATTTCCACTATTTCCTTACTCCACGTTTAGTGTATCACAAATGAAGTTAGCACTTCATAATAAACTTGTTATCTACTAAATCCTCCCAATTGCAGCTTATACCTAAACGTTAACGTTTGCAAATCAATTGTCAGTCGGCCGGAGCATAAATTGTGCTTCATTAACTATTCACTAGCCGGACCGTCCGTGCCCGGTCAATATTCACTGAAGTCACCCGAATACCCAGATATCTCTCTTATGGGAGTCTCTAAATTAGCTTTGATTGAATGATCGAGAGAAGCGGCACATTATTTAGATTTTTTTGCTCTTAGATGGCGATGCGTCGGATATTTTATCAACGTATTTGAAACCTGTAAACGCTATTTTGCTTTTATTTTCAAGTGCAGCGTTTTAGTCACCAGCAATTTTAAATGCCTACTGATGCTAGAAGAAATAAGTGAATACTTAGGATTTTTTTTAAATTTTTTTATTGCCATACTCAAGCAGCGTCATTATGTAACACCTCTAAACATGCTAATGTACACCTGCGTGTAATCTATAATGTTTGCAATAAATTATTGAGTATTGAGTATTTCAACTGAAACTTTTAGTTTTAAGGTAGGTCGTTTTTTGTTTTCAGTTGCTTTCAGACTGAAAGCAACTAAAAACAAGAAACACTCTTTATTCGAGCCATTACCCCGCGAGAATTTTACATATTTCTCGAACGACACCGTAGTCTTTCCTATTTTGGTTTATACTGCAGAGGAAGTGTTGTAGCCCTTGAAGTCTTTTGCAACGAATTTGGATGTGACGTCGTCTGCGCAGTGACTTCGCTCTTGTCGGTACTATACAACTTCACACCGGACTAAATGACAAATGACGATTCGATGGACGGAGACTAAATAGTATATTTTTTTTTATGTTAAAGGGAGCAAACAAGCATACGGCCCACCTCATGGGAAGTGGTCACCGTAGCCTATGGACATCTGTAACACCCGAGGAGGCGTCACCAATGCGTTGCTTACCCTGTAGGACTCTTTTAACCCTCCTCTTAAAGTACTCCATGTTATAACTCTGCGGAAAGACCGCTTGGGGCAGCTCATTCCACATTTTGCAGGTGTAAGGCAAGAAAGAAGGCATAAATCGAGTCGTATGAGATTTCCACGACTCAATAATATGTGGATGAGCTTTTTTGCGGTGGCGAGAGGTGCGATGGTAGAAACGCGATGCCGGAATCAGGTTAATAGCTCTTCAGAACATTCCACAACATATTATATAGAATGTAACATGGAGCACTCACTTGGCCTTCTATCGTTGAAGAGGCAATACTTCCCAGTATACGCTCAGTGTTGCTGGTCATAAAGGATTGCACTTCATATATAAGCCTTATAAGTATTTAATATTTGGTCTTAATTGGTTCGATCATATCGAGTAATTATACCTAATTGACCATCTGTGGGAACGCAATGTGCTGATGCTGATGATTTAAAGAATAAATAGAAATAATCTTCATCATTAACAGCCTGAAGACGTCCAAAATTGAACACAGGCCTCCCCCAGAGCACGCCACCCCCAGAGGCTGCCGGCCCCTGCATCCATCGGATGCGGCGGTGAGCCGATGCTCCCCGCGGCTTTCACCAGATCGTCGGTCCACCGAGTGGGGGGGCTGGCCTACGCTGTGTCTTCCGGTTCGTGGTCACCACTCGAGAACCTTTCTTCCCCATCGGTTGTCAGTTCTACAAGCGATGTGGCCTGCCCATTGCCATTTCAACTTACTAATTCTAAGAGCTATATCGGTCAAATAGAAATAATACTAAATAGAAATTATAACGTTCACATTTCTAAAATAATAATGTTTATAAACGGGATATTTACCATTTGTACCTAATTTAACAATTTAACATTATAAGTAGGCATTTAATTAAAACATCTGACGGTCTCATCAAACAGTGATGAGCTAGTAACACTCGATTAATTGTATCACAAACATTATCAAACAAACATCCATTTTATCCATCCAATAAACAAGAACTAACGGTGAAACCTTTACATGATCACTCCATAAAAATAATTGCTAAGGTCTAATGGCGGCCCACCCAACTGCCGATCTTAATTAGGGCAGTTTTTTACGTGCACTGGAAGCCGTTGGTACATTTTATTACATTACATTACATTAGTGAATTACTTTCTAATAAATATTGTATTAGTTTGCATAATACAAAATTATGTTAAGGCTTACGCTAACTGGAAGATGATCGTGTCACTTTAATAGCAAATGCAAGAACAATATTCTCATCTTGATCTTTTTTAAACCATTATAACTATGCATATAAACTGCGCAATGAAACTATCAAATCCGTACAAAGATTTGCAATCAGTTTCAATCAAGTTACGAGATTGCCAAACTAGCCTCATCCACTATATCCACATTTACTAGGTGGTAGGACTTTTCTGCAAAGTTCGTCTAGGTAGGTACCACCGCTTTGCCAGTTATTCTGCCGCCAAACAGTAGTGTGCAAGCACTTCTGTGTTCCGGTTTGAAGGGCATTGTAGCTAGTGAAATTACTGAGCAAATGAGACATTATGAACTGATCACACAGTCTAGTAATCTTAATACTATACTGTGTGAAGTCTCAGGATGACGTGCGCAGTGCAGTGTCACGCAAAACTATATTAATTTAGAGTTCCGAGTGGTACTGCAATCTGTTATGGGCAGCCGAACACACAGGCGAACGACTAGCTCGTCACGTCATTCATTTACATTTAAAAAAAAAAAAAAAAAATGCCGTGCCTTGTGAAAGCTGTTAAAACACCTTGCCGTGTAAAGTAAAACTGTATGAGCTACTATGACAGCTTTCACGATCTGATCTCACGGTCTAGTAATCGTTTTACTGGACTGTGTGATGTCTCAGGATGACGTGTGCAGTGTAGTGTCACACAAAACATTATATTTTAGAGTTCCGAGTGACACTGCAATCTGTTATGGGCAGCCGTGATGCTTATCATCAGGCGAACAACTCGCTTGTCACATCATTTGTTCACATAAAAAATTAAAAAAACCAACTACTTCCCGCCAGCTTGATGCTTGTTAGTTTACTATATCGGGATCTTCGCAATAAGCTTCTGTCAATAATATATATATATATATATATATATAACCTTTGCTATTCGGGACCCTCCGAACAACGAATTACTCTCTCTGGTTGCTCATGAAGCAGGATCATGCTCAAGAACACCATCTCTGTGTAACTGTTCGGTCTTAGAAAAAGTGTGCACAATTAAATATCTGGGTATCGTTATTGATGATAGACTTTCCTTTGTACCCCACATAACTCAACTTACAAAACGATTACGCAAGCTAACAGCGGTTTTTAAAAGTATACGAGACAGTGCAGGCTGGGATGTAATACGACTGCTTTACTTCTCGATCTGTCAATCTATCACTACGTACTGCATAACATCCTGGGGCGGGGCGTACAAAACTCACATGTTGCCACTCGAAAGAGCGCAGCGAGGTTTACTCAAGTGCAGTACAAGCCGATCCTACAGATACCCTACGGTTAGTTTGTACCGAGAGTGCCAGGTTCTGACAGTTAGGCAGCTATTCATCCAACACACTGTTCTTCAACAACACACCCTGATAAAATTTGCCCCCTCAACTGCGAAAAAACGTACGACACACAATGTATGTTCTGTTCCTCATGTTAAAACGGCATTTGCGGGCAAGTTTATGTCCTTTATTGGGCCTTTCCTCTATAACAAGCTAAGTATAGACATTAACATTAAATCTCTAAGTGTTTTTGAACTAAGAAAAACTCTGTTTACTAAGCTAAATAGTATGAGCTACGAAGAATCGGAAGATTTACTTGTTGCGTTAAAATAATAAAAATATTATTACATATATATTATTCTAAAAGTACATTTAATAACTGTATTTTATTTTCTAAATATATATATATATATATATATATACTTATGATACATATATAAATTACATTAACATATCTTGCATACACTCATACGCACGCCCCTACACATATTTTCCTGCCAATCACTTAAACCTCAGGTAGATTAATATTCTAGCATGTGAATATTAATTAGACAAGATTACATTTAATTTAATTTAAGTTGAATAATTTTTGTAACCTAGCTTAGGCATTGGCGATATTGTTTCCGGCGAAGGAGGCCTGGACCTCATAATACGGGCCCTGAGCCTAGTTTGGGATCCAGGGTTTCCACCTAAATATAATTGTTCCCTATATGCCTTGTACAAAATAAATGTATTTTTAATTTTTTTTTTTTTTTTCACTTAATCGGAACATATCTTCTTTACAATCCAAAAAAAATAAATCACAACTATCTCAATAACAACATTCCTCATCATCATTATTCTGAAGGCGTCCACTGCTGAACATAGGCCGCCCCACAGAGCGTCACTTAGAGCGGCTGCTTGCCTCCTGCATCCACGGCTCCCGCGCTTCTGACGAGATTTTCAGTCCACTTAGTGGGGGGGGGGTTAGCCTTCTTCTCCATCGGTTGTCGGTTCTGCAAGCACTGCCAGCACAGCCCACTGCCACTTCAATTTGCTAATTCTAAGCGCTATATCGGTGACTATAGTTCTCCTCTCCTGCAGATCTCATCATTTCGGATATTCTTATATCGCAAAGAAACTCCGAGCAGAATATTCCTCAGCTCGTAGTGCGAGTTTGAGCTTACTAATGAGGCCAACAGTGAGAGAGTGCCATCGGTTTTGTTTGTTAGCCGAGTAAGTAAGTAACTAATTGAAGCAATAGCTTCCAGCCCAAGTGTATTAATTACGACACACATAGCCCCGCAGCGTTTCAGGGCATGAAATTCGATGACGGAGTTTCAGTTTTCAGGTATTAAGCTTTCGATGTGTTGCTTTTATTTGAGTAATTAGACTGAACTAATTAAAGGATGGCTAATAATTACCTACCTTCAATTAAGGTTATGATAATACAAAATAGCGGTAATTATAGTATCACAAAGGCGAAGTAATAATCTATTAAATTAAGGAACGTTTAGGAAGTAAGAGAAAACATTAAAGAATCAACTTACCATTTTCAGAAGCTCCGAAATATTCCACCTGAAACCAAGAGAAAGGACATGAGTCCTATACTATTATACATACACTCATCTTTCTTAGCTTGTTTAAATACGAAACACACACACACACACACACACACACACACCCCCCAACTCAGTACCAAAATAATATGAATCCATGACATTATTCCTTACTACTACTTTTCTACAGACATAACATTCGTATTTTTTAAACAGACTACTTCTGATCCCTTTCGAGTTTTCCAGCGTCACTTAGCGAGGATCCTTTGATAATTAGTACCTAGGTCGATTAGTATCAACTTGTCTATTGATATGGTAAATATTTTGTCAATTATTAAGGTCAATAAACCAACAGGCAAACACTATGGCGACCACCTGCAGAATATAGGATTAAAAGTCCTCATCATCATCATCAACCTGAAGACGTCCCCACAGAGCACTACTTTGAGTGGCTACTTGTCTCCTACATTCATCGCCTCCCCGTGGTTCAAACCGTGTCCACCTCGTGAGGGGCTGGCCTACGCTGTGTCTTCCGATTCGTGGTCGCCAGTCGAGAACCTCTCTTCCCCGTCGTTTGTCAGTTCTACAAGCCAACAGCGCAGTTTAATCATCATTATTATTATTATTTCATTGTTTTGAGAAATGAATATTGTAAGAAAATAATTAAATAAAATGTAGCAAAAGAGACAATCGCACTCTTATTTTCAAAATACAAGGAAGAAAATCTTTCCAAGAAATAATTCAGTATTCTAATAAATATGTTATTACCCGCTTTCTTAAATGTTTCCTTCATAAATAAGGATTTCGAGGAAAATCACTTGTATCATAATATCATTTCCTTACATATTTGTTTATTAATATTATTTTGATAGCATTACGTAGGTATATTGTTTTTGTTACGTAATCAGTTTTGCAATTTCGAGTAGTTGAAGTATTTTAAGAGCGGTTTTTCAATAATCAGAAAAAGTGCATCATCATCATCATCATCAGCCTGAAAACGTACGCTGCTTACCATAGGTCTCCCCCAAAGAGCGCCACTTTGAACGGCTGCTTGCTTCCTGCATCCATCGGCTCCCCGCAGTTTTAAAATATCGTCGGTCCTCATAGTGGCCTACACTGCGTCTTCCGGTTCTTGATCGCCACTCGAGAACTTTTCTTCCACATCGGTTGTCAGTTCTACGACCAATGTAGTCTGAACATTGCTATTTCAATTTACCTACTTATTCTAAAAATATATAATACAATCTATCTTATTGCAACAGGTTGCACCGCTGTCGTTACGAAAATGTTCCGTTCTAATAATGTAACACGGATTCCCTCTCATCCGATCATCAATCTTTCGTCTACTATTCAAATAGTATTTGGTGTACTCTGGGGCTATATGGAACGTACGTATTCTACTTTTAAGCCTGTACCACCTCTGAAAGCAATCTTATGAACCCTAAATCTTTAATTTTTTTCAATGCATGCATATTTATAATAGGATAGTTGCTACATTTTATTGCATTAATTAATACTATTCCTCAAAAAAAAACTAGTCGTGTAAACAAGAATTAATTATCTCAAAAAATTACAGTTACGAGCATTTTGAAATACAGGAATAGAAAGAGACAGCTCAAACATGCAGTGACGTCAGTTCTTGCTCCTACAGAGTACCTCATTAAGCTGTGGTAGCTTTACATACAATCTCTTTGGCATCTGACGTCACAATCACGGGTTTTCATAGTAACTGTGGGGGGGTAGTAACTCTTTGCGAGAAAGAGACAGGCGATGCCTCTCTAGAAACTTTAAAAGATTATTACTCCTTGATTTATTTACCGATTATTTTTTCAATTATTGCAGTCATTTTTAACCTACTTTATGAAAATAATATTTACTTGTTCATTTTAATAGCAGGCAACTAGCCCAATATGAGTGAAGGCCAGTAGAGACCATGTAAAGTAAACACGATTATTTTAATATAATTAAGATGATTAAAGCAGTTGTAAGATTAAATCATCTGGGGAAATAGCAGTGACTGTTCAGGAGAAAATAAGTAGGTACTTGATGGGAAGAGTAAAAGAAATATATCCACAAATTATTTAATAATACACCAGCAGACAATTATTTTCAGAGACAGTGGACCATTGAATATAAACACCCAGACATAGTTCATCACACAAATGTTTGTTCTGGGTGGGCATCGAACCCACTCCCTACTAACCTAACTATTTCTGATGGTAGAGCTACTACCAACTGAGCAACGAGGCCAAGATTGATTTATAAACACGCAACCTTTTCGTTTTAATAAAGAATTTTTTATGGTGTTCTTTCTGTAGCCTGCACAAGGACAAAATAATTATCATCATCAGCCTGAGTTAGTCCACTGCTGGACATAGGCCTTTCCCAAGGCACACCATTAAGCCCGGTCTCCGGCTGCTGTTCTCATCCAATTACTGCCAGCTACTCGGTGCAAGTCGTCGCTCGACCTAGTCGGTGGGCGTCCTACACTACGTTCTCCACTCAAGGACACGCTGTCCCCAACGGGCGTCGGTTCTGCGGCAAATACTTTAGCTTGCTAATTCAGTGGGATTTGTCGGTGACCTTGGTTTTCTGTCGGATCGCCTCATTTCTGATTCGATCCTTCAGAGAACTCCGAGCATAGCCCTTTCCATAGCTTTCTGAGCGACTTTAAATCGGACAAAATAATACACGAGCCATAACTACTACATTGAGTTTAACTTTTGTTCAGCACATTTTGTTGCAATCTAGTCATGAAGGTCTAGGTTTTGTTTTAACTAAAATTAAATGTACAGACATCCAATTTTAGCTAAAAAAAACCATCGTAATACATTCCTCCCGCAGCAAAGCGACCAGTCGTAAAAAATCATTCAATTGACCGAGAACGAATGAACGAGTGAATGAAACCAATCCAACGACTGTATCGAGGATGATACGTCCATGATCAGACTTTACGATGTCGCTGTAAGATATCCTCGATGCCGAAACTGTAACGATGTTTCAAAACGAAATAATGAAAGGGAAAACCAGAACGAATGGTTTTACAGAATGGTTAATGTGTCGTAAACTCGTTCTTCGGTTATTTATCTGTTTTCAATATTTTCATTTCGCTAATGAAGTAGAAACTGGTGAAATGCATAGCCCGTAGCAAATCATTAGTTATGTTGACCAATGGCAGTCAAAATCTTAGTAATTTGCGAAATTACGATGAATTATGACGGGTATGTCGTTTGACCATTTCCCAAAAACAGTTCCAAAACTTCACGTGATAACCACCACGTGTTAGTGGTTGTTATATGTATATTATGTAGATTGTAGGGGGGAATGAAAAAATAATAGGTAAGTATGCAAGATTTTAAACTTCCATGGTCACTAACATTACTAAAATATTGTTTATTAATAGGATATTTACCATGTAGTTTATTTGTTTTGAGTTGCCGATATTTCGGTACTGTTGCAAGCTGCACCATCACGGACGAACTGAAGATCTTGCGGGTAGGTGATAATAAGTTATGAGCAAATGTAGCAGTCTACCCTCCTTCTTACACGGCAACTCGTAACAAATAAGTTACATGGTAAATATTCCGTTAATAAACAATATTTTAGTACGGTAAGTATATATTTTTAATTGGCTAAAATAACATCTACCGCACAAGATTTATGAACTGCATCGCGCGATCATAACTTCAAGACGTTTAGCCAATAATTGTTTTAATATCCACTCCAAAGCTTCAGCGCACTCTTGGTAAATTCATGAAACTGAAATTTTTAGACTCAAGACTTCTCAGCCTTGGCGGCGTTCCAATGTCGATGACCTAAGTGCCGCTGTACAAACAGTATGGGGATGTTATAAAAGTTTTCTCTGGCCAGCTTCAAGTTCTATTTCACACTCAAATACTTTACGGCATGCTTCATGACAACACTGGAAAAGCATAAAATTGCAGTAATACACAACTTAGACACTTTAACCTATTCTTCTTTAATTACGAATGATTGATCATAATCATCATCAGCAGCAACCTGAAGACGTCCACTGCTGAACATAGGTCTCCCCCACAGAGTGCCACTTTGAGCTGGTGCTCGCCTCCTGCATCCATCGGCTCCCCACGATTTTGACCAGATCGTCGGCGGTCCACCTAGTGAAGGGCCGACCTACGCTGATAACAACAGTTTATTAGTATCGTGGCATCGTTTTGAAAGATAATTAATGGGTACAGACTACTACTTATGCTCAGCCGTGGGTAGATATGAATAAATATGAATAAAAAAATATGATATGTGTACCTAGACATTTCACACAGCGCCATCTATCCCCAAACTAAGCATAGCTTGTATTATGGGAACCAGATAACTGATACAATACTCAGATACTTTTTTGTTTGTTAATACACACACAGAATACAATATAAGTAACACCCAGACACAGAACAAACATTGATGTTCATCACACAAATGTTTGTCCCGGGTAGGAATAGAATCCACAACCAGAAGGCAGAGCTACTACCTACTGAGCTATCAGGCCAGTCGATATGACTATAGACCCTGATCCGGACCCTGATCAAGCTAATAGTGTAGATCTCTCTTCAATAAGAGAGACGATAGCACAATTAACGATCACGTGGACTACGTCATAAACATTTTGTTGCATGTTCATTGGTCAAACGCTTCCTCTAGAGTAGAGAATATGTCGATTTTACAGCTCATGCTAGTCCTGCAGCAGCTTACGTACTAGCACAGAATACTTAATAGTATAGTTACTCAGTAAATGATGAATGTTCTTACTGTTACTATATAATATTGGAAGGTCTTGATTTCTAAGAACTTTAAATCCTTTTGAATTTAGTCTGTAACGAGTATAAACATAAAGCACTTTCTTATAATAATTTTATTACCATCTACGATTCAGTTCAGAATTTATAAGTGTTTATATTTTTGCATAAGACATCCGACTGTAATTTTGTATAATATGTTTTATGTATTGTATCAAAAATAAAAATAAATTGAAAACATGGAAATCTGAGTCATGGAATTTAATTCGATATTTTCCATGCTTTAGAATCTTTATTTAAAGCTAAACACAAAATTACCCATAATGTAAAACGTAAAACTAGGTACCTACTATAAAATTAGTCCAAATTCAAATTCTTAACAAAAGGCCTACGTCATGATTGTAATAATTTGGAACTCCGGGACAGCGCGGGGAGAGCGGTGTTTTAGCTACCTACCTACGAAATATTTGCCCGCAGAATGTAGTGTGAAATGCGGCTAACGGCGAATTATTTTTTGAAGCATATGTAATGTGGCATGGTTTTGCCATGTCATGTAATGTGTGAAGAACCGCTGGTTGAGTCGCCATGTAAAAGCCGAGTAATACACTTGTGCGCCGCAATACCATCTTTCCTTGCCAACATGGCTCACCATCTACCATAGGAGTTCCCACCTGCTCACCAAGAACCTGCAACCTTTACATGGCAAAACCATGCCACATTACACATTTATTTTTTATTTTTTTTATTTAACGCTGTAATATTGTTCTATAGCATGGAGTGAGTATCAGGAAAATATCGAGTACATCTCCACTGTGTATATAGTCCTAAGTGTTTTTTTTATTATAATCTCATGATTACAAGTTTATAAATGTATAAAAGTATTTAAAATTTATTTAAGTATATAAAAATGTGATGAGATTGTAATAAAAAATCAATTCGAGATATAATTTTATGAGGATTTTAGAACATAGGTGAAGTTACTTTTTTACGGGCAAAAAGCTTTTTTGCTTTAAACTATTAGGTAACTGCTACAATAATTCATACAACTACTAAATATAACCAGATGCTACATTATTTATAAAACATATAAATAAATCCAATTGCTAATTCTAAATTATATTTATTATGTAGGTAAGTATAATACTGAAAAATGTGTTATCTTTTTGTAAAAACTTTGTTTTTATTGTGATCATTACAATTATCATCAATATGTATAATATAAATTATAGCTGAATATTATTATATAAACCTATAACGTCGAAAAGACTAAATTATATCACAGCAGTCAAGTGATTATGGGTTCGGAGGCCATGGACTGGTGGTAGGTATTAGATTGACATCCGAACACGTGTTGTTATTGTATTTATTTATTTATTTATTTATTTATTTACTAACTAAAACATAACATTTAGTACTAGCTGACCCGCCCGACTTCGCACTGATTCATTGCATCGACGGACGAAAAAGTAGAAAAGTGAGGTTTTGTTGTTCACCTCCTCTATTGCCTTCAGCCATTCGTGAAAAAAGTTCTTGACAGACAGACAAGCAACCAGATGGACAGGTTAGACATGCAGACATTATACCTAGGCAACGGTGCTATAAAGTCCGTCACTAAAACCCTAAGAAAGCACGTCAACTTAATAAAATTTACATTTTAATACTAACATTGCCCCACAATTTCAATATTTTTATTCCATCGTTTTCCTTCGGGTAATCTCGGTTTGAATCTCAAATTTACCAGAAAGCGTTTGTGCTAAAGCGATTCCAATAAAAGGTGTGAAGGAGTACAAACAAGGAATGCTTAAATGGGGTAGCGTTACGGCAAATTCGCCATTACGCTGTTTGTACGAATGCAAACTTTGTGTCGTGGTCGTGGCCCAAGTGAAAGTAAAATTAATAATAATATTTAGCCCTCGCTAGACGGTTGGCATAAGGGTCAGATTCAGAAGGCACTACTCCTTGATACAGCACGTATTGTCAGGAGGTTCCTCACTCTGCAGTACTGAGTTGACCACCGGTAGCTTGGGCCTTGCCTCGATGCCGGCCGGCGGGTGGCACTCTAGGTTTAGGTTTATTTATAGTATTTTTGTACATTATTTTTAAGAATATTGTAAAAAAACTTAAATCTAAGAAAATGTAATAAGTGAGTGAATGAATTTATGATTTTGTAGCAGTATCGCCTGCTTGGCGTAATCTACAAATTAATTTGTAAAGGATAAATTTGAATCACGAGCGGGACATGAACCAGCATCCATCCGTTCCTAAAGCCGAGACACGCTTTACTTAACCTACCGTGACAAGTGGTCTCATGTCCGAATTTATACTTCACCTTTTACAACCAACTTATATACGGGGTTTGTAGCGCCATCTAATGAGAAATCCTTGAGATTAGTAAGTTCTATTTTAATGTTTCTTTAATCTTATGTTCATATATTCCAACAGATGTAGTTAGTTTTATTATGAGTAATAAAACACTCGTTAAAGTCAGTAAAAATTGTCTAAATTGTGATTTTATTGGCAACAGTGTTTCCTCCTGGGTATAACCTGGGTCTTTTTAAGTCAAGAGTGAATGGGCATCTCATGGGCAAACGTGCTCCACCTTAGACAACTTCGTCACTTACCTTCAGGTGAGTTGTTGTCACACGTATGCCCATTTTAGCATTAAAAAAAATTCATCATCAGTGGCTACAGTGATACACTCCATTGCCTTAGACATTTTGTCAATACCATTAAGTTTTAAGTTGCAAAATCAATTTATCATCCGTTCGAGTAATACCCGTATTATTAAAGGTAGAGACGATACTTTACGTCATCTAATTCGCTTATCCCGTGTCCCATCAGTCGAGGTACTCAGACATTTTGTAAAGGACACTTTGAACCGAACCTTTCCGAGATTTTGTGAAAAATCTGAGCTCACTCTAAACTCAAAATCGTAGCAACTGACTCATTAAAAGGCGAAATAAAGTGACCGCTCCACTGATTCACTGTTCGTTATTTTTTAGTCCTGTACCAATCAAATTGCGATTTGTGTTCATTGAGTTTTTGGTTTCCGTCTTGATTATAAATCCTCACCAAGTTTATATAAGAGGACCCCAAAGGTAGGTCGGTACATCATCATCATCATCAACAGTCTGAAGAAGTCCACTGCTGTAGGGTTAGCACGGCCGGTAGACAAAACTGTCTTTCCCCTGTTTTACTCCAAGCAAGTATGAAGAAAGTGACGTTAAACGGGGAAAGACAATTTTGTCTACCGTCCATGCTAACCCAGCTGGACATAGGCCTACCCTAGAGAGCACCACCTTGAGCTACTCGCCTCCTGCATCCAGTGGCTCCCGTGGTTTTCACCAGATCGTCGGTCCACCTGGTGGGGGGCCGGCCTACGCTGCGTCTTCCGGTTCGGGGTCGCCACTCGAGAACCTTTCTTCCCCATCGGTTGTCAGTAGGTAGGTCGGTACACTCAATAGAGATTATAAGACACAAGAGCCAGTAATGTGAAGTAATTTTGCTTACACGGGAATGAATTTACTCTGGGTAAACGAGTTCCACCTTAGGCTTCATTTGCACTTACCATCTCATCTTAAGCTTTTTAGGGTTCCGTACCCGAAGGGTAAAACGGACCCTATTACTAAGGCTCCGCTGTCTGTCTGTCTGCCGTCTGTCACCAGGCTGTATCTCATGAACCGCGATAGTTAGACAGTTGAAATTTTCACAGATGATGTATTTCTGTTGCCGCTATAACAAAAAATACTAAAAAATAATAAAATAAATATTTAAGAGGGCTCCCATACAACAAACGTGATTTTTTTGCTCGTTTACCAGATGAGTCATAGATGGCGCTGCTTTAAATAGTACTGCTACTCAACACTAGATGGCAGGCATAGATAATGGTACGAAACCCTTCGTGCGCGAGTCCGACTCGCACTTGGCCGGTTTTATTACTCATCTTTAGCTTTTATTTACTTATAACACTCGCAAACGAAATGAAATTAGTTAAAAACTGATAATATGTACAATGTACTGTGTGATCTCCTGAGTGGTCATAAAAGTTTATGAAGAGTTGAAGACCCTGAGGTCCAGGTCGCAAACTGCTCAATGTCCCAAGTGAAAAAAAATATTTCATCAGCCGAGTTGGATTCTTGATGCGACCTTTTTGTCGAAGTTGGACCTACCTAATTGGACAGTCTGTCCTAGGTAGACATATTTGTCGACAACTTCGAGAGTATCGTTTCCAACAATTACCGGTAAAGTTAGAACATGACGTGATTTTCATCTTGTCCGTGTTCATCTTTATCTTAACACTAACCTGTTGTTATTACTAAAATTAAACTGTTTATCGTATATTTATAGTTCTGGATTATTTTTTATGAGTAATAAATGTAATTTTATTCTTATTTCTCTACTGTAACGCTGTTTTATCATCAATACTGATTGTAACGTTGTTGCAATGTAACAGTTTTATAAAGCAACGTAGTTATATAACTGCTATTATAACGAAGCGGTAAAACAACGTTGATCCACTTTGAGGTGGTAACACGTTATTTAAATTTCATGAGCGCTTTGTAACGGATGGCATTGTTGGCAGCACCAAAGAGTATACGAAGACAGTATGCGATCTCACTTGTTTTGAATTCCCCTTTGGCATAGCATTTAGACAGCCTGTGGTGTGGTGGTTGAGCAGGTCAGCTCATAACCCAGAGGAGGCAGGTTCGATTCCCGCGACAGGACAAATATTTGTGCACAGGAAAAAAAAACGCAAATATTTGTTCTGTGTCTGGGTGTTGTGGGACCATGGTCCTCATAGTTCCTGGGTCCCTAGATACAGGAAATCCTAGTTAGGGTCCAGGACCTATGTATGTGATCGTTAGGCGTTATTTATATTTTATTTATTTTATTAACAAACATATATTTGGTATATACTACTTACTGGTACTGTGTTTAAATATATTTATTTTATACTCAAGATAAGATAAAGTAAAGTGCTTTTCTAAAAAGCGTTTCACGTTAACACAACTGAAGTTATTTAAGAACATCCTACTCTTAAACAATATTATAAAAGGGAGGTTTGTGTGTGTGTGTGAATGTTTGTTACCTTCTACCTCGGTAACTATATATCATCATCAACAGCCTGAAGACGTTCACTGCTGAACATAGGCCTCTCCCACAGAGCGCCACTTTTTTTTTTTTTTTTTTTTTTTTTTTTTTTTTGTGATTGAATGACGTGACGAGCTAGTCGTTCACCTGATGTTAAGTGCCACGGCCGCCCATAACAGTTGCAGTGTCACCCGGAACTTTAAAACAATAGTTTCGCGCGACACTGCACTGCGCACGTCATCCTGAGACATCACCCAGTCTAATAATCAAATTACTAGACTGAGTGATCAGATCATAAAGTCTCATTTGCCCAGTAATTTCACTAGCTACAATGCCCTTCAAACCGGAACACAGTAGTGCTTGCACACTACTGCTTGGCGGCAGAATAACTGGCAAAGCGGTGGTACCTACCTAGACGAACTTTGCAGAAAAGTCCTACCACCTAGTGAACTTTGAGTGGCTGCTCGCTTTCTGCATCCATCGGCTCCCCGCGGCTTTCACCAGATCGTCGGAACCACTCTCGAGAACCTTTTTTTTCCCATCCGTTGTCAGTTCCACGAGCGATGTGGCCTGTCCAATGTCCATTGCCATTTCAACTTGCTAATTCTAAGAGCTATATCGGTCATTTAGGTATGGGTATAAGTATATTCAGCAAAAATGATTTCTATTTTACACAGTACAATAAATAAAGTTGGTAAAAACACAAGGAATAGGTACTTAAGTACCTAAATCTAATATAATTTTTAGATGTTATGATGTGTTAATAAAAGCTGTGTCTACATTACCTACTGCTGTGTTAGATCTGTGGCTGCAACATTATTGTTGCTGAACGTAGGCTTGGTATTCACAAAGGGTTTCTTGTAAATGAGTAGACTCTTCGTTTATTCAGTGAAACAGTTGTGATATTTATAGTAGGTACCTACTAAAGTTTCATACGGTCGTCTGCACTAAAGCTTGACAGCTCTTAGTTCGCACTTATCTCTCTAAGTCGCATATAGGTACCCAACGGGCAGCGCCACCAGAGCCTCAAATTACGTATGTTAGTATATATTAATGTATGTTAAGATAATTAATACTGTCTCTTTCTTTTACATAGCTTTTCGCCAACGCTAAACGCGGTTACTGCACCTATTAATATTTAGATTTAGATTTATTTATTGCATTATGTAATAAGGTGATACATCACACAAGTTACACAACCCTGTAAAACAATACTACTAACTTTGAGTTCACACAATAATAAAATTTAGACTATGAAAATACCGAGGAAATAATTAAATCTAAGTATAGGTTATCTGCCTACAGTCACCGTGACTATGTGTCATCCATATCATCCTGAGTTTGTTACGCTTTTGTCTTCCAAGTATTCTTGCACTGTATAGTAATTTTTGGGATAGGTTCCTTTGAGTATTTTTTGAAATATTATTTCTTTGTTTATTATAATGAGTCTACAGTCTAACTAAAAAAGCTAATTTTTACTTCATGGTATTTATCAATTCAAAAAGTTAGACTCACTAAAGAAGTGTTTTAATCACGTGTACGCCCACTTCTGCGTGTCCTTCACCTGAAGATTAGGATCAAACGATAAGCTCGTGGAGCAAACAAGGATTTACACAAAGCGGGGGTTTGTGAGGAAGCCTTACAACAGCGGCATCAGTTACCACAGTGGCTCATTCCGATATTCTGCAAAAATCTTCATACCATTTATCATAAAATTTGTCTAAGCTAATATTTTTTGATATAGCACTTAGAATTAGCAAGTTAAAATGGCAATCTCGAGTTGCGACCACGAACTGTCATCCGTTTCAAAAACTTCCTTCCTATGAGTACTAACATATCACTTGTCAACACTCTCCTCTTGCCAATCATTGACTACGGTGACATCTGTTACCTCGATGTATCTGAAGATTATCTTAACAAACTTGATCGCTTACTTAACACTTGTATACGATTCATTTTTGGGCTACGTAAGTACGATCATGTGTCTGAATATCGATCCAAGCTAAAATGGCTTCGAATCCGGGATAGAAGGAATGCTAGAATCCTATGGCCTACTTTATTCCATACTAAATGATCCTAAATCCCCTGTCTATTTAAAAAGCCTCTTTAAGTTACAAGAGGATGCTCACAATCTTAATCTGAGGTCTACTGACTCTGGACTTCTTGCTATGCCTAAGCATACCACTTCTTTACGAGACAACTCATTTGGGGTTGTGGCAGTACGTCTCTGGAATCAACTTCCGCCTAAAATAAGAAAAGCGACACCTAAAGAGGTGTTCAAAAAGTTAGTTCGGGAGCACTATTATAATAATCCTTCCAAACTTGTTTAATCATTTGTCACTATTTATTTATTTATTATTGTGTGTATATTATTTTATGTATCTTTCTCTGAAGTAGGTATACCAGTTCGGTATATATATATATATGTATTTGTATATTTATGTTATAATATAATAGTTATATATCTCTAGTAGTGTAGTATTTATTCATAATCATATTTTGTAAACATTTCAAAAATAATATTGTTTTGATCTTTTTTCTTGCTTACTAGTTTCTAGTTTTTCTCACTAATTTTTGATGCACGCCTACATCCCTCTTTCTCAAACTATGTGTGGAATGATTGGTAGAAAATGCTTTAGCATTAAGTCCTCCATTTGCACTCTTTAGTGCAATAAAGAATTAAATAAATAAACCGGGAGACGGACCAGTTGAAACCGCGGGGAGCCGATGGATGCAAGACGCAAGCATCCGCTCAAAGTGGTGCTCTGTGGGGAGGCCTATGTTCAGCAGTGGACGTCATGATGATGATGATTATTATTATTATTTTCACGTGAGGTGTAGTGTATGGAACAAGAAGCTTAGATAAAATACCGGAGAAAAGTTTTTTGGTGGATTGAGATTGCCTTCGATTTTCTTGTTAGCACAACCTTTTCGCATAAACTAAGATGCCCATCATCTCTTTTCATAAATAAACGTACATTGAGCACAAAATCGTAAAACATAGTCAGAAGTGGTTTTTTAGTAGCGTATAATGTGATTTCTATACGATCCTGACATCTACATTGTGTTTCTACTGGTGCATAACTAATGTTAGGTACAAACCTCATCGAATACTAGCGCCACACCGCGGATGGAAGGACGTACTGCATAAATGATGGAGTCGTTTAAAAACGCAGCGATTGAAAACGATAAGTAGTCGGTGGTAGTTTTGGGTTTAAGTTTTAAAGAGAAGTAATGGCTTTTTGAATGATGAATTCTGGGTGTTATATTGTATTCTATGTATCTATTTACAAACAAAAAGTATCTAAGTATTATATCAGTTATCTGGTTCCCATAGTACAAGCTATGCTTAGTTTGGGGCTAGATGGCGCTGTGTGAAATGTCCACACATATTTATTTATTTATTTATTTATTTAATGGCGGCTGTCTTTTGGTGTATATAGATGAGAATATTAAAAATTGTGGTGAAGAAATACAGAAGGCATCAAGTGTGCTAATCTCGATTCTGGCCTCCCTGACCACTATCTGTTATACTTTTTTTCAGAGCCTGAGTATGCGGGTATTAACTTTTGTAACGATAACGTGCTGTAAGAATGAATTGATAATCGAAATGTCACAGTCACGCGTAAATTTTTAATTTAATTTTAACAATAATTGTGCGTTTAACTTGTCTTTAATTAATCTACTACACTAGCCCTAGCCCAGTGCGGATGGATAGATCGCTGGTTTTAAATAATTGAGCTTGACTATGCTGAAGTGAGGTTGAGTTTATCTATACTAGACTTAAAAATAAAAGCACACTTAATGTATTCCTGTTTTCACATGGCTCGAGCTGTATTTTTAATAACATTTTGAACAGCCTGTCTCTCGAAATTCCACCGACCGTTTAATCATTTATACGCAATCCATTATATCATTGTTAGGGGATCAGGAGGAATGTGTCAATCGTGCCATTGTGCCCACCCGAGCGGCGGCTGACGGGTTAACAGGGTAATCTCTGGATAAGGGCTGCGGGTATTTTGTAGGGCTTCGGTATTTGTAAACTGAAAATATATCATGCATAGTGACAAACAATGTGTGATAAATAAGTTCATATGTAGGTATCTACATATTATAGTATCTACGAGTACTTAAAGAACAAAGGATGGTAAATAAATGTGTCTACCCCAGTACGGTCCAACTTATTGAAAGTATATCTGAAAGAAAAGAGAAGGTAGTAATGTTGAAAAGGAGAGAAAAGAGACAAAAGATATAGTGGCATACTAAAATTAGTAGAAGGTTTTTTGCCCAAAAAATGCATTTATTATAATTATAAACCCACAAGAACCCGTAGTAAACTGTGTCGCCACCATTAGGGACACATCTCTGTACCCTTAACTTATCTCTGTTGTAATTTCAGCATTTCAGCCATTCGGTAACTTTATGACGGCTGTAAAAAAACAATTGCTCAGAAATCCCACGGTACTTAGTGTCCGATTTAAGACCCACCGGCTGACATCAGCTGCAAGGATAGAAAGGTCTTGACAACCACTTCTTAAAAAAAACAAATTGTTTTCTTCATAGGGGGACGAGAATTTTCACAGGGAGTTGATATCTGCAACACTCTCGTACTTCAGGTAGGTGTCATCAATTCTCATTTTTGTTTTTAATTTTGCTTTGGTCTTGGTTTATAATAATAATGCCCGTTTTCATCAAAGATCCCAAAACTACACCCTAACTAAGAATCCCTTTGGCTAAGGACCCCTTAGATTTGACCCTTACCTAAATTGGTTTTCACAGCGCTGAGTGACACTTAAATTGTAAAGTGACAGTTTATTCTTTTCTACGGTTTCCAAAAACTGGACGTTGCCGATTTTCGTTATTTTATTTATATATTTTAGAGAATAATCGTCATAAATACAAGCAACATGCTTTATTGATATTAGCACTAGAGTTTTTAATATATTATGCATCCGAAACAATTAAAACAAATACTTTTTCTGGCGTTATGTGGGTAAAAACATTTGCCAAATACAATTGAAAAAATTAACTGGCGAATTGATAATTTAACCTGCCACTTAACGCTAAGAGGTTGAGCTTCGGCCCCCTAAACTTAGGGGATCCCTTAAGCTTTGGGTGTCCCTTAATCACCGGTGAAAACAAACAATTACTGTCAGATGTCACTTAAATCTTTTTAAGGATCCCTTAAAATTTAGGGATCATTGGTGAAAATGGGCATAATTCTCCTATTTCGACTCTCGAGTTTTACTAGGTGGTAGGACTTTTCTGCAAAGTTCGTCTAGGTAGGTACCACCGCTTTGCCAGTTATTCTGCCGCCAAGCAGTAGTGTGCAAGCACTTCGCTTATGAGTGTGTGTTGAAAGTTCCTTTTGTCCTTGTATTAATGTTACTTATGCAATATTGTGTGTTGTGTTTATGTTAGGAATAAAGTTCATTTCATTTCACTACTGTGTTCT
Source organism: Ennomos quercinarius (assembly GCA_910589525.2). Taxonomy (NCBI): domain Eukaryota; kingdom Metazoa; phylum Arthropoda; class Insecta; order Lepidoptera; family Geometridae; genus Ennomos; species Ennomos quercinarius. Next base: position 12,723,468 of record OU342505.1, on the reverse strand, counting down.
GGTTTGAAGGGCATTGTAGCTAGTGAAATTACTGGGCAAATGAGACTTAAGAACTGATCTCACAGTCTTGAAATCCTTTTTAGACTGTGTGATGTCTCAGGATGACGTCCGCAGTGCGGTGTCACGCGAAACGTTAATTTAGATTTCTGAGTGACACTGCAATTTGTAATGGCCGGCCGTGACGCTTAACACCAGGCGAACGACTAGCTAGTGACATCATTCGTTTACATTAAAAAATTTGAAAAAAACTCTTGGGTCTAGCCTGGTATTTGGGAGTCATAGGTGAGACCAAAGCTACCACCAAGAGGCCCTGTTGAATCACACTAATATTATAAAGCTGAAAGTTTGTATGTGTGTATGTGTGTTTGTGTGTATGTGTGTGTTTGTTACTCCTTCACGCTCAAACGGCTGAACGGATTTGGATGAAACTTAGAATATAGATAGCTTATGTACTGGATTAACACATAGACTACTTTTTATCCGCGGGTGAAACCGCGGGGCGCAGCTAGTATAAAAATAAATAAATGTATGAGAATAATGTATAATAGAAAAATTTATAGCATATTATAAACTATTTTGTATCTATTAAAAATAAATTTGGGCTATTGTGGTGAACTTTTGGTGGATTATGATATTTGGTTTATGAAATAAGATAACGACACCTGCCAATTTTGTCTCATATCAAAATTTTTGAGGCAGGTGATGACTTGCCACCTACTAAATAGGTCTCCTGTAGTTGCTAGCGCATATTGGTGCCAAGGAAGCAGCAACATTGATGTGGGTGACTTAGAGTGACTTAGAGTGTCGAGACGAGAGGTGAGCTGCACTTTCACTAAACGCTACTCACGCCGTTAGACCCTGTAACACTTCCACTCTGGAGCTTAGGTTTTTAGCTTTTGTGACTTGCACCCCAGGACAGCCGGTTAAGGCATCAGGGGTCTCATTTAGACCCTTGGAATCAGGGTACGCGGTGTCGCCACTCACCGACGGCTCGGCACAAAGCCGTTCCTATGTTATAATAATAATTATTATTGTTATAACTGGGTACCTACGTTATACAGGCACAACGAAGAAATGGAGCCGAAGAAAGGCCTTCCACTACCCACAGTATGACATGAGAAAGAATTCGATCATAAGCGAGATAAAACCCAATAACTACGATTGTTACGACGTAAATTTTAGTGCCACTATTTCTTTGAATTATAGGATATGTAATAATGTGGCCAAATTCCCATAATAGTACATCCTAAAAATACGAATTGCAAATCTCTCTTCTTGTAAAGGTCAGCTAAAATGCACCTTTCTTATAGTAAGTGTAAGAACAGGATCTCAACTCGGAGAACGACAAGTTCCTAGGTTTCTGTAGATTTCCAAAAATTTAATCGTACTGTTGGCGTGATATGGCCGCGAACGGCCCAACCGGTTAATAATCAATTACACAAACTGACAAAAAACAGTTAACTCCGAATCATATTGTTTCAGCCACAAACCTAGAATATTTTCGTTATACGTTTCAACAGTTAATGTTACTAAATCAATAAGGTTCCGTTTGGATGGTTTTGGGTACGGATCTCTAAAACAATACTCACTTTTAGGCAACCGTAATGGTGTAAATATTGGGCTCGTCCAACTGTTCGTCTCTCGCCGGGTTAACCATGTAATCTACGAAGCTTATCAGGGCTTAGAAATGTTTGAACAGGGGTTTTTTGCGTGATAGCCTTATAATGGGAAATGGGCTCTGTAAAACCCACATCATTTAGAAAAATAAAGTGATAACAGCCTTTTTACGCCTGAAATAATAGGTATAAAGGACTTTATTCCAAAAAAGAAGGTAAACATAAGCTTTTTGGTTTACTCTTAATGAAAACGTTCTGCGAGTTTACTCAGTTATCATAATTGTGTGTGCGTGAGGACAGAAATAAGGTTGAATAAATACAATAATATTAGATTGTGGTAAGCTTGATTTGAAATTACCGTCAGCCAAAGTGACCTTTGTCCGGATCTTTCCAAATCTGACAAACTAGGCTCATAAAAGTCTTCATTGCAGAAACCGTAATTAATAAACGTGACTCTTAGACTATCACCCTTTTTGTACAACGCTGTTGACGTATATTGACCAAAACGTATCGAGCAAATTGGCGCAGAATGACCAAGAGCCAAGAGAAAATAACAAGTAGTTATAAGTACCTACGGTAAATGACTAATTTCAATTTCGTAGAAGTACCCACTTCTACGTTTTAATTAGGTTGCTTTGACTATAATTTTCTGGTGTTTAATGTACATACACTTATATTTAAAAGCTTTCTAACGAAAACAGAATTTACTGTTACCTATTCAAATATTTACTTCACAAAGCAGGGCAAAATAGTTAAGCTCGCGTCGAGCGCTAGCGGATTTTTTTGTCTATCTCTGTTTTATTTCAAAGGACATTTATAATAGCTTCAAATATTTGTCTATGTTTCAACCTTAAACTTAGAATCCGCAAGTTTATTAAATTTTCCGTTGCCGTTTTATACATACCGTTCACAATGAGAACTATTAGGTATGACGTTAGATATTGACAGTACGCGCTGCTTAATTAGTTATATTTTTTATCTATATTTTCATACATACCCTCACACACTAGCTCGTTCATCACGCATTTCCTTGTCTATCCTACCCCCAGTCTACTATTACCTGTGGTCGTCGTCTGACGCTGTAAACGCAACGCAACTCATACGCTTCTAAATCAAAAAATCATTGAAATATCTCGCGGCTGCGAGTGTGTGGACTTCTAACGCTAAAACTATTGCTGGAGTGTGATATGTGCATCAAGATGAGTACCGATTTGAATGGACTCCACTTTGAAGGACTTTCACTAAACCACCAGGTACCCCATTCTGCACTTCCTAATCACATTGACTTTGCTCAATAACGAATTTTGTAATGGTATCCGGATATGTCTTGTTTTGCGCAGTACTAATACAGCGAATACAAAATGACTTACTTAATCTTATCAATTGTAATGTGTGTAGTTTCACATAGAAAGGTCATGAATAATTTTAATTGCTTACATTACTAGAGGTATAACATACCTATTTAAGTGATGTTGGCTTTAAGCATTTACCTTTGCGTCGAGAGCATAAAAAGGTCTGTCAGTTAACCTGTCCGAAATTACAACAGCCATGAACACCTAATAGGTGCCTAATCGCAATATCGTTCATGCAATTCGCAACGAAATTGCGTGTCATTGTTCAAATCGTATTTTTATAAGTGTTGTAGAGCCAGCCCTCTGGAGCATGTTGTACTATATCATATTGACTGGCCTGATAGATCAGTTGGCCTACTAAAGCTTCGTCTTCTGGTTGGTAGTAGGTTGTGGTTTCGATTCCCATCCGGAACAAACATTTGTGTGATGAACATCGATTTTTGTTCTATCTGGGTGTTATATTGTATGCTTTGTATGTATTTACAAAACATTAAAGTATATCTAAGTATTCTATCAGTTATCTGGTTCCCATAGTACAAGCTTTGCTTAGTTTGGGGCTAGATGGCGCTGTGTGAAATGTCAACACATATTTATTATTATTCAGTTATTGCATGCGTAAATTAAAAACCTGACAAATCACTTGACTCTTTTCTTCCACTCCTTTTAATTTTGTTTCGTCGCTGCCTCTCATTTTGACCGAGTTGAATTCTGTCAAGTCGCCTAACGACCCTAAAATAACAAGTAATATTGTGTCAAAGCGACCGCGTTGCCAACCACGACACGAAACAGCGACGTACCTGGTTAATTATAAAGATTTTGGTCTACTTTCCAACTACGCGACTCGAATCAGAATTGCTACAGTCGTCAACAAAAGAGTATTAGAGTAGAATGGTAAAATAAGTTAGATTTGCGACATAATTCAAAGATTATTTTATTTACTCGGCATTATTAATTACATTAATAAAAAATTAGTCAAAATAATCATCAATTTAATACATCATCATCAGCCTGAAGACGTCCACTGCTGAACATCATCCCCCAAAGAGCGCCACTTTGAGCGGCTGCTTGCCTTCTTCGTCAATCGGCTGCCCGTGGTTCTGACCAGGTCGTCGGTCCACCTAGTAGGGACAATTAAATACAATGCACAAAACAAACAAACCAATAATTACGTTAGGGCCGGCGCCGCGGCTAATTCTGCTGAGCAGCTAAAACGGCGCAAATATAGTAACCTCGGTAGCGGTTACATATTTGAGCCGTTTGGTGTTGAGACCCTGGGTCCGTAGGGACCGGGAGCTCATCGCGTTTTCCAAAGTCTATCAGAGCGCCTGGTCGATGCGACGCGTGACCAAAATGCTGGCACTTATTTGGCCCAATGCATCAGCATTGCAATTCAACGTGGCAATGCGGCCAGCATGTTGGGTACGCTACCTACCGGTAGTGGGCTGGAGCACTTGGACTGTCTATAGGTCATCGCGGCTATTATACAGTACATAAGTGTTCTTTGTAGTAGGTAGTGTAGCTAGTTTAGTTTAGTTTAGCTTAGTTTAGTTTAGTTTTAATTATTGTAGTAGTTAGCTAGAATTAATAAAGGCAATTTGCCCGTTAAAAAAAAAAAATTCCGTTAAAATAAAATAACAATTAAAGTATATTCAATACATCCCTATCACAAAATCGCAAACAATCTAACAATAGCTTCGGCCATTCGCCCACAAATAATTCAAACTGCGATATATATAATGCGAATTGAGGAGATCCGCAGGAGAACTGAACTCGCCAAAGGTATAGCTCTTAGAGTTAGCAAGTTCAAATGGTAATAAGCAGCCTACTTTTGCATTGGAAAGTTATTAAGTTATCATCATCAAGGCACAGCCGCGGCTGCCAGTGCTAAGATGGTCCGATATCTACCAAAACCGCGGGGCACCATAACACCGATGGAAGCTACAAGAGGCAAGAAGCCGTTCGTAGTAGCGCCCTATGGACGTCTTCACGCTGATAATGATGTTGATGATGATTAAATATAATTACGTAGCTTATCTGTTTCTTGTTGCGGTTACATTGTGGGTCAAGACTTAAGTCTTGAAACTTTTATTTCAACTGTTTCTTTCTTATTTTGTTTCATTTATTCGCTAGTGGTCTTTCGAATAAGTGTACATGTATAACCTCCATAAAACGTCACCAAAAGTTGAAAAAGGTCAGTTAAAAACTCATAGCTGCTCCATTAACCACAAAGTGAAATTAAGATGAATGTATTTTCAGGCGGAAGCACGTAAACTTTACAAGGACAGTTAAAAAAGGTTACAACAAAGATCCGAGCGAAGGTGTAGAAGGGATTATCAAGGTTTTAGATTATCCATGACATTCTGACACATTTAATGGTCTTTTCATTAGGTAGGATTTTTGCGCATGGGGTCAGCTAGGTATAGGAATCATGAGCTCAGGACTATGGTTTTCCGGTTTGAAAGACACGCAGCTTTAAATAGCGGCATAATAATGAGACTTTGTGGAATTACGTGCACAGGTCGATGTTGAATGAAATTTTGTACGTTTTTATATTACAAGGATCAACATAGGATATTTTTTTCTTTCCGGAAAAGGTTCTCTTTAACAAAATATCTAATTATATAACATTAATGCTGGAGTTAAAACACAGAGTCAGATCTGCGTTGTGTAATTCTATCTCGTCTTTGACGCAGGGGTCTGGACTATAAATATAAAACATTCATGTTGTATTACTGCGGGCGGCGAGTACGTTCCTTTGAACATTGCTTTACTTGTTTTTTAGGATTCCGTACCCAAAGAGTAAAACGGACCCTATTACTAAGGCTCCGCTGTCTGTCTGTCTGTCACCAGGCTGTATCTCATGAACCGTGATAGTTAGACAGTTGAAATTTTCTGAGATGATGTATTTCTATAGCCGCTATAACAACAAATACTAAAAAACTGAATAAAATAAATATTCAAGGGGGATCCCATACAACAAACGTGATTTCTGAACGTGTGAACCCTTCGTGCACGAGTCCGACTCGCACTTGGCTGATTATTATTTTTATATCTAAAACACTACAAACACGCCACTTCATTCTTTTTTCTTTTACACACTTGGATCCCCATCCATTGGATTTGGGTTATTCGTCCAAAAAAAAACAAATTGGATTATCGTGAAAAAACGTGACTATATATAAAATGTTTTAGGTTTCCTGAGCAATGTAGTGCTGTAGTATCAATTGGAGCAAACTTACCGATAAGTATTTTCCATTAAACACAATCTTGCTCGTCGCCTCACGCACGAACGCCCAATTCCTTACGTGGTCTGTAAGTATATTTTTCCTCAATATTTAGGCTTTCATCGACTCACATCGAGTAGAATAATTGAGTGCCATTGTCAGTTTCAAGGTTATTTAATGCCTACACTGTAAGATCTTTAATTCTATAAGACGTTATGATCTTGACAATAAAATGCTATAGGTAGAGCGATGGTCACTGAGCGGTAGCATGTGCGCTTCGCAATTTTACGGCCCCGGGTTCGATCCTCGGCCCTGCACCAATGACTTATCTAGTAAGTTATGTGCAGTTTTCGATGCCGTCGCTCCGTGTCTCGGAGAGCACGTTAAGCCGTCGGTCCCGGTTGTCATAAGAACATTTATGGCAATCGTTACGGGTAGAGGGTAGAATCTGACGCCTGATCTAACCATCCCTGTTACTGGTCCCTTATGGGTTGCGAGGTCAGATGGCAGTCGCTCGTGTAATTCTGGTAGCTCGCTGCTACAGGTTAGATTGGGAGCCGACCCCAATAACATTTGGGAAAAGGCAAAGAGGATGATGATGATGATGAGGTAATATAGGTAATCATCTATTTTGTATGGGCTTTAACAGCTTTGATATGTGGGCAATTTGCTGTGGGTATTTAAAGAACATAAAGTACTTTGCCGTGATATTCTAATTCCAATGAATCAAAATAAATTAAGATGTGGAGTTTACTTAAAATATGATAGATTAGCCAACAAACTAAATTTTCTTTTGCCCTTTAAAGTGAGTATAGCTACTGCTTTCGTCCTTTTCAGCCCTCTCGATTATCATGACAATAATAAGAGTAAAAGAAAATTGTTGAGTTATTGATGTCTCAATAACGATCCTTTCAATAGCGAACTTCTCTTCAAAATCAGTATTACTCTGCTTATTAAATAGGTACAACAGAAGTTTCTCCATTTTCATACTTAACGACTTGTGATCTTAGTAAATATTGCCAATGCTTTCAGATTTTATATTGTAATATTCAAATAAGATAAGTACAAAATGCTAAAGAAATTCCTCGCTTATGCAGGAAAGATGTGAAGATTTTTATCTCTCAAAGGCAGCCAAGTTACCGAAGTAAATAGAACTTAAGGTGGAACGTTTCACTAGCGCGGCAAATTCAAATTTTCTTGCGTTTTTTTGCCAACAATAGCTTAATTACTCAACGTGATTACATGAAAACTAATTTTGCGGAACTAAACGGAATGTATCAATAAATTACAATTAAAAGTATCACCTACTTACTCATCATTGGTTTAGCGACAAATGGCAATAGACTGAAAAACTAAGACGAAATTTGTTTATTGCCATTTGTCGCTAAAGCAATGCTATCTACGAGATACTTTTTTTCGTAATTTGTTACATTCTGTTTCTTTAAGTTAAATCAGTTTTAATGTAATCACGTTTAGGAATTAAGCTATTATTGGTAAAAGAACGCAAGAAAATTTGAATTTGCCGCGCAAGTGACACGTTCCACCTTAAGCTAAACACCCTAGAGCCACAGATATGAATAGAATCAACAAACAAGCTTTACCATTAAGGTTTACTGCTTGCAAGTTTTCACTGAAAAGACAAGTTTTTCTTTTATTCCTAATATTTAATAGAAACATCACTGCGAATAGATCGTTTACTATTTAATACAAATTATCATCAGCTAAATTAAGAGTTTGATGCTGTTAACGTTTGCATGTTGTTTTCTTGCAACCTCACTGGATTCAATTGCCTACTCGAGGCGTAGGGTAACACCATCTTCCTTACATATCTGACCTAAAAGAAAGAAAGAAAGAAACACTTTATTTATACAAACTGTACACAGACACAAACAACAATAATAATTATGCTAAACTAAAAATAAAAAAGAACCTATAGATAATTTAAAAAAAAAACTCTACGCCTATTCTTTACATTTCTGTGTACGAACATTGTAGCTGTGTGTGTACAGTGATGTACAAAATGGTCAAAGCTCAGCATGTGCCATGGACGAATCCACGGCGCTGATTTTCAGCCCAGACCTTGAGTGACGACGATACTAATAATAATGAAATAGTAATAACGGGTGCTGTTAATAAATTAAAAATAATAATCAGAAGTTCCCAAAAAAAAAAAACACTTTTTTAGAACGACAAGGTGAGTTGGAAAAGGAAAAAAAAATATATAGTACTAGCAGTATAAGCCTTTAAAGGCCTACTGTACTGACAACCAGGATACAGATTTTCTGAACTGAATGTCGGTACGGTTTAGTAATCCGGATTAAGTATTAATGATATTGTTTTAATCTTGCATGCAACTTGTTATTTTTGGTAATAACATAGTTATTAATTATACGCCCATGTTATTAATGTACGATTGAAGTGAACCCAAATAAATTTATTATTATTATTTATTATTAGTATTAACTATCTTAAAAAACCTGTTATAAGACGATAAAACAACGAAATTGAAAAATTATAATAAATAAATAAGCCCACACGGCCGGCATAATAAAGCATAACTTCCTAAACGCAAATTACCATGTCTGATATTTAAAAAAAGCTTTGCTGTGAATGCAAGTGCTAAGCACAATGCACTAATAGTTATAGTAAAAAAAAATATTTATTCGTTGTATATATCGTAGAAAATGTATACCTACAATACCTTGCAAATTTTAGCAGCTGGTTAACCACCACCGTTTGGCAAACAAAGTAATTGCATTGTGATCGAATTACAATGCTCCAGCTGTTACCTAACTCGATCAAAACCACTAAACTAAACCTAGTAGTCTGTGCTAGCTTTTGTAGGAACTTGCTTAGTATTTATACAATACAATACAATACAATACAAAATTCTGTATTGTACACCAGACATGAAAACAGATACATATAAATACAGAAAGTTACATACATAGAGCTAAAGTACAATGGGCGGACTTATCGCTAAAAGCGATCTCTTCCAGTCAACCTTTGGATGGATAAAAATTATTGGAGAGATAGAGGTCGGTGGTGTAAACAAATTATGTAAATTGAGTTAAATAAAAATTAATAAAACATTACTAATCATTATTATAATACATATACAACATAATAAATAAATACACACATAAATTATATATCCTTACATAACAATATAATTCACAGGGTTGAAACTAATAACAGCATTACAACTGCGAAAGATAAAAACTTTTTACTCTGGTTTTAAATATAGCCAGTGTCTGAGCCTGTCTGGCTGGAATCGGGAGCGCGTTCCAAAGGCGTACGGCCTGTACAGAAAAAGATTTGTCATAAAAAGTGGAAGTGTGAATAGGCATTTTTAGCGTAAGGTTTTCTGTAGACCTAAGGTTACGCTGATGTGAGCTATGCCAGAACTTAAACCGTTCCTTATAATATTTGTTGCCGAGTAATCCCAACTAGCGAGGCTTCAACAAAGTTTTTGTTTATTATAAAAAGACTATTGTACCCCACGCTTCGTTAGCTTCCAGCAGCAGCGTTTTAAAGAGTTTAAAATTTAGAGTGGCTTATAAGTACTTTCTGATGGTACAAAGGGGAGTAGAGATTAGCTGACCATGAATGAGGAAAAGTTTTAATTGGAACTAAGAAAACTCGGTCACGAGTTTGGTCATTAGATGTCAGTTAAAATGAGACAATATAATATGCAACCTCAGTTTATTCGTAGCAAGATGGGAGCTCTCATCGCTTAGTGTAATCTCCAGCTTAGAGACGGCCTCCGTGGTGTGGTGGTTGAGCAGGTCGGGTCATAACCCGGAGGTGGAAGGTTCGATTCCCGCGACAGGACAAGTATTTGTGCACAGGAAAAAAAAGCGTAAATACTTGTTCTGTGCCTGGCTGTTGTGGGACCATTGGCCTCGTAATTCCCGGGTTCTTAAATACAGGGAGTCCTAGTTAGGGTCCAGGATCTATGTATGTGATCGTTGGGCGTTATTATTATTCTCTACCAGATAATTATTAAATGAACAGAAGTCATTTAAAAGTATTACTTTCATGACTTATTCATAATTTTAACCTTTGCTTTTTTCTCTAAAGCAGATGCATTCGTTTATTTACATTTTATTTACTTGTAGTTATATATTTATATATATCTACACACAAAATAATAATTATAAGTACTTGTATGCCTAAAAATAGAATAATTGAATAACAGTAGTGTAAATAGAATGGTTTAATTAAATATAATAATTTATTAACGCGTCGCATTTTATTAGTCGTAATATAAACCACGGGACCCGCTTAATTATAATTTTGTTATTATTAATGCAATATCAAAATAAACTTTTGAATTTTGAACAACAAATTCCGAATTCAATGCGTATAGTGAAAAGCACAAGTAAGAAAATGTTCGAAACAAAAGAAAAATTACAGGCCAAAAACAAAAGAATATTTATGTAGGTACCCTATTTTCATACCACTCACGTAACCATTGCAGTTGAGAACAACCAACTCCAGTGCCAACGTGATAGTTCAAAAAACAAAAACTTTTCAACAACAAAGTTTTACAGGGCTGCCAACATTGCCCCGCGAGTATCTACCCGAGGCTTACATACTAAGTAGGTCTATTCATGAAGTACTGAACGGCGAACCATTGAAGTGTTGTTCTAACTTTTACAAAGATGAATTATGTGAATTTTCTAACAAGAAGAGTTCGGATCTGTCATAGTTTTGCAAAACTAGATAACAAGCTAGAGTCATCAATCTGTCTGCCTGTCTGTCTATCGTGCTGTCGCGCAATGGTGTGTTTTTAAGTTTACTTTGCATGTTTTGTAAGATTCCTTACTCTGATACCTACTTGACCTTTGTCGAGAATCATGTCTAGACAAACCTTAGCAAGGTTGAAATATCTTTTTGAACATAAACTGTATTCTTAAATCTTAATTTTTGCTTGACATAATGTAATTTAATATTCTATAAATTTACTGTTTAAAATTTCAATTTGCACACCACTGTCGTGGTAGAATGTACGGACAGTTTACTTATAATACCAACTATTAGTACTACATTCGGCAATAAATTATATTCTATTCTATTCTATTCTATTCTATTAAATAATATGGGTTAAAGTATAAAATTGCCGTTGTATAGTAATATACACTTTCAATTGACATAAAACCTTTATGGTGTGAGATTTTCGCATCAAACTTTTTTCACATGATACCTATAACGCCCAATAACGCCCAAATATCACATAAATGGATCCTAAAGACCCAGGAACTACGAGGACTATGGTCCCACTACACCCACACACAGAACATGTATTTGCGCTTTTTTTCTGTGCACAAATACTTGTCATGTCGCGGGAATCGAGCCCGCTGCCTCCGGGTTATGAGCCGACCTGCTCAACCACCACACTACAGAGGCTGTCGCTGCTGTTGGTATTTTTTTGATAGTTACAAATAAAATAAAAATAAAAAGCAAAATTGAGACTGCGCCGTTCATGTAAGCCGCATAGTGGAAGAACTCTGGGCCAAAATATAACCACCAAGTAAAGTCCCAGCCCGGCTAGACGGCGTCATTGTAGGCCCCGTATGAGGTTCCGACGAGCTTGAGACCTTTGATAGAAACTGGCAAATATAAGCACAAGACCAAAAACAGTGGAAGAGTCAAGGGGGAAAAGTTTTTTAGGTACTTTGTATATGTGTGTGAAGTTGAAATCAAATTTTTTTTTCACTGGATTCTACTATTTATACCTTTACCCTACATCGACTGAATGAATCCTTGAAAATGTAATATTTTTCATGTGGTTGTGCATATTTCGAAAATTTAGCGAATACAATTCGGTCGAATCAACCACTGACCATTGAAAAGGCGAGACCACTAGGTTGTTCAATACCAATTAGTTATCTGAAATCCTATTTCTTTTTGTTCTTTTGCTCATTATATGCACCAAATTTTAAGTCTATATCAGTAGCGAAGTCCAAAGAAGTCGTAATAGTTGTTTAATCTGTGGTATTACTGTATTACAAAAACCTGTGGGCCTGGCTCTGAGCTAAGGCGAACTATAAAGCAGTGGCTAAATTCTCTAAAGCTCCGAGACCATTATAAATGCATGACTGCGGACATCCAAGTCGAACTAGACAAGGGCCTATAGCTTTGTGCCGTGTTGAGATGAGTTTAGTCACTGGAATATCTATAATAAACTAATTCTGGCTCTCTGTGGTTTCTAGATTGACACGAGCGGTAAACTTTTTTTTTTATGTAAACGAATGACGTGACGAACACCCATTAATTTCACTAGCTACAATGTCCTTCAAACCGGAACACAGTAGTGCTTGCACACTACTGCTTGGCGGCAGAAAAACTAGTGTAATTCCGCTCTATACAAACATATATTGTGGTAAGTAGTACTACACAGAACCCTACAGAATCAAAGCGGTGATACCTACCTAGACGAACTTTGCAGAAAAGTCCTACTTACCTAGTAAGCTAGGCTAGTTACTATCTAGAAGCGACTAACTGGCCTCCGTCCCATCAATATTTATCTAATGTATTTATGAACGGATCACAGATTCTCTTTGACTGCTCTATAGATAAACAGATTAAATAATAGTATAGATGGCACAAAGTAAGTTTAGAGTGGAACTACGAGACGAGGCAATGTTGAAATATTTAATTTGAGTCTAGTTTATGTTTTTTTAGCTGCAGTATACCTACCTATATCCAGGCGCAGATACAGAAATTTCGTAAGGGGGGGGGGGGCGCACAAATCATTACAGTAGGGGAGGTCCAAGAGGGATATGGTGGTAAAACACATGAGTATACGATACAAGACCAATTTGCGCGTTTTTTTCTTTAAATTATGAATTCCATGCACCTATATCTTGCTGGTAAATTGGCTAATTACTGCGCTTGGTGCTGGACTGCCTGCGCCTAGGGGGGGGGGGGGGGGGGCGCCCCCTGCGCCCCGTATCCGCGCCTGCCTATATCTTTCTGTATATAATAGTGTGACCTACCTACGTCGTACTTTTCATTTGCGTTGTATTATTGTAACGACAGGCTTAAATATAACCACTGAAAAGAAAACCAAAGGCGCTCTGCAGTCATCATCATCACCATCATCAACAGTCTGAAGACGTCCACTGCTGAACATAGGCCCCTAGAGAAACGCCACTGAGCGGCTGCTTGCCTCCTGCATCCATCGGCCCTCCATGGTTTTCACTAGATCGTTGGTCCACTTAGTGGGGCTGGCCTACGCTAGGTCTTCCGGTTCGTGGTCGCCACTTGAGAACCTTTCTTCCCCATCGGTCGTCAGTTCTACGAGCGATGTAGCCTGCCCACTGCCATTGCTAATTCTATGAGCTATATCGGGCGCTCTTTAGTTCCATTTACAATTTCACCTGTGTTTCATCTATTTTCCCGCAGTAACTAAATTTTCCAGATAAAAGTATATTGATCGATTGTAATACACGTTCAAAATAAGGTTGGTACTTTTTTATACCCAAATCGCAGGCGTCACCCAAAACCGCCAAGCTCGAGTAAGATAACAATTTATAATTTGAGTGATATAAACAAGATTTAAAATTGTATAAGAAAACGAAATACGCACGTTTCAATAATAAAGATAAATATGATATAAATATAAATAAGTGTGGACATTTCAGACTGTGCCATCTAGCTCCAAACTAAGCATAGCTTGTACTATGGACCAGAAAACTGAATACAATCAGCGGTAGCATGTGCGCTTCGCAATCTTACGGCAACGGGTTCGATTCTCAGCCCTGCACCAATGACTTACTTATCTAGTAAGTTATGTGTAGTTTGTGATGTCGCTCCGTGCCTCGTGCCGTCGATCCCGGTTGTCGTAAGAACATCTATGGCAATCGTTACGGGTAGTTGGACGCCTGATAGAATCTGACGCCTGATCTAACCATCCCTGTTACTGGTCCCTTATGGGTTGCGAGGCCAGATGGCAGTCGCTCGTGTAATTCTGGTAGCTCGCCGCTACAGGTTAGATTCAGAGCCGACCCCAATAACAAATGGGAAAAAAGTCAAAGAGGATGATGATACCTAGTTCTATGAGCTACAGACGACTTTTACGTTAATTTCCTGAAAATATAATTAGTGAAAAGAATGTACATAGGTATTACTGTATAGTTACCTATATTTTACAACCCCTCTACGGACCCTCAACGATACACGCGTAGCACTTCGTAACCATTTTGCTACGGGTATTATTTATCACCCATGCTACGGCACCATATAAATTCCGTAGAGTCTACGGCGTAGACCCCGCACAGCGAAACCCGTATCAACATGATTGCTACCTAAACTCACCACAGGCTTTCGTTATTTAAAATATTATACTTACGGAGTCCCTTTCAACTGTCTCCGACTTTCCAGGATGTGGCAGTACCGATAACTGACCACCTTGAGCTGTTGGGTGTTATTTTGATATCCAATCTCAACTTTGGCTTGTACATTGAGTCCAAGGCTAAATTAGGTGCGAAAAAGCTAGGAATCCTAGGAAAGGTGCGGCAGTATTTCACATCAGAGCAGCTCTTAAGCCTCTATGTTGCACAAGTCAGATCCTGTGTGGAATACTGTAGTCATCCCTGGGATGGTTCGGCTAAATACCAGCTCGAAGCCTTGGACTCTATTCAGAAACGGGCCAAAAGGCTCATCAGTAATGATGCGTTGGTCGAAGCTAAGCTTGGGGCACCGACGAAAAGTTGCTAGCTTATCGGTATTTTATAGGCTGCATTTTGGAGATTGTGCGATGGAATTACACGAACTAATTCCTTCATCTCCATTCTTTCATCGGACTACAAGGCGCAAAGACACTCGGCATCCTTATATCGTTAATATTCCTACAGCCCGCACTAAGCGCTTCGCATCAAACTTTATAGTGCGTACAGCGAATGAGTGGAATACCTTGCCGGCGTCCTTGTTTCCAGCTAACTACAACCTGGAAGTCTTCAAGTCACGAGTGAACAGGTATCTTCTAGGCAAGATGCACCATCGTAGGCCGCGTCATCACTTACCATCAGGTGAGACAGTGGTCAAATGCCATGCCTATAAATTATAAAAAAAAAAAAACTATAAATGGGCTATTTTATTAATTCTCCTTTATGTAGCTAGTTTTTTAATTTCTCTATACAAAGCTTTTAATATTTTTCGAGGCACCAAAAGCCAAAGGAAAATTTATAATAGTTGCGGTCAAGTTGGAAACTTTAAATTCAAAGTTTTTCTGTTGTTTTATACACCAAATTCAAAGGACTTATAATAATACCAAATTATTTCATGAAAATGTAGATGAGACCATGTTCGATGCTTGCTAGACGTAATATATGGAATGATATTATACTGTAGGAAACTGCTGGGAAATAATACTAAGCACAATAAAATTCTTAAATACAATTTTTTATGTGAACGAGTGACGAGCTAAGCATTCGCCTGGTGTTAAGCGCCACGGCCGCTCATAACGAATTAATTGATTTGATTAACTCTTTAGTAAATTTATATTAATTTACTTGACTTGAGTTAATTTCACATAATTTTGAATTTAAAAAATCTAGCTTGTGTAACGAACGAACTAATGTTATAACAGTAACTACAATTTGTGTGGTTGTGGGTAGTTATCACTCAGTTTTGAAATGGCTGAACGGATTTTGAGTAATGTTTACTTGTAGGTACTTTAGCTCCTAGAGTAACATATTGGATACTTTATGTTCAGAGAAATTGTGTGGTTCCTGTGGGATAGATATACATCACCGTCTACTTGGGTGAAACTGGAAAGAGGATGCAAAGTCTGGAACACAGAAGAAAAGTAGCTTTTCTGTCCGTCTTTTACCATTTGCATTTTGGGGAGTGTTCTCAGGAGCTCCATGATCTCATCCCATCCTCTCTTTTCCATCATAGAACAACTAGACGTGGTGAAGCCTGTAGGGTTCGCTATTCATCATCATTCTCCTTTCAACCTCTTTCATAAATTCATTTATCCTCATTAAGTTTTATGTTACTGGCACTCTACAACTTCTCATATTTCGAACTCTAGCACATGGCAGCACCGGATTTTGTTATACGGAAGGCAGTCTGGAAGGAGTCTTGAAGGGAGAGTCTTGGAAAAACCTTGGAAACGGAAAAACATGAAATAAAATTATAGTTGAGACAATGAGTCATATCTAAATTAATACGGTGTTGACGGCACCAGGAGACCCTCCAGTCGACGTCTGCGTCAAAGTTTTGAAGACTGCGATTTGCGGGCAGCGAGGACATCAGGATCCAGCGCCCAATCCAGTCGATTACAGCAACACCGTCGGCGACGTAGCTTGGTGCACGTCCCGGAGAACATTTCATCCAGGACCCGGCTTGGTTACATTTTATATTTTCATTCGACATAATTATCCCCCCTTCCTTAACGCACGTGATCTATTGAACTTTTAAGTGTTTCTACACAATGTTAATCTGTATTAAATAGTGTCTCCAGTGCATTTGCAGTGTATCTTTTACTGTAGGTTCTGCAGGTATTGTTAGGCACCCTTCTGTTCTCTCTCTCTACTAACTAATAATGTCCGTAATAGGCTTCAGGGTCTTAGGTAGGAGTTACCTGATGGTATGCGACCCTCCTCGGAAGCCGTTTCGTGACAAGCCTTCCATCCTTATGTCGTTAACGTGCCCCATGTTCGCACAAATCCTTTCGAAAATTCGTTCATAATCCGTACATCTAAGGAACGGAACTTGCTTCCCGCAACGGTATTTCCTTCCACATACAATCTAGGCGTATTCAAGAGCAGAGTGAATAGGTCTCTTCTTTCTTTTGGGGTTGGGGATCTTCTGGGTAAGCGTGTCCCATCTTAGGTTTCATCTACAGTTACCATCTGGTGAGATTTGGCCGAACGCTGACACATTAACAATAAAAAAAAAAACACGAGGCGCAGCTAGTAGTGGCATCACATGTGTACCACATAACTAATACAACAAACAAAGAGTTGGAATGGTTTGTGTTTGTGGAGAAATTATAGAATATACTTACTGATACTCCCGACGACAGTCAGTCTTTCGTCCCAGACATAATAAAGAATAAAAAGAGAAAAGACGTCATGGTTGATGGCATGATCTGCAATAAATATTAATGTAACATAACAATAATATTAGAAAATAATGAAAGCAACGTTTATCTTGTATGTTTAGGTATGGTTGGGAATAACGAGAATACCAAAATAATTCTCAATATAGACACAGAATAATAGTAACATAATATTATTCTACAGTTATTCGAGGTCGAGGCCGTAAGAGTCTCAAGAGATACAATTAACATTATGGTATATTGTTACGCCTAATAAATTAATACACTGTTTTTCTTATGTTTGCTAAAATTTTTATTTTTTTTATGTATTCGAATGACGCGTCGAGCTAGTCGTTCGCCTGGTGTTAAGCGATACGGCCGCCCATGCAGACTCGGAACTTTAAAATAATAAAGTTTCGTGTCTCTCAAGTGAAGCTGTTGGAACATGCTTTTCATTGGTTAGCGACACATTCTTAACCTGATGGTGGCTATAAAAAGGCGAGCGCTAACAATACCCTACCACTAAGTTATGTAGTCATAATCAATGCAGGATTACCCTTGCGTTGACAAAACATAACTCGACGTTACTACAAATAAAACTCTTCACAGTTATATGAAAATAAAATTCCAAAACATTACATTTTCAAATTTTCTCTAAGCTCAATGTTAACACGAAGCTCAGAAAACGCTGCACGTAAAAGTTCCAAAGTTCTCCATTCTTACCGACTTTACCTACATTTTAAGTAAGGCCGCAGCTCCACTTTTGGGCAAAAAATCGCCTACCCCACTTAACTGCGCCGCGAAAATACTAAACTTCATGAATACGTAATGAGAAGTTCGCTTCATTTTTATTTTTAGTATTACGTACCGAAAATGGTTGAGCGAAGCTCTTTTAGGGATCAACCAGGGTCCTGTTGGCATACCACAGTACAGTGTCATCATACTAAACAAACACTTACTAAGGATAAGTTTGTCCTTTACTCCATATTTATAGGACACAACATCTATTTGGTAATATTTGATGTTACTTTATGTTATTGTGAGGGAGAAATAATAAGATGAGATTTGGTGTTCAAATATTTTTTAGTAGTTACCTATTATGCTAGTAAAGGGACAATATAAATAGATGTTTTTTTTTTTACTGGGTTATACCTATTTATAATTTGCAAAGAACATTTTATTATCTAAAATCTTTATTTGCTTATTAACCCTTAGACTTAATACATTAAAGCTTTTTAGGTACTTATCCATTCCTTTTGAGTCGCATTTCCCAACGATACGATTATATAAACAAAAACATTTCATTTACAAAACTACACAGCAACTGTATTCTCGGGACACAGCAATGCAATACAAACTCTCGCTTGCCCAGTTTTTATTTCGCAGTTGATTTTAAGTAGATGTAGGTCAGCCGGGTTCACCTAGGCGTGAACTCAGATTATTGTGCACTCCCGACCAAATGAATCATATTAAAACACCACGGTGGAGCAAAAATATACTTCAAAGTAAAAAGTATGCTACTGTAAATATACGATGTCGTTAACCCTGCTGCAGTGTCCTTTCAGCGCCCATACAATTTTTGGTAAAAGCGATGTCATGAAACGGTTGTCATAATTTTCAATTGCCATAAAATATTATGCCTTTCTTCTTATTTACACGAAATGGTGACTGCATATTTACGTATTACTATAATGCAGCATATGATAGTGACAGAAGCAAGACGAGGTTTTTATCCAGCAGTAACACTAACTATACAAATAAGTACTTTTTATAACATAGGCAGACTAACAAGCTGACGGCGCGTCTGATGGTGAGCGTTAGGCTGCGTTTTCACCGAAGATGTGCGAGGCAGCAGGGCAGAGCGAGGATGCGTAGCAAAGCTGTGAAACGATGTGAGTATTTCCACCGGAGATGTACTAGGCTGAGCGGTGCGAGGATTTAAAGCGGCGCTGTGAAACGGTGCGCGGATGAGCGGTGCGAGAATGTGTAGCGGGCTCATTTCTGATGCGCGCAGGGTGTGGTGGGAGCGGAGCGCGCACGCCTCTGCCCGCACACATCCCTTGCAAGTTGCAACTCATCCCTCGCACACACCCCTCGCAACACATCCTTCGCACACACCTCTCGCAACACATCGTAGCACACATTTTTCTCTTGTTTTGCATGTACAAGAACCTCGCTCCACTGGGCCGTTTTCACTAGAGCTGCGCTGAGCAAAGCTAGGTAAATTAAGTGATTCTATTGGTTCTTGACAAATACATCCCTCGCTACACACCCTCGCACATCTCTGGTGGAAACGCAGCCTTACTGTCGACTATTATAGAGACCTGCAACACCAGGGGTGCTGCCGATGCATTGTATACCCTTAAGTAAGTAACATTTCTCATAATATGAGTAATGTTATGAATATATAATATAGGTACGTTGTTGCGGCAAAAATGGCGTAACCATTATATAACATTTCCTTTAAAAAATGGATAGGTAGGTACGTTTTTTGAATGACACACATGTGGTTAGCCTTTGAGCACATTTCACGTGATGTTAAGTGGCAATATTATGGCCGAATTGTGGCCGAACGTGGCGCCACGCTACCACAATTAATCTTTATGTTACTACGTAAACGCTACGCCTGCATTGGAAACTGGACGTCAATGAGGCTGCTGGAGGGCTTGCTTGGCGACAGATTCTTAACTTGAGAGTGGTAGCTAGTAAAACACTAGAACAATAGAAGATGCCTTACCAACATGAAAAATATCCAAATCTCTATCAAAAGTAGCGAGTCGATATGCTGTAAAATACTAAAGCCGTTTTCATACGGTCATGGCACGATGTATGTATAATAAGCTATTATAACGTGCCATTTGAAAGCTGTCATAGTAGCTCATACAGTTTTACTTTACACGGCACGGTGTTTTAACAGCTTTCACAAGGCACGGCATTATTATTATTATTATTTTTTATGTAAATGAATGACGTGACGAGCTAGTCGTTCGCCTGATGTAAAGCGTCACGGCTGCCCATAACAGATTGCAGTATCACTCGGAACTTTAAATTAATATAGTTTTGCGTGACACTGCACTGCGCACGTCATCCTGAGACTTCACACAGTATAGTATTAAGATTACTTGACTGTGTGATCAGTTCATAATGTCTCGTTTGCCCAGTAATTTCACTAGCTACAATGCCCTTCAAACCGGAACACAGTAGTGCTTGCACACTACTGCTTGGCGGCAGAATAACTGGCAATGCGGTGGTACCTACCTAGACGAACTTTGCAGAAAAGTCCTACCACCTAGTAAAATTAGTTCTAATCCTGCATTTCCAGTACAACGGTGATTTCGTATGGTAGCTTTAATAAGTTTCTGATATTAAAACACCTAAACATCATATTTTACTTCTTTTACTTTGAGCCATTTTATATTTATTCCAGCCACATGTACATTTTTGATCGGATTAACCCAAACTTTACGGATACGTTTACATAATTTCATTTCGGGTCAATCTCGTAAATCAATTTGTTAACCGGGATATCAATCAGCTTGGGGGTGTTTGGGTTGTAAAGTCGATCCGAAAAGTTCACTCTTAAAATGATAAAACGTTTAAACAGAACAGTAAATTCTGTCTGTTTCCCTTTTTTTATTTACTTACATTTTACGTCACAAAGAAATTAATAAAATGGTAAGACACAAATACCTACATTGTTGCAGTTTTTTCTATATCAGCAGGGTAGCGCTCTGCAGGGCCATATTTTTTGACTTGGTGACATGGCTGAAGGTGGTACCACATCATCATCATCCTCAACAGCCTGAAGACATCAACTGCTGAACATAGGGCTCCCCCAGAGAGCGCTACTTTAAGCGGCTGCTCGACCCCTGCATCCATCGGCTTGGTGGTTTTTGCCAGATCATCGGTTCACCTAATGGCGGGCCGGCCTACGTTGCGTCTCCTGGTTCGTGGTCGCCACTCGAGAACCTTTCTTCCCCATCGGTTGTCAGTTCTACGACCGATGTCACCGGCTCATCGCCATTTCAAGTTGCTAATTCTTCAGACCGTGACGTGCTAGATAAATTCAAATCATTTATTTGTAAAATTCTCTTAAGTAAGAAAGCACAAAGATATAGATAATTAATTAGTTTGGGGCCAGATGGCGCTGTGTGAAACGTCCACACATATTTATTAAAAAAAAATATATTATTATTATCATGCAACAAAAAATCAACATCAATACTTTCATAAAAGGTGATAAGCTAAAAGCTCATTTTATAGGGTTCTGTGCTCCCAGATGATAAATACTTAGTCAAAAGTGAGTTTTTTTAATGCTGGCACTTATTTGGCCCAACGCATTAGCATTGCAATTCAAAGTGGCAATGCTGCCAGCATGTTGGGTACGCTACCTACCGGTAGTGGGCTGGAGCACTTGGACTGTCTATAGGTCATCGTGGCCTTTATATAGTCCATAAGTGTTCTTTGTAGTAGGTAGTGTAGCTTAGGTAGTGTAGTTTAGCTTAGTTTAGTTTAGTTTTTTAGTATTGTTGTAGTTAGCTTGAGTAATAAAGGCGCATTGTCAGTTTAAAAAAAAGTTTTTTTAAACGTGAAAGTGATGTGACGTGCTTGTCGTTCGCCTGATGATGATTACATAACAATTGCAATACCACTCAGAACATTACACTACGCGAGTCCTTCGTGAAACATCAAAATTTTAGACAAACACGGATTATTTTTAGATTTTACTCGAAAGTGACAAAGAACGAAAGTAATCTGCTAAGCTAAAGGATTAGCAAACAAGTGACAGTCGACTTGCAAATAGGCAAGCCGGCAACCGGTAAGTTGGGTTAAACGTGATTTAAATGAGCCGGTGTGAAGGTAAACGGAATGTAACTAACTACCAGTCAGGCGGAGTGACGATATGCAAAACGTGACTGGCAGACATAAAATCAACAGACAGACTTACAGATTTTTTTTTTTTTTTTAAACGATCAGATACATAGGTCCCGGACCCTAACTAGGATTCCCTGTATCTAGGGACCCAGGAACTATGAGGACCATGGTCCCACAATACCCAGACGCAGTACAAGTATTTGTGCTTTTTTTTCATGTGCACAAACACTTGTCCTGTCGCGGGAATCGAACCCGCAGCCTCCACGTTATGAGCCGACCTGCTCAACCACCACACCACAGAGGCTGTCAATGTTATGTTATGTTATTTTATTTAAATGAACGACGTGACGAGCTAGTCATTTGCCTATTTAGGCTGCCAATATAACAGAGTTGTACTATACAACAATGTAATGTGTCATCCTGAGACATCAAAACATTAAATTATTTTATGCTATCAAGTTAAATTATAATCATCATCACCATCAGCCTGAAGAGGTCCACTGCTGAACACAGGCCTCCATTCCTTCAAGATTATATTACGCCTCATAATAAATATTTAAAAGATAATGCGAGTAGACAAAGTTTTCATACAAGTAGACAGAAATGTTTCTATGTATTTTGTGGTCATGACAAAATGTTCTTACGCAATTCGTCATAAGTATTTTTCCATTATCAACGTATAGGTATCTATTTCTGTGCAGAAATAGTTTCACCAAGCGTATAAGACAAGAGTTGTTACAATGATCGAGCGAGATCTTAGATAATAGCAGTAAGGACATTACCTATATGTATAGAGGCAATTTAGTGACATAGGTAGTATTGTTTTAATTCCTAAGTTTCTCGAGCGTAATTTTTATTTTACAAAAATAAATTAGATTTTAAATATATTTTTTTATGTGATCGAATGACGTGACGAGCTAATCGTTCGCCTGGTGTTAAGCGACACGCCACCCATAACAGATTGCAGTGTCACTCGGAACTCTAAATTAAAGTTAAATTGACGTTTATATTGACTTATAACGCGTATGAGGTCAAACGGGATATTACATTTGGCTAAATGACTAATTCGATATACATTTCTGGTTGGAGTAAGGGTATTGAGTGGAAGTAACACCAAGCCAGCAGTTTATATTGATCCAAATGTAAATACCCCCATAAATATAAATGTAATGAATAGACCAACTAAAGAAGAAACTAATAAAATTCAAAATACATGACGCAATTTAATGAGTTTTACCCAAAATATTACATTTTTTTATAACACGAACAGACAAAGAAGCTGACGGCCCGCCTGATGGTAAGCAGTTACAGTTATCTTATCATATTATTTTTGGTCGTTGATATACCTAACTAAATGTTTTATGGCATAGTGTACCTAGATGTTGACCAGACACACTGACCTCTATAATACACGTGTACTATAGAGGTCTACACTACACATATACTTTACACACACACATACACTTATACACGGACACTTGGTCACTTGGGGATATACTTTTTTCATTTTGAATTTAAGATGAATTTCCGCGAAGTCACGCCTGAGTCAATCAATTACTATAGAGGTCAGTGACCAGACATCAAAACTATCAAGAAAGGAAAATTTAATATTAAAGTACCTACAATGCAACGGGTGGAGTTATACATATAGAGAAAGAGGTTATCAGTGTAAACAAAATTCGAAAAATGAAAAGTTTTTTTGTGGAAAGAAGAGTAACAAGGTTTTGAAGAATACTTAATCAGGATCAAATTAAAGATTGGACTGTAAAATAAACGAATGATTACGTCGTTAGAACAAATAACATCTCAAAAGCCATACTGCCAGCACAGAAATCTTCCATCGGAAATAAAACATCAAATGAAGAAAACGTAATACGGTCGTGTCGCCGAATAGCGGCAGAGTTTCATATCGCGAGAATAAAGTTTCCGCGACGAATTGTGTTGTTCTATATGATACGCAGGCGGTGAGACTGGCAAACTTTTGTACTTTTGCGTTACCTTGGTTTTATACTTTTATGCTTGAAAATAGAACCCAAAGAAGACAGTAAAATTTTTTAAATAGCTTTTACATATTGTAGAAAATGTCTTTTTTATTGCTTTTTTCCATCAGGCGTACAATGCAAGTCACAATAGATTCTTTAATTATTAGTGTAATTTCATTATCAATATATCTTTGCCCGCAACGTCGTCGTATTGTCATGGTATTATTATATTCTTGACCTGTAAGTAAAAAAAAATATATCTGTAGTATAAAAACACTCAATTATTATGAGTATTTGCAATGCAAGCTGACGCAGAAACGCACTGCCCGCCAGATGGTAAGGTTGCCGTCGCCGGTAATAACAAATTATGAAGTCGTTTTGTTTGTTATATCCCGTGGTACCGGCGTGGAAACTGTGGAGCAGTTCGTGGTTAGACTGGCACGAGGGATGTATGACCGAGCTGACAACGGACCACATTTCCACCTGCAACGGCTCGCGCCACTCCACATCCGCCCTCCGGACTACCCTGCGCTGCGTGGCAGCGCGCGCACCTACCTCCATCCGAGGAGCAAGTATTTAAAGCCCCCAACCAGCCATCACCACTACCACCCAAAGCTGCAGAAAGACTCCAAATGGATGCCACTGACAGACTAACATTCCCCGAAAGTAACTAAGTTACTTCCGGCGCTTACTAACCTCGGCAAGCGAATAATCCGTCGCCGCAATCCTACCACCTATGGGAGGTGGTGGCGGTCGGTGGAAGAACCCATTGATTGATCGTTTTATTTTAGCTTGACATTATTATTAATATTATTCGCCATCATTTCCAAATTACCTACTTAGTAGACCATCTTAAAGTATTTAATTAAATAATAATATCTTAAGCAATAAATTGAATTAACTTACTGAGATAATTTTAACAATGATCAACGAGCATAATGTTTACACATGGATCGTCTCTGCTGGTCGTACCTGTAAAGAACATAGTATGTGTTAATACCTTTAAAATTACATTATGTAGGTATTAAATATACACATATTTTAACAGGAAAATTAGAGTCAGTGGTCGAATGACCAAATTTCGTTCAGCAAAAAGCATGAAAACTCGGTCTTCGAAGAAACAATCGCTCACTTTCATTTTTAAATCGTATAGTTTTACTAGGTGGTAGGACTTTTCTGCAAAGTTCGTCTAGGTAGGTACCACCGCTTTGCCAGTTATCCTGCCGCCAAGCAGTAGTGTGCAAGCACTACTGTGTTCCGGTTTGAAGGACATTGTAGCTAGTGAAATTACTAGGCTAATGAGACATTACGAACTGATCTTACAGTCTAGAAAACTTTTTTAGAAAGTGTGATGTCTCAGGATGACGTGCGCAGTGCAGTGTGACGCGAAGCTTTATATAATTTAGAGTTCCGAGTGACACTGCAGCTGTTATGGGCGGGCGAACAGCTCGTCACGTCATTCGTTTACATAAAAAAAAGTTTTTTGTCTATCCTAAATATTCATGAGTCTACGCGTCCCTGTGTAAGAACGGTCATTATGAGGATAACTTCTGTTATAGGAAAACCTTTTTGCGCGAGCTCAAGCCCTATCTCTTGCCGAGCCTTGTAAAAAATACTGGCTTCGAAATACTCCCAATTTGCTTGTAAATAGTTGCTGTATCCATTCTTGTTAGATATATCAGGCTTTGGAACTAGCTTTATTCTTATTTGGTGTGTGATACATGCTGTGTTTATGGTTTTTGAAGGAAAAAGGGTATCAATGTTTCTTGGAGGCTTTAAGCTTTTTTTCATTCGGGAATGAACGGATGTCAATTGTTTTATTCACGAAATGAATGTAGTTCTGTAAACGTAGTGTACGTTTGAGTATATTGTATACCGCTGTGAAGCCCTATTCAAACCGGCGCGGTATTCGTACCGCTGTGGGTAGCGGTATCCCGCGCGGGATTCCGCCCGTCTATTTTGTATGAAGTTTCGCTCAAGCTTCGCGCTAGCCGCGGAACTTCAGTACAAAATACTGCACGGGACCCCGCGCGGTATTTACCGCCTACCCACAGCGGTACGTATACCGCACCGGTTTGAATAAGGGTTAATGAATACCAGATTCAATAAAGCAAACAAAAGAAGACAGATAAATCAACTAGAATGTTTTAACGCTAAAATCTCAGTCTTCTATTAAACTAAATCCACTTAACCTACAACCTGCAATCCATTTCCTGAAATGAACCCGTTTGATCGTACTTAGTGGATCATTAGTTTGTATACCACCCCCGCCGTTGGGGTTGATGCCGCCCTCCGATTGTGGGCACTCGATAAATCATGGGGTGTTTAAGAAAAGGCGAAACCGGGCTATAGAGTTTTGACTACCTATAAATATAAACAATTATAGTAAGACAATTATTTATTAAGATGGGCCTGTCTCGATAGAACTGATATGTATAGGTAATGATTTGACATAGTGCTCATATTTGCAAACAACGATTGACCAGAACCCATTGTATGTGGGTATTTTAGTACCCACCATGTTTGTCTTCTAGGACAGAACAGAATAGAATACATTTATTCAATACTTTTCTGCCTTCTGGACTGTAGATTGTGGGTTCAATTCCTACCCAGGATCGCGCCTATTATACAGTCCAAATGTTTTTTGTAGTAGTGTAGTTAGTTTATTAGTTTTATTATTGTCGTAGTTTAAGAACAAAGGCAAATTGCCCGCTTAAAAAAAAAGAAACAAAGTAAATTGATAATCAACACTGACATGATAAAAACTCTAATTTCCTTTTCCTCGTCTCCCTCCAAATATATCGACTCGCATTTCTAACAAACCGTCCCTTTTGATTTATACCTTGACCTTCGCAGCATGGAAAGTGAAAACGATTGACATCAAGTCCAATTCTTATAGTAAGAAGACTAGAAGAATCACAGCGTAACCTTTACTAGTGGAAAATTTATACTATGTTGCCAATGTTAAATGTGAAATATAAGAGCAAACTTTTTTTATATGCATATGATATTCTATATTCCTTTCATATTATTACGTATCTACATTTGACAACCAAAACGCAACATTGCATTTTTCTTTTAAATAAGCCGTTTATCGTATTAAACAATGTGATAGTATAACTATACATCGTGTTATCAAAATATATTGACCTTTTGTTTGAGTTTTAAAACTGTCTGCGCCAAATAGGTATTTAGTATTTATCCTACTAATATTATAAATGTGAAAGTTTGTGTGTGAGAATGTTTGTTACCTTTAATCTCCGTAGCTACCAAACCAATTTTGATAAAATTAGGAATGTTGATAGATTATACGCTGAATTAACACATAAGATACTTTTATCCGCGGGTGAAACCGCGGGGCGCAACTAGTTTTATTTATAACACGGCAACACGCACCTATACACGCATACACTTTACTCACACTTGCTCAAATGCTCATGCATTCAAAATCCTCCCTCGCACCCGCTCCGACCACCAACGGTTAAGATTTATGAGAAGAATCGCTCGAAAGACACCGCGCGCGCAATACCTCTATACTACATACCGGAGGCGTTAGGGTCGATCAGCTGATTGGCCCAAAATTCTCTCGAGGAACTCAATATTTAAGAACGTGCACTGTGTGGAATTTTCACCTATATACGGAAAACCAGCGACCGCCCGTATAGGGGACATACGACAGAGACTATTCCCATGCAAAAACAACTATTTCAAATAGGTACTATGAAAAGTTTAATTAGGTAGTGTTACATAATTATAGGTACAACGCCAGAGGCATGGCACAAGAGCGTGGTGGTGCTCTTCTTCAAAAAAGGTGATAACACCTTATTGAAGAACTATAGGCCCATCTCGCTCTTGAGTCATGTGTATAAGCTGTTTTCGAGAGTCATTACGAATCGTCTCGCACGCAGGTTTGATGAATTCCAGCCTCCCGAACAAGCCGGTTTCCGAAAAGGCTTTAGCACCATAGACCACATCCATACGCTGCGCCAGATTATACAGAAGACTGGAGAGTATAATCGGCCGTTATGCCTAGCGTTTGTGGACTATGAGAAAGCCTTCGATTTAATCGAGACTTGGGCGGTGCTGCAGTCCTTGCAGCGATGCCAAATTGACTATAGGTATATCGAAGTTTTGAAGTGTTTGTACAGTAAAGCCACTATGTCAGTCCGACTACAGGACCAGAGTACGGAACAAATTCCATTGCAAAGAGGCGTGAGACAGGGAGACGTTATTTCTCCGAAACTGTTCACAAACGCATTGGAGGATGTTTTCAAGCTCTTGGAGTGGAAAAGATCTGGCATCAACATAAATGGCGAGTACATCACTAACCATCGTTTTGCCGATGATATAGTCATAATGGCGGAATCGCTCGAGGACCTTAGCACCATGCTCAACGACCTCAGTAGAGTCTCCCAGCAGGTTGGTCTTAAG
Organism: Ennomos quercinarius; assembly: GCA_910589525.2. Classification (NCBI taxonomy): domain Eukaryota; kingdom Metazoa; phylum Arthropoda; class Insecta; order Lepidoptera; family Geometridae; genus Ennomos; species Ennomos quercinarius. The sequence continues at coordinate 12,694,932 of OU342505.1, read as the reverse complement.
ATGAATATGGACAAGACAAAGATCATGTCTAATGCTCATGTTCCACCTATACCGGTAATTGTTGGGAACGATACTCTCGAAGTTGTCGACAAGTATGTCTACCTAGGACAGATTGTCCAATTAGGTAGGTCCAACTTCGACAAAGAGGTGGCGCGAAGAATCCAACTCGGCTGGGCAGCGTTCGGGAAGCTTCGTCCTATCTTTTCGTCCAAAATACCGCAGAGCCTGAAAACGAAAGTTTTCAATCAGTTTGTGTTGCCAGTGATGACTTATGGAACTGAGACATGGTCTCTTACTGTTGGCCTCATTAGTAAGCTCAAACTCGCACAGCGAGCTATGGAGCGAGCTATGCTCGGTGTTTCCCTGCGAGATAAGCTCCGGAACGAGGAGATCCGCAGGAGAACTAAAGTGACCGATGTAGCTCATAGAGTCAGTAAGTTGAAGTGGCAATGGGCAGGCCACATCGCTCGTAGAACTGACAACCGATGGGGAAGAAAGGTTCTCGAGTGGCGACCACGAACCGGAAGACGCAGCGTAGTCTGGCCCCCCACTCGGTGGACCGACGACCTGGTGAAAGCCGCGGGGAGCCGATGGATGCAGGAGGCGAGCAGCCGCTCAAGGTGGCGTGCTCTGGGGGAGGCCTATGTTCAGCAGTGGACGTCTTCAGGCTGTTAATGATGAATTATACCTATCAAACTCAGTTATTCACTAAGTTTTCTACATATGTACGGCACTATGCCAAGTCTTGGGTTTATCAAGTCGATGATATTTTATGGTACCGCCCTTTAGCTTCACATAAAATGAAGCATAAAATATTTTTCGATATAGTTGAACAAAGTGCCCTACCGTACGCAATATTGTGAAAGGGTGTGTATTACCCTAAGTGTTTGGAAGAAAGTTTATGAGTTTACCTATGCGTAAATGTCATATAGACTTAGGTCATGTTACTAACCTAAAAGCTTTTAAAAAAATCATGGAAATATGACACGCTGAAAGCTCCGATATATTATTATCTTCATCATTATCATCATCATCATCATCATCAAAAGCCTGAAGATACTGCTGAACATATACCTACGGGGCTATATATATCTATGGGGCCTACCCCATAGAGCGCCACTTTGAAGCGCTGCATGCCTCCTGCATCCATCGCTCCTCGCGTTTTTGACATCGTCGGTCCACCTAGTGGGGGGCCGGTCTACGCTGCGCCTCCCGGTTCGTGGTCGCCACTCAAAAACCTTTCTTCCCCATCGGTTGTCAGTTCCACGAGCGATGCGAGCATATTATTATATCGTAAAAGTCGGGTACTCGTTTACGTATGGGGCATTAATTAAAAGATTAAAATAATTGTCAGTTTTAAAGAAAATAACTAAGGTAGATATCAATTCTATATGTCGCGCAGACATTTTGATGATACTGTTGGATTGACCTAATAACATGTCTACCTAGATTTTTTATAGAATTATATAGTTCTATGCCTATTTTTTAAGGTTATAAAGTTGTTGGCAAAGCGATCCCTATCGTGCAACTATGCAGTATCTAAATTAGAGAGAGAGCTACACCTACTTACTTTGTCAAAAAAGCCAAGACATCATCGTCATCAGCCAGACATCCACTACTAAACATACGCCACCCAGACCACCATTTTGAGCGTTTTGAGAGGTTGCTTGCCTCTTGCATCCATCAGCTCCCTACGGTTTGACCAGATCAGCGGTCCATCTAGTGGGGGGACGGTGGCTTACGCTGCGCCTTCCGGATAAGAGTTATAGTATCCTCGTAATATTTAGAGTCAATGGTCAATTCTTGTGAAGCTGCCCAACGCAATAGCAGGTTGTAATAAGTTTCACTTCTATAAGTTTAACTTTTTTTAATAATTTATAGGCAAAATGTTTCACCACTGTCTCATGACAGTAGATTCGATGTTTTAGTCCCAGCAAGGTTCTTGTGTTAAATTAAAATAAGTTAATTCTATGATGAGCTGTCCTAACTCCACATAATGATTTAGAATCTAACATAGTTTTATGTTGGACTTTCATATCAAAACAAATACGATATCACCGAAGGCACATAAAGGCCGAGAAAAAAACGTCATCGCCCACTTCGTAATCTCGAAGAAATTCCCCAGTACGAATTCATTCCGACACGGCCATTCACAATTCCTTTATTCAGATGTCATATCTTTATCTTTTCCTTTGTAAATAAAAGACAAAAGGGGTTTTATATTCGGCGGCATTACCGTAAAGAGTTTTCGTTATTGTGCGGCCCGATTTTGGAATTTGTTTTATGTGTGGGATATGGAGGTAAGGTGAGGTATAAAATGTTACGACGATTTTGAAGAAGTTTACTGATATAGATACCTCGCGTGTTGTAATCTTTGATCGCGTCAATGGTTATATCGGGCGGATTGGGATTAGGGGATTATGGCGACAAACGTGAATTATCATTGGTATAAAACTGATCCAGAGTATTAAACGCAACGATTGTACATACCGTTCGCATTTCCTATTTGAATTATTTGGAATCCTTGCAACTATCAGTACGTGTGTTTCTTCAAAAAAACAAATGAATGCACCACCTCAGTTTTAAATAGTGATTACAACATAGTATGGCATGACTAGTGTGTGTTTACCAAAGCCACAGTCTAGTCCAAAGGTTGCATGAGCTAAGGAGCAAAGAACCAAATTAGAAACGTTTTAGAAATTAGCCTATAACTACCGCAATTTTATTATTAAGAGAGTATAATGTATCCGTAACTAATATACTATAATGACTGACTGTAAATCAATAGGTAGTATACTGGGTATTGGATTGCAAACCCACAATATTTACAGATGTTGATCTACCGCACTTATAGAACAAAAACAATTGAAAAAATAAATACCTAAAACTAAAAACTTTATAAAAAAATAATCGTCTAAAAATGAAACGCAACGCGTGTGTGACCTCATTTTTAAAAAAAAAACAAGTTTTTTTTTGGTAAAATTTTGAAATCACCTTGTCTAAAGCGTTCCTTTTTACGCCACACACACCCACACACAGGCCTCCTTCGGTTTCGCCATAAAAATTATATATGAAATATTCGGATATTAGGTACCTAACAAAGTTGCTATCAAGCAGGGTCATCAATAATTATGGCACACATTTAATTAAACTAATTAACACCTGCATGTAAAATTCATAATGAATGCAATTCATAAATGATTGAGTATTGATGAGTACAAACGTACAGACAAAAACGAATTATAAATACACCTCAACATGAATATGCCAATAAATAAGTAATTTAACCCAACAATGTGAATAAAACAACAGCACCGCTTTATAAAAAGCATTTACTTTGTAATAGAAACACCAGTCATTAAAATTACATAACCGAAATGAGGTGGCATTTTCCACATGCCCTGGTCCTCAGCGATAACGTGAACGAAACTCACATTTTGGGTTACTCAAAATATTTACTCGGCATTACTCCGCAATCCGGGGTAAAGCCACATTTTTTCACGATCCTACTTCTAATTATCATTACAATCTTTGCGAGAGGATTCCGGGCCCGGGGTAGGGGGACCTCTGAAATCCTACAGAAAAGGGCCTCTGCCATTGTTGAAATTCATACCAGTAGGGCGATTCACGTGATTGTTTCCATTCTGTATCTCTATCATGGCTGATCTAGAGGACACAACGCAGTTTTTAGTGAATTAGGTGCAATACATAAATAACAAATAATACGTTTAATCGCCACCATAATTATAAGCAACGGCATGGAGCATGATAGAGTTTGACACTTCAATACAATGCAATGCAATGCAATGCGATGCGATGCGATGCGATGCGATGCGATACGATACGATACAATACGATACGATACGATACGATACGATACGATACGTTACGATACGATACGATACGATACGATACAATACAAAACAATATTGAGGTGTCCTCCCAGTTAATCTACTGCTATATCCCTACACTACCATTACACACGGCTCGGTTACACCCCATGTACCCTTGAGCAGCAATTACACACGAGATATGGATATAACCAAATGCTCCGCTAAATCGTTTTCAGTTAGGAAAAAATCAAATTTTATAACCAAAAATCGTGCTTTTTCGTATTTCGTATTATATTATATTATATTATATATATTCTTAAGAAAGCTAATATAATATGGATAAAAGAAATTTAGGCCAAGTTAGGGTTTCTAAACATCCCGGATTCGTATATCGGTATTACTTTCTCAAAAGTTCTTTTGTTGCCTGAATCTAGAGCTGCTCTGAGAAATTAGATATGGCTCTATGTCACAAGTAGGTACCTAATACCTAATTACGACATAGAATGGATAAGCAAGCACCAAGTAGTCTCCAGTCTGGGTCACAGATTGTGGAGTTATTGTATAGACAAGGACAATAAAATACAATACAACTCAAGGAGGCCACTACAGGAATCGTCCCGTACCGTAGTCTTATTTTCAAGCGGACTCCTTTTCTTCAACTCCAATAATATCAACTTTACTACAAAAAAGCTAGCTAGCTTTGTAGCTAGTGAAATTACTGGGCAAATGAGACTTAAGAACTAATCTCACAGTCTAGAAATCTTTTTTAGACTGTGTGATATCTCAGGATGACGTGCGCAGTGCGCAGTGTCACGCGAAACTAGTTTTCCGAGTGACACTGCAATCTGTAATGGGCGGTCGTGACGCTTAACACCAGGTGAAGGACTAGCTCGTCACGTCATTCATTTACATAAAAAAAAAAGAATAAAAAAAAATTAAACAATGTCGAAAATACAAGGAAATAAAAGTCATATTACGGTAATTGTATAATACTATCTAAATTTGACTCTCATATTTTATTACCTATCAAACTAACATACATGTAATAGCCATCAGACAATTTATACAAAACAGAACAGAGGCTCTATAATTTTTCATCGTAACAAAGACTTTCCATTTTGAATAAAATTGAAGGTATTATAATCACTCTAAGAAAAGTCTTGGTACCTAAGTGGAAAAAATCACAAAGTTAGTTCAAGATACAGGTGAAGTTTCCATTTTTCTAGAGTTTTTCAGCCATTTGGTAATGGAAATGAGACCATAGGTATAAATAGCTTCTTGAACTGATAAAAAAACTGAATGTCTCAAAGTTTAATTGAATTCCGAATCGGTTTACTACAGTTTAGTTGGGCCCTGTATTAAACCTGACAATATGCCACTAATTTAAAATTAACTCTGTATTTATACTATTATCACGTCCTATTTGCATCATCATCATTATCAGCCTGCCCCACAGAGCACCACTTTGAGCGGCTGCTTGGGTCCTGCATCCATCGGCTCCCCGCGGTTCCGACCAGCCGTATAACATAATCGTAATCGATGAATCGGCTTCATTTGGTCATTTCCGGTTGTGTAAAATCCTCATCCATCGGTATTATGGTCCCTTAGGCGGAGAACTGAATAGACAAAACATCGAATAACTATAATAATGAGAATTAGTGAGAAAATACTAATGGATGGAGATGTTACACAATGCAAACTTGCCGGAAATGACGAAATGAAGCCCATTCATCTATTACGATTGGATTAGACGGTAGCCCCGTCGTCGGTCTACTTAGTGGGGGGTCCGGCCTACGCTGCGTCTTCCGGTTCCTGGTCGCCACTCGAGAACCTTTCTTCCCCATCGGTTGTCAGCTCTACGAGTGATGTGGCGTGCCCATTGCCACTTCAACTTACTAATTCTAAGTGCTATCTAGGTATATTGGCCACTTTAGTTCTCTTGCGGATCCAATTTGAATAACTATAAAGCTGTAGTTTCCACGTAGGTTGTTATATGCGACTACCCTGCTATATTAACGTGGCACAAAGCTACCGTTCAATCTCCCACGGCTGGCTCCAAGGTTTATTGTTAGTTAAGACCCGAGTTAAAATGTTAACACCATTCAGTCACATTAAACCTTGAGACTCCCGATATAACTCCTTGGGCTATATTTCACTTAACCTACTCTAGTTGGTCCCTTACAGACCTCTATAGAAAGTAACGGCGCGGTTATAGTGGGACAAGAATCGCGCAGCAGTTTCGAGATATTCTCAAAATAGCAAAGATCATGCAAAGATAAAAAAACCACCTATAAGTATTTGCAAAAGGGCAATTATATATTATGAATAAAAAAATTTTTGGAATAAAAGTTGGTAGGTTGGTGTAGGTAGCTATAATGATATATCGCTCTTTTCCAAAATTTTTGGATTTGTTACCTTACTTTACTACAATAATATTATGGAAACCTTTTTCTAGACTATCCTGGTCATGCACCTACACGCTATGTTAAAAACCTTTAATACCCATCGTATTAAAAATATTCTAATGTCTTGATTTATTTACACCGGTTTAATAAACACTGGCCTGATAGCTCAGTTGGTAATAGCCCTGCCTTCTGAACTGTAGGCTGTGGGTTCGCTTCCCACCCAGGACCAACTTTGTGTGGTGAACATAGGTGTTTGTTCAGTGTCTGGATGTTTTTTTTTGTATTTTATGTATGTACCTATTTACAACAAAAAAAGTATCTAAGTATTGTATATGGTTTCCATAGTGCAAGCTTTGCTTAGCTTGGGACTAAATGGCGCTGTGTGAAATGTCCACAAATATAGAACTATTCATTATTAATTTATTTAATCAGCATATTGGAGACAATAGGTCCGCGGGGGCCGGCTGCTATGGACACTTACAGGGACTTGGCCAAACGTTTGGTGGAGGCATCAGGTGACCAGAATGCTGGCTTTTATTTTGCACAAAAAATAAGCATCGTCCTGTGGCATCGTCATTCAACGTGGTAATGCTGCCAGCATTCTGGGCACTTTTCCATCCACCAACGGGCTATTTTAAATTTTTCTATTTTAGTTACAGAATTGGGCACGTTAAGCCGTCGGTCCCGGCTGTTATCGTAAGACAATAGTCGTTAAGCCAAGTCAGAATCTTCTGGGCGGCCCAAAAAGTCTGACACCAGGGCTGACCAATTGCCTATATGAAAAGAAGAAGACTACAGAAATAAGAGACATCACAGACACACAAAATAAAGCACTTTTTACACCCGCAGAGTGCTCATTACTCAACAAATTCTCGGCCAACCACGAGAAAAATAAATATTTTTAAATGGCCGCCATTTGGCACAGCTTTGGCGCTAAACATTTCGCGTCATTTTAACGAGCTGTAAATTTCTTCTTTAATCTTTTGACCGCTCACGTTTTGATATGAACATGAATACTCAAAGCTTATAAAAGCTTAAACGCCGTCCTTTTTGTGCACTTACGTTAAGCGACATTATTTTTCAGTGACACCATTTTTTTAATCGTTATCAAATCGTGGTAACCACGACTAAGGGAGGGTTTTTCACCAATAGTTAAGGTAAACCAATAGTTAAAAACTCTAACAAATTTTGACCATTGGTTAGAATTTGTTAGGGTTTAGAGTTGGTTAGAATTGTTTGAATTGGTATATTATTCCAAAAGGGGTGGACTGGGACCATGATAGCCCGCTTTACTTGAAACTGCGTGTCTCCAAACCTCCATACTAAAAAATAAATCCACTCACAAAATTGTTTAGAGTTTATGTGAATTTGCACTCGCTCACAAACAAAATCATTGTGATAAATCAGCATTTTCATAGAACTACAAAGTTTGAAGACATGACGTCGTCCACCAACCCGCACCGTTCCAGCGTGGTGGATGGTGGTGGATAATGGCGTACCCACACTCTCACACGGGCCTCTGATTATAATACCAACAATTTTTGTACATATGGTATGAAATAATTGATTGATGATGTAGGCGATTGGTATTGCGGTCGACTATAGAGCATGAAGACTGATGAAAAGGCATAAGTACCTACGGTAAATTCACATAACCTGGACTTGAAATTTAATTTGAATTAAGTTTTTTAAGCTAAGGGTCGGGCATATAGTTTTAATCGCTTTCGCATAACCACCAATATCACTACCGCGAGGCAGCGTTCAGTATATTCAGTTTCTTGGTCAGTTTTGATTCAAACCTCAATAGAAAATTTATACGAACCCGCCGCTCTAATGGCCTTCAGGAAACGCGATGATTCCTCAACAAATACTTTGTTTACACTTTGTACTCTCTCTTTGTGTGTTGTTTTTCTTTGAAAGGCCAAGCCTTAAGAGATTCGAATAAGCAAAAGAAACAAAATAATGACCGTAGAAAAATGGTCGTAGAAGTGCGCTTGATATTTGTTTACTTTGAAATATTAAGTAAGGCAGGCAGGGTCATGTTTTTATAAGTGGACGAAAGTTACCTTATTTGCACTAGCTGTTACGAAAATATTATAGGTCTGTGCCTTAGCGACTGTTAAAATTTTGACTTTAGTATGCCAATTCTAGTAGTGAAACCGATGATTGTTGTACATCTGTATTAATTGTTATACAGTCATATTGTCGGTTCTAAATTCTACTGTATAATTTACCAATAACACAGAAAAAAAAGATTTTGTGATTTTTTCCCATCAAGATCATATATATTCTTAAGAATACTATCTAATTCCAAGTGGGTTTTGTTTTCAATGTAAGACTTGATTTTTAATTTTATTAAATGGTTTGGGTTTACGCTACCTACCTGTAGTGGGCTGTAGCACTTGGACTGTCTATAGGTTATCGCGGCTTTTATACGGTCCATAAGTGTTCTTTGTAGTAGGTAGTGTAGCTAGTTTAGTTTAGTTTAGTTTTTAGTATTGTAGTAGTTAGCGTGAGTAATAAAGGCACATTAAATGGTTTTGTTGGCCGAAGGAGAAAAAATATTTTATACCAAGATATTTATCATAGATCAAGAACCAGCGTTTCTTGTTCTGAAAAAATGTGCCTTCTTTTCACTTAAGATATTGAAAATTCTGGTTCTATATTTTTTTTAAATCAGTATGAGATATTTTATTGTCTATAGCCAAACATCGACTTGTAACATTGAACATAAAGGGACTCATTGTATGATACATTTTCTTTTTCTCTGAGAATATATGTTTCATTTCAATATCAGGTTATTTTCTAGTACAATGTGTACTTTTTTTGGTCTTAATTGATGGTATAATAACATTGAAACAGTTTTCAATGATCACAAGTTTCATAATATCAGTTTTATACCGTGTAGTATCTGGAATTTCAGATTTTTTCTAAATCGAACACTCGACGTGGCAGCAAGCAGAATAATATGAAATATGCTTACGCCCTTAACAACGGCAATTATCAAACAATCTGAACCCTTATTAGACAATAAACACTACCCTTACCACCAGGAGATGTGTCATACAGAATTGTAACAGTAGCGAATGTTGCCTGGATTAGTATCATGTAGGTATGTATGCACTACGGTTTGTAACGTTTTTGTTATCATGTGCAAGAACTATACATTTTCGGAAGGAACATGGCCTAAAGATTATCCAATTTTTTAATGCTTCTGAAAAATTATCTATTTGCGTACAACTCAATCATCCAACTTTGTAAAAATTGGTTTTATGCAAAACATTTGACCACTGTCTCGTCAGATTATTTTTTGCCTGTATGGCAATAGCTCTATAGGCACTCATTGAGTTAACGTATACAGGCTTTTTATCTCAGTTCATCTGTACTCGCTATCGATGTAATATTAGAATATTTATATGAAATCCAGGACAGCGCAACATCATCATTAACAGCCTGAAGACGTAAACTGCTGAACATAGGCCTCCCCCACAGCGCCACGTTGAGCAGCTGCTCGCCTCCTGCATACATCAGCTCCTCACTGTTTTCACCAGATCGTCGATCCACCTAGTGGGGCGCCGGCCTCGCTGCGTTTTCCGGTTCGTGCATGTTCACTATCGAGAACCTTTCTTCCCCGTCGGTTGTAAATTCTACGATGTGGCCAATTTCAACTTGCTAATTCTAAGAACTATATCGGTCACTTTGGTTCTACTGCGGATCTCCTCATCAGGAAAACACTGAGCATAGCTCTTTCCGTAGCTCGCTGCACGACTTTGAGCTTACTATAAATGACGCGAACAATAAGAGACCACGTCTCAGTACCATATGTCATCACTAGCAACATACAGTAGTAGTTAACCTTCATTTTCAGGCTCTGCGGTATTTTGGACGAAAAGATTGGTCGAAGCGTCATATAGCGGCAACTATACTATACCTAAGGAATTCTTACATTTTTTTTACGAAACTCGATAGTGTGAGTTAGAGTAATGCAGGTACTTGCTTTCGAATGATCTCATACTAGTTGCTGATATAGACAAATAAATGAATGAATAAAAGAATATTCGGATCGGAATGTCTGCTAAGTAAGACGACCAAGGAGGCAAATCGAGAGACTGTAAGGTACGTAATGCCCTAACTATCAGTAACGTAACGCCAGGCTGTAAGTGGTGAAACGCTGTCCCTCTTCAACCGAGACAAATAATTAATTAATGCTCAGAGATCATAGCTGACGAGATTCGGTGGTGTCTCTCGTATATCTCAACAGATGCTGAGGTATCGCTGATTTATCGTGTCGGATGATTTAGGTCGGAGCATTGAATAGCGGCTTCATGAAACAAAGTGAGGTACAATAATTATCTCGTTGGTCTGGAAATTTTGAATGAACTAACTCAAACTTAAATGGAATTAAATTAAAAGCGATTGGAAAAACTCACTCAAAACGATGTTTTTGAATTTTTGAATTATTTCATTCATTTTAATATCGCGTCAGGTTTGCTAGAACCTAATACAGAATACGATACGCCGACACGACTTAGGTACTCTATGATTGTCTTATTCCCAAAATGAACATACCTTCCAAAAAAAATATCTGTGATTCGAAATTCCCGATAGCTGATAGTCTCAATCACAAACTGTCAAAGATGATTATGAAATGTCACTCTGTTACTAGTATTCTATAAGATATCATTATATTGTATATGTTGCACCCACCTCCTCCCATGGCCCTGCCAACCTTGCGGTTATACGTGCCGAATCCACGGAGCATACCGGCGAACTGACATGTCCTACATATTGTCCCTTTTTCCCTTATCACTCTCCCCCTTCTGGGGCTGATGGACGGCACACACATCCCTCGCCGTCAGGCAGCTCAAGTCAGCTCAGTCCCGCTCAGTCCCGCGTGGTAAACTGGGCCCGAACCCAGGCGGGCAACACCATCCAGCATCCTGTCACTCAGCTCTGCATACAAAGGACAGTCTCACAAGACGTGTATATGTTGCAGTCAAAACTCTTGATCAGGTAGGTATATTTCGGTACAGTGTGGTCCCGGTGTGCAAATAGGATCACCAGATCTTTTCCCGTGGTTGCCGTAAGAGCCGGTTAAGAGAATATCTAGGAATTGGGCAGCAGCATTCTCCTTGGTTTTCATTAATATATTCTGCGATCACAAAGCCGCCTGCCAAGCGTGGTGATTATGGCAACCCCCATGATAAGAGTTCAAGGGCGTTTTATGAGGGAAGGCCTATGTTCAGCAATGAACGCGCGTCTTCCGGCTTTCTAATGGCAGTGGGGTGGTCATTGCACATCTCTCGCAGAACCTATAATCGCTGGGGTAGACGTGTTCTACAGTAGAGAGCATCCTGGGGTGATATGGATTGTCACGACATTACACAAGCAACTGAGAACTAAAAACAGAACTCAGTGTGCCTTGACGAGAGACTTAAAATGTCCAATAGTGTTCTGTACAAGCTGATGACTATAAGGATTTTTTAAAATTTCTAGTGTCGTTAATTTTATAATTTGTTTGTTATTGGAGTCGGCTCCCAATCTAACGTTTAGCGGCAAGCTACCAGAATTATACGAGCAACTGCCATCTGACCTTGCAACCAATAAGGAACCAGTAACAGGGATGGTTAGACCAGGCGTCAGATTCTATCAGGCGTCTGACTACCCGTAACGATTGCCATAGATGTTCTTATGACAACCGGGACAGACGGCTTAACGTGCTCTCCGAGCCACGAAGCGATGGCATCGAAAACTTTACATAACTTACTAGATAAGTCATTGGTGCAGGGCCGAGGATCGAACCCGGTGCCGTAAGATTGTGAAGGGCTCATGCTACCGCTCGGCCACCATCATTCTACACACTTCTTATGATTATCTCTGTGAAAACTTCATTCATAAAAGTTTGTTAAGATTTAGTTTAAAATTTACGTGATATAGCGGCGTAAAACAGACTAGGTATCTTCAGTTAAAAGAAAACTTTTTCATCATGTTTATTTTTAAATTTAATTTACGTAGGCATAGTATTTTAAGTAATTCATTCAAATCACACAAGTCCTTGTGAGTTTTTGATTCATAGTTCAATATACTAATTTAACTCATTATGTGGTACATAATTATACAGGAACTTGAAAGAACAAAAAAAATATAAAAAACTACAGCTAGAAACATTATTTACAAAATTTACAACATAAATACGCCATCCAACTCACCACCGCGTGGTAAGGTTCCCAGAATACTGGCAGAATACTGTTATATCAGTTCAAAGACTTGAAGTTGAAATGAAATTATATTTATTTATTCGAAAGACGGTTAGGTATACTCGGCAAATGTGCGAGTGCGAGTTGCGTGGTGATTTATAATTTCCCATTAAATATGACGAACTTTTTAATTTGAGGGTTGTCATTTAGGGGATGTACTAAATTTTAATTCTTGTAACCTTTAAAATAACGTTGACAGAGAAAGATAAATCTGAAAATGATAACAAGTTAGCTTTACACTCTGTGGCTGTATGTACATAATATACCTACTAGCGGCTCGCCCCGGCTTTGCACGGTAGAATATTTTAGGTAATTTTTTTACACCTTAGGTTACATTATTGGAGTTTTAGGAAGGATTACTATGTATTTTGAAAATATAATATAGTCTATGTCACCCGGGGATAGTGTAGCTTTCCAACAGTGAAAGAATTTTTCAAATCGGTTCAGTAGTTTTTTAGCCTATTCAATGCAGACAAACAAACAAACAATCAAATCTTTCCTCTTTATAATATTGTTATAGATAACGTGCTTAGTCCCAGAACTTTGCTCACAGAAACTTATAGATTACTCAGCAGTTTTCTGTCTTAATCTTATACGTAATTACCTACGTAGGGTAGGAACGGAAAAACAAAAAAAAATTAAAAAAAAGAATAATAAACAATAATAATAATCATCATCATAAAAGTAACGTGGAGTTTTGGCGGGAACGCGGAAAAGTTCACGTCGTTGCATTGTATTATTTTTCAAAACTCGTGCTTTTTCCAGTGTTAATGATTAAAATCGGTGGCGTTTTACGCATTAAGTGCTGAATTACGAGCATGAGTGTGGGCAAGTGATATAATGTGGTGAAACGTGTTTTTCGTGTTGCTTCCAAAATTCCATAGAAGCTTCTAGTAAAGTTGCCACCACTTTACTAGGGCATGACTTAGACTGGACTGAGACTACCTGACTTAGACTGGACTATGACTACGCAGACTGTGACTAAGACTTGACTTTACGTGAAATATTCTATCATTATGAAAAATTACAATACTTGACACTGGCTAAATACACTATGTGTGGAGCCAAAATATAAGAGAAAAAAAAAGTAACGTGCAAAACTCTCTTACCTACATTTACATTAGTATATTGACAAGTCGGCAACCCTGTTTTGAATATAGTGTTGCGTGCGGACCGACAATGCATACCATATGATTTATATGGGGTGAAAAACACCGTAACTTTTTCTTGGCTTTTTATGAAGTTGCTATCACTGATTTTATGTCATGTTTTCTTTGTTTATTTATTAGTGCAGGTTCGGGATCCATTATTATATATTTTTTATTAGAGCTATTATGCGAAAGAGAGAGAATAGCTAAGTTGTGCAGGAATAAGATGAATGATGAACCTTATATTATTCTGTGAAGCTGCTTTATTTTCCCTAAAGTATTTTTGCGTCATTTAAATAGTAATCATACGCAAATTTCTAACGAAAAAGAGCTGTATTCGAAACGGTAATTAGGTACAATGAAATACATATGAAACATATTGTAGCAAATATCTTTTGTCATATTCTTATTTACACAACGTCAGTCTTTTCAAATTTCTATGACATTGAAATTTCTGTAAGGGTCTACAAATATTTAAATCGACGGCACCATGACACCGCCGAGTATAGGTACTGGTATAACATTAGAGTATAGACTAAAGCGTAGAGAGAACTTGATTGTGTCAAGAGTATCATTGACTCGAGTCGAAAACAATGGTACGGTGCTTATCGCAAGCGTAGCTAATTACTATATGTTTGTTCCTTTCCATCGCCACTGACGTAGTGATACGTGTGAGCAGTACTAATATAATATCGTTTTGATGATCTCTCTATGCTTTAGTACTCTAAGGGTATAACTATATTAGCTGTCAGACATGCTGAAGGGTACGAACGCATAATGGTTATATACTATAGAGCTATCTCTCTAAGCATAAGTTTAAATTTAAAAGTGTAAAGACCTATTCATTTCTGCAAGCAACCGTGTTCTTGTCTCAACCACAACCAACGTCTTAGAGAGTTATGATTTAACTTAGCGCAATAAACACTCATACTGTCCTCAGACATGAGATATGAATATAACAAAGGCTGTACTGTATTCTGAGAAATATGAATAAAGAGATGGCTTGAACACTTCGACTTAGTTCCATATACTAAAGTAAAAATGTATAATAATAGAGATTGGGTTAGAATAGTGAATAGTGTTTATGTGAACGGTCAAATAAGACTTTGAAATCAATTTTATTTCTACTGAATGATTAAAAATGTACCAATGTACCAGTACCAGGTAAAAAATGTACAAGTGGGACCGTGTTTCGGACACGCTACACCCCCCGGCTAGCATGCGCACTGCGATAAAGTTTTCCCGACACTTTTTCTCGTGAGATGGCGTGACGAGAAAGTGAGGATGTGGTCTACGGAATTACAACGCTCTTTTGGTCGGAGATTGTAGCGAATACAATCAATCCAGTTTGGTTTGCTAACGAATGCTTGCCTCGCCAATAAAACGTTCACAGTGAAAAACCGCAAACGAATGTTCGCCGAACACTGTAATGGTCCGGGTGATCTGCCTTTGTAAAGTCATATTGTCTCACAAAACGCACGAGTCAACTCCCCCGCAATAAAGGCTGCCATTGTCCCCCACAGATAAGCAATGATAAAACAAAAGCTCAACTTCGCCTCCTTTCAGGCGATCTGCATAAAGAGCACAGTAAAAAGGGATACATGTCGATGTTTGTGGTATGTATAGGACCGGTGATTTTCGTGTGGGATAAGGAAGAGGGGACAGATATTTGTTAGATGTGGTGGAAATCAATTGCTATTGTCGAGCAGAAACGACTAAGGGGCACTCCCAATACTCCTATAAGTGCAACAGTTTCGAAGCACCTATATTATTTCTAACTCAATGGCGTACCTTGGAAGAGACCTATGTCCAGCAGTATGTTAATCACACAGGCCGTTAATGATGATGATAATAATTATTCCTAAAAAGGCACCGGTGTACAATAATGCATCGGAGCTCTTTTGGTAATAAAACAGAAATTCAATAGCGTGACCTCGCGGATGTTCAAAATGATACAAGTATCACTTTAAAAACTACGGCTACTTTTCATCCCGAAAACGGGAAGGGTTTTTGTAGGAAAGTGCGGGGCGCTGCTAGTAAATCATAAATCTTTAGAGCACAAACATACTGGTGTTGAACACATCTTAACAAAGACATTTTACTATCTCAGAATTTACAATATCTTTAGTTGACACAGCCTTAAGTCGTCAAGTGAAGCCGTTTGGGGTCTAGCTAAAGGCATCAGTCTTGTGGCCAACTTAATCCTAGGCTTTGTCTGGGTCTGGGATAACGTTTTCGGACACTGGCCTTCACTGGACTTCAGACCGAGCTATCGTGATTTGTTATTGAAATTCTAATATAGATATTTTATTATTTTAAAGAGCTAAGAAGGTAAAAGGTATCTAACTTGGAATAGCGAGTATTTTATACTGCGCCGACAACATATGTACAAGACAAAAACAAGGCGAGGTGTTTAAAAGTGAGAATGGGCTTACACACCATATGCACCTATAGTAAAAAATTGTACCTATTGTAGTCTAAAATGCTAACGGTAAATAGGACACATTTCTTAATTTTTAAAATCAGTAAAGCATTAAGCAAAAAAGTTTGGAGAGAAAGACGCTTTTAGCTTAAAAACACCTCACGATTTTTCTTACAAACCACTCGATCTAGGCTAATAATAACTAAAAGAACAAAACACGACCTCATTCTCAGTCTGATACTTCATTTTTCGTTACACTTTTTACCTTTTTTCGCTTCGCTCGCTCGCTCTCGTACATTGAAACGCGTACATAACAAGTTTCCCGTGATACAAGCGAAACCACAGCTGTTCCCAAGTTTTGTTTCGAGCAGCGATTTTTTATCAAAATACTTGTAATGTACGGGCTTCATCTCTGAGGAGTTCGTTGCAAACGCGAGTTCGGAACTGTTGAGGGACGTGTTTATTTGTCACTACTTATTGTTCTTTTGGGCGGGCTTTATGCTTATTATTATTGTTGTTTCATACAACAAGTCAAATGATTCCAACGAAATAAGCCCTGAGGATTTCAATGCATGTTTTTATGACACATACTCAAACATCCCCATCGACAGCCTGAAGACGTCTACTGCTGAGCATAAGCCTCCGCCATATAAGCTAAAACGCCACTTTGGTTGGACGCTTATCATAGGGGTTTGCCATAATCACCACGCTAAACGTCAGGCGTTTACTTTGGTTTTTTTTTTTTAATTAAATATGTGTGGGGCATGTCACGCAGCGCCATCTAGCCCCAAACTAAGCATAGCTTGTACTATGGGAACCAGATAACTGATACAATACTTAGATACTTTTTTGTTTGTAAATACATACATAGAATACAATATAACACCCAGACACAGAACAAACATCGATGTTCATCACACAAATGTTTGTTCTGGGTAGGAATCGAACCTACAACCTTTGGTTGGACGCTTATCATAGGAGTTTGCCATAATCACCACGCTAAACGTCAGGCGTTTACTTTGGTTGGACGCTTATCATAGGGGTTTGCCATAATCACCACGCTAAACGTCAGGCGTTTACTTTGGTTGGACGCTTATCATAGGGTTTGCCATAATCACCACGCTAAACGTCAGGCGTTTTGGTGTCTGCAGAATTTAATGTACCGAGGAGAATGCTGCTGCACATCCCCTGGATATTCCCAGAGCCAGTTCTTACAGGACCCACGGGAAGATATGGGGTGGTCCTATTCTTCCGCTGGGACTATACGGCTAATATGATGAAAAGGAGGACAAATTTCAAAACACTTGAAATCTATGTAGATCTATACATATATTTCCACAAAACCAATCTTCAGAATTAATATTGATATTATTAATTCTGATCTTCAATCTTCAATGATATTTTTGCAAAAATGTACCTAAGGCTCACATAGGCGACATAGCTAAAACAGTATAGCATAGCATGTGAACATGCGCACATCTTGAACTGAACGGTATCGTTGTACCTACGGCCGTAGCGGCACCTTACCACAGCAAACATTTTTCCTTGTTTCCCGTCCATAAAATACAGCCGCACTTCGGCGTCCAAAGTGGAGTTGCTGACTCTGCCACACAATGTTTTTAGCAGTCATCTTATTTTGTTCGTATCGCGCATTCTCATTACGTTCGCTGTGTCACTGCATGAAATGCTTGCAGTACGAAATCTATACGTCCACAAAAATTGTGTGTCTAAGTACGTAATAAATTCTACTGATGACGTGACGTACATGTCAAAAGTAGATAAGTAACTGATGGACTCGAAACGATCTACCTACATGAGACTACAATTTCTGAAACAGATATTGTGGGCAAAGTCAGCCATCCATCTCTCTTTGTCATAATTTGATAGAAAACACAAAATGCAGACCGTCGAGTGACCGTATCAAATCAGCTATGAACAGGGTAGACAGACACTAGGCATACTGATTTAATAGGACAGAACCACCTACAACATCTATTTAGGTGCAAAGTAGATATTACAAAGTAAACCTGGACACGTATGCCACGTAAGCACCGAGTAATTTGAGCTGGGTACCGAGTAAATAGCAACCCACACTAGAAAGCTCCATGTGTAGAAAGGTCCTTATGAGACCTCGCCGGTTTTAGCTTTGTGACTGATGTTAATGAAATGAAAAAGTTATGAGAGACCTATTTAAGTTTTGTCGTGGGGACTAACCATATGATGAAAAAAATCAGTACAATATATAAAAGATTTGTCTGCCTTATTGTCAGTACAAAATCCAGATCTACTCCATCCAGCCCTCTAAAAAAAGTTCATAATTGTTGGAAATTATTCCATGAAGGTAAGTAAGGAAGGTCTTGGAGCAATCTGTAACCCTTAAAAACATTGAAACAGTGAGACATAACGCAGCTGGGAATATAAAACAGGTAAATAACATAACGAATATAAATAATCGTACATTAGATTTGATAATGACGACGTTATTGGCGAGTGACGTGGAGGTTCTGATTTCTGACGAGCCATTAGTTAAATTGACGTGCAATGGAGGGTTCCATTATGTGTTAAAGTGAGTTTGCATCGGAATGCGGGGGGTCTTTGCGGTCGGAACAGCAACAAGATTTGCTGGACGGCGTGGATAATTACTGTCAGAGTAGATGGAATTTTGCTAAAACTAATTTTTATTTATTATATAATAACTTTGAGTCACTGGACTGGGATGCATTATATGAAATCACAGATCCAGACGCCGCTTTGAATTATTTTTATGAAACTGTGAACGCAGCTATAAGTGAATGTACACCTAAAAAAATTAAATATAACAAATTTAAAAAGAATAGGTATGCATATCCTGATTGGTTTACTTCGGATTTAATACACGATATAAGCAAAAATGGAGATATCACAAAATATTTAAAGCCACGGGTTTACAGAGTGATTACGAAACGTTTTCTCAGTATCGGTCTTTAGTTAAAAATAAACTCGTTACTACTTACGAAGCTTATCAGTGTAGAATACAACAGAACATCAAAAATGATCCAAAATCGTTCTGGAATTATATTAGGAGTAAACAATCGAAACGCAACAAAACTAGTATTGAAAAGGATGGAGTAGTTTTGAGGGAGCATGAGTGCGCGGAGTGTTTTGCTCTATTTCCATTCGGTATAGAGCACGCAGCGGCCGACACTGGACCCGGCGGGGGCGGGGCGCGCAGCAGGCGCGAGCGCGAGCGCGGCGCGCGTGCACGTCGGTCAGCTCGACGCGCGTGACCTGCGCGCTGCTCTCCCCCGGCTCCAGCCAAAGCACTCGGTGGGACCGGACGGTATACCACCCTATATTGTCAAGGATTGCCGGGCGGTGTTCGAAAATCCCTTATTGCACGTTTTTAATGTGTGCCTAAAAGAAGGCCACTACCCGAATCGCTGGAAAATCACCCGGGTTATACCGGTGCCTAAAGGAGGTCCCAGCAAAGACATCAGTGGGTACCGGCCAGTTGCAGTTTTGTCGGCGTTCGCCAAGGTATTTGAAGCCGCGTCGCACAAAAGTATTTACACGCAAGTCAGCTCGTAGCTCACTGACGCTCAGCACGGCTTCCGGCCAGGTCGAAGTACGGGGAGTAATCTGCTGTCGTACATGACGTACCTGGCGCCGGCCATCGACGCTGGGGGGCAGGTGGACTCCGCGTACTTTGACTTCCGGAAAGCATTTGATACAGTGGACATTTGATAGAGTGGTTTTACTAGGTGGTAGGACTTTTCTGCAAAGTTCGTCTAGGTAGGTACCACCGCTATGCCAGTTATTCTGCCGCCAAGCAGTAGTGTGCAAGCACTACTGTGTTCCGGTTTGAAGGGCATTGTAGCTAGTAAAATTACTGGGCAAATGAGACTTTATGATCTGATCATTCAGTCTAGTAATCTGATTACTAGACTGTGTGATGTCTCAGGATGACGTGTGCAGTGCAGTGTCACGCGAAACTTTATTGTTTTAAAGTTCCGAGTGACACTGCAACTGTTATGGGCGGCCGTGTTGCTTAACACCAGGTGAACGACTAGCTCGTCACATCATTATATCGCATAAAAAAAATAAAAAAATAAAAATACAGTGGACAATGACGTGCTCCTGTCAAAGTTTGCTGTACTAGGATTCACGCCACATTTATTAAAATTTTTCGCGAGTTACCTTGGTGATCGCCGACAATACGTGGAGTATGCCGGATATGAATCCGAACCATACTTTACGTTTTCGGGCATTAGTCAGGGTAGCAATTTGGGTCCATTAGAATTTATTTTAATGATTAATGATCTTCCTGCAGTGGTTCGCGAGGCGAGGTGTCTGCTGTTTGCAGATGACCTCAAGGTGTATCTGTCAATAGTGGAGGCTTCAGACTGTGGGCGACTGCAGGTGGATATTGGTCGAATCGTGGAGTGGAGTAACACCAACAAACTTTATTTTAATGCAGCTAAGTGCGGAGTGATGACTTATAGTCGTGCGCTAGCTCTACGGCACTATCGGTATGAGATGGAAGGAGCGCTGATACTGCGCTTTACTTCTGTCCGGGACTTAGGCGTGGAAATGGTACCGGAGGTAACGTTTCGTAAGCACATTATTGACATCTGTGGTAAATCTTTCAGAAATTTAGGCTTTATTATACGAAATTGCAAAGACTTTCAAAACACGTTGGCGGTAAAAAATTTGTACAACTCACTGGTTCGAAATCGTCTAGAAACGACAGCAGCTATATGGAATCCCCACGAGGCTAAGTATAGTCTCATGGTGGAAAGAATCCAAAATAAATTTACACGGTTTTTATATTTAAAAGAGTACGGGGTCTATCCGTTCTACCCGCTGATGTACCCGAGCTTGTTTGTAATAGGCATGGTCGGGTACAGTCGGCTGGCGGTGCGGAGAGACCTCGCGCTCGTGAAGTATGTGTGGCGCGTGCTGCGCGGGGAGGTGCACCACCCGGAGGTGCTGGCGGCGCTGCGGCTATGCGCGCCCGGGGGGTGCGTGGGCGCGCGCCGCCGCCCCGCCACACTCGCCGTGCTCACACCTCGGACGAACCTTCTTAAATACTCTCCATTGTCACGCGCCATACGCTGGATTAATTTGATATCCGAGGGAGTGGACATTTTTAACTGCAGCCTGTCGAACTTCATGGAAGTAGCTTTAAGGTATATAGAAAACAATAGTATATCTTAACTATAAATACCTATCGCATCCGTATATTTATTATAAGTTGTAACATCGCATTGGAAATTCTGTAATGGTGCTACAATTCTGTTTACGAATAAATAAATAAATAAATAAATAAATAAACCAAACCTACAGAACTCTAAAAACACACCATATTTGCAAAAAAAGATCACTAGATCAACTTAATAAAACAAAAAATTGGCATGAGTTTTTATTTCCATAAGTACCAACCAGGCACTTTTATCAGACCCAACAAGAGTGCGGCTTTGGCACCTTACTTACAAACACTAAGATATAAAAAGATGAGCCACTTACAAATGTAGGTACTTGCTTAAATAAACCATCGCTTGGCCAATTCATGTTCCTGCTAAGAGGCCCCAGGTTTATAGTGCAAAGGCAGCAAGCACTTTTCATCATGCATCAACGCCCCTTACTTGCAAATGCAAAGTATAAAAAGGAAATAATTCTAGAGGTACTCCTTGAATAAAAATACGATTTTCGCGGCCTCATCGTCCGTGCCGGGTTTATTCTCTACATAATTCGCAGTTTACTGTCCAGGGTCCTGGAATTACATTAGAAAATCCCACAAAAGGAGGGCGTATCCTGCAACTCGGGAGGCTAATAAACAAGTTACGAGCATACGGTGTTCTCTCGTATAAACCGCTCATGGGTAAGCTGATTAAACTTGTTTTGGGATCACTGGAGCAATTCTTGTACATCAGAAGTGAGATAGGTGGAATATACTTTTGACTCAATTGCGAGATGTATTCGCAGCACTGTTGTTGTAATCTCTTAACAAACACCTCATCTCGTGACAATAGTTTATTACTCCTAGTTTAGTAAGGATGCAAGCGAAGAGATGTCAAACAGGGAGCATAAGATTTTTGAAATGGAAGATGGGTTAATGTATGCCAAAGTACACGGGGGTTCAAGAGTAACACCGAGTATCCGTGGACCCCCGGGGTTCCAAATGTAATAGAGAGTATCCATGAACCCCGTGTCCAAATAGGGTGGGGTTCAAGTGGAAAGAATGCAACTACGTAGCCACGTTTGTAAGTGCACTTTAAGCCGTCGCACCGGTCTCCATTGTCGTTGGACAACTGTCGTTAAATCATGTCGGCACGCTTACCTTGCTAATCTAGTTGACCACTTGTCCATACAAGACAACAAGGAATGATAAATTATTATGCAGCTATACAATTAATTTGTAGTTATTATGATTGAAGGCGCAGAGAGGGCAGCAAGAACATCAATGCCTTCTCTAATTCAGCTGGGTTAGTAAACAATAAGGTAGAATACAATCGTGGAGTAACTCGCACAGAGTTTCAGAGTATTGTTCAAATGCATAGCCTTAATGATTCAGAGGGTTCCGGTTATATTTATTTCATAATGACATTTCATTCGCAGCTTAGGATAAATAAAATATATTATTGATTACAAAATTCGTTTATTTATAGGAACATTTTTACAAGACGACTAGCAAATATAACGACAACTTTGGTAACATGCCAACCGTCTTACTAATGTAATGTTAATAACATTTTGTCATTCAAACATTGTGGACGACTAATGATTACATATAAGACGGTCGTCACGTATAATTTTATAGTAAAAAAGTTACAATAGTTATTTGTTATACTAGGCTGCAAAGTTGGTTTTTGGCGCGAGTACTTGAATTGAAACCTGAGCAAGCGAAGGATTCTAGGATTAAACCACGAGCGTAGCGAGTGGTTCAAATGAAGAATCCTGAGCGTAGCGAAGGTTTCAAAGGTACAAGACGCAGAAAAACTTTGCTGCCGAGTGCAACACACAACTTTTCACCTCACTACAGCGAAGAAAATGTAAGAAAAACAGCTAAAAGACTAAGAAAAGATTAGTTTTTAGCTTATTAATTTAGTTATGGGTGGTGGTAACGCTTGACATCAGGTAAACGACTAGCTCGTCACGTGATTCATGGAAAATTAAAGAAAAAGTGTTTTTCATGCATTTCCCATGCAGTCGCCGTGCTTGATAGCGTATTGGTTTTATACTCTTAGGTGCTGGACAGTGCGATTATTCTAAAAATGAGGTTGGTGAACGAGAAAAAGATGGTATCTTTTAGGAGGTAGTCTGTGGTATTAATGAGTTTTCAGTGGACTGGCGATATCAAGAAGGTTAAATTCGGGCAGATCTGTGATTAAATCCTCAATTCTTGACGAGAAAATTATTGAATAGAAACGTTCGAATTTTAAAAACACTTTCCACGCTAGCGAGCAAAATGCGTTTTTGCGCCCAGATTTTGAATGACAAAGAGAACCTTTCCGAGCTAGTGAGGTGAAAAATTCTTTTATTTATAGGAACATTTTTATAAGACGACTAACAAATATAACGACAACTTTGGTAACATGCCAACAGTCTTACTAATGTAATCTTAATAACATTTTGTCATTCAACCATTGTGGAAGACTACTGATAACATATATATATATATATGAGACGTCACGTACAATTTATAATAGAAAAATATCTTCTAGCTAACGCTTAGCAGGTACTATTTGGTGACCACTTTTAATCACAATCTGTGTCTTTTAGCCAAACATATTTCCTCAATAATTTAGAAAGACTCTGTATATTTTCTTCTTAAATTTTCCAGCAGGCTGCTCTGTTAAGCCATTACGAGCGTATTTTCCTACAAACGGGGCAAAGAAAGCGTATGATTAAGTTATTTTAAGCAGCTCAGTATCCTCTTGGCAAAATTGAACTAATGCATACTTCATTATTCTTTTATATCTCGGGTCTCGGTCTCTGTTGATCCCTGTGTTTTTACGTGAAAGCTCTAATGAAATTTTCACATACCTGCTAAGTCATTTTTACCCATTTAGCTGTTCGGTAGAACTCAGTGTCATGCGCTTAGAGAAGCCAAGTTACCAGACAATAGGGCTATTAGCTTTCTTCTGTTGTATTGTCTCTTAACATCAAGTGAATTGGAAACGTAACCCATACAAATAATGCTTAAATCGTGTCAGAATGTTAAAGCTAGCCCTTCAACTAAGCTCAATACAGTTGGCAACAAGAACAGAACTGCTAAAAAACTGAATTGTAATCAAAGTTAACCCACACAAAACTCAACGATCACTTTTCCAAGTTATTCCATTAAGTCATTAAGCAAAAGAAGCGAAAAAGCGCATTTACCTACTAAAACGATAGAGAAAGCGAATGATTATCCAGCATCTCTCCGTTTCGAGTTTGTAAAGGAGCGCGCAATAAAACTCAAATCCGCTAATGGAGCTGGTTGGCTGCTTTGCTGGTGGGGCCACTAAGTTGGTTTTACAGACCTATTGTAGCATTATTCAGTACGTGTACTTTTTACGTGTGGTCATATTATTATAAAGATAAAGATAAATTGATTTATACAAAACTATTAATACAGAGTACCTAACATTTAGTAAATAACATTTTCATAGCTTATAAAGTGCGCACGTAGTCCAGCACCAGGCGTGGTAATTAGCCAATTTACCAGGTAGATATAGGTGCATGGAATTCATCATTCATCATTTAAAGAAAACAACAAATTGGTCTTGTATCTTAACCACCATATTCCCAAATTCCCCTCTTGGACTCTCCTACTATAATGATTTGTGCGCCCCCCCCTTAAGAAATTTCTTCATCCGCGCCTGTTGTTACCAGAGTATGCCGTCAGGTTTAACGGCAAATGAAATTCAGATGCAAACATTTTTCCCTGGTCGCTTTGTAATTTATGAATAAAGTGGCTGGAGCTCTGCAGTCTCATCGGTGTGAACACATTTCCCGGAATACAATACTAAAAGTACCAAGATTTGTTAAAAATTGCGTTTTCGTTGCACACAAATAGTTTTGAGCCTCTAGAGGCAACAAAATAAAATGTCACCACAGTCTTTCGCACTATTTATCAGATAGAATTTTTCTGCACCTCTACGTAAGGTCGTAGTTTGAAAATGTACTATTCAGATACTACCTGATAGAATATTCTGATAGGTGAACGTAGTTTATTTCTTAATCCCTTTCAGACAAAGTACAAAGTCTGGCAGATCGTTCAACTCACATTACCTACATTTCCTTACCGGTATCGGTGAAGAGACTGAAAAGTAATTACTATTCTGTCTCTTTTAGACAACGGCAAACGTCGCTCGTGACGTAAAATAACTTTATAAAACGCGCTATTTAGTAACACGCCAGCCGATCGCGATTAATTTTAAGATTTTCTAACTTCGTGGCCCCAAACCTGTAAAAGCCTATTTTATGGAGCGTATATACGCAACGACTCAAGGTAATTCATTACCTACTTTCCGATGCTCTGGTCATCACTAATGCAGAGGATAACATATGACCTAGGGCATTGGGGTTTAGCTTACATTATCTGAATTAACATCGCCAACCTACGTGATTCTTTTTCGAAATGTATAAAAAATGAAATACGTTTGGATTGAGTATGCTATTATACCTACATTATACAGCATTTATGATAAATATATAGGTACTAGGTACATTCAAGGTTAATTTTCGTGATCGTATCCAGGGAACAGGCAGCAGCCCGGAGGGCAGTTTTCTCCTCGTTCTGTATTATAGGTAATCTACTGTGATCACTGTTGTAGTATTACTTATGTAACATTTTTATAAATCCATTCTATTATGCTAGATCCAACAATAGAGAAATAATTGCTGCAGAATGATACTGCCCTCGTTGCATCAGTACGTAAGGTATCTACAAATAGACCTAAACGAGTAAAAGTTTTTAAGGACATTAAATCTGACCCTGAATCTAACTTATTTTTTTCTGACATTCCATTATGAGATGATTTCATACCATTTAGAGTTCTTACTATCACACTTTTGCGATATCGTAGAAATGTAGTACAATTCCTCGCCGTCACCACTCGCACCAGCAACGTCAGCGTCTAAAGTGACCTTGCTCACTGCACCAGAAACACATAACATTTTTAGCTGGACACCTACCGCCGTCACAACGAAATTAGAGATGTGACTAATATAATCGTAATAGGTACAGAGAGCCTAATATGAGCAATGTATATTCATAATAGGTATATGAATCAACAGTATTATATTATTTAATATTAGTCAAATATCATATTGGTAGTGTCGCGCGGGAGAGAAAATCAGTGAGCGATACTGACTGATACGTACGTTATGCGCGTTGCGGGGAGTCGGCGGCGCGGCATTCCACCCCGTCGTCGCCGCCCAAGACACGTCTTGAGCGATCCGGATGATCCTATAGCAGCCGTTGTGTCGGCTGCGCTAGGATCACCGGATCAGTCTAGCCCTCCTGGCTCAGGTACCGCTTTCGGCACCGGTATAGGTTACCAGCGTAACACAATCAGACACCGACCCCGCCGGCGAGGTCGACGTACCCCCCGTAGGTTAGCTAGAACGGTCGCGACTTTCCATAGGGTCCACTCTTCCAGTGGACGTAGCCTTCTCGATCCTCTTATCCCGGCAACGGCCCAAGCCGAGGCTCGCACCCCAGGGGTGCCCTTGTGCTAGTTGTCTCCCACTTTTAACGGTTGGGCGCCTTAAGCGCCTGCCCTCCTGCCCGGTGACGCTGTAAAGGTCGGTAGAGACCAACAGCATTAGCCCGTTCAAAAAAAAAAAAAAAAAAAAAAACGGCGGCGCGGCACCACGGTGACGCGACGTTGCCGCTCCGATAGCCTATTATTTGATATTAGATATTAGGCAGTATTCGTCGAAGGCGTGCCTCGCAGCTCCCAGGATCGCTGCGTTGCCAGTCCGTGCCGTGCGTACCGAGCGGCTTTGCCGTTATTGTTTCTATTTGTCTTTAGATACATAACACGTTAGTGTTTAGTATACTTTCTAGTTTGTTCTGCTATTTCCATCGATAGTCGCTAAATATTCATTATGTTTGGCGCCACGTATCATAGATAGATAGATATATAGATAAAACTCTTTATTGAAACACCACATTACAGGAACAATATTGACAATCACAAAAACTTAAAACTAAGTGTCACAATGGGCGGTCTTACCTTGTTAAAATGTTAAAATTAATATTGTAAGGTAATGATTGATAAATAGTTAGAATTATACAATACTAGGCTATGATAAATAGGTTCACTAATATTAGACTAATATATTATAATAGGTATGATAACATAATACCATTAAAGCGATATATTCAATAATATGATTATGAAAAAGTGACCCTAATACACCATCTCTACAACGAATACTAGCACACGTGGGGCATGGTTTTCTAGCCGGTAACATGTTATCAGCGGGGCACGCCAGAGCAGCTGCGCACGCATAGCTCGCGCCGCGCGCGCGCCCGGCGCCACGCTACCGCCAGCTACCGGCGGGCGAACCTCCGCTCCAGCTTCCTCGCGAGCTCACAGCGTCTACGATAAGCCCTGTCGTCTCTTGAAGAAAGTGATAGGTTCTATGTTTCAGCGCTTTTTTAGCGCCATCTAATAGCGACTATCAAAAAATTGTGGCGCTGAGTTTGAGATGATTATTCATGCAACTTTAGCGACCTGGCGGTGAGTATGTGGAGATCGCTAATAAAACGCTGTTTGATGTATACCCGTAGAATCGGTGAAAGGGAATCCTTTATTAAAAAGAAATGCCTATATTTATACAAAACTTATTCTAAGGTTGTCCAATAGGAGTGAAATAAGAAATTATAATTAGCAAATTACTCCAATTAATTCGCGTGATCACTTGGCCAATCACGCAACGTTCTGATGCGCACGATGTTGATGTGTTATTATTCTCGTCGGTCTTGCTGTCTCGTTCCCTCCTAGGACAGGTGAGCATTGCGCACTATCTCTCATTAATATAGGTGGCATCGTACTTGCTCTTTCATAACGCCGGAAGTAATGAGGTGTACGGACGTCTCCGCACCAGGTGTTCTTAGTGATGCTGGATGCTGTAGTGGCTTGCTGTGATGATACCGGTGATGGTGCTCGGTTCTGTGGTGAAGTGCTGGTGATGTGGTGATGAAACCGCTCTTTTCAGAGCGAATATTTGTTCCGTTTGAGACCGCCCTTTTCAGGGTGACATCTTAGTTTCAGTGACAGTAATCTTCATTGTTTCATAGTGACGAAAAGCAAATGGATTCAAGCTCCAATAAATGATGAATAAATGGTGTCTTCTTGTTTCCTTTCTTCTCCTGGTAATCCTGGTATTCCTGGTAAGCCTGGTATTCCTGGTATTCCTGGTAATCCTTGTAAATGGTGTTGAGGTATGGTTTGCAGCAGGTAACTGGTATCTTTGGTGTGCGACGCAGGCGCTACACAACCACCATGGAATTAAGAAAATGTTCCTATTCTATGGAAAATAGAATATATCTGTAGTGGATGATTTTTTGGGAACTTCTTTTATTAATAAAAAACACATCTGAGCAACGTACTGAGAACTTTATTCGAGTAGCAGGAATAAATTTATTCCATTTATTACTATTATTTTATTATGCAGATTTGACGTACAGTTAAAAATAATTTATATTTGTAACATTTGTTGTTTGTTGTTGGGTGGGAGAATTTTATTTTCTAATTATGGCAACTCGGGGCCCCCAAAATGAAATCTCAATCTGACTCATCCTAATTCTGTGGACTCATCACATCAAACGTGTGTCAATCAAATTAAGTAAAAAAATACAAAGAATAAAAAGTAAAAAAGACTTGTTACTTGCTACCAAATTACAAAAATCAGAATTTTTCTAGATATTGACAGGAAACATATCGAAGTATGCCAAAGTTATGATTCATGCAATAACATCTCAACCCGTAAAATCAGAGAAAGGTAGACGATTTACAATAGACCAAAAAATATTATGCTTGTCATTGTATAAATCGGGGATCCCTAAAGCTTATAAACTCTTGAGCAAGATATGCGGTTTGCCCAAAAGAACCACTTTACTTAAATTCAACTAATTGAACTCCAACCTGGCTTAAATGAACAAGTTTCAACACAATTTGAAATAAAAGTTTCAAAAATGCTCACGTCCCACAAATTTTGCACTTTAATATTTGACTAAATAGCTATAGCTCCAGCGCTCCAACTTGACAAAAAAAATTACAAACTGCATGGATTTATCGACGATGGAAAAGTCGCAGTCCTGTGATAGCTGACCATGTCTTAGGCTGGGTTTTCTGAAGTTAAGGTAACCAATAGTTAAAAACTTTAACAAATTTTGACCATTGCTTAGAATTTGTTAGCATTTTTAACCATTGGCTTACCTTAACTAAAGATAAAAAAAACCACCTTATTCTTTTTGGTTCGTGGAGTTGTTAAAAAATATAAACAACCCATTGCTTATACATTCTGTAAAGGTACGATAAGTACAATAGATCTAAAAATCAACTCAAAGATCGCTCAAAGTAATTATTTCTAAGCTGCAAGATATCGGATTTCATATTTTAGCTACGGTATGCGATCAAGGCAAAACAAATCAAGCCGCCGTAAATGACCTCATTCATGAGACGAAACAAGATTACATGAGAAGGAATGATGAAATGCGTGGAGAGTAATTTGAAGTTAATGGCAAAAGAGTGAGTACGAGTACCTCTGTTTGATCCTCCTCATTTAATTAAATGTATTAGGGACAACTTGTTTATAAAAAAACTTGCGATACACTCAGAATGGTGTAACAAAAGTAGCCAAGTGGGACTATTTATTACTTCTTCGTAAAAGGAATCCAGTCTACAGCAGTTCTCGTCTCGTATCACAGAGCACTACTTTGAGCGGCTGCTTGCCTCCTGCATCCATCGGCTCCCCGCGGTTTTCATCAGATCGTCGGACCACCTAGTGGAGGGGCAGCCTACGCTTCGTCTTCCGGTTCGTGGTCGCCACTCGAGAACCTTAATTTTAATTATATCTACTATGTATTTACAGATGCAGGAAAACTTCCGAATCACCGCAAAGAAATGGATGATGTCCTTCTTTTGTTTGACAAATTGTTTGATTCACTAAATGGGAGTACAACCAGGGGAAAATACCGTGAGAAATCACCGTGGGAAAATATTCAGCACACCCGATACCCCCGGGCAGCACATCACAAATTATGGGGAGACAGTTTACCCGTCTTAATTTCAATGCAATATAATATGTCATGATGGAAAAAGCGCTTCAGTACCCACAATTCAGAACTGGTTTAAGACAATAAATGGATAAAAGGATTTAGATTATCTATAAACGAGTTGCGCCAAAACTTGATCACTTCCGTCATGCCGCGGATTTTTAATCAAGATTCAATAGAAAATTTCTTTAGTGCAATTCGTGCTCACGGTTTTCAGAATAACTCGCCAAATGTAGCGCAGTTTGAAGCGGCATACAAAACATTATGCTTAGATAACATTACTATAACCGTTCTACAAGTGCCAATTGTGAAAAGTACGATGGCGCTTGTTTGCAAAATTAAAAAAAGTTATCAACGCCATCCGCAACCAACAATGACGTCCACCACTTTGCCAGTTATTCTGCCGCCAAGCAGTAGTGTGCAAGCACTACTGCTGTTCCGGCTTGAAGGGCACTGTAGCTAGTGGAATTACTGGGCAAATGAGACTTATGAACTGATCTCACAGTCTAGAAATCTTGTATAGACTCAGGGTGACGTGCGCAGTGCGCAGTGTTACGCAAAACTTTAATTTAGAGTTCCGTGTGACATAGACGGCCGTGACGCTTAACATCAGACCTAGCTTATCAAGTCATTCGATTACCCAAAAAAAAGTTTAAAAAACTCATTAAAAAAATAAAATTCGATGAAAATTAAAACTGTACTGTTTTTAGCATTGATTTTCTCTGCTCCGTTCCACTTCGCGTGTATCAAGCTTTATCATTTTTTGTGTGTTTGTAACATACGAGTAGAGTATGAATATAAAATGTTTTTTCCTCACGTTGTATACGCTGGCTTCCACAGAAAAACTCTCTAATGACTCCAAAAACTAACCACCAATTTAACCCCAAAACATTCGTGACAATTCGCAATCTCCAGGCAATTCCTTGCCCCAGAAATTATAATTAAAAACTGAATAATTCCCATCAAGTTTGGCGTAATTAAGCCCGCTCTGCGTCGTGAAAACATTCCACGTTAATACTAAATGCTGTTTACATTCTCACTAGAGATGGGGTAAGCAGTGGTTTAGCCAGAGCTTGTATTTAGATACCCAGTCAAACGATCCAACTTATGCTGATTGGGAAAATAAAATGGAGGTACCTATGTTCGCCTCGGTGATAAACATAACAGTTTTATTTTTGCTTGCTATATTTTATGATGAATTTACTATTATTATACAATCACACCGTAAAGTCAATTCTGAACTCTGAGACAAAATATCTGTTGCAAGATGCAGGAAATGTATAAATTACAACTAATAAACATGAACAGCTCTCCGAATGAATAGCTCTATTCCATTTAGAATTTAGATTTTATTTGTACGCGACAAATTCTGATATGAATGTGGTTCACCAGAAGTTTATTCATTGCTGCCTCTCTGTCATTAATTAAAATATAGTATACAATATAGACTCAATCAGTACAAATAATGTAGTTGACCAAGGCTAGGGTAGGTATACAAAATGGAAAAGGTGAAAATCTGAAAAGATAACCTAATCATAACCCACCGGAAATCATTCTTTTTTTATATTTAGTATACACACCAGTACCGCTTGCTTAGCGTAATCAGATTTAATACTATACCAGAGAAAAAACTATAATAATGAGCGAGATTTGAAACCGCATCCATATCAGCTCCTTTCACGACGCCATGCTTCTCCGTGACAAGCTGACAAGTGATCTCATGTCTTTTCTTTTACCTTTCACAAACAACTGGTATTGGCAGCTCTGTCTGTCGAAAGATTTTGAGAATCACTTAAACCCATCCTCAACCGCATGGTCAAGGTACATCAACACAAAAATGTAACGATATCGATTTGGGAGGCGTTTTCTTTACAATTTCTCAATGGTTCTTGAAATAAAAATTAAAGATATCATCACATTATGAAAGTTTCTACTTAGAATAAGAGCCGTGTCGTGACATACACCATTAGTAAAATTTGTTCCTGCATAATATCTCCTCATTCCTCCAACATATTAATAAACATTAAACAGCCTCTTAATCTCCCAATATTTCCTAATTGAAGACGTCAGGTTAACATGAAACGGCACTTCAGTAAAGCCTTCGCTCCGCAGATTAAGAAGATTAAGAAAAATCTCATTAGTTAAGCTGCTTGAAATAATGCTGCCGCTGCTTTGAAGGCGCCTTTGTAGTGGCATTGTGGTTGGAAGTACCACCACTTATTTCCCAGTATAGATGTGGTCTCAACAATAGAACTGGAGGTATATTTTCCTCTCTCTTGTTCGTAATACTAGAATATAGTTTTTTTTGTCGTTAATGGCGAAACGCATAAAATAAAGTTCAAAATTGGGTCAAGCAGCTTTGACAGACTAAATTCAACACATTTCGAAAAAAATACCATCGATCAGGCTATTAACTCTATCAACTCTAAGATTTCTAAAAACAATTGTTCAACGCAATGCTCTACTAAATAAAATTCCCATTCTCAAAGCTAAACTGGGGCACGAAACCATTATCCAATTTCGTACGCTATACGAAACGATGCTTTTTTAAGGAATACGTTTTATACGATCGCAGAGAGCGTTGTTAGAATTTCGATCAACATATCTTCATGCATATTCAGTTAGTGGCAAACTGAATTCTGTGCATTTGATGTTCATTTCCAATTTAATCATCTCTAACATTGAATTAAACAAGGAGATATGTACTTATGCAAAGTGGAATTCGTAATTGTTATCATTTATTTCTTGATAACAGTGTTTTATAGGTTAATATATTTTAATTTTACTAGGTGGTAGGACTTTTCTGCAAAGTTCGTCTAGGTAGGTAGGTACCACCGCTTTGCCAGTTATTCTGCCGCCAAGCAGTAGTGTGCAAACACTACTGTGTTCCGGTTTGAAGGGCACTTTAGCTAGTGAAATTACTGCGCAAATGAGACTTATGAACTGATCTCACAGTCTAGAAATTTTTTTTTGACTGTGTGATGTCTCAGGATGACGTGCGCGGTGGGCAGTGTCACACGAAACTTTAATTTAGAGTTCCGAGTAGTACTGCAATCTATTATGGGCGGCCGTGACACTTATAACACCAGGCGCACGATTAGCTCGTCACGTCATTCGTTTACATAAAAAAAATATCTATATAGATTTTTTATCATCCTAAATCTTGTTACAAATTAGCTACAAGAATTACATACTATTTCTTAATAAGCACGTTAACGGCATAAGTACGTTATACATAAGAGCTTATAGTTTTATACGTTTACATAATAGTTCTGAGTGTATGTGTACAATGATCCTGCATTTTCAAAGCGTCGATATCCAATACACACAGCTATCTATTCTAGGGTGTGTTTCCTGGGTTTGAGGTTTCGATCAGTTCATGCTTGCTTGATGTATGCCTGGTCAACTAAATTCACCTTGAAACCTATAAATCCTATTATTCCGTATGGATTGACCTATATAAGGTCAGAAACCTTTTTTTAACAACATCAATAGCTAAATAGGTCAATCAATACGGAATAATAGGATTTATAGGTTTCCATCGAAACCCTATCAATATGTTATTTACCCGCACCCCGAGGTATTTGCCTTCCTAGAGATAAAAGCCCGTCTGTTTTATTAAAATCGATCCGCTCAAGTAGTTTCGAGACAAACAAACTTCCGTCTTTATTATTAGTTTACGACGCTTTAGATATGCTGGATCTGATTCTGGGGATATTTCTGTGGTAACCTTAACTACGGATCAAAAAAAAAACCTTAGTAAATTTTTCATCAATATTGGAATCGGACTCATTTAGAGTGGTCTGAATTTGACAATTGGCCTACATATGCCTATACAATAAAATGCACATAAGCCGTACGTTTAAAAGTTCCAGTACCTACAATCCAGGATTTAAGAAATTTGGACCTAATTCGAAAGGTTGGATGTCTGTCATTTCTGAACTAAGACACCGACGACTTTCAAATATTTATGGGACAACATTTAAAGTACCTCCTTTCTAACAAAAAAGAATGAATTAAATCGGTTTACGTGTTAATAAATTAAAATTAAGTACAGATTTTAATTGTAATCTGAAACACCAATTTCGAGTTTGGAAACACCAATTCTGTGACAAAGAATTTTCATTTTTTTTATGTGTTTAAATCGCGAGAATTTAAGAAATACTAAAGAATTTTCAACACTGAACCTGTGCTACGACGAGTTGGGGACGAAGGATATCAGACAAAAATCGCACAGCTGTAACAACAATTTTTTCTACTTCATCGCGATCACGAATCTCGTTCAAACCCACTAAAAGGTATGTCAGCTAGTAAAAAAACTCGATCGCAGATCGATCTCGTCACGATCATGTCTCGCCAGCGGCTATAGATCCCACAGGAAAACGACGAAATGAGTTCGCCAAGACGTGAAGGCATCATGTCATTCCACAAGATCAGGTGAGGTAGTGACACACTGAGTAAAATAAATATGTTTTGATTAATTGAAAAGCATAGCTTGAAGAAAAAGATAGTTCAACTACGACTGATGCCAGATCTGACTGATATGCTGAGTAATGTCTGTATTATCGAAGCTACGGTTCGGAGCTTTCTATTCTACATTGTGCCGGATTGCTTACACCTGTTGTGGGAAAGAGAACTTTTTTCAAACTCGTACTGTAATGGGCTTGTTATAATTATAGAATTTCGTCATTTTTGACACTACGTAATTTCGCTTAAATATGCTTGCTTAGTATGTACAATTTTTTGGTTTAATTTTTTTAAAATATTTTTATTTTATTATTTTTAAATACATTATCTAGTTTTGATTGCTAAAAATAGCCTATTTACAATAAAATTTTTGAGTTTTTTGAGTTTTTATAATTGGCCATTTCAATTGTAATGAGAGCGTCCGTTCATATTGCTTGTTACGCCGGTTTTTTATCTGCATCTGCATCTCGGCATCTCTTTTAATTATTTTTGTAAATGTATAACACTGCATCGCCATCTTAATTGAACCCTACCATCAGAGTAGGCACCCTTTCAAAGAAGGCTCATGATAAGGAGTTGAAATCGAGCCGCGCTAACTTTGACGGCTCCAGCTACCTACTAGGACTTGAACGATACTTTGCGTACTTTATGCATGACATCGCTGATGGCGGTGATAAGCTATATACATGTGTATTATGTAAGACTATGAAAGGATATATTAAACTGAAAATACGCCAATTATCGTGCTGCTCTAGATAAACTTTTAATTCTTTTTGTCTGACGTGCTACTTTTTAACTAAATGTCATCAGATTAAGGGATGACGTGGCCGAAAGTGACACCATAATTCAGGAAGATCCAATTCATATGGCCCACAGAGCCTTATAAATTGGGGTGTCATCATCATCATCATCATCAACAGCCTGAAGACGTCCACTGCTGAACATAGGCCTCCCCCAGAGCACGCCACCTTGAGCGGCTGCTCGCCTCCTGCATCCATCGGCTCCCCGCGGCTTTCACCAGGTCGTCGGTCCACCGAGTGGGGGGCCGGCCTACGCTGCGTCTTCCGGTTCGTGGTCGCCACTCGAGAACCTTTCTTCCCCATCGGTTGTCAGTTCTACGAGCGATGTGGCCTGCCCATTGCCACTTCAACTTACTAACTCTAAGAGCTATATCGGTCACTTTAGTTCTCCTGCGGATCTCCTCGTTCCGGAGCTTATCTCGCAGGGAAACACCGAGCATAGCTCGCTCCATAGCTCGCTGCGCGACTTTGAGCTTACTAATGAGGCCAACAGTAAGAGACCATGTCTCAGTTCCATAAGTCATCACTGGCAACACACACTGATTGAAAACTTTCGTTTTCAGGCTCTGCGGTATTTTGGACGAAAAGATAGGACGAAGCTTCCCGAACGCTGAATTGGGGTGTACTAAGTAGGAACTTAGATCTTTCATTCTCTCCACTGGTCATGTAGAATTGATGGGGAAATAATAAAGGAACCCTAAGAAAGGATTTTTAAATTCAACCTATTGCTCTGTTAAAAGGGGTGTGAAAGATTGTATGAAGAAAGAAACAAAAGGCTGGCACATATCTCGGCCAACGAATCAGCCTGGCTATTCAACGCCATCTTTCATCAGGGAATGTCGCCATCTTTTATGGTACGCTCCCCGCAGAAGGTGATCTAAATTCGTTTTATTTATAAGTAACCGTTTTTTATCGATTTTTATTTTGTTCATTATTTTGGATTTTCTTTTTTTAGTTATATGTACATAGTTGTTAAGTTAGGTCATTACGTCTATGTAAGTAGGTTAAATTAATAAACGATCATTAAAATAACATGAAAATAAAAATTGAAGGGGGGTCAGCTAGTTTTGTCATAGCCATCTGTATGTCACAATTACCTTTTTACTCGCAAAATATCAGTCCTATTTCAAAGTTGAAATCTTGTAGTCATACTACTATAAAGTGTTCTGTGGTCACTCCACGAAAATATTTTCTATCTTTTTGCCAAGAACTTTTTGAGCGTATAAAATGTAATATAAGTAGGTAGATATAAAATGAGTTTAGTTTAGAAAAAAAGGCAGTGGCCAATTTACACGAAATGTAGAATTTAAAGTTGCAATTCTCAATTCGGCATAATAATAAGTACATGTTAACAAATAGAAATTCAATTTATGCATAATTTCAAACAATCTAGCTACAACCGTATTATAAGAGCTGAATTCGACCAATTCCAATTTCAGTTTCCTAATTCTAATTCTCCATTTGGATATTCAACTTTCGTATGGACTGTCGCAAATAGAAAGCAACTTGGGTTATGATCGCGCTTTATGAGAGCAGAGAACTTTTAATTTTTAGGGGATATCGTAAGAATAGGTATACTGAGAAGATAATAAATAGTTTAAACTGAAAAATTCAAAACCAACTTGCTGATCTTCTTCCTGGACATCCTGTGAATGAGACCACCTTAAGACCACCCATTCATAAAAAAATTGAATTTTAAAAATCGGTCTACGTACAATTAAATGATGATAAATTCGATGAACATACATAAAATATACATAGGTAATTAGACACATGAACGTAGAATTTTGTAGCCACCCGTTGGCTTCATATTTTTTTTATCAGTGACAAATCTTAATTTTAATTGAATGCAATACATTTATCCGCCGTTTACTACAGATTACTCAATATGACAAGTACCTACTTAATTACTCAGTTTTTATGGAATACCTTGGACTATTTTATACTACCACTAATACTTTAAAGTTTTAAACTGCCAGCCAGACATGGCGTGTTATAAGTTTAACGTGTTTAGCGGTGAGTTTGTGTGTATACCTAAGTATATGGCATCGCAGTTACGGAACATATGAATAGATTTTGATTTTTGTTTGAAGCTGACATGATAGAGAGCTCTTTTAACCATTATTATAGCCGTTCAGTCATTTAAAGATCAGCCCAGCCTTGGCCGTCGGTGATTTTAAATCAACAAAATGACGGGTTATTCTATAGGTAAAAAAACTTTAGGTTTTGCTACTGGTCAATCATTCGCGTTTTAATTCCAAAATTCTCCGCGCCTATTCTCAAACGCGATAGGCGTCATAACTCCAACATATAATTCACCAACTCTTCACATTAACAGTATGGTAACTGTATACAAACTCAATGTAAATAGTTAAACTCGGGTAACAGCCGCTAGTCACGACATTCAGTACCTTGTTTATATGTAAATAACTGGTTATTGCTATTCTTTCCACCACAATAATGCTGGAATTCAATTATGAACTTAGTTAAATATGGTAAATTGCTTACGGTGCCATCATTTGTAAACTTGTAAATTGGTAGGGGCATGAAACTATTTACCTATACTTACTTTGAAAGAAATGCTCTAACGTGAATGATATGTATGTGAGTGTATGTGTGAGGATGTGTGTGTGTGTTTCCTTTGAACTATTCTAAATGATAGAAAATTGTTGCCCTTGTTCGAATGAACATTGTTAGTCACTTATTTTCATTTAAACCTATACATAGAGGAGCCCCGCGGCTATACCCGCAGCATACCCGTTTTATTGTGGGTAGGTACTCGTATCATCATCATCATCATGGAGACCTATTCGTGATCCAATCTTGGATGTAGGCCTCTTCCCTCCTTCTCCATTCCCAATGGTACTCATATATTTCATAATAATAATATGTTGACCTCGTAAGCAATTAAATTTCATCAATCGGTTCAATCGTTTTCGCGTAAAAGCCACACAAACATAAATAATATGTATTAGGGAAGATCCGCAAGAGAACTAAGATGACCAATATAGCTCTTGGAAGTAGCATGTTGAAATGGCAATGGGCAGGCCACATCGCTCGTAGAACTGACAACCGATGGTGAAGGAAGGTTCTCGAGTGGCGACCATGTACCGGTAGACGCAGCTAGGTGAACCGACGATCTGGTCAAAACCACTCGGACCCGATAGATGCAGGAGACATGAGCAGTCACTCAAGGTAGTGCTCTGTGAGGGACTTATGTTCAGCAGTGAACGTCATCAGGCTGATGATGATGAAGGAATCTATAATTATGTATTCAGATTATGTCTTAAGTTACAATTTGTAGTATTATTTATTCTGTGCTATTTTCTCTGTATAGATATCTCTAAAAGTCAAGAAATAAGATCACGGTTTAGTTAGAGTATACCTGGGCCTAAAATTAAAAATAAGTAAAGGAAATTCCCCGTCCCGTGTGGTCCCGGTTACGAATAGGACCACCCCATCTCTTCCCGTGGGTGCCGTAGAAGGCGGCTAAGGGAATATCCAGGGAATGGGTCGCAGCGTTCCCCTCGGTCTTGGTGGCAATCAATCTTCACCTACTGCGATCACCAAGCCGCCTGCCAAGCGTGGTGATTATGGCAAACCCCCCCCCCCTAATGACAAGCACAAATAAAAACGGCCCCCAGTCCCCGGCAGCTCTGCTATCCCGTGGCTACGGTAGCGGCCACGGTAACGGCAGGGCAAGGGGTGCGAAGAATCCCCGGCAGACGCCCGGCTACCAACCCCAACGACGACCCCTGGCCCTGGCAACACATAACGTGCGCACACTGAAGGCTGACGAAAGGATGGTCGAGCTAGAGGCGGAGATGGGTAAGTTACGCTGGGATGTAATGGGATTGTCTGAAGTCCGAAGACAGGGACAGGACACGATAATCCTAAATTCCGGTAACTTATTCTTCTACCGGGAGGGAGACCAACTCTCCCAAGGAGGTGTCGGGTTTCTCGTCCGCAAGTCTCTCGTCAACAACGTGGTCAAAGTCGACAGTGTGTCGGCCAGGGTAGCGTACCTGGTACTCCGAATAACCAAACGGTATTCGTTGAAGGTTATACAGGTATACGCGCCGACGTCGGCACACTCAGACGATGAAGTAGAAGCTATGTATGAGGACATATCCGAAGCCATGCATACTTCCGAAACATACTTCACCGTTGTGATGGGAGACTTCAATGCGAAGTTGGGCACAAGGAATAGCGATGAGCTGAGAGTGGGGCCATTTGGATACGGGCAGCGGAACCCTCGAGGACAGAGGCTGGCTGACTTCATGGAGAAGGAGGAACTCTTTATGATGAACTCCTTCTACGAGAAGCGGCCATCCAGGAAGTGGACGTGGATAAGTCCCGACGGTTCCACTAAAAATGAGATAGACTTCATCATGACGACCAAGAAGCACATATTCGATGATGTCTCTGTGATCAGCAAGGTGAAAACCGGTAGCGATCACCGTATTGTTAGAGGCACATTGAATATCAATGTTAAGCTCGAAAGGTCACGTCTGGTGAAGTCTACGCTCCGTCCAAATCCTGTCCAAATCCAAAACCCCGAAGGCTTTCAGCTGGAACTCCAAAATCGCTTCCAGTGCCTAGCCGACTGTAACACAGTGGACGAGCTAAACGACGGGTTGGTGGAAACTGTCCAAGCTGTTGGATCGAAATTCTTTAAGACCCAACGCCGAAAGAAGACTCAAAAGCTCTCAGAAAAAACTCTTGAGCTAATGGCCGACCGGAGCGAAATGAAGCTGCAGTCTTCAGTTGATATGTCAGCCTACGGTGAACTCAATAGACGAATCTGGAGTTCCTTGCGACACGACTTGCGTGCTCTTAGTACTTCACGTATTGAGGCCGCAATTGAGCGGAACCAAGGCTCTAAAGTGTTCGCAAAGGATTCGTCTATTGGGCAACACCAAATGACAAAACTGAAGACCGAAAATGGTAGCGTCATTTCATCCAAGCCTGAGATTCTGAGAGAGATCGAGAACTTCTATGGACAGTTATACACCTCGACACGTAAGCCCGCTACTAACACAGCTCAGGACATCAGAGCCAAGTTAGTCCGACACTATACCGAAGATATCCCGGACGTCAGCCTGTACGAGATTAGAATGGCCCTCAAACAGCTTAAAAACAACAAGGCACCAGGTGAAGATGGAATTACGACCGAACTTCTGAGAGCGGGTGGTAGACCGGTACTTTTAGTCCTCCAGAAGTTATTTAATTCTGTCATCCTTGAAGGTATAACGCCAGAGGCATGGCACAAGAGCGTGGTGGTGCTCTTCTTCAAAAAAGGCGATAACACCTTATTGAAGAACTATAGGCCCATCTCGCTCTTGAGTCATGTGTATAAGCTGTTTTCGAGAGTCATTACGAATCGTCTCGCACGCAGGTTTGATGAATTCCAGCCTCCCGAACAAGCCGGTTTCCGAAAAGGCTTTAGCACCATAGACCACATCCATACGCTGCGCCAGATTATACAGAAGACCGAAGAGTATAATCGGCCGTTATGCCTAGCGTTTGTGGACTATGAGAAAGCCTTCGATTCAATCGAGACTTGGGCGGTGCTGCAGTCCTTGCAGCGATGCCAAATTGACTATAGGTATATCGAAGTTTTGAAGTGTTTGTACAGTAAGGCCACTATGTCAGTCCGACTACAGGACCAGAGTACGGAACAAATTCCATTGCAAAGAGGCGTGAGACAGGGAGACGTTATTTCTCCGAAACTGTTCACAAACGCATTGGAGGATGTTTTCAAGCTCTTGGAGTGGAAAAGATCTGGCATCAACATAAATGGCGAGTACATCACTAACCTTCGTTTTGCCGATGATATAGTCATAATGGCGGAATCGCTCGAGGACCTTAGCACCATGCTCAACGACCTCAGTAGAGTCTCCCAGCAGGTTGGTCTTAAGATGAATATGGACAAGACAAAGATCATGTCTAATGCTCATGTTCCACCTATACCGGTAATTGTTGGGAACGATACTCTCGAAGTTGTCGACAAGTATGTCTACCTAGGACAGATTGTCCAATTAGGTAGGTCCAACTTCGACAAAGAGGTGGCGCGAAGAATCCAACTCGGCTGGGCAGCGTTCGGGAAGCTTCGTCCTATCTTTTCGTCCAAAATACCGCAGAGCCTGAAAACGAAAGTTTTCAATCAGTGTGTGTTGCCAGTGATGACTTATGGAACTGAGACATGGTCTCTTACTGTTGGCCTCATTAGTAAGCTCAAAGTCGCGCAGCGAGCTATGGAGCGAGCTATGCTCGGTGTTTCCCTGCGAGATAAGCTCCGGAACGAGGAGATCCGCAGGAGAACTAAAGTGACCGATATAGCTCTTAGAGTTAGTAAGTTGAAGTGGCAATGGGCAGGCCACATCGCTCGTAGAACTGACAACCGATGGGGAAGAAAGGTTCTCGAGTGGCGACCACGAACCGGAAGACGCAGCGTAGGCCGGCCCCCCACTCGGTGGACCGACGACCTGGTGAAAGCCGCGGGGAGCCGATGGATGCAGGAGGCGAGCAGCCGCTCAAGGTGGCGTGCTCTGGGGGAGGCCTATGTTCAGCAGTGGACGTCTTCGGGCTGTTGATGATGATGATGATGAAAGGAAATTCAGACCGTAGGTAACTATGAATATGGTTGGTAATGGCTCACATAGAGACCATAAGATAAAGGCGCGAGTTGCAAAAGAACAACTGGGAACGTGATGAAGACGAATCCAACAATTCAACAGATTTTACTTTACAGAACGGATTGCGAAGTTGATCTTAAATTGAATTGATTTAAGCTGACGCCGACTTCTGACAAGTAGTTCCATTTCTTGCTGTTTGTAGAACAAACATGGCAAACAAATGGCAGACTCGCGAGTCGTGACTGACATACGCAGCGATATTATAGACTTAATTAAGGTGGCACGTTTCAATAGCGCGGCAAATTCAAATTTTCTTGCGTTCTTTTGCCAATAATAGCTTAATTACTCAACGTGATTACATGAAAACTAATTTTGCGGAAATAAATAGAATGTATCAACAAATTACGGTTAAAAGTATCTCCTAGATATCGTTGGTTTAGCGACAGAGCAGTCAACTAGCCTATTCTTTATTGATAAGGCGACTGCAGTAACAGCATTATCAAACATTTTTACGTTTGTTTTCCTTATAAGATAAAAGAAAAAATTGTTCCAGCTAATTTCTGAAAAGCCCTTAACATGAGTGGTAGCCTCCAGGGTAATGGAAGTTTCACTTTTATCTTTATTAGACCCCATCGGACAAGGACCAGCTTCCAAGTTACTTATCCTGATCAATGTTCCGTTACTTCGACTTCATGGATGA
This sequence comes from Ennomos quercinarius, assembly GCA_910589525.2. Lineage (NCBI taxonomy): Eukaryota > Metazoa > Arthropoda > Insecta > Lepidoptera > Geometridae > Ennomos > Ennomos quercinarius. The sequence goes on along the minus strand of OU342505.1, from coordinate 12,652,005 downwards.
ATGAATGCATTGAACCTTTCTGTCTTTGTAGACATCATTAATTAAGCTCGTACTTAAGTAGGTCCTGCTTAATTCCGATTGACTGTTATTAATAGTGTATTTTTAACATACCTTCTTAAGTTCCTTCGTTCCAGTAGAGATTCCAGTAAAGCTAATTCATTACAGGAATCTGCACTTTTCACAACTTAGCATAAAAACCCCATCTCTATCTCCACAGATATATAAAAGGGAAACGGTGCCTGTTTATTTGTATGATTCTTTGTGTATGGCTTTCACGGCTGTACCGATTTAGCTGAAATTTTGCACACGGATTTCTGGCACTATTATCAAGATTAACATACTTCCTTAGATCCGTAAAATTAAGAGTTCACGCCCGCGTCTACATTGTGGAACGAGGAGCTTCTCTAGTATTTATTAGTACCAAATCATTAATAAAAATAAGTAAATATACTAATTGTTATCGTGTTCTAAAAATAATATATTATTCTTGTGTATTGTGTTTTATTATTTGCTTCAGGTAGGGTAGAGTTAAAAACACGCCACCTGCACAAGTCGATCTGCTGAAACATTGTAATAGTACTAAGTACCGAAACGAAAATGATTGATGACTACCTACAGCTTTGTAAAAACGAATAAAATACTTTAAAAAACGTTACCTGCGTTTAAGATATACAGATAGTTCATGTCCCCTTGTCCCCTTACATAATAAATGCTCTTATACACCACCAAATCAATCTGTGACCCCGTAAACCTGACCCCTGACCCCTGACCCCAATCTACATCTAACCCCACCAAGTAACCGGTGGTGAAAAATAAATGGAGCCAGTCCTCCAAATTAAAGGCCCTTTCTTTTCACTAACCCCACAAAACATTACCTAAGTCCATAAGAACAATTTGCCAAAACACAAAAGGTGTGGAGGCTTGCCTGAATATTGATCACCAAGGTTACCTGAATGTATAAAATTGAACATTCCATTTCATTTAATGGGGTATCCCTTGCTTCTTTACCCTTGAAGTAAACCCTTGCAATATGGAATAACTGAGTAACTCAACTTTCCTTTTTGATATTAAGAGAGTCGCAGGTATCGACTTTGTTGCAATCTTACTCAATAAATTAAATAAATAAATATTTACTAGCCCAATACGTTTCCACTGCTGGGGCACGCGAGCCTTTCTCTTACATAGAGAGAATGTAAGCTCACCATGCAGGCCATGTGCGCGTTGGTGGATGACACATGTTCACAAACATGTCAGTTTTCTCGCGATGTTTTCCTTTACCGTTGTAAGATCGAAAAGGCACGGGAGCAGTGGCCGGGCCTAGCCAGATTAGGGTGCATCGGTTTGAAATAGGTATGGAAATGATTGCTACTTTTAATTCGTTGTCATTTGTCCATATGATTTATTTTTGTCACAGTGATTTCACCCGTGATTTGTCACAGACTGTGATTTTTCATTTGCTTAATGAATTAGATTAATGGCGACTGGTGGTGCTTTATGAAATGAAACGGAAATGTGATTTAGGAGCAACCTAGTGAAGTTGCGACCTGCTATGTAAGCTAAAGTTCACCACTACATCACAAGCACTAATTTTTAATTTGTATACTGTACAGGCTACAGTCTTAGTTTATTTACTGAAACATAAACAAAATAATTATCTATGTTTTGATATTTACCGCTGATGATACTCTCATATTATGAAATCTGAAGCCATGATCCATTAGGTGTGATTATCATGCTGTGATTTTTAGCAGAGTATGTAAGTAAAAGTAGCAGGTGTGACTTACAAAAATAAAATCACATGAATTTTCACATGCTCTTTGTGAAATGATCCATGCCTAGTTTGAAAGTTCCTGGCTACCACCGAGTCACACTCGCTCTCACAATCACTGCAAAATAATAACCAGTTTTGACGATATGTAGAAGGCTTTCATTGTAATTTCAATAACTATTACATTTCGGAGATCGATCTGTAACGATATATATTATTATGGAAATGTAAGAAAATTGAGTTACTGTTTCTATGTAGCATGAGTAAAGAACCCTGGCTCTCTACTTCTCAATGGTAAATGAGGCATGGTGGTAAAGCACCAGCGAATGTTTAAGCAAATGTGGATCTCATATTTTGTGAGGTCATAAACTCCGTGTTTTTACTGAGACAGTTCGTTTTTGGGGTAAGAGAAAAAAATAATACGGAAATAGGGAAATTGATAAACAGCCCGTAACTTTTGGGGGTAAATTCTGTACTGTGTTCTATTTATTCTATAGGTACCTAGATAGGGGTATATTTATAAGTAATAGTTGCAAGTCACGAAAACCTGTCCTTTCAGGCGATCAATTTTTGCGCCTAGCACTGCCCTAGTACTATAGGTATAAGCGTGCGTGGTCCTAGAAAATCTAGTTAATAAATACTTAAATGAAGAGATATAGAAGATTTAGGTGTAATTTTATATTTAAAAGAAAATCTCAGGTCTAAATAAACACAGTCATGTTGTGTAGGCGTCATTCTGAATTCTTTGATGCAGCTATGAATCAATGTATATAACATTATTATTTTGTGAAGCCTCGGAAACTCTCTAGATAAAAATTTAGTGCCAAGTTATGTAAATTTACCAACCCAGTTTTTCTCGATAAGTCTGCTAAATGGTAAGAAAACTGGAACAAAAACTAGTCTGGGGTTTTAACCAGATATTTATGTATGCATATTATTTTATAGTCATTTGTTTGTGTATGGTTTGAGCAAACCACACAATAGAGCTTACAAGTACACGTTACCGCGGATCAGCATATCAACTCCAGAGCAACGATTTTAGTTTATTTTTACGTCAGTACACATATCGCCTCTGAACCATCGACACTCATTTAACTATAACTAAACTATTGTACTCAAACTATTAAATAAACGATAAACAAGAATTCGTAAACTAATTTAAACTATTTAACTAACTAACTTTAGTTCTTGGCTTAGTTACAAAATCTACTGTTAACATTAGGCAACAGTCAAATCTGCAGTTAAAACATTAACATAAAAATTTGAAGCCAAGTTTCTACATATATATTCAATTCTCATTTACACTACATTTGAACAGCTTCTAAGTTCACAATTATCTCTTTAGGACGTCTAAGTATACTTAACAATAAAAACATTCTGCATCGAACTTATTTAAGTAGTTGCAATTCAACGTGGCAATGCGGCCAGCATGTTGGGTACGCTACCTACCGTTAGTGGGCTGGAGCACTTGGACTGTCTATAGGCCATCGCGGCTATTATACAGTCCCTAAGTGTTCTTTGTAGTAGGTAGTGTAGCTAGTGTAGCTAGTTTAGTTTAGTTTAGCTTAGTTTAGTTTAGTTTAGTTTTTATTATTGTAGTAGTTAGTTTAAGTAGTTGCTTAAATCCCTAAGACATCATTTTACCTGCCCTAGCCGGTATTTCCAGAAAAATACAACGCGGGGTTGTTCAAGTCAAGAGTGAATAGGTATTTATTACTAGACAAGCGTGCTACACCTTCGACCGCATCATCACTTCCCATCAGGTGAGATTGTGGTCAAACGGTAGCCTAGTCAATGATAAAAAAATGTAGCAACACTTAACTTTTAGAATAAAAACAGTGGACTAAATATATCTAAAATGGTCTTACGTTTCACCACAATGCTGCATTCAGCAAACTCTATAGGTAGGAGTCATATTAGCAAAGGTTAGGTTGAAAGCAAACTCATGTAGCTACTAAAATAACATAACTATTTATAACCGTTTAACCCCAGCGTTAAATATTTAAACAGCCCGATTACCCGGCCCCTAAAGTTATACGAAAGAAAATTAACCAAGGTAGTGAACCGTGAGGAAAAATAAACATTATAATACTTAATCATATTACAGGAACTTCGCATAATCGCCCAAAACAAACCCGGCTTCTGCAAGTTTGTGTACACACGGGTCGAGATATCGTCGAATATATGAGTATCTACTTGTACATAGGTATTACTTCGACAGCCGACATGACTGTACCTACAAATACCAACAAATAAACAACGCTATGGTTTCCTTGCGATGGTGAAAACAGAATTTGAATCTACGACCCACAGATTGCGAGTCCACCTCATATATTCAGTACATTCGTAAATGTAAGCCGTTTAATTGGTGCCATATATGGCACCGAACGAAGTTCGCGCAGTCAGTAATCTGTGTGAAGAGCTCCCAGAATTATTTAGAATAATAATTGCGCGATGCAATCGTGCCACAACACATCAGAAAAGTAGCATAAGAGTTCTGGTGTGACATACCACTGGTAAGCTATTTATTCATTTTCTTGCTGACATCGCCTAAAATACCAAAAAAGTTGCGTGCCTTTTGAGAAGGCGTTGTTTGAACTTACCTTCTATAGGCACCTACTCTAAGATACCAACTTAGTCATCATAGTTTTGCTCATGCATTTTGACCGAGCGAGCGCAAAGTGCGAGCAAAGTGTCTTCGTTTCAGCTTGGGCATAAATGGTTTCTATGTCTGTCAGCTAGGTGATCTTGTAAGTTTGGTTGCAATGCAACACGAGAAATATCATTTCATTTTTAAGCTATGGAAAGACAGACTCGCGAGGTCTATACAGCTCACAAAGCCACTATAGTAGGTAATGTAAATATGTACAAGTATACACATTTGACATATTTGTACAAGTTTGTAAAATATAAATCCTTTTTTATATCTCAACCTACGGAGTTTGATCCCACGTGATTCCGACTCTCCATTTTCCGATGCTCTCGCCACTGACTAAATGATCGATGAGTTTAGGCACAATACGACACATTCGCAAATTACTGGCCGCGTACACATTCTGCTTCAACAGTGACAACTACTTACTTACTATAGGCGCTCTTCTTCTTTTTCATAAGCCTTTTCTGGTCCATTTCTGGAAATAGGCCTCTGCCACTTCCTGCCATTTTTTTAAATGCTAAACTGGGCATACGTTTGACAACAACTCACCTGATGGTAAGCGACGAAATTGTCTAAGGTGGACCACGTTTGCCCATGAGATGCCTATTCAATCCTGACTTGAATAGATCCAGGTTATATCCGGAAGGAAACAATGTTGCTGGAAGAGCATTCCATTCCTTGGCCGTACTACTCGGACTATACTACTTACTATAGGCATTTAGGTAAGCTATAGCTTTAAAAGTCTGCTACATAATGCGTTGGCAACATGTTACACTGCTCGCCGATCCCCTCAGCCGTATGTAAGCAACGTAAGTAAAATATTAATGTAGAACCGCATTGCGGAGCCGCCAAGGCCGGCCGGGCCTTTTGGACAATGTTTCCGTTGCGTTACACTATCCTTTACAAATCAAATACCTACTGCTTTGTGCCGGCTTTTCTTTGTCGTTTTACCAGCTAAATTTTCTTGGTACTTGAAATGATTTTTATGCTATTAGGTAAACTTAACCTTAGACTGAATAATTATTTGCGCGGCATGTGTAGAACCAAAATGTCATTCTACGTTCTGCGTTGTCGCTTCTGTTCGAAAATATTTCCAGTAGAATGGTGGCGTTACAAGTAAGCGCTTGTTATAGATGCTTAATTTAGGTACTATGGTTTTTTTATGCTAAAGTGGGCATACGTTTGACAACAACTCACCTGATGGTAAGTGACGAAGTTGTCTAAGATGGAGCACGTTTGCCCATGAGATGCCCATTTACTCTTGACTTGAAAAGACCCAGGTTATCCAGGAGGAAACACTGTTGCTGGAAGAGCATTCCAGTATCTATGTATAGCATAGTTGACGAATAACAATATATAAAAGGACCGGTTAGCCGTGTGGTCGCAGCGTATAAATAAGACCACCCCACTTCTCGTGGGTGCCGTAAGAGCCGGCTAAGGGAATAATATCAAGAGAATGGATGGAAGCAATTTCTTTGGTCTGCAACTACCACCACCGGTATTACCACGGTGCGAAAGTTCCATGCCGGAGGTACGCTTCTACCAGAAAGCAGTACGGAAGGAACTCGTATCCCTCGATGTGAGAAAATCGAGTGGGCCAGATGGGATTCCGGCGATCGTTCTTCAAAAGTGCGCTCCAGAGTTGACTCCAGTATTGCAGCGGTTGTTTCTGCGTTCTTACACCTCGGGATGTGTTCCAGCGTGTTGGAAGGTGGCTCATGTGCACCCAATACCCAAAAAAGGTGATCGCACAGATCCGTCTAATTACCGCCCAATAGCAATTACCTCTCTACTCTGCAAAGTCATGGAGCGTGTGGTGAACGCCCAACTCCTCCGATATCTAGAGGATCACCAGCTGATCAGCGATCGTCAATACGGATTCCGCCACGGAAGATCAGCTGGTGATCTTCTCGTTTATCTCACTCATAAATGGGCTGAAGCAATAGAGAGTAGAGGGGAAGCGCTTGCGGTGAGTCTGGACATTGCGAAAGCTTTTGACCGGGTTTGGCACAAAGCACTATTGTCCAAATTACCATCCTTTGGATTGCCTTCTGGGCTTTGCACATGGGTTGCCAGCTTTCTGTCTGGGCGGAGCATTAAAGTCGTCGTTGATGGGTTTTGCTCCGACGCTATGCCCATTAATGCTGGCGTCCCTCAGGGTTCCGTGCTGTCGCCCACGCTGTTCATCCTGCATATCAATGATATGTTGCAAATTGCTAACTTTCATTGCTATGCGGATGACAGTACTGGTGACACTCTATACTCCGGACGTGCTAATGCCCCCCATGCTGAGGTGGAGGAAGGCAGACATAGGCTGGTCTCAGAAATTGAGAACTCTTTGGAGAGAGTCTCCGAATGGGGTGGGCTAAATCTAGTCCAATTTAACCCCTCCAAGACCCAAGTCTGCGCATTCACCGCAAAAAAGTCTCCCTTTGAGGTTGCACCGCGGTTCCAGGGTGTTTCCCTTAAGGTTTCGGAGAGTCTTGGTATCCTTGGTGTCGAAATTTCTAGTGAGGTCCAGTTTCGGAGTCACCTAGAGGCCAAAGCTAAACTTGCCTCTAAAAAGCTTGGTGTGCTGAACAAGGCAAAGCGATACTTCACGTCGAGTCAGCGGCTTTTGCTCTACAAAGCTCAAGTGCGGCCCCACGTGGAGTATTGCTCCCACCTCTGGAACGGTGCACCTAAATACTTACTTGGGCCTCTTGATTCTTTACAGCGAAAAGCCACTAGAATTATCGATGATCCAAGGCTCTCCGAAACATTAGAACCGCTCGAGCTCCGGAGGGACATTGGTTCACTGTGCATCTTTTACCGCCTGTTCTTTGGGGAATGCTCTGAGGAGCTTTTTGATATCATCCCGGCGTCGGTGTTCTATCACCGTACATCACGCCACCGTCAAAAGGCTCATCCACATATCTTGCAAGAATGGAAATCACGCACGATTCGTTTCATGCGTTCATTTTTACCACGCACGTGCAAGATGTGGAATAATCTTCCCCCGGAAGTATTCCCGCAATGCTACAATATGCAGTCTTTTAAAAAGGGTATCAAAAAAAGCCTTACTGAGCTGGCAACGCGTCGACAACGCCCCTAGTGTTGCAGATGTCCATAGGCTACGGTTACCGCTTTCCATCAGGCGGGCCGTATGCTTGTTTGTTGCTCTTAATATAAAAAAAAAAACTGCATTATAATAGATACTACGATCACCAAGACGCCTGGCAAGCGTAATTATGGCAATCCCCCTCCATCCATCATAGGGAGACCTATGTTCAGGAGTGGACGTCTTCCCGCTGATGATGATGATTATGGTAGGTACCAGTTGGCAGCCCTTCCATTCTCGATTTAAATCCCGCCATACCGATAGAAAGACACGTTTCATTTTCAATCACAAAACTAAAAAATTTAAATCGAGACCAACATAGTCAATACAAAATTGCTTTTAAGCTTTCGAACGCTGGAATTGTATTTGAAATTTCAAATGAACCTTATTTCGTAAGGTGTGTAAGGACTAGGTTGCATTGAGATAGTCGCAGACAAGTAGAAGATGTAGTATAATCTTGTATACTTGTATAGTCTGTCCGTTGTATGCGACCCGGTGCATAGCATAGATTTGGTACAAAGTAATATAGAGACCGTCTCACGAAAGATGACCCACAGACGCGTCGCCACAGTCGCGCGACGAAATGTTGCTAAGCTCTACTATTTTAGACTCCCCAAAATATCAATATAAAATAATTGGTGAATATCGATTTTATTCAGTAAATTAAATAAAACATAACATACTTACAATATACCAAAGACTTCTATGTATACACCAGACAGGACATCTCTAACTTGCATTGTCAACCACTGCAAATATGCCAATGAGCATCTTCTCGCTCATACGATGCTCAGCTCTCAAAGCGACTGCACGTGCAGCAGTGAATAGCAGTAAAAATCTATTATGATCCGAATGTGCCATGGCACTAGCGCTGCGTGTTGTGATCGTTGGTTAGACGATTTAATCTCGTAAAGCGCTGTAGCGGATTTTAGTTCAATTATACAAAAAATGACAACTATTTGTGCTTTGAATAGCTTCTCTAGTACGTAGTACATATACCTCTTTGCAATATACATACAGAAAATTATATGTATTGACAGTTAGTTCCACTTATTGCCGCGGGGCTTCTTTTGTGAGATGAACTCTACCTACGTTTTCACCAAATCCATAATAATTTTGAAGGGCATTGTAGCTAGTAAAATTACTGGGCAAATGAGACTTTATGATCTAATCACTCAGTCTAGTAATCTGATTACTAGACTGGGTCATGTCTCAGGATGACGTGCGCAGTGCAGCGTCACGCGAAACTTTATTGTTTTAAAATTCCGGGTGACACTGCAACTGTTATGGACGGCCGTGTCACTTAACATCAGGTGAACGACTAGCTCGACACGTCATTCAGTCATATAAAAAAAATGTAAAGGTGCTACATGTTAACCTTAGTAGAATTTATTGCAAGAAATTACATTAATCGCCGCAAAGAAAATTAAACTTGTGTACTTTGGGCTCAATAACCGTTCCTCAACTCATAAAAGATTAAATACCTAAAATGGACATCTAAATTAAAAATTAAACAGTTACGCTCTAAAAAGTTAACATTCCAACGAGCTTTCGACCTAATGAAAAACTGCAAAAGACCCTAACAAAAACTTATCTATCTTACCCCTAAAAACCGGAAAATCAACTTAGCCCGGCATTTCCCCGGCTGCCCCGGGCTCTAAAAACACCAAGTCGATCCGTTCAGACTAATCTGGTAAACAAAAAACACAAAATTGACTTCGTGGATCCATCCCGTGCTCGGGGAAAATAGCGTCGTAAAAGGCATGATCTGGCGATGGCGCCTCGTAGCGTACGGCAAAAACAGGGGTTTAAAAAAAAAGACTAGTATTAGACCTAGAAGTAAGAACCTTTACTGGTTGTATTTTCAGACGCCTGACAGCTGTTATAAAGAAGGATGTTTTCTCACGAATGATGATTCCATTAGGCTGCGTCCACACAATTCATGTCTTAAAAACCCTCTTCTTGTTCGCCTGCTGTACCTATACTTGTTCAATTCAGCTATTAATAGTTTGCGTATTGCGATTAATATAACGTATAGAATTTACACGAACTTCCATGTGTTGTATTGTACCTATGTATGTAGGAACTTTGCAAAATGGTCAGTGAAATTGATGAAGAGTAAATTGAAAAAAGAATGCTTGATTTGTCAATTGCGTATACAACGTTAATAGATATGTTTCTATGCCTGGAATATAACCATAGTCGCATTATTCTTAAAAAAGAATACGATGAGCAAACTACCCATATACGCGTTCATCGTTTGTTTTACGACCTAAATTTCAATTGGGATGAGATGGACATGAAAATTACAAGTGGGATTAGTTGCAAGCAATGGAATGGATGGGATGATAATGGGATCAGTTTTGTAGGATTATACTATCTACTAGGTATGTGTTCCGTGTTCCACGACTCTACATATCTTGCTGATCGTCACCGAATTTGATGTTCTATAAAATACAACAGTTGCGTCTGTAAAATTAATATTTCACATTAAGAACTTTGTAATATTACCCAAAATTATGCTTAGTATCTACAATAATTTAATTTTAATATACTAAATACCTGATATCATCTTGACTTGTAAGAGTGCTAAAAATAACCTATTCATAGCAACATTTTTTTTTTTTACTTTTTTCAGGTCGTACTTTATTGTAGATTGTAGCATTTGTAACGGTGAAACAAATCGGTTAAACGCGTGTTATATAGTTACGCAATGTAAGGGGACATGGGTTTGGGTGTACACTGTATAGGCGGGGGTAGGTAATTCATGGCATCCTTTATGGAGTTCTTGGCTGTTTTAGTGTACTTTTGAGCGGTCGGATCCCATCTTGTAAATAAAGCGAATAGCCCCATTCACAGAGATGGCTTCCGGAAGCCATTTTAGATTATAACGGTACCTACGTAGCCATTCAAAAATAAACCAAATAGTTAGATTTAATACGAAGAAAGTATCCACATACTTACTACATTTAAATTAAATTAAAATAATCGTGTTGGACTGGTAGGTTACATTGTAAGCCCATATAGCCCATAATCTTTGTAATATCAATAGAATTTATAACTATTAATAAATGAAATGATATTACCGACCTAAGCCACGCAAATATTGAAATAAATGGGCATTTTATTACTTTTTCTTGAACATTACACTATCACACGAAGAAAATGTAATTTTGAGATAGTAATAAAACGTATGAACCCTCATATTTTACAATTATTTAACCACTTCTTAAATATAAATTAGGTAATTTTAAGCCCGCTATTACTTGAAAAAAGTATTCTATGAGATTACCTATCTAAGGTTCAAGAATGTCGTTTTGAAAAGAAAGTAGATCATTTTATATTCTTTGTACCTACCTACCTAAGAGAACTATTCAGCGAGTGACCTATAACTGCTACTGATAAAACGAGACAAACGTCTCGTTTTATCAGTAGTAGTATAAACATACAAACTAGCCGCGCCCCGTAGTTTCACTCGTAGATAAAAGTATCTTATGTGTTAATCTAGCTATCACAATTTTGAATTTCATTCAAATCCATTCAGCTGTTGCGGCGTGATGAGGAAACAAAGATACACACACACAAACTTTCGCATTTATAATATAGTGTGATAACAAGCAACTCGACACGATCCGTCTACAAGCAATCCAATAGTTAGTGATCCAGTGTTACACCAGAAACGAAGCCTGTCGATTGTTTGTTATAATACCGGATCATTATGTGACCCAGTAGGTCGTGTCGTGTCATATGTCAACTTCAAAGCAGTTTGCTGTCGCTTGCCATGCTATTCTAACAACGCTGCGTTTCCAGCTGGGTCATTACGTAGCTTTGATTGCAATGCAACTCGTGAAATTCATATTTGTAACATTAACTGTGTGTAGTTTTGTTCTACAAATTGGTACCGTAAATAAATTACATCAACAGTCTGGCTTCAATAAGTAATAAATGAGTTCATTTGATGTAGAATCAAGTACCCATCGTGAATCATGATGGCAAACTGTCCAGAATAATCTGCTACCTGGTCACCGTAGCTATCGCGGCATCAATAAAAGTCGCCCGCCGCACACGCGACATTTTCTCCAAAATTATTGTAATTGGGCATTACGGAAATGCGTGACAGCCTTGACCTGCTCTCTCTATCTAAAAAGCCTATACTGTTTTTAAACAATATTACTTTTAATAACTCCTTATAATGTAATTATAAGTTAAGTAATGAAATCTGGCCCAGTTGAGCACGAAATTGAAGTCTACAAGGTGGTTACGAGGTCAGGCATTATGAGTTTGAACTGAAAGTAGCTATGTGACCTTATCTGTCTTTCTATTTCTTAACAGTTTATGAAAAAACGGCTGATCCGATCTTAATGAAATTTGGTATAAAAATAGTAGTATTAATAGTGTAGAACTTGAAGATGTCCCGGCGGTCCTCCCAACCCTTATTCCCGGTAGCTCAATAAGGGGTGGACACTCACGGGAACATTTATGTTGTAAGTGGGAAAAGCAGGAACTATTGGTAATGAAACTGTAGGCTTCGAGAAACGGGAGTTTATTCTTGAAAATGTAACATATAATTTAAAAAGTTTTAGGCCGGAAAATTCGCTGAAAAGTAATATAAAAGACTTGTTCCAACTTGAACTTTTAAGAACAGTTAACAGGTATAGTTCTTATAATGATAATATAACGCTTTAAGCTGTTAATTAAGTAAAAATATATTAAAATAAAAAATTTGGTCTTAAGCAACCGTGAGGAAAGTACTTTACGCCTTGGCGTCTATCGGTAGAATCTACATATTACTGATCTGTGTGTGGGTAGAATGCCAAAAATGTATGGAAATGAAAAGAATGCGACTATTGTTCTAAACGTGAATTCGAATCTAAATTGTGAATGGCCAATGTTTGATGCGAAAACTACGAGAGCAGGTGGATAGCTGGAATGACGATGGAAGAGGATGATATTGTCACAAAGAAGAAGATTTGATACGACCATTATTACCACAATGAACTGTAGCCCCTACGTGCAAACTCGTAAGCATCAGCTAGTAATAAACAAATGAAACAGTTTACATTAAACTGAAATGTTTTATCGTCACGGATAACAATTAAAACTAAAATCGTAGTAAAACAGCGACAAATTAGGGATGATACTGCGAAACAATTTGTAAACAAAACTTCATACGAACTTACTACCCGTTTAATTTCAACCCTTTCATTTTATAAACCTTTACTACCGAAAACATCAACCGCACTATTCCGACATAGATTAGTTAATAGTATCGTGCGGTTAATTTCACCGTGGGAACCCACAGCTGGGCTTTTTTGAAACCTCAACCCTCGTTATTAGCCTTGTCATATACAGGTGGATGTATTGAGGTCGTAATCAGCTCGTTATCAGGTCGTATAAACAATTTATTAACAGCGAAAACTCGTTAACAAGTTTGGAACAAAAATTACATACATAGTTTATCCAGTTCATGAAAAATCAAAACTGAAGTTAGGTTAGGTCGGAATTAGTAATTTTAGCTGAGTTGAAGTTAGGCTAAGAATAACTAGTAAAATAAATTCTTTTTGTTGATTCAAAAATGATTTTGTTCATTAAAAAAATGATCAACACTTCTCGACAGAACAATAGGTGCTTTATTATTAAAATATAATGCGGGATAAATATTATAATAATTTACTGTTATGATGGCATATTTATCAAAGACTTTCTAAATACGTTCCAATTTAATACATACAATGCAGCGCCCGGCACCGCCCGGACACATTCATCATATTTTTCGTGTCAACTTGATCCCGGGGGGTAATAGCTTTGTACACAATTGGGGTAGCCCCCTTGAGGGTGGTTAGGGGTTTCTGAAATTATTCGGTATGTAAGATTGCTAAAGAATATGCAATACTTTAGAATTCTACTAAGTTATATGCGTTTCATTTGCCGAAAACAGGACATTGATAAGTATTTTTTTTTAATGTAGAATGAGCCTGCGTTTGACTACATCTCACCTGATGGTAAGCGACGATGCAGCCGAAGGTGTAGCACGCAGGTTCATGAGGTACCTATTCACTCTTGTCTTAAAAAGACCCAGGTTATATTTGTTAGCTAGAGGCGGAGATGGGTAAGTTACGCTGGGATGTAATGGGATTGTCAGAAGTCCGAAGACAGGGACAGGACACGATAATCCTAAATTCCGGTAACTTATTCTTCTACCGGGAGGGAGACCAACTCTCCCAAGGGGGTGTCGGGTTTCTCGTCCGCAAGTCTCTCGTCAACAACGTGGTCAAAGTCGACAGTGTGTCGGCCAGGGTAGCGTACCTGGTACTCCGAATAACCAAACGGTATTCGTTGAAGGTTATACAGGTATACGCGCCGACATCGGCACACTCAGACGATGAAGTAGAAGCTATGTATGAGGACATATCCGAAGCCATGCATACTTCCGAAACATACTTCACCGTTGTGATGGGAGACTTCAATGCGAAGTTGGGCACAAGGAATAGCGATGAGCTGAGAGTGGGGCCATTTGGATACGGGCAGCGGAACCCTCGAGGACAGAGGCTGGCTGACTTCATGGAGAAGGAGGGACTCTTTATGATGAACTCCTTCTACGAGAAGCGGCCATCCAGGAAGTGGACGTGGATAAGTCCCGACGGTTCCACTAAAAATGAGATAGACTTCATCATGACGACCAAGAAGCACATATTCGATGATGTCTCTGTGATCAGCAAGGTGAAAACCGGTAGCGATCACCGTATTGTTAGAGGCACATTGAATATCAATGTTAAGCTCGAAAGGTCACGTCTGGTGAAGTCTACGCTCCGTCCAAATCCTGTCCAAATCCAAAACCCCGAAGGCTTTCAGCTGGAACTCCAAAATCGCTTCCAGTGCCTAGCCGACTGTAACACAGTGGACGAGCTAAACGACGGGTTGGTGGAAACTGTCCAAGCTGTTGGATCGAAATTCTTTAAGACCCAACGCCGAAAGAAGACTCAAAAGCTCTCAGAAAAAACTCTTGAGCTAATGGCCGACCGGAGCGAAATGAAGCTGCAGTCTTCAGTTGATATGTCAGCCTACGGTGAACTCAATAGACGAATCTGGAGTTCCTTGCGACACGACTTGCGTGCTCTTAGTACTTCACGTATTGAGGCCGCAATTGAGCGGAACCAAGGCTCTAAAGTGTTCGCAAAGGATTCGTCTATTGGGCAACACCAAATGACAAAACTGAAGACCGAAAATGGTAGCGTCATTTCATCCAAGCCTGAGATTCTGAGAGAGATCGAGAACTTCTATGGACAGTTATACACCTCGACACGTAAGCCCGCTACTAACACAGCTCAGGACATCAGAGCCAAGTTAGTCCGACACTATACCGAAGATATCCCGGACGTCAGCCTGTACGAGATTAGAATGGCCCTCAAACAGCTTAAAAACAACAAGGCACCAGGTGAAGATGGAATTACGACCGAACTTCTGAGAGCGGGTGGTAGACCGGTACTTTTAGTCCTCCAGAAGTTATTTAATTCTGTCATCCTTGAAGGTATAACGCCAGAGGCATGGCACAAGAGCGTGGTGGTGCTCTTCTTCAAAAAAGGCGATAACACCTTATTGAAGAACTATAGGCCCATCTCGCTCTTGAGTCATGTGTATAAGCTGTTTTCGAGAGTCATTACGAATCGTCTCGCACGCAGGTTTGATGAATTCCAGCCTCCCGAACAAGCCGGTTTCCGAAAAGGCTTTAGCACCATAGACCACATCCATACGCTGCGCCAGATTATACAGAAGACCGAAGAGTATAATCGGCCGTTATGCCTAGCGTTTGTGGACTATGAGAAAGCCTTCGATTCAATCGAGACTTGGACGGTGCTGCAGTCCTTGCAGCGATGCCAAATTGACTATAGGTATATCGAAGTTTTGAAGTGTTTGTACAGTAAGGCCACTATGTCAGTCCGACTACAGGACCAGAGTACGGAACAAATTCCATTGCAAAGAGGCGTGAGACAGGGAGACGTTATTTCTCCGAAACTGTTCACAAACGCATTGGAGGATGTTTTCAAGCTCTTGGAGTGGAAAAGATCTGGCATCAACATAAATGGCGAGTACATCACTAACCTTCGTTTTGCCGATGATATAGTCATAATGGCGGAATCGCTCGAGGACCTTAGCACCATGCTCAACGACCTCAGTAGAGTCTCCCAGCAGGTTGGTCTTAAGATGAATATGGACAAGACAAAGATCATGTCTAATGCTCATGTTCCACCTATACCGGTAATTGTTGGGAACGATACTCTCGAAGTTGTCGACAAGTATGTCTACCTAGGACAGATTGTCCAATTAGGTAGGTCCAACTTCGACAAAGAGGTGGCGCGAAGAATCCAACTCGGCTGGGCAGCGTTCGGGAAGCTTCGTCCTATCTTTTCGTCCAAAATACCGCAGAGCCTGAAAACGAAAGTTTTCAATCAGTGTGTGTTGCCAGTGATGACTTATGGAACTGAGACATGGTCTCTTACTGTTGGCCTCATTAGTAAGCTCAAAGTCGCGCAGCGAGCTATGGAGCGAGCTATGCTCGGTGTTTCCCTGCGAGATAAGCTCCGGAACGAGGAGATCCGCAGGAGAACTAAAGTGACCGATATAGCTCTTAGAGTTAGTAAGTTGAAGTGGCAATGGGCAGGCCACATCGCTCGTAGAACTGACAACCGATGGGGAAGAAAGGTTCTCGAGTGGCGACCACGAACCGGAAGACGCAGCGTAGGCCGGCCCCCCACTCGGTGGACCGACGACCTGGTGAAAGCCGCGGGGAGCCGATGGATGCAGGAGGCGAGCAGCCGCTCAAGGTGGCGTGCTCTGGGGGAGGCCTATGTTCAGCAGTGGACGTCTTCAGGCTGTTGATGATGATGATATTTGTTAGGAAACAAGAACGCCGGGAGCAAATTCCATTCCCTAGCAGTCCGCATAATGAAGGACTCAGCGAAACGCTTGGTTCGGCAAGTTGGCAAGTCTACTACATAGGGATGAAACGACTCGCTCCGCGCCTCGTAGTCCTGTGGCGGAATGGAGATGGTGGGATTAACTCGTACAGCTCTTGTGCGCACTCCCCGTGGTACAATCGGAAGAAAATTGAAACACATGCTACCCTGCGTCGGTGCTCTAGGCTCTGCAGTCTACCCACAACCAGTGCCAACCAGTGCGTTTATGAGTTTTCTGGCGCGACGTTCTATGGAGTCCAGAGCCGCAAGCTAGTATTTTGCAGAACCATCCCATATGTGGCTGCAATACTCCATACCAGCTCTTATCTGAGTATTTTGTAGTACCTACTTAGGGTGGGTTTTTGATCCGTAGTTAAAGTAACCAATGGTTAAAATCTCTAACAAATTTTGACCATTGGTTAGAATTTGTCAGAGTTTTTAATCATTAGTTACCTAAACTACGGAACAACAATCCACCCGTTCTTTTATGATATATCTAGTAGCGGTGCCTCTATAAGCTCTGCCGGCTGTAATCGAGATAAAATAAATAAATTATAATTAATAAGCTATCCAGTATCTAAAATAATAGTGGGTTTTTTAAATGTAAACGAATGACGCATGACGAGCTAGTACTTCGCCTGATGTCAAGCGTCACGGCTGCCCATAACAGATTGCGGTGTCACTCGGAACTATAAATTAATGAAGTTTTGCGTGACACTGCACTGCGCACGTCATCCTGAGACATGTGATCCTGTGAGATCAGGTCTTAAAAAGTTCATTTGCCCAGTAATTTCAGCTACAATGCCCTTCGAACCTGAACACAGCGCTTGCACACTACTGCTCGGCGGCAGAATAGCGGCAAAGCGTTGGCTTGCAGCTTTGCATACTTATTTAAACGAGCTGGTTATCTTTATTCTTTAAACTAAGGGGTAACCAATGGTTAAATACTCTAACAAATTTAATCATTGGTTATAATTTGTTAGCATTTTTAACCATTGGTTACCTTAACTACGGGTAAAAAAAACCCATCCTAAGTCTCAACGCCAATGTAGTAAGTATTAAGTACCTATACTTGTATATATACGCAAGCAATGAAGTAAAACTTTTGCGTGCTATTCGAATTCTTGCTCGGGATATCTCTGTAGCTGTTATTAGCGCACCCACTCACAGATTAAAACATAGATTCTGTGCTGCGTGTCATTTTGCACACCGAACTATGAACAAAAGTACAGAAATAAAAAACAATTACTGAAGTCCTTAACACCAGTTTTCCTAACAAAAAAACATTCTCAGTAATCACACGAAAAAAACTAAGAAAACGGAACAAAAGAGTTCCCAGAGTGTTGATAGCTAGCTCATTAGAGCGTCGTAAGGAGACTACGAACAGCCCGCGGACTCGAGTGTTTACAGAGCTAGACTTGGATGTTGCTAGGCTATGGAACCTGAAGTGTTCCGTAGCTACAGCCCTAAAATCACAGACAAACTATTAGCTAAGTCGCGTGCTAGAGCTAGATAGAAGCAAAACTACGTTTAAATAGAACAGTATAATTATGTATGGAGTCTATGAATCAGTAAAATCATCATCATCAACAGCCTGCAGACTTCCACTACTCAACATATTATTATAGGCCTCCCCCATAGAGCGCCACTTTGTTATTGTCAGCCTATACGGACACAGATTGGCCTTCTCTGTAAGAGAATTATAACATTAATAACGCCCAACGATCACATACATAGATCCTGGACCCTAACTATAGGATTCCCTGTATCCGCGACCCAGGAACTACGAGGACCATGGTCCCACAACACCCTGACACAGAACAAGTATTTGCGCTTTTTTTTCCTGTGCACAAACTTATCCTGTCGCGGGAATCGAACCCGCCGCCTTCGGGTTATGAGCCGACCTGCTCAACCACCACAGGAGGATGTCTGAGGAATATAGAATAAGTAAACAAATGAAATCTGCAATAGGTAAGCATTTTACAAATCACAAAATCAGAATTACTTTATTCTAAACATACACTCAAACACTCACGGATACTTAATAAATTTCACCTTTTATACAGTTTGACATCTAAATATTTACAAAATTAAATATATCAAATCATCATTCATAAAAATCCAAAATTCCTGTTAGTTGTTCAATGGTTCAATGTATTCATTTCTGTACAAGATTTTTGTGTGTACGAACTTGGTTTTTAGGTATTTTTACAACTGCTTTGAACAACGATATACGATAAGCTTTTCTCTAAAGCCACGAAGAAAACGCTAACTAAAGTCGTTCACCTATATATCTATGACTCAAATTGGCCAATATCAAACTTAAAATAAAACTTTTCCTCGCGTGCGTTATGCGTTCGAAGTTGGTAAAAATAATTAGACATGGTAATCGTTTTCCATAACTTAAGGTCAAAACAAAAGTCGCATGATCGGTTAAGACTTATGGATTTTCTAACATGGACGTAGTCAGGACGTAAACTCTGTTAAGAAGAAAACACTGGATTATTTTTCCTGTACACACGAATAATTCTTTTTCTAAAATAATTCTTTTTTTTTGCTTTTTTGGCGTGAACGCGGTAAAGTTCACCTCGTTGCATTGTATTATTTTTCAAAACTACTGCTTTTTCCAGTATTAATGTTTAAAATTGGTGGCGTTTTACGCATTAAGTGTTGAGTTACGAGCATGAGTGTGGGCAAGTGATATAATGTGGTGAAACGTGGTTTTTTGTGCTGCTTCTAAAACTCCAATGAAGTAATTTACTACATAGAAGCTTTTAATAAAGTTGCCACCACTTTACTAGGGCATGACTTGGACTGGACTATGACTATCTGACTTAGACTGGACTATGACTACCCTGACTGTGACTAAGACTAGACTGTACGTGAAATATTCTATAACACGATGAAAAATTACAATACTTGACACTGGCTAAATACTCTATGTGTGGAGCCAAAATATAAGAAAAAAAACAGTGTTAGTAAGCCGCGTTTGGCCACCATCTCCAACGTCAAGGGCATAGGGGTTATACTTTTACCCCCATTTGCCCCTGAAGTTAATCCTGGCTGCGCTCACATTTATACATTTCTTTTTATCAACGTTTTCGATTTAGCTTGTAGACCTTTCTTTGTCGAGTCAATTGCTAACATTATTGTTTATGTTTGTTGTCAATCATCGTAAAATGAGCCTTATGGAGGAAAACAGCGCTGTATGCTTTGACTATATAACTTCCATTCCATTGTGTTGTGGATAGGCGAGGAAGTCCCAAGTTCAATCCCTGCGTAGCTCACTAACGCACTCTATCATAAGCAACTACTGAAACTATTTCATTAAAAAAACTGGCTTAAAGATTAATAGCCGGCCAAGTGCGAGTCGGACTCGCGCACGAAGGGTTCCATGCCTATCCCTGCCACCTAGTGTTGAGTAGCAGTATTATAAAGCAGCGCCATCTATGACTCATCTGGTAAACGAGCAAAAAAATCACTTTTGTTGGAGCCCCCTTAAATGTTTATTTTATTCTTTTTTTTAGTATTTGTTGCTAGAGCGGCAACAGAAATACGTCGTCTGTGAAAATTTCACTGTCCAACTATCACGGTTCATGAGATACAACCTGGTGACAGACGGACAGACAAACAGACATAGAGACAGACGGACGGACAGCGGAGCCTTAGTAATAGGGTCCGTTTTACCCTTTGCTTACGGAACCCTAAAAATTATCAAAATCGGGTAACATTTAGAGGTGGAAAAGCGTTGGCACTTTTTGTATGGACAAGAGGGGCATATACGCTTCTCTTAAAGTTAAAAAGTAACAAAAAGTATTCAAAAAGTTACATAGTTAATTGTAAATTTAAATTGAGGAACATTTTCGGCGGCACTGCCTGGCAACACTGTAAAAATATGATAAATATAGATTACGTCGGTTATCCTTAAAGTATGTTCAGTAAATACTCTTTAATACTCAAACGGAAGCCCGAAGATTTGCCACTCTTCAGAGAAACAGATTATGGACTTAACGCTGTACGGTTGGGGTGATAATGAAATGTTATGGATGCTGCTTACTTTGAGAAAATCTTTTCTATATTATATTTATTTGTTTTCATCACTGTTGCTCGTAAAGTGGCTCTTCTGCCACCGCTTTTAGAACCAAAATCCATCAAACTTCAGACGTGTGCTTTTTACTCTAAATTACCACACACGTTATAATATGATAACCCGATTCAGTTAAGTTTGTATCTCAATGTAAGTTATACGTACATTTTCGTCGTTTCGTTTCGTTCTAGTTCCAGTTCCGGTCCCAGTTCCAGTTGTTCTGGATTTTTCTCGTTAGCTTATCATCTTATAAATGAAACATGGTCTTTCGTTCTTCAGAGAATCTTATAATTTTCAAAGGCCTTTTACGTTCACATTTTTACACATTACAAAGTTCTTTTTTGTACGACGCCATCTTCCGCAGAGTATAATAGTCATAGACTAGTATTATAAGCAAATCACAGAGTATTTACAACATCCTCCTAAGCGAGGAAAACTGAGTACCTAAGTAATATTATTAATCCAAATTATGTAGCATACTACAAATTATAGCACATACAAATTATTATCATATCTTAAATTACTTCTTTATATTACTAGCAAATAACTTGGTCAAGTTTCAACTCACTTAAGTATCAATAATCAATATTCATCAGTGTGACTCTACAAAGTAATACAAATTACAAATCTAAATCTTAACAAATGAAATCAATTACGCATCTAAATAATATCTTCTTTTCTTAATCTTAAGTACAATAATTATTTTAACATAGGCATCTTAGTACTATTTAAGTTCAGGTAAATCACATGGCGAGGCAGTGAAACCAAAATAAATTTTAAATTATCTGACAAGCCAGGAACAAAGTGGAATTTTATAAAAACCTATAAGGTAACTTTACCTCTCGTCCGCACCTCGTAGTGACTTTAGATGTAATCTGATCACCAGGTACAGTGTCCATGGAAGTAGTAACATCCAGGTGTTGCGGTTCAGTTTCAGGAATATTCAAATTATACTTACTTGTCTGTGGAATCATATCAAGTGTCTCTTTACAGGTAGCGCTGATCTCCAATGGATAGAGTCTTTGATAAGCTCTTACCTTATCTCCTGATGCAGTCTTGACCCTAGCAACTCTGGTGCAGCCATCCTTTCCTGTGAATATTTCTTTGATAATACCTAACGGCCAGTGCAATCTTTTAGTGTCTGTATCTATCAAAACAATTTCACCAACTTTAGGTTCATTCCTACTTCCTTTTCCTTTGTGTACTAATAGTCCTAAATATTCATTTCTAAATCTTTTTCTAAAGTCTTCTCTTAACTGTTGCAGATAGTTGTATCTTACATTCAGCTTCTGGTCAATTTGGTCTAAGTCTGGTGTATCATTTGTGGGGAGTCCATGTAAAAACATTGCAGGTGTCAATGGTTTCATCTCGCCCATCTCTACATATGTCAATGGTCTATTGTTAATTACAGCTTCACAGTCACATAGTATAGTCGTCAACTCAATCCAGTCTATGCAGGCCTTACCTAAGATCCGGCGGAGCATGTCTTTGACAACTCGAATCAGTCTCTCCCACCACCCTCCCCACCAGGGAGCAGAAGGCGGAGAAAATGTCCAAACAATGTTGCTGGAGTTCGTGGAAGCTTCTACTTCTTGCCAGTTCACTACTTGTAGAAGATTAGAGGTACCTTTAAAGTTTGTTCCGTTATCTGAATATATCTTTCTCACTCTACCCCTTCTTGCAATAAACCTTCTTAAAGCCATAATGAAACTAGCTGTAGACAAGGAGTCTGTGAGCTCCAGATGGACAGCTCTGTAAACTGCGCATGTAAATAAGACAATCCAGCATTTCTGATTGCCTTTTAGCATCAATGGGCCAGCTAGGTCGATTCCTGTGATTTCAAAAGCAGCTGTGCTTGATATTCGATCAGCAGGTAATGGGGCCTCTGGTGCTTCATAGTGCTTAGCTGTGTATCTCTTGCATACCATGCATTGTGATACAACTTTTTTGGTGAGTCTTCTAATTCCAGTAATCCAATAAGAATTTCTTAATGTAGACATCATAAGCTGTGTTCCTGCATGTTTTAACATAATATGCTTCTGTTGAACCATTCGTTGTACAATTTCGTGTTTTCCAGGTAATAATATAGGGTAAATAAATTCTTTATCCACATCCACACTATATTCTAATCTAGTCTTTACCTTCAAAATTCCGTTTTCTTCTATGGTAACCATTTTCTTATCCTTTTTAGACTCTCCATAATTTTCTTTCTGTATAAGTCTTAATAATGTCATTTCTGCATTCTTGTATTCTTCGCTTCCAATATGCTCTGTGGTGACATTATATTCTTTTCTTATTCTAGGGCTCATTCGTAATAGTCGCGCTACTAAGCGAACTATCTTCGTATACTGATTAAAGTATAATAAGCTCTGACTGAAATCTTCTGAATTTATTTCTACATGAACCGCTGAGCAGCTTTTCTTTTCACTGTTGACTGTATCTTCATCAATATTAATTAATGATTTTGGCCAGTTTTCTTTTTCCAGGTACAACCAAGCGGGTCCAGTCCACCAGGTGTCCTTCAGCAGCTTCTCCGCTGTGCAGCCACGTGAGGGTAAGTCTGCAGGATTTTGTGATCCAGGTAAGTGAAACCAATCTTCCTTATTTGTATTTAGACATATTTCTTTTACCCTGTTACTAACAAATTGTTTCCAGTTTTCTTGTCTTTTTAGCCATGCCCACACCACTGAAGAGTCCGTCCAGCAGTAAGTCTTATATGCCATGCATGCAGATAACAGTCCTGATTCTACTACTTCTCTGTAAAGTCTGGAAGCTATGACAGCCCCCATGAGCTCCAAACGTGGTAGCGACATCTGTCTCTTTACAGGAGAAACTCTGCTCTTACTCATAATAAGTTGAACTGTTACCTGTGTACCTTTCTTTGTGCGTAAGAACACACATCCTGCATATGCATTTTTGCTGGCATCACAGAAGAGATGTACACTGGTTTCACATTCCTTCATAGGTGCAGTAGTAAGCCGGCGTGGTATTCTACATTCAGAAATATAATGTGCAGCACATAACCAATCTGTATATTCTTTTTCTAGTTCTGTGGGTATTTTTTCATCCCATCCTGTCTTTAACAACCAGGTCTTCTGCATAATTAATTTAGGCACTAGTGTTACAGGCGAGTAAAATCCCAAAGGGTCAAAACACTGTTGAATAACTGACAATAAATGTCTCTTGGTTACTCCATTGCATACATTTTCCATGTTAATGTTACATTGTAAGTCATCTCTTTGGAGGTTCCATTGTAATCCAAGTACTGAAGTTGTTTTGTCCTCGGGTATCAAAGATGACATCCATTCTCTCAATTCAAATTTTCCCTTTTGCATCAATTCATTTGATTCAACCATAAATGTCTCTATTTCTTTAGCTGTATCAAAGCTGGTGACAACATTGTCCACATAGAATGATTCTCTTAATTTTGGTGCAGTCTCTGGGTACATACTCTCATGCTTCTGTAGATGGTAGTTTAAAGTTGCCGCCAGTATGAACGGGCTACAGGCCACTCCAAACGGTACTCTAGCATGCTGATAAGTGACTACCTCCTTTTTCGAAGTTGGATCATTCCACCATAATAGTTTTAAGTACTTACGGTCTTGTGGAGATAAAGCAATCTGAAGAAATGCTTTTCTGATGTCAGCTATGATTCCATATGTATTCGCTCTGAATAACATCAATAATTTCGGTAACATTTGAATCAAATTAGGTCCCTTTTCTACGCAGTTGTTCAGGGAGTTGCTATTTTTGTCTTTGGCTGATGCATCAAATACAGGTCTAATTTTCGTTGTGGAACTGCTCAATTTAATAATGGCATGGTGTGGTAAGTAGTGTCCGCTATCATTTCTGTCCTCTTCTACTTTCTCAATAATACCTTCTTTTTTCCACTCTTCTAATACTGCATGATATTCTGTTATTTTTCCTGTACTTTCTAACTTCTTTGTTGTAGAGTGTAGTCTCTTGTATGCCTGGTCGTAGTTGGACTGTAACTGTGGACATCCCAGTTTCCAGGTCAGGTTGACTTCATACCGCTCTTCTTTATTAACTGAAATATTATCATTAAAATTGTTTATAATCTCAGTTTCAGTAAGTTCAGAATCTTTATCGTACGGGTCTCTTATTCCTAGTGTCTCTAAATCCCATAAAAATTGCAATGAATTTTCTTCTTGCAGGGTAGTGATCAGATGTGTATTAACAGTAGTACTATACACACCCTGCATTGGACCTTGAATAGTCCATCCATGTATTACATGCAATTATGTTGCTTGACACATGGAACATCTTGTCTTCTAATATAGTTCCTAAGAAATCTGATCCTATGAGGATACTAATATCAGACACATTTTCATTAGCATCTGTCAGTGTGATCCCATTTGTCTGTAAACTTTTTATCAAAGATGGATCTCGCACTTTGGGTAAGTATCCACATAATACATTATTTTCTAGTCCTATCATAGTTGTTTCATAACTATTATTTAATGTACTCACTTTGAACTTGATAAGTTTATGTACCTCGGATTGCTTCTTAACACCACCAAATAATGAATGCCCCAGACATTCACTTCCGGTCACCTCCAAGCCGAGTTCATCTGCCAAGCCCGTCTTAATGTATGTTCGTTGCGAGCCGGAGTCCAACAACGCTCTTACCTTCTTCTCTCTACCAGGATGTCCAATCTTTACCACTAAAGTCTGTAATAAAGTGGTTGTGTTATTACATGATAAGCTATTAATAACATCTTTATTTCCTGTTTTAGGTATGGAGTGCTGCTGTTGCGGTTGCTGGGTAGAGTTCAGACCAGGACAGAGGATGACCATATGGCGTTTTCCACAGTTCAAGCACTTTATATTATAAGCTTTACAATTTTTAGCAAGGTGACCTTGCTTAAGACAGATGTAACACCCACCTTTCTTTTTAATTGCATCTTTTCTTTCGCTCATGCTCAACTTATTCACCCTTGTACATTCATTACTATTATGAAACTTATCGCAAAAATAACAAGTTATTTTACCTTCTGAGTTGTTATTTTCTTTCTCCTTATACTCCTTGGTCATCAGGCAGTTAGCTGTTGGAATTGAAGGATTAGATGACACCCTACCTAATATGTCGGTCCTAGCCATATGCAATCGTCCCTCTGCTTCAACTTCATTTTTTAGAAACTGAAATAGTCTACATAATTTGGACTCAACTGCATTGCCATGTGGTACCCTGCTCCATGCTAATAATGTATTGTCTGGCAAGGCAGACTCAATCAATGGATATAAAATACATTCATATTTTTGCTCAGTGATACCTAAAGTTTCTAATGTTTGGGTTATTGATACTAATTTGTCATACATAACGCTTACAGAATGATTGTTTTTTGATATCACTAAAGTTAGTAACTCACGTATATACGTTTCTACCAAAATTTCTTGTCTTGCAAATCTGTCCTTTAGAAAAGATATAACTTTTTCGTAGTTGTCACCGGTGGGCGGGTAGCTCTCGACGAGGCTTCTGGCGCTGGACCCTACTTCCATTGCCTGGATCAAATATTGAAATTTGTCTGAATTTTCCAGTGCAGTGTCTTCATGTATCTTCTGGAATTGACTCCAAAACGGCAGCCATCTTTTCGGGTCGTCGTTGAATTTATGAATCTCTAGCTTCGGTAAATTAATGTTGCATCTTGATGAAGTTTTTTCTCTGTCTGTTTTCGCAGCTTGACTGAAGCTATTCTTTAGTGTTAGCCACTTTTTAGTATATGCTTCGCTGTCGTCGTATTCTTTTTCTAATTCTTCGTCACTTGCTTGTTGTAAAAGATTTGATTGAATTAAACTGTCGAGGTTTATCATCTTCTCGTATAAATCCTTTACATGTACGAAGTCTGTTTCCGATGTCACATTTGATAAGCTTCTAGTGAAGAGCCGGCGAAGCTGTCCTCTAGCCCTAATTAGGCTCTTTAATTTTTCGGCTTCGGTCTCCATTTTGTTCCGGGGATTGCAAATTCACTCAACCAAAAAATGAATTCTTGAAAATTGGTCGTTGGTGATTTGTCGCGGTCGCCACAATGTTCTGGATTTTTCTCGTTAGCTTATCATCTTATAAATGAAACATGGTCTTTCGTTCTTCAGAGAATCTTATAATTTTCGAAGGCCTTTTACGTTCACATTTTTACACATTACAAAGTTCTTTTTTGTACGACGCCATCTTCCGCAGAGTATAATAGTCATAGACTAGTATTATAAGCAAATCACAGAGTATTTACAACACCAGTTATCGTTTCGTTTCGTTTCGCATTGGTCGATGTCGATTTTGCTCGCGCCATCAACACGGGTTTTCTCTGACGGCGCGTGAAAATAAGAAGCTTGCACGACATTTTTCACAAAGTTAATTAATAATACAACGTTTTTTTCTCGCAACTGTGATGAAAAACGTCGTATGACATGTGTGTGCATTGATCATTACACTCTCGGCTCCCATAACGCGCTCGCCTGATGATCAACTTTGCACACTTGTATCATAATATTATCTCGCTGACTCACTCACACAGTTTATGAGATGAATTCACTTGAGTTTGTAATATAAGCAATATTGAAGGTATTGCAATGTAAGCAATGTTCAAGGGCTCATCATCATCATCATCATCATCATCATCAATAGCCTGAAGACATCCACAGGTGAACATAGGCCTCCCCTAGAGAGCGCCACTTTGAGCGGCTGCTTGCCTCCGGCATCCATCAGCTCCCCGCGGTGTTCACCAGATCGTCGGTCCACCGAGTGAGATAATAGTACAAATTACCGAAACCTACACACAGTCACACACACATCACGAGAAACACTTTCAACATCATAAACATCTACGAACAAAGTACAAAATCAAATAACATCAGTAAAAATTACGCACCATGTTTTTGTATTGCGCAGAACTTATCTAGTTCATTTAAGCAAATTTTATAATTAAGGTGACAGTGCAATAAGACATCTTACTTATCTTTTAGTTAGATTCTTTATAATTCAAAAAACAGTACTCATTTCATTGAAAGCATATTTAAAACAAAGACTTCTAGTATGTAGTACATATACCTCTTTGATTTAAAATAAAATGTTTAATACACCACTCCGAGATGTAGCAGCTACGTGAGGGCTACGAGCCGTAGCCGAAACTCGTAGCACTCTCGTAACGCTATGGAGACGCTACGAAAGGAAGCGAACAGTGAATTTTAGTGATGCGAAACGAAAAATAATTACCGAAAAAGTTCGATACTTTACAAACATGTAGGGTAATTAATTTGATTGACAGGTTTAATTAGCCCACCAATCAAATGAAATATCATGCTCACAATTAAGTATATGAACGCTAAAAATTCGGATTAGCCACAGACATATTATACAGCAAACAACATTTAAAAACACCTGAAGCCAACATAAAGTGTAAAAATAATTAAAAAAAAGGAAAAATAATAAAAAAAAGTAAAACAGAAAAAATAGTAAAAAGAAATATTTTTTTTTTTTTCTTAAACAGTCAAAGGAATACAACCTCTAAAATATTATTCGTTTCGTTTAAAGTTAAATAAATATCGAATGTCGATAATAACTGTTTCTATGACTTCACACCCCTAGCGTATTCAACTTCGAGTTATATTTATGAGGATTTTCAATTTTATAACTAATGGTCAAGAGATTCTAAGATTGGGCGTCTATGAATATTGACACCAAGTTTTAGGAACTCTCAAAATATTTATGTCGGCTTTTACCAGTTTTTTTTTTACGGGAAATCTGCCTTTATTACTCAAGCTAACTACTACAATAATAAAAACTAAACTAAACTGGCTACACTACCTACTAGAAAGAACACTTTTACCAGTTGCTTTCGTATATTTTAGGTTGAACATATTATGAAATTCTATTATTAACAACAATATTTCACAATAATCATCACACTAATTTTATCAAGGCGAAAGTTTGTGTGTATGTGTGTATGTTTGTTACTCTTTCACGCTCTAACAGCCGGACGGATTTGAATGAAATTTGGTATGGAGGTAGCTTATACCCTACATTAAAACATAGGCTACTTTTTATCCCAATAACGGGAACGGTTCTTGTAGGAACGCAGGTGGAACCGCGGGGCGCTGCTAGTATTTAATACTATTCTTTATTTGTTTTACATAATATCTTTAGTTTTAATATAAAGGCTTATAACTTTTAATTTAAGGTCCATGGTGTTTTGTGTGTTTCTTGCCAGTGATGACTTATGGAACTGAGACATGGTCTCTTACTGTTGGCCTCATTAGTAAGCTCAAAGTCGCGCAGCGAGCTATGGAGAGAGCTATGATCGGTGTTTCCCTGCGAGATAAACTCCGGAATGAGGAGATCCGCAGGAGAACTAAAGTGACCGATATAGCTCTTAGAATTAGCAAGTTGAAATGGCAATGGGCAGGCCACATCGCTCGTAGAACTGACAACCGATGGGGAAGAAAGGTTCTCGAGTGGCGACCACGAACCGGAAGACGCAGCGTAGGCCGGCCCCCCACTCGGTGGACTGACGATCTGGTGAAAGCCGCGGGGAGCCGATGGATGTAGGAGGCGAGCAGCCGCTCAAGGTGGCGGGCTCTGGGGGAGGCCTATGTTCAGCAGTGGACGTCTTCAGGCTGTTAATGATGATGATTATGATGAGTGTTTTTTCACACACCGGTTTACGTTAAATGACATCACAGATATCTATTATACTACATTTTTAAATCGTTGTGATTATAGTAGTTACTCTGACGTTGCGTCTACGGCACCTACGACTTTACACCATTTGAGATTTTACCACCTTCTTAAATTTAAGACGTTTAAGTCGAATTTCCGCTTCAGTTATTAAAAAAAACCAACAGATCAAGTTTGGGTGTAAGCCAAGAACAATGTTCAACAAACTCTTTTTGTGATTTAAATTCTGGAACGCACTTGGATGAATGCAGTGTTTTCCTTGCACAAGCAGCATTCAAAAAACACAATTATAGCATGTAAATTGTAAACGTTCTCGTACTGGCCACAAGCCAGAAAGATAGGTAGCAGAAAAAAAAAACATTTCATATTTCAAACACGGAACATGATATCACGCAGCAAGTGCAATTTAATGTTATTCTAGTTTTGAATTTCGGTTTTAGCAAAAGGATGGGATACTTTTTACCTTTGAATATCTACGAGCTTTTTACACTAATTTAAGACGTATGTAATTAAAAGTGGGTTTTTTGATTCGTAGTTAAGGTAACCAATGGTTAAAAACTCAAACAAATTCTAACCAATGGTCAAAATTTGTTAGTTTTTAACCATTGGTTACCTTAACTAGGGATAAAATAAACCCACCCTAAGTAAGGCAAAGAGTACCTACGTAATCGCTACGCTATAGTATATAGAAAATAAACCATTATAAAATTCTGCACAATTTTAAAGCATTATGAAAAAAGAAAAAAAAAGAAAAAAAAACAAAGATAAAGTTGTTGTTGTTGTTGAGTTGTTGTTGTTTGTGAGTTTGTTTTGATAAAGATTATTAATCAGTGTTGTCTTTGCCTTAAGGAACGTTTAACTCAGCGCGGCAAATTCAAATTTTCTTGCGTTTTTTGCCAATCATACTCAATAAAACTGATTTTGCGCAAATAAATAGAATGTATCAATAAATTACGAATAAAAAAAGTATTACCTAGATATCATTGATTTAGCGACAAATGGCAATAGACTGAAAAGCCAAGGTAAAAATTGTTTATTGCCATTTATTGCTAAACCAATGATATCTAGTTAATACTTTTAAACGTAATTTGTTGATACATTCTATTTATTTCCGCTAAATCAGTTTTCATGCAATCACGTTTAGTAATTAAGCTATGATTGGCAAAAACCGCAAGAAAATTTGAAGTTGCCGCGCTGAGTAAAAGTTACCACCTTAATAATCATTTAAATGTTATAGGCTGTATTGAAGCTAGGTTTAGAATGTATCTTCTTACTCTATAAAATTCCAATAAGCTGCAAAATAAATGATAATAATCACTGAAAATTATACGGCGTCCAATAACCATTAATATTTAGCTTGCCACTCAAAAAGTCATCATATTTTACGATTGACCGATTACTGGACGTAACTCACCGCGGGGTTACGAAACCAGCGCACGTAGCGCCATCTACATTACGTGATAGCAATTTATATGGTGCATGCCGATTTTCGACGCGAAAAATAGCCCACGTGTGTCATGAATGTTTAGAGCTTGCGGTAGTTGTGTGGAGAATCGATGATTTGAAAATGGATTTCGAGAATTTTTTGCATCGCGTGGTGTCTACTGTGAAACTACATTTCGTACGATAATTACCACAGAGCAGGAAGAGCAGGGTAGGTAGTCTTAGAAAAGGTAAAACCTTATGGTTTACCTACGCAGATGACATAAAATACCTAAATTTTCAAAACACTAATACAAAATACTAATTTAATGACAAGACTGAATACATCTTTAGTATTTTGCCTGGCCTATTATTAGCTCAGTTGGTAGTAGCTCTGTCTTCTGAAATATACGTTGTGGGTTCGATTCTACCTACTCCAGGACAAACATTTGTGTGGTAAACAATAAACATCAATGTTTGTTCTGTGTTTAGGTGTTATATTGTATTCTATGCATGTATTTACAAACAAAAAAGTATCTATCAGTTATTAGCTAGTATTTCTATCAGTTACCTGGTCTTCATAGTACAAGCTATGCTTAGTTTGTGGCTAAATGGTGCTGTGGAAAATGACCACAATATTTATTTATTTTATTAGTATATGCGCTTGGCACGGGTAATGTTATTTATTTGCGCCTCCCTCTATCGGGACGTGAGCGTGATTTCGTTTCCTACTTTATGATTTTTAACAAACGATTGTCCAGTTGTAAATTGATTCTATGAAAACTGATATCTTTAAAATACAGATACACCAGCTGCTGTCCGTCACTTCATACGCATCGATTACATTTCGTTTCAACAAAAAGTAGCCTTACGTCCTACCCTGGGTTTAAAACTTTCCATAATAAAAAATTAAGAATAGAATAGAATAGAATAGAAGAATGCTTTATTGTACACCAAAACATACACAAAGATACATGACAATATGAATTATTTGACAAAAGGTAGTACAATGGGCGGTCTTATCGCTTAAAGCGATCTCTTCCAGACAACCTTTGGATGGACAGAAACAGATTATGAATTAGGGAGGTTGGCGATGTACAGTAAATACAAAATTAGATATGAATACTAAATCCTAAAACTACTAAAATACATATAATACGACATACATACATAAACATACACACTACATTAATAATATAATATTATAATTATTATGTTAATTATTATATTATAATAATATATATTAAGATCGGTTCTGAAATGAAATGAAATGAAAATGAAATGAAATATATTTATTTGCTAGATGTGGTTGTGCAAGGTGGATACAACCTTATAAATAAAACTGCTCAGCACATCACCAAATCCGGCATGCAAAGTTAGGTACCTACGTCACTACATAATTATATTTAATTGGTAAAATTACGTTGACATAAAATTAAAATGTCATAGGTATTTTGATTTTAGAAGTCTGTTTTTTTTAGTGTACCTACTCAGTTGCGTTTTAATAAGATTGCATTAAATCGGAATAAAAAATCTAGACAGTGATCGTCGGTCAAATCAAATTACTAAAAAAACCATACACATTACACAGATACTTTGGTCAGAAAAAACAATGACATTGTTAAAATACTGTCGGCACCAGTAAAAAGCAATACGAAGACAATAAAGGTACCGTATAAACATCTTTACACAAATGGGACTTCATACAAAATTGGAGAATTCTATACAAGTACAAAAGAAATGAGCTAAAAACCAATTTATTCTCAGACACCGAACCGAAAAAGAAAGGAACTCCCGAAGGAAGAAATCTGGAACATGAGACAGGTAGGTCCCTGAAATATTCAGGGATAAAATAAAGGTACGGCCATATTGAGCGAATATCGAGTTAAGACAGTCATCGATTGACGCGGAAATTAGAAATAGAATAGAAAAATACTTTGTTCAACCAATCGATAACATACAAGAACAATGGCAGAAATGAACGACCTTATTGCATCAAGCGATTTCTTCCATCCTACCTGTGGATTATAGACAGGAATAAAGAAAGTCTTACTATGAATTTAACTAAGATACACCGCGATTTCCGCTACAATCTACCAGACAGTTTAATTTTTTTCGACACCACTTATCATATTTATGTTGTGTAAGCAATCTGTGTGTAAAATATCTTCCAAATCCAAACACACCACAGAAAACTTTTCACTTCCAAATAGATTTGTTAAGGGTTACAATGATAAACCTAATTTAATTGTTAAATGTAAATTTATTTATTTATTTATTTATTTATTTATTTATTTATGGACCTTCAACAGTACTACATGATTTACAAATGTAATAAAAATTTTAGCTTACATGATATACATGACAGGTTTTGAATTACATGTAGGCCTAATTACAGAATGGCCACATCATGCATTAAGAAGTGAGAATCCTATAGTAAACCCTACAGTAAAATAAATACATATTTAAAAAGACAAAGACTACAAAAAATAGATAAACAAAAATTATACCTACACAGCAGCACAGACAACGCATTTTGCATAGACCATTGTTACAATACATTTCATCACCTAATTATTCAATGACTTTTATTAGCTTTTATTTCTCTTAAATTGAATGTAGTTGCCTAGGTACCTAGCTAAATATTTTTAAGTTTATCAGCATTGGAAGATATGTTTTTTTTAATAATTTATAGGCATAGCATTTGACCACTGTCTCACCTTATGGTAAGTGATGACGTGGCCTACGGTGGCGTCACGCTATGCTTGCTTAGTAACACACAAGTCTTGATTATACTGCCATATATTTAAGAAATAGAGAGAAAAATGAATAATCTGAAGAATAGAGCTACTCACTACTATGCTGTAGTAGCTCTGTGGTAGTTCTATGCACAATCTCATTGGTATGTGACGTCACAAACTGTGAATTGAATAGTAGCTATGAGGCGTAGCTTAACACGATCTCTGTTTCGCGAGAAAGGGACATGTGATGCCTCGAAACTTTAAAATCGTTTATTACTTCGCCATTTATTTTCAGATTTTACTTATTTTTTCTTTGAAGTTCTTATCAATTTATGTTGTTAATGCTAAAATGAAAGAAAAGAAAAGAAAGAAAATACATTTATTCAGGAAATCACACAACATTACATTTTTACAAGTAGGCATTTAAACAAGACAAATCATAACAAAAAGAAAGGCACTAAAATATCGCTTCAGCCGTCTACGAAACCGCGCTTCGTAACCAGTTACGAACGAAGAGTTTTTCGTTCTTGTACGAAACCAGTTGCGATCAAAGATTTCGTAATATTTTTCGTAACCAGCTGCGATTGAAGACTTTTTGTCCTTATACGAAACCAGTATTTTCAGGCAAAACTTCGGATCAGAGAAACAATTTTGGTAATATAACCGAAATAGATAATGTTACGTGACGTCATGATATACGTGGGCATACGTGCATAAAATGGGCATACGTTTGACAACAACACACCTGATGACGAAGTTGTCTAAGGTGGAGCACGTTTGCCCATGAGATGCCCATTCACACCTGACTTGAAAAAACCCAGGTTATACCCAGGAAGAAAGAAGGAAGGTTTTAACATATTGTAGGAATACAATATTTCCTAGTCAATATAATAGCAGCCCAAATCGTATATTTATTTCCAATTTTCATATTACATTTCTATAAAGCCTTTTGTGCCTTAGAATTGATATAGTTAATAAGTACTTGTCCTAAACAGAAGACAATGTATCTAAACGATCCCTTTTAGAACAGTCTGCAATTAATGAAGGTAGCCTATTTCTGTTTCATTACACCATTCCTACTAGTTCGTTATACTGTGTTGCTGACTTTGACTTAGTAATTTGGTCACTTTAATGATATATTCTGTACCTACTTAGTAATATGGTGAGTTATATTTCATTAGTAAGTACCCACTTAATTAATTTAATCAAGTTTAATTGGAATGTAAGGACTGTTCTACTTGTGAAAACTGTTGGTGGCGCTATGTGCTTAGTAATCCTAATACAACATTAATTAATATCAACGAAGCTCTCTGTTCTTGCTATCAATTAATTAACTTGCTTAGCGCTCCCCGCGCCCTCGCAACTCAGTATGGCAGCAACTCATTTGCTTCTATTTATGTGCTGATCCGCTGATGGGGATTTTAGATAATAGTACTTACTTACTTATGATTGAGTGATATATTGGAATATTAAATAATAAATAAATAAGTAATAAAATATATTTATTTCAAGAAATATACCTTATTAACCTTAGCAGTGATAACGTGTTGGCCAATAAATATTGGTCCAACAGGTTTTCTTCACTGCTAGGTAGGGGCCTTTTCTCACAGAGAATTGTCTGTAATCTCTTCCTTTGAGAGAAGGCCCATCCTGGCCATAATCCACGGTAGCCAAATATCTACGCGTTATTGGTGGATGACAAATGTTCTAGAATTTTTGTCATTCTTGAACGGAAGCAGGGTGGGTCCCTCACTAAGTTTTTCTTCACCGCTGTAAGAGGCAGTACATATTCCGCATACGACTTTAAAAAGCCATTAGTGCAAGAGCGAGTGAGATTCAAACCAGGGTGCGTGGGTTTGAAAGTCCTCATCCCCGTCCTACCACATTATATCACTTGCCCACACTCATGCTCGTAATCCAGCGCTTAATGCGTATAACGCCACCTATTTTAACCATTAACACTGGAAAAGCACAAGTTTTAAAAAATAATACAATGCAACGACGTGAACTTTTCCGCATTCCCGCCAAAACTCCCAATAGAGGGTTTGTCATACATTCTGTTTACATAACAGACTATACCTACATAGGTATCACGACACATCTATTAGACCTCTCTAAACTACATCGTTACAAAAAGGATCTACAATATCCCAAATATTACATTGGTTAACCCTCTAAAGTTCGCGGGACGTTTTGTCCTCAAATGGGTAATAATAGTACTATCCTTTATAGCAACGGCATTTGGGCCAAATTGGTAAGGTTAATATCATTGAAAATGTTTTAGGCCCAGCCTTGTTCTTTGGCAAAAAATATCCTTGCGAGTCTGATTTATTTGGGTCTTTTTGGTAAGATATCGTTTTCATTTTACCAAACAATAGGAATACAATAGGTTGACAATATAGATCAAGCTAGTTTGGTACGCAAATGTCAGCGGTCAACTTTGTTCGATGCTTCCATATAAAAACAGCTTAACTAGTCTAGTAGTTCTGCGAACTGTAGACCTCGCGAGCACAAATATTTTTGCAATGACGCGGCATGATGTTGGACTACGCCCCGACCTCAGACCTCACGGCCTTATATCTCGACAACCTCTTGACCGATTTTGCTCATATTTTAAATACTTGTTGAGTACCCAATGTTATTGCCAAATATTGGCAAGTAATAATGGCGCCGTTGCAAACTTCTTACCTTTTTGGGGGAACTACCTCACTGATCAAAAATCGCCGACGCGAAAAAAACCCTGAACTCGTAGAACCTATTCGCCAAGTTTCGTCAAGATTCGTTGAAAAATGCGACCTGTCCGCGAGTACGTACATCTGGACTGACGAAAGCAAAAATCGCGAGTTGAAGAAGACACTTTCGCTCACTTCGTTGGCTCGGTCAATAATTAAACGTAGTCCACACGTGTGAAGCCACGGGATGCAGGTTGTGTAAAATATTCTGTACAAGACTAGAAATTTCAATTTTAACAACGGAAGTACTTGTTCCGTGTCTAGGTGTTGTGGGACCACGGAGTTCCTATATACAAGATATCCTAGTTACGGTCCAGGATCTTTGAAGGTAGTTGAAACCATGCATGGCCTATTTGCTCGTCAAAACCACATGACTTTTAATTTACTTGTGAAATGTAGCATTCTACTTACATCCAATTCGTCACGATACCAGCTCGATAAGCTAAAACGCATATGAAACTCAGTTGAGAGTATTAGGTATTTTTGAGCGGAAAAAACTGGGCCTAAACTATCACGCCTGACAAATTAAGCTTATTCCAGTGAACGGGAGGCCCCATTCCTGGAAGAACCTACAGCAATCGCTATAAACGTCAAAGACACAGAATAAAGGGCTGTTTTCCCTTCCTATAGTCAGTGCCGCACTCAAGGTCAGTGGTTGTGGGTAGACACAGAAGACTTAATAATACAGGTATTGATCACAGGAAATAAGATACACCTTCTAGGATACTTAACCGCAGTATTATAACCGCAGTGTTACATGATATCAAATATCTAGGTATGTCTCAGTGTCACATTTAAGAGCGTCCTTGATGTGATGAGCGACCACAATGCCTACTAGATCCTAATTCTGTATGACTACTTTACGATTCCTTACTTCGAAACCTCGCGAATTCATTGTCTTATATAAGAAATTAGCAAAAATCTATTCTCTATGAAATAAAACTAAACCGCCCGAAATGAACTTGGAATTGGCGCGATTTGAACTGTCAAAAACCATTATCTTCCATTGGGACGCGTTCCAAAACATCAACACTTCAAAAGTGACCACCGCTTATGTCAATATTTATTCAAATTAAAAATAACTTTAATGTAAAATGAAGGTATTTCTAATGCTGCGACACGATTTGAACAAGACACGATAGTGACGTAGTTTCGTATCGCATGGAATCTGTGTTTTCATACAGAATTAGGGCCCTGGTCAATTGATATTAAAAATCAAATGTTAGTGTAGTGCACTAGAATATAACGTCTCCAACATGCCGGTTACGCTGATAGCTTATAGTAAAGTGGAGCATTTGAACTGTCTGGTATGCAATATAATTTCTGTAGCAAATAAGAGTTTATTTATTTATTTATTTATTTATTTATTTATAAATAGCACAGCCACATCACATATATTAACTTAAAACTACACATACAACATTAATACAAATAGGACTGATATATGCGACAAGAACGGCGTGCATAGCATTGGCTACATGTACTCATGACACAAAACAAAAAATAATAATAAAAATTAAGAAAAATCAGAAATACAATTGAAATAATAAAATAAAATAAAATAAAAAGAATATTACAATTTGCATAAAGAACTGTGCGTTTGTGAATAAATGAATATTTTACGTTTAAATACTACGAGAGAGTTACTAAAAATGTCTAAGTCACTTATTTTTGTGTTATAGTCATTGTATTCGTTAGATATTCGTGAGGTGGGACTTTGGAGACCAAGATTAGTGCGTGAGGCTGGGGTATGGAAGATTCTTTGGATTGTGTGACGTGGGTAGTTAAATGGGACTGATAGGGAAAAACGTTCAAGTAAATGGCTGCATAAGGTTTTACCGTTAATGATTTTATGTAAAAATGTCATGTCTATCATTTTACGACGGTCACGGAGTGTTATCATTTTAAATTTTTCTAGGCGCTGACTGTATGGACGTCTATGAGAAAATTTTTGAGTATGAAATGCTAAGTGTCTTGTGAAGGAACGCTGGAGACTTTCTATGCGTTGCGAGTATTTAGTGTAGAAAGGACTCCAGACAGCAGATGCATATTCTAGCTGACTACGTACTAGTGCGTTATACAATATTACTTTGGTGCTTGGTTTAAATCCTGTACTATTACGTTTAAGAAAACCTAACATTTGTGCACCTTTTGTTACTATTTTATCCGTGTGTTGAATGAAGTTAAGTTTACTATCGATATGCACACCAAGATCACGGATTTCTTGAACTTTTTGTAGTGGCGTTGAGTTTAGCGAATATGCAGATTCAAAGGGATTTTTTTTTCTTGTGTATTGGATATAAAAACATTTGTTTACATTTAATGTCATACGGTTTAGGGTGCACCAGTTTAGAATATTGTTAAGATCATTTTGTATGAGAGCGGAATCGGCAGTGCTATTAATTTCTTTATAAATTTTTTATATCATCGGCGAAAAGAGACATTTTACAGTGATGTATGTCATCAGAAACGTTGTTTATAAATATCAAGAACAGGATAGGACCTAAATGGGATCCTTGAGGAACACCAGATTCTGCAAAATATATGTCTGATTCAATACTGTTAACAGTAACAACTTGTTGTCGTTTAGCGAGGTATGATGCAAACCAATTGTGTAGAGATCCTTCAATTCCGTAACATAGCAACTTCTCTAGTAATATGGAATGATCAACCTTGTCAAATGCGCTAGAAAAATCTAGGTATATTGTATCAACTTGTCCTCCCTTATCAACAACTGCTGATAAATCAGAAACAAAGGATACAAGATTTGTCTCTGTTGAACGACCGTGCCTGAACCCATGTTGAAATTCCGTAAGTGAGCTATCAACATGTTGGTATAGGATAGGGCAAATAAATGTTTCAAATAACTTGGAAAAACAACTAAGAATGGAAATAGGTCGATAGTTTTTTACACAATCTTGTTCACCTTTTTTGAATACGGGTACAATACGGGCCTTTTTCCACTCAGTAGGAAATATACCGTCATTGAATGATTTATTAAAAATTACGCTTAATGGAAAGGAAATGGCAGATACACATTGTTTGACAAATATGGGAGGTATGTTGTCCGGACCTGGACCTTTTAAAGGGTCAATTTTTTTAATCAGTGTTTTGATGTCATTTTCTGTAACATGTAAATTGGGAAGATTAGTATTGAAATGAATACATTGTTGAGGAATGGTTAGTGGAATAGATGACGAAATCGTGCGTGTAACAGATGGAGTGTATACTGATGCAAAATGTTTAGCAAATAGGTTAGCAACTTCAAAGTTAGAATTAGCTTTAGTATTACCAAGTTCCATCGTAGCAGGTAGTGTGGTTTGACCACCTCTTTTATTTTTAAGATAACTCCAGAAGGCTTTAGGGTTCTTTGATATATTTGTTTCTATTGTGTTTTTGTATTTGCTATGACATATGTCGTAAAGATCATGACAACGACGCCGAAGAATTTGATACTCCAAATTATGACGAGGGTTGCCATATATTAATAGCCTCTTGCGAATTTTTTCTTTTTCAGCCAAAATTTTAATTAATGAACTACTGAACCAAGGTGGGTACTTAGACTTTTTAAAATTACGTTTAGGAACGGACTTTTCAATGGTCGTATTCAGGATCATGTAAAACTGTGTAACGGTTCACTGTCGAAACTCATAAAATCGTTTGTCATAATTTTGTTACAAATAAAAATGTTACTTATAATCATCATTTCACATAATGTGATTTATTATACTTTCACTACATCTAATTTTCTTTATTATAAATCAAAATTAATAATAATCCAAATTTATAAGAATGAAACTCATAAGGCGTATATAACATAACAGTACAAATTTATAATGTTCTTTTACCATAACTAACTTTAAGCATAAAACAAAATATCAATAATACTGTAAATTAATGTGACTGGAACTGTTGATTGTTATATATATCCTAATCAGTTATAAAAACGTAGTACGGCAAGCCAATTTGCTCTTCAATCTATGCAGGCACTTCATCCAGTCAAAACAAACAAAATTAACGTGTGGACTGTGGGTAATTGTAAAATAACTTATATTTTCTCATGTTATGTTGATTTTGGTGTTGTTGGTGAACTTTGTGCATTATTTTAATAAATAACTTGAAATGTCTAATAAAAACACGTGTAAAATATTTAAATCAAATAACGGTAACCTGAAACTTAATATAGATGGTTTCTGTAATTTTTTAATATAAGGATAAGTGACTTCTGGCACTTCGCCGGCCGCTGCCGCGGCACGCTCGCTACGCTTCGCTTCGCTCGCTCGGCTCGTGCGTCGTGTGGTCACAGTTAACCTAACGCTCCTCCTCGCTTCGCTCGTCGTCGCACCTATTTATGACTTTGCCTTAGACTAGTATCTTAGTATCTTTAGGGTATACATGCATATGTATATAATGATTTAACTACCTCAAAATTATTATTATGTTAACTAAAAAATATGAAAAAGTCATTATGAACAATACAATTATGAATGCTGATTATTATGAAATTATAAGTAATGAAATTTATAATAAAAAAAAGTATGATAAAAAAATTCTTAACATTAACATTATAACATAATTTTTAATAAATTTAAACATTATTTGAATAAATTGTATAAGAAAAGATCAATATAAAAAGTAACTATTATGAACAAAGTTATTTATAAATAACCACCATTATAAATTTCATCATTATTAAAAATGAGGTATGTGAAATGAAATTATGAATAATGAAATTATTAGTACAGACGGTATCCCCTGTGTAACCATATCGTCAATATTTTCACAAGCGCAAAGTTCCTGTTCCCATATTTATGGTTTAATACAGGACTTAATCACGCTAAAAACATTATTTATTTACCTCGACGTTTCAACCAAGTTGCATTGGCCGTGGTCACGAGTAGACTGGAGATGCGGGTATCCGTGCACGAAAAAACGAGTAGTTAACGCAAAACTACCCGCAAATGAAACTTAATGGTTGTAAACACACGTAGAAATGTCACGACACACAACACTAACAGTATCCGATTTGTCCGGGCGCAAGTCACGACGCAAACACTTGCCCAACACTGGGTTCCATGACGAAGCCAACCTAAAACCATCCTCCCGGTTAAAATTTTTGTGCTTCCTAATTTCAACCGCTTCACGTACAATCCTAGAGTAGTAGTGTCGTTCTGTGGAGAGGATTTTAGGGTCATGGAGTTCAATCCAATGGTTAGGACCCGACTCGAGCAAATGCTCAGCGATCGCGGATTTATGAACCTGGCGGTTCTTGACAGCTGCGATATGTTCCTTCACCCTCTCAGCAATGGTTCGCTTAGTTTGTCCGATATATGAACTCCCGCAACTGCAATCAATTTTATACACGCCAGGTGTCTGAAAAGGAATGACATCCTTCGGTGTTCTCAGATGGTTAGCTAGTTTGGAAAGTGGGGTAAAAACAGTCTTAATGGAGTAGTCCTTCAATAGTGCACCCACTTTATCCGTAACACCCTTGACATAAGGCAGGAAAGCTGGCTGCCTTTCGACATCAGTCCTTTTCCTTTCACATTTACGCCTAGGACGCCATCGCCTACCCACCTCATAGCCATTTTTCTTAAGCACTGCCTGAACATGCAGTACCTCTGCCTCTGCTCTCTCTATGTTTTTAGCGTGATTAAGTCCTGTATTAAACCATAAATATGTGTTCAAATCGCGAGAATTTAAGAAATACTATTCCTGTTCCCAGTCCACATTAATCAGTTCGGGTATAATAGCTTCATAGTTAGCTTTAAAAAAGTTATAGTCATTTCGGTCTTGTGGACGATTTGTCATTATATGCCCGAAAGGTACATTCAACAGTATGCTAGGATGTTTTTCGTCTAATTTGGTCAAGATGTCATTAGTTTCTGTGACAAGGATGTTAGGTATGTTAGTTAAAACTAGGTCCAACATTTTCCCATCTGGGTTATTAATACAGTTTACTTGGTACATACTATTTGATGCGATGAAGTCAATGAGAGAAAGAAGAGTTCGCCTCAAATGGTGTATGGTAGAGGGTTAGCCAAACGTGGTGGGCGTGTAGGGGGTCAATTTGGAAAATACAAGTTCGCGTAAGAGCCCACGTTTGGCTACCAAATACCCTGATAATACTATAAGATATCGTGTTATTTCAGTGACACGTGTTGCGTTAGATTTTGGTCGATGTTTAGCCAAAACAAAATTGTGAAAATGCTTTTTAACTATCATTATTTAACACCAACAAAAAAAATTTACACCGAAACAAAAATAATGAACATAAAAAAATTATATAATTATAACATTTGCATTTTTATTCGCAAAACACTCAATAGGGATATCCACACTAACATAACGTTCACCAAAGTAAAACAGGTTTCCAAACGCAGCAATCGTCGCGGTAGCCTTCTTGTACTTCCGAAACCTCGAACGAATTATGGCAAAACAATGCTTACTTATGAAGGAGCACAACTTTATAATAAAATACCCTCACATATAAAAAAAACAAGTTCATTTAACGTTTTCAAGAAGCAATTGACTCAATACCTTATGACGGATCCACTGCCGAAGTAAATGTTTTAAATTAAGTCTTGTTGATAAATGTCTTCATCAGGTGTAAGTGTATTATAATGTTACTTAAGCACGTATTATGTTACCTACCTACATTATATTTTGATGTGACGACGGATGTACTTCTATTGATATTTTTAAGTCTAGCTATGTTCTCATGGAAGTGACTGTTAGTCTTATTTGAGAATAAATTTCTTTAAACCTAAACCTGTAACCTCCATCCCCCAATTTTGAATCACCCCATCAACATCAACTCTAAATCCGGCCCTGCTTTTGCCCTCGTCACACAGTGTCTAGACAGATGGACAAATAGTACGGACAAGGGCCGAAGGGCGTTGAAATGCGTATGGTAAGGATTTTTAGAATTTCTATTTGTTTTTCTTGATAGCTTAAAAAACCTTTATTTTAAAGACTGAGCTCAGATTTTTCTTGCATTAACTTTGATGGGTCTTTATATTCAACTTACGCCCCGCGGTCTCACTTGAAGTCTAGGTAATACCCGTTTTAGAAACTTTTTCGGGATATTTCACATGCTTAGAATAACAACATAAATTAAGTATCTAATATAATCTCATTTTGACTTGTATATGTATGTGCTAAACTTAACCTATTTGCAATAAAATTATTTAACTTTGACTATTTATGTATTAGGTAGGTATCACACGTTATGGACCCTTTTTTAATTAATTGGGTCCTTACAAACTTTGGTCAACATCACTATATTCTGAAAAATAAACAGAGTTAATCTTCTTGGTACTACATTTGAATGTTTATTTAAGATCCTTCTAACGTAAGTAACAATGCTTGTAGGGCCTATATAATACAGCGGCTCCCAACCTTTTAATAGCATGGCCTAATTTCATTGAATTATTCTAAGAACTGTACGTACACGGGCGTTAGAAATCACTTTTTTAAACAGCATAATAATAAATAGGGCAAATTCTGTGCATAATAATATAATAATAACGCAACATACAATCACATACATACATCCTGGACTGTAACTAGGATTTCCTGTATCTAGGAGGTACCTAAGTGCGGGGTTTTTTCAAAACAACATCCTGCTCAAACTAATAAATACTTTTACTTGTAAATTCATGGTTGAGCAGGCCGTACAAAATACCAGAACCATGCAGCAGGCCGCACGGTTGAGCACGGCTGCTAAACCAAATAGGCTTCTCGGACAAAGCTTTAATTAAAGTGGGAAGTCGTTATCACGTAGATTTCAATGTTGTTTCTAATTAATTAACGTTTTGTCTAAAAACGTATTGGTTTTTTAAGCTTGAGAGGGAGATTTGGAGTGTGTATTGATTAACTACAGCTAGTAAACGGCTATTTTGGCATTCTCTTAGCGGATTTTTTTTTTATGTAATCGAATGACGTGTCGAGCTAGTGGTTCGCCTGGTGTTAAGCGACACGGCCGCCCATAACAGATTGCAGTGTCACTTAGAACTCCAAACTAAAGTTTCGCGTGACACTGCGCACTGCGCACGCCATCCTGACACATCACACAGTCTAAAAAAATTTTCTAGACTGTGAGATCAGTTCGTAAAGTCTCATTTGCCTGGTGATTTCACTAGCTACAATGCCCTTCAAACCAGAACACAGTAGTGCTTGGCGGCAGAATAACTGACAAAGAGGTGGCACCTACCTAGACGAACTTTGCAGAAAAGTCTACCACCTAGTGGTACCTTTTGTACCTTTTGTGTATAAGTCTAGGGTTAAAATTGCACAATTTTTTAAATTAGGGATACATAATTAGGTACCTAATACATATAAAAATGTACACTACCTTCTTGTTTA
This sequence comes from Ennomos quercinarius, assembly GCA_910589525.2. Taxonomy (NCBI): domain Eukaryota; kingdom Metazoa; phylum Arthropoda; class Insecta; order Lepidoptera; family Geometridae; genus Ennomos; species Ennomos quercinarius. Next base: position 12,607,489 of record OU342505.1, on the reverse strand, counting down.
ATGTTCGGGTTTAATTTGGGTCTCTTTAAAACTAGAGTGACAGGCCAACGTGCAACACAAAGATTATAAAGCCCGTTGATAGCTCGTGAACATAATTTCTCGTACAAACACGACTCACCGGTGCGGGCAGGGGGCGAGGTAACAAAACGAGACAAAGTCATACAAAATTACAAAGAACAGAGGAGGATGGAACAAGAGATATCAACGGGTTTCCGTGATTTATTAGAAATTCATAGTGTTTATTAGAAATTAGTGGTTGAAATACACCACTCATTTCGTATGAGGGGAGGTTGTATCATTAGTTAACTGGATTTATTATATAGTGAATGGTGCTACACCTTTGCTCGTCGCTTAACATCAAAGACTTCTATGTATACACTAGACAGGACATCTCTAACTTGCACTGTCAACCACTGCAAATATGCCTATGGGCATCTTCTCGCTCATACGATGCTCAGTACTCAAAGCGACTGCACGTGCATCAGTGAATAGCAGTAAAAATTATGATCCGAATGTGCCATTGCACTAGCGCTGCGTGTTGTGATCGTTGGTTAAACGATTTAATCTCGTAAAGCGCTGTAGCGGATTTTAGCTTAATTATACAAAAAATTACAACTATTTGTGCTACGAATAGCTTCTCTAGTACGTAGTACATATACCTCTTTGCTTAACATCAGGTGAATTGCAGTCAAAAGTTGGCGTATTCGAACATAAAAAAAACGTTTAAATACATAATAAGAATAACTATCATCAAGTTATACAAAACATCCCTACATCCATATAGAAAGAAAGAAAGAAAGAAAATACATTTATTCATGACACACAACACAACACTACACTACATGACATTACAATATCCTGATACATACAATAACAACACAAGTAAAATAATAAACATGTAAACACAAGCAGTGCAATGCTGCACGGTGTCACGAATAGGCTCCGACTCAGCATACAATTAAGGTCCTAAGCAAGACCCTAATTACTGATTTTCAATCGGAACCCATTTGTGGCACCACGAACGTCAGGACAAACTTAACAAAAATTACAAAAAATACAAAAAACAAAAAGAGCAATACAAACAAAAGACATATACCTATTTTCATAATATCTATTGTTATATGCGTTACCTTTATATATATTACTATACATTTTGTGCAGTATATACACAACAAAACCACGGCTTCTTGAAATGTTAGACAAAACTTTGTATGAAATTAATAATAGCACTCCTCGAAACAAAACTTGGAAGCCGCGAAGATTGCAAAAGTAGGTAATTAAACAAAGATTGATCCATCTCAGAGTTATTGGATCCCTAATATAAGCAATGTGGTCCCGTTGATAGGGGCGAGTGACTGATTACGCAGTTGATAACCTTTCAGAGATGATGAATGCGGATTCGGTTTCAGAGGATAAATTTGGCGTTTAATATTCTTTTCTTTTCAATGTAGGTAAAACGCGTTGACGTTCCGTTTTTTTCAGATTTTGGTGCAATAGAACTGTTGAGAATTTGGAGACTTTTGTAATAACCTTATCAATAAGATTTTGGGACCGATAGCTAGACACTTTTCTTTTTTGTCTCATTCATAATATGCTCTATCACACGGTTGAATATCTATAAGATAAAAGTTATCTACGTTGTGAAAATCTTCAGTAGAAATACTTGAATGCACAGAATTGCTATATAATTCTATGCTTGAATGCTATTAGTTATCCATAGACCTAGGATGTACGAAAATATTGTCGGTCTGTAATATTATCATACATATATTTTTATCCAGTTATTGTGATTTTTTTATTATTTTTTTTACAATTTATAGGCATAGCATTTGACCACTGTCTTACCTGATTTGAAAACCAAACTATATACTGAACCGATTTCCATGAATTTGATGAAATTTCTATATGGGACCAATCTGAAATTAATACCACTTATAACTATAATATATATATAAAAAAAAATCAAAATTGGTTTAGTAATAAATGACGGAGTTCTGAGATAACAAACATAGACTGGACCTATGTAAATAGGGCGAATTCTGTGATAACAAAGATTAAAAATATATATCGGAGCCAACTATAAACTAATAACTTTGTAAATACTAACACACCTCTCACACACGCATAAACACACAAACACCCACCCACATTACTCACCCACACAATCACAACTACATACCTACACAACCGTGAGCCCATTCATGCATAAAAAAAAAAAAACTATATTACACTCCTAAGATTTTGATCATGTTCTTTTAATTCTTTAATTTTTTTTGTTGTTTTCTAAATTAATCAGTATGGCATAGCTTAAGTAAAATTAATAATGGGAGAAGCCACTGACTCCTGAAACACAGTTTCAACTAGTTCGGGAGTCTATGGGTTCATCATAACTTTGTACCTAACCAATATGTCAATAAATGATTTGTATTTGTATTTGTATTTGTAACTTTAAAGGCTTTAGTTGATAGATCTAAAACTGTTAAAACTGTTGCTGTGCTTGTGAGATAGAGCGCAATGTTTAGTAAGTTAGACTGTCAACTAAAGCCTCTTAAATTGGGCCTAATACCCACATACAACTGAATTGAGAACTTATTCCTATTTTTTATAGATTTTATGACGACAATCGCGCCTGTTACAAAACTGAAAATGTGAATACCTACTTACTAAGCGACACATTTGGCAAAGTACCTTCGTGTACTGTTATGATACTTGAGTTCCAAGGTTCCACGTTCTCTTTATCTGCTCCGATCTGAGTACTTGTTAACTTTGAATATAACAAAAACCAAAACTCGTGCAAAGAAACAACACAGTTTCTTTGCACGAGAGAATACAACATAAAATGTACAATAATAAGCTAGTACTCGCATTCAATCAAAGTTTACGAATAAAACCGATAGGTATAAATGTTTTACTCCATATTCTTCATGAAAAAACAAGCTACCGTGAGAAATCTCTTACTTGCGAGTATAGGTAGAGTTGCTGTCTGTCGCAGAAAACGATAGAAACGGCACAAATTGTTGCATAGACATGAAGTATGTAGTCATATTTTCTTATTTAGGCTTACAGGCGCGGATACAGACGGGGGCGCAGGGGGCGCCCTCCCCCACCCCCTTGGCGCAGGCAGTCCAGCACCAAGTGCGGTAATTAGCCAATTTACCAGGAAGATATAGGTGCATGGAATTCATCATTTAAAGAAAAGAGCACAAATTTGTCTTGTATCGTATACTTATGTGTTTTACTACCATATCCCCAAATTTTCCTCTTGGACTCCCCTACTATAATGATTTGTGCCCCCCCCCCTTGAGAAATTTCTGTATCCGCGCCTGTACTGAAGACTTGTGTATTCATGGCCGTAGGCAGGGGGGGGGTTTTGGGGGTTCAAACCCCCCCCGAAATCTGCACCGGTCCAAGGGCAGAGCAAGAATGTTTGAATTGCCATACATATTTTCTGAAATACAATAAGGCAAATATAAAAATCTCTGCGCTCGCTGCGCTCGCGCTTTTTAAGTGCCTACTGTATTTTGTTATAATAGTAAGCGCGTTTGTACTGACTGACATGTAATTCATGTTTGAATTGCCATACGTGTTTTTTGAAATACAATACAGTGAAAAAAAAAATTAGCGCTCGCTTCGCTCGCGCTATTCATATTTCACTTTGTTATATAGCAAGCGCGTTTATACTGACTGATATGTAATTCATGTTTGAATTACCATACATGTTTTCTCAAATGTAATACGGCAAATTTATAAACTTTTGCGCTCGCTTCGCTCGCGCTTTTAATATTTCTACTGTATTTTGTCACATAGCAAGAGCGTTTGTACTGATTGTAATTATCTAATGACAGATTCTTACTGGAAAAATTACTACGACACCTTATTACGACACCGTACTTTTCGACGCCGTTTAAAAAACACATTTATGAGTTTGCTTCTTAAACACATAGGTAGGTACTTAGATGTATGGAGAGCTGATAAAATTGTTATAAAATCTAATTTAACGCTTGCGTGCTGCGAAAGATTTCATACTTACTTTATCAGCTCTCCATTACGAGTAGGTAGGTATAAGAAGCAACCAGCCCACTAGGTGAACCGACGACCTAGTCAGAACCGCGGGGAGGCGAATGCCGATGGATGCAGGAGGCGAGCAGCCGCTCAAAGTGGCGCTGTTGCTAGGGGGTCTATGTTGAACAGTGGACGTCTTCAGACTGATGTTGATGATGATGATGATGATAAGAAGCAAATGTTTTTTAACTGTGCGTGTAGGTATATAATTATGATAATCAAACTGAACCCCCCCGAAGTGAATTCCTGGCTACGGCCCTGTGTGTATTCCTATTATTATAGTACCTGTGCCAGTTGAATGAATAACGTACCTACTAAGTACATTTTATACTCGAGGTTATTGTAGTGTATGTTGAGACACTGGCTCAGAGACGCCACACGTCCACTTCGGCCAAAGTATGTAACGCTTGGAGACTGACGCTCGCGCATGAGACACGTCACACTTGGGTCTCTATAGTCACAATCGCACACACTACATCTATGATGATGATAAAATGAAACTTTAACGTATCAAAACGAGTCGACTGTGTTAGTTGAGATGAGAATACTTAACTCATAATAATAACATAACTACCAACTAGGTACTCCACCTAATTTTTAAAACTTAGGGCGGGTTTTTTGTTCCGTTGTTAAGGTAACCAATGATTAAAAACTTTAACAAATTTTGACTGTTGGTTAGAATTTGTTAGCATTTTTAACCATTGGTTACCTTAACTACAAATAGGTACATCGTTTCACAAGCATCCCTGTGCTATCCAAAATCTCTAGTGTATGGGTATACTAAAGTTATAGCTATCTGGTTATTTGTTTCTTTTAGGCTATCATGTCAAACGGCTAAACCGTTTGGAATGAAAGGTATACAAAATTAATGGGATAAACGTAGAATACCTATACTTTAAAGTTAATGACAGGAGTAGGTAAACGCGGGCTCACCTCTAGTTTAAAATTAAATTATATAATTATCAACACAATTTGAGCGTACCTATACCACCACTAAAGTTGTTTATGAACATAAGCAAATACTGGCCTGACTCCAAAGAGCGCGTAGAGCACACTACTAAAATATATTTTCAAAAAACAAGCAAAACAAAGTTATTCATAGTCTACTTTTTCTTCTTCTTTGTTTATGGGATTCTATCGCTTTTTAGCAATAATTCTGCCAAGTGAGTTAAATTTGTACGGTTATGTCACGTCTATAATCTAAATTGAACATAGTACCTATACCTACTTTTGACAAGATTACAGTGTATAAAGTCAATGTCATGTCGATACGCCTCCCTATCGCAACTCCATTATGTGGGATCGATTCACACTAGGTGCTAAATTCTGGTGTACACGCGCCGTTGTCGATATAAACGGTTGTCATCGGTGTTGCCAGGTTAGGAATTTTCCACCAATATTGCCTTTTGACACCACTTACGTTCTTTTTTTGCACAGAAGCCGTAATCTGTTCAGTTGCTGCGTATAAGACACAATTATACACCAGGGGCCTTATTCGCTATGCCACATGGGATTCCTTGCCAATAACCCGCTTTAACGCGTAATGAAAAAATTGTATTCTTCTGGATGCCACGCGTTAGGTTGTTTGTGGCCAGTGTATTCTATACCATTTTTGTATAACGCCCAGTTGCATTTGTCAAATTTGACAACGGCATACAGAATAGCATTTTAAAACCCAAAACCATTCCACGAAGATATCGTTACTCGTCGCGTTACGTGTCTAGATGGTCATAGCAAATAAGGGCCCAGGGCTTACGTAGGTAGTTCAGGTACTTCTACAAAAAAACAGCAATTTAAACTAAGTTTACTTAGTATTCTAATTTTTCTATGGTGGTCAATATCCTCTGCGACATAGGTGCAATTTATAGATTTTATGTCGTAGCTTACACTCGGTTAAGATCTTTCCTTCTTTCTAAGCCAAATTCATTGCAATATATTCTGTAAAACACAGGTAATCTCACCGTATCTCCTGGTAACCCCAAGTGAGTATCATATCCATACCGATAATACCGCTAATGTGGGGATAGCGTGACGCGCGGATTTAATATTTGGAGATATTTCACCGTTCGTTTATATTTACGCCTAGTGTGGTATGGGTTTGCTGAACGGAAGGTTGGCATTTGGTGTCACGCGAATTGAATTTGGATTTTGGCAAGTTCGTACGTGAATTTCTTGCTAAATTCGTCGCTTTATGCAGTTTGATCTAAGTTATAGCTATTAACTACACTAATAATTTGTTTTAAGATGCCGAACTTTCAATTGCAGGATTTTTCAATAATCAGATAATCTTATTCATAAGATAAAGAGCGTTTATTGTCGAATAGTCTATTTTGCATTTTGCACAATTGCAGGATAAATATTAACGGTTGTCTATTTATCTATTGAATAGAAAACCGTTAATATCCTGCAATTGTGCAAAATGCAAAATAGACTCTATTCGATAATAAACGCTCCTTAACTTAAGAATAAGATTATCTGATTATTGAAAAATCGACCTTAAATACACCGTTGGCTTCAGGTAAATCAAACAATTCTATCAATCAAAATTAGAAATTCGTTCGTTATTCGAACAGCGCGCCATTATAAATCACCGATCCATTGTAATTTTTCGAAATTCAAAATTACTTCCGAGGAATTGCCAGTACAGCAATTATTATATCTGCATATTGTGAACGTCGCATGATAATTACCATAGACATTTCGTGTCGTCACGCAAGCTTTTTACGAAAATATCTTTTTATTTATATAATTCTGCCGATGTAAGGAATATTGGCTGAAAAGTAGTAGTTAGTAGCAGAATTATGAAATCTTTAAAGAATATTGACGTATTTCTACGTTTTCATTTTTAACCGTTGCCGGCGCGCAGTCTACTAGCCATAGCGTAAAACAATTGAATTATCGGAAATGTAAGTCTCCAGTCTCTTAGATTGGGATAAAATATAAGTTCGAGTAAGAAATTGTTTGAAGTAAATACTTAGGTTAGTTTTAATAGCACAAGGGCCGATCCTTCAATAGTCAGATAAATAATTTAACTTACAGTTTAATAAGTTATTACTTAATGGATAATTCATCATCATCATCATCAACAGCCTGAAGACGTCCACTGCTGAACATAGGCCTCCCCCAGAGCACGCCACCTTGAGCGGCTGCTCGCCTCCTGCATCCATCGGCTCCCCGCGGCTTTCACCAGGTCGTCGGTCCACCGAGTGGGGGGCCGGCCTACGCTGCGTCTTCCGGTTCGTGGTCGCCACTCGAGAACCTTTCTTCCCCATCGGTTGTCAGTTCTACGAGCGATGTGGCCTGCCCATTGCCACTTCAACTTACTAACTCTAAGAGCTATATCGGTCACTTTAGTTCTCCTGCGGATCTCCTCGTTCCGGAGCTTATCTCGCAGGGAAACACCGAGCATAGCTCGCTCCATAGCTCGCTGCGCGACTTTGAGCTTACTAATGAGGCCAACAGTAAGAGACCATGTCTCAGTTCCATAAGTCATCACTGGCAACACACACTGATTGAAAACTTTCGTTTTCAGGCTCTGCGGTATTTTGGACGAAAAGATAGGACGAAGCTTCCCGAACGCTGCCCAGCCGAGTTGGATTCTTCGCGCCACCTCTTTGTCGAAGTTGGACCTACCTAATTGGACAATCTGTCCTAGGTAGACATACTTGTCGACAACTTCGAGAGTATCGTTCCCAACAATTACCGGTATAGGTGGAACATGAGCATTAGACATGATCTTTGTCTTGTCCATATTCATCTTAAGACCAACCTGCTGGGAGACTCTACTGAGGTCGTTGAGCATGGTGCTAAGGTCCTCGAGCGATTCCGCCATTATGACTATATCATCGGCAAAACGAAGGTTAGTGATGTACTCGCCATTTATGTTGATGCCAGATCTTTTCCACTCCAAGAGCTTGAAAACATCCTCCAATGCGTTTGTGAACAGTTTCGGAGAAATAACGTCTCCCTGTCTCACGCCTCTTTGCAATGGAATTTGTTCCGTACTCTGGTCCTGTAGTCGGACTGACATAGTGGCCTTACTGTACAAACACTTCAAAACTTCGATATACCTATAGTCAATTTGGCATCGCTGCAAGGACTGCAGCACCGCCCAAGTCTCGATTGAATCGAAGGCTTTCTCATAGTCCACAAACGCTAGGCATAACGGCCGATTATACTCTTCGGTCTTCTGTATAATCTGGCGCAGCGTATGGATGTGGTCTATGGTGCTAAAGCCTTTTCGGAAACCGGCTTGTTCGGGAGGCTGGAATTCATCAAACCTGCGTGCGAGACGATTCGTAATGACTCTCGAAAACAGCTTATACACATGACTCAAGAGCGAGATGGGCCTATAGTTCTTCAATAAGGTGTTATCGCCTTTTTTGAAGAAGAGCACCACCACGCTCTTGTGCCATGCCTCTGGCGTTATACCTTCAAGGATGACAGAATTAAATAACTTCTGGAGGACTAAAAGTACCGGTCTACCACCCGCTCTCAGAAGTTCGGTCGTAATTCCATCTTCACCTGGTGCCTTGTTGTTTTTAAGCTGTTTGAGGGCCATTCTAATCTCGTACAGGCTGACGTCCGGGATATCTTCGGTATAGTGTCGGACTAACTTGGCTCTGATGTCCTGAGCTGTGTTAGTAGCGGGCTTACGTGTCGAGGTGTATAACTGTCCATAGAAGTTCTCGATCTCTCTCAGAATCTCAGGCTTGGATGAAATGACGCTACCATTTTCGGTCTTCAGTTTTGTCATTTGGTGTTGCCCAATAGACGAATCCTTTGCGAACACTTTAGAGCCTTGGTTCCGCTCAATTGCGGCCTCAATACGTGAAGTACTAAGAGCACGCAAGTCGTGTCGCAAGGAACTCCAGATTCGTCTATTGAGTTCACCGTAGGCTGACATATCAACTGAAGACTGCAGCTTCATTTCGCTCCGGTCGGCCATTAGCTCAAGAGTTTTTTCTGAGAGCTTTTGAGTCTTCTTTCGGCGTTGGGTCTTAAAGAATTTCGATCCAACAGCTTGGACAGTTTCCACCAACCCGTCGTTTAGCTCGTCCACTGTGTTACAGTCGGCTAGGCACTGGAAGCGATTTTGGAGTTCCAGCTGAAAGCCTTCGGGGTTTTGGATTTGGACAGGATTTGGACGGAGCGTAGACTTCACCAGACGTGACCTTTCGAGCTTAACATTGATATTCAATGTGCCTCTAACAATACGGTGATCGCTACCGGTTTTCACCTTGCTGATCACAGAGACATCATCGAATATGTGCTTCTTGGTCGTCATGATGAAGTCTATCTCATTTTTAGTGGAACCGTCGGGACTTATCCACGTCCACTTCCTGGATGGCCGCTTCTCGTAGAAGGAGTTCATCATAAAGAGTCCCTCCTTCTCCATGAAGTCAGCCAGCCTCTGTCCTCGAGGGTTCCGCTGCCCGTATCCAAATGGCCCCACTCTCAGCTCATCGCTATTCCTTGTGCCCAACTTCGCATTGAAGTCTCCCATCACAACGGTGAAGTATGTTTCGGAAGTATGCATGGCTTCGGATATGTCCTCATACATAGCTTCTACTTCATCGTCTGAGTGTGCCGATGTCGGCGCGTATACCTGTATAACCTTCAACGAATACCGTTTGGTTATTCGGAGTACCAGGTACGCTACCCTGGCCGACACACTGTCGACTTTGACCACGTTGTTGACGAGAGACTTGCGGACGAGAAACCCGACACCCCCTTGGGAGAGTTGGTCTCCCTCCCGGTAGAAGAATAAGTTACCGGAATTTAGGATTATCGTGTCCTGTCCCTGTCTTCGGACTTCTGACAATCCCATTACATCCCAGCGTAACTTACCCATCTCCGCCTCTAGCTCGACCATCCTTTCGTCAGCCTTCAGTGTGCGCACGTTATGTGTTGCCAGGGCCAGGGGTCGTCGTTGGGGTTGGTAGCCGGGCGTCTGCCGGGGATTCTTCGCACCCCTTGCCCTGCCGTTACCGTGGCCGCTACCGTAGCCACGGGATAGCAGAGCTGCCGGGGACTGGGGGCCGTTTTTATTTGTGCTTGTCATTAGGGGGGGGGGGTTTGCCATAATCACCACGCTTGGCAGGCGGCTTGGTGATCGCAGTAGGTGAAGATTGATTGCCACCAAGACCGAGGGGAACGCTGCGACCCATTCCCTGGATATTCCATTAGCCGCCTTCTACGGCACCCACGGGAAGAGATGGGGTGGTCCTATTCGTAACCGGGACCACACGGGACTAATGGAATTGGAATGGATAATTACTAACAGTTAACTTAACATTTATTCTGCATCTGCAATTAAAAATGAATTGAAAGGTCAAACTTTTATCCCTTCTGAGTCTGCTGACAATTTTCAAGTAATTTTTTAGTTTCAAGTTGTTTGGGGAGTATGTTTTTTTTTTTTTCAATTTGTTTTAGGGTTCCGTACCGAAAGAGTAAAACGGCTCTACTGTCCGTCCGTCTGTCTGTCTGTCTGCCTGCCTGTCTGTCCATTTGTTACTAAGCTATATCTCATGAACCGTGATAGTTAGACAGTTGGAATTTTCACAGACGATGTACTGCTATAACAACAAATACTAAAACACAAAATAAAATACATATTTAAGGGGGCTCCCATACAACAAACGTGATTTTTTTTGCTCGTTTTTATAGATAATGGTACGGAACCCTTCGTGCGCGATTCTGACTCGTACTTGGCCGGTTATTGTAATGACTGACACATTGTGCTAGATTATTCCGTGACATGATCCATCTAACATCACTATAATTTCTATGGATCTGTTAGTATGATGCTGTTGAGTCCATAGCAAATGTAGGTGTATGCATAGTGAATATGGCCAAATCCAAATTAAATTTAACTAACAATAAAATTAATAGGTAGCTGCGCTTGTAAAAAGGCCAAAGTTCTATAAGCGCACTGACAATCAAGGTTATAGCTTATACTGATACTTACAGTAAACTTACAAACTTAAATAACAAGTACCTATCATCATTAATATGGCATGTTAATTTCCAATTGATTTTTTAAACGCACACACAGTGGTTAAAGGCACGCTATGTTAAACTTGCCGTAGTGTAAGACCAATTATCGCATAAGTGGGTAATAGGTAATAAGGTATGGTGATCCATAATAATCATTGCTGTGAGATGTTAAGTCTATCTTTAAGTTAAACGTTTCTATTCAAGTTTCTATCTACTCTCAATCTCATGAATGTCACAAATTTTAAGTAATTTTTTTTATGGACAACATTTTTAAACTTTCGACATCAGCTTTTATTGGTTTTATTAAAAGTTAGTTGAAATATAACACACGTATTTTTTATTATTCATTTATATAGATTTTTTTTACTAATTATTTAAGTAAAATTATACACTCTACGTTAAAATAATGATTAAGTACGTGGGTTCACATTTATTTACGTAGCATTAATAATGAAGCGTAGCGTAGTCTACGTTACGCTCTACGAAATTCTCTTCGTAGCCTTCATTTTTACGTAGTGGTAAAAAATGGATTTAAAGTTTTAAAAAATGCATTTTTACATGTTTCTTTTCGGAGCTGTATGTATATATTTAAAAAATATTACCTGAACATTTTATTTATTTAATAGCCGTAAAAGTTCTTCTATTTATCCAAGCTTACCTTAAAGATTTAGACATCGAACTCACCTTAACCAAAACGATAATTTTCACAACTTACACAACACTTAGGTACACTGTAACTTTTCAAAATTGTTAACCATTTAGGTACTCCACTATAGTATTTCCTACAAAAACACACTTTGAAAAGTTTGACACATACGCGAAACTTCCAGCAACTGTCGGGAAGTCGAAATACGAATTTAATTTTTTTCTAACACGCAACGGCCCAGCTCTCGGGAGTACGTTTAATTTTTCAAATGTCGATTTAATTATTATTTATGAAGGTTCACGGGGAGGCAGTGCGACACGTTCGCCCGCTGCCTCGGCGAGGGATCAACTGAATTTTCTATGTAGACCGTAGATAGGGGTTAAAGAATCTATGCGCTGTTTCAGGCTTTTGAACCATGCAATTTTGAACCTTTGCAATATTATAACTCGTGTAAAAGGTTTTAAAAAGGCAATGCTTTTCTTATCTTACGATTAGCCAGCAAGCAATAATGCCACACGTTTATACTAGACCTGGGGTCTTACCATAACCTTTTAGCGCGATTCATAGTAAGACCTAAAAATACGATTTCATCTTCATCAACAGCCTGAAGAGGTCCAATGCATGGCCTCCCCCATATAGCGCCCCTTTGAGCGGGTGCTCGCCTCCTGCATCCATCGGCTCCCGCGTCTTTGACCAAATCGTCAGTCCACCTTAGTGCGGCCTGCGCTGGGTCTTCCGGTTCGTGGTCACCACTCGAGAAACTTTCTTCCCCATCGGTTGTCAGTTCTACGAGCGATGTGGCCTGCCCATTGTCATTTCCACTTGCTAATTCTAAGAGCTATATCGTTGACTTTAGTTCTCTTGAGGATCTCCTCATTTCAGATTTTACCTCGCAAGGTAACACAAGCATTATAGCTCTAGCAAGATGCCTCGCTATTTTTGTGTAGTGATGTACTGTTGCTCTTCCGTTGTTAGTGTAAGTATTGAAAGTTTAATCTATATAAGTTACTTAACGTTTCAACAGCTTAATTTATAAACTTTTAATAGCGTAATGAATATTTAACAGACTTCTGTTTACTACTCCGTTCAAAAATTGTTTCATCTTTAATCTATTTTATGACGTCAACATCCGGCAAACCGGAAGGCTCCCAGGGCAGTTGTAAATTTGTTAATTTGTTGCTTAATTACGAGTCTTACAAATGAGTTTTAAAATTGCACTAAATAATTAAGCGAGAGCTGTAGGTCCTAATTTATTCTGTGGCGAGAGCAAAATTAGACTCATGCGTAATCTTTGCCTACATCAACTAGTGAAATGAAGAGGTTATGTGACCTTCTTTATAAATAGCCATAATGTAGTAAAGTTGCAACCAAAAAAATACCAAGGTATGTCACATAAATCAATAATACTTAAATACTATTAATGAGCAAACACACAGTTTTCGAAATCCGGGGTAAAATTCCCATTGCGATGCATAAATAAATGAGCGTGTAATGTAACGAGTAAATGTGTGTGCGTGTGGGGGGGGGGGGGGAGGGGTGAGCATGTAACTTGCTTGGACACTAGTACGTAGGAAGGTACTAATACGTCCTGACATCGCAATAGAAATTAAATCCGACCGAAATTAATTTAATATCATAGAATGTTGCCAAAGTCTGGGCCAAACGATTACTTACTATTTAATAAGTATTACCTAACTAACTTTAAACGACTGACTCATCATCATCGGCCTGAAGACGTCCACTGCTGAACATAGGCCTCCCCCAAAGAGCGCCACTTTGAGCGGCTGCTTGCCTCCTGCATCCATCGGCTCCCCGCGGCTCTGACCAGGTCGTCGGCCCACCTAGCGGGGGGCCTACGCTGCGTCTTCCGGTTCGTGGTCGCCACTCGAGAACCTTTCTTCCCCATCGGTTGTCAGTTCTACGAGCGATGTGGCCCGCTCACTGCCACGTCAACTTGCTGATTCTCCAAGCTATATCGGCGACTTTAGTTCTCTTGCGGATCTCCTCATTTCCTTATCTCACAAGGAAACCCCGAGCATAGCTCTCTACATAGCTCGCTGCGCGACTTTGAGCTTACTCATAAGGCCAACAGTAAGAGACCACGTCTCAGTTCCATAAGTCATCACTGGCAACACACACTGGCACACTGGCAACGACTGACTGACTGACTATAAATAAATAAATAAATAACGCCCAGCGATCACATACATAGATCCTGGACCCTAACTAGGATTCCCTGTATCTACGGACCCAGGAACTACGAGGACCATGGTCCCACAACACCCAGACAAAGAACAAGTATTTGCGCTTTTTTTGTGCAAATATTTGTCCTGTCACGGGAATCGAACCCGCCGCCTCTGGGTTATGAGCTGACCTGCTCAACTACAACACCACAGAGGCTGTCAAAATACTAACTATATATACCTTAAATGTGCCATGCTGTGTGTTTCTACATTACGTCTTCAGAAACTACAAAGATTTCATACGTATGTACAAAAATTAGCTAAGGAAATAACGGAAACACACTTTTGTTATTCTTTCAGTTATACTTTTCGTTATTCGTTGTCGGGCGGCGTAATGTTATTCCGTTATTTTTTATGATTCAAAAGGGTTGAATGGTTATTGCACAGAGAAATAAGAATGATGGGGAGGCATCAGTCATTATGGGCAAGGTTAAGGTCGTTATATCGTGTAGATCAGAATACTAAGGTTCTAAGTAGCTAGCACATAGTACTTAGTACCTATAAGTTATAATCACAGTCTAAACGTTCCAGGATGTATTTACCTACTTACCGGCGCGTAGCCAGTTTGCTAAGGTAGGGCACCTACCCTACCACACTAGGGTGGGGACCTTACCCTACCCTAACAAAATAGCTACGCGCAATAGAGTGTTAAAAGAGTCCTCTCTAAGGGTAGGCAACGCACCGGCAATGCCTTCAGTGTTGCAGATGTCCATAGGCGGCGGTGACCACTCTGCCTGCTTGTTTGCCACTCATCTCATTAAAAATATACATATAAGTATAAGGTAGGTATATAGTTATTGGTTATAATCACAGATTAAAGGCAACCCAATAATTTAGTAGGTAAGACCATCTCATAGTTCCTGCTGGTTCCCTATAGATACGGAAATTCTAGTTGAGTCTAGAGAGCTAGAGCTAGTGAAACGTTCCACCTTAACATAACAACTGTTCGCAAAACTGCGCAATAGCCTCGAGCATAGAGAAAAATAAATATGGCTTCGACTGACGTCCGGGCGCAACAAAATATATAACTAGTTGCGCCCCACGGTGTTACCCGTGGATAAAAAGTATCCTATGTGTTAAGTGTCCAGCGTAAAAGCTATTTACATTCCAAATTTCATTAAAATCGGTTCAGTAGTTACGGAGATATAAGGTAACAAACATTCACTCACACGCACGCACCCCCACACACAAACTTACGCATTTATAATATTAGTAGGATTTGTTTAATTCTCTCATTTGCCTTCCACCTCTTCGCAACCGCATCCTCATCGTGGCACCTATCTATTATATACATATATTGACAGCCTCTGAGGTGTGGTGGTTGAGCAGGTAGGCTCAAAACCCGGCGGCGGCGGGTTCGATTCCCGTGACCGGACAAGTATTTGTGCACAGCAACAAAAATACTTGTTCTGAGGAACAAGTATTTGCTTAAGTATTTGCTTTGCTTGTATTTGCGTATTTGTATTTGTTTTTTACTTACAAGTATTTGTAAGTATTTGTAGGTTTGTTGTTCTTGTTCTGTGGGTGTGTCGTAGGATTATGGTCTTCGTAGTTCCTGGGTCCCTAGATACAGGCAATCCTAGTTAAAGTCCAGGTTCTATGTATGTGATCGTTTGGCGTTATATTTATTTATGTAATGTACCTACTTATTGCAATAGCGTTCATTATTATGACCTATTTGGCGACGTTATTACCGTTATAAATATTCGTATGTCTGCGAGTATGGAGCTATGAACGTTGCAGCGTTCGGAAACGGAAGACATAAAGTTCGCACTCCACCAGCGATAGCTGGGTTAATGCGACGCGCGGCGCGATAGCTAAATAGGTATCATGTACGCATACCTATAGCTATCGCTGGTTATAACATGTGGATAGGCGGCCTTATGCGCATTAGCATGGAGATAAAAGCAACGGATTTATGGGAGGTTAATAATGGGTTAGTGAAGTTCTTTACAATTTTTTTAATTACCTATTCTGTCGGTTACAGTAGGTACCTACTTTGGAGCCGCTCAAAGCGCTGCTCTCTGGGGGAGGCCTATGTTCACCAGGGGACGTCGTCATGCTGTTGATGATAATGATGATGATGATAATGAATAATTTAATAGGTAAGTACCTATGTATTTCAGGTGTGGTAAGCTGGCCATGAACGGTTGAATCAAGGTATAAACTGAGAAGGTATTAGGTAGGTACCTAGGTAGGTATACCTATTTCAGCGGTTACTTATTTCAACGAAAGAGGAGAGAGCTTCTTATTCCAATGGTCCCTCTCCGCCAAACGTAAACATTACCATTGCCACCCCTAACCCTAATATCGCTCGGGGCAGACTACGGATAATTGGATAAGTGTTTTAAGAAATTAAGACCCGTGAATTAGGTACGTACTAATTGTATTTGTACCTACTTAGTTACCTACTAATAAATTGGTATACACTGCCCACTCAGTGATATTTAAACTAAATGCTTATGTAGGTACCTGCCTCTCTATTAAGATTATTATCAAAGTTTTGCACTTGGAGAAACAACTAAGTACCTACCTACCTATAAGTGTTAGCGTAGAATATTACTAGTTAGTTAGTGGTTATTACCTACCTAAGTACTTACCTCTACCTACCACCATAACCATAAAGTAAATGCTTTAGTGAACCATTGTATAACGTCTATCCTAAAACGTCATGACTTCAAGCCATTTTTAGTTTTTTCCGTATAAAAATACTCCAAATGTTGCTTCGGCATCACGTACTATTTTTATACTTGTTTCAAGAGACGCTTTTCTTCCATTTATCTGTAGATACACTCCAGTCTGCTATTTATAAGAATAGTGAAATAGTATATAGTATTTACGCCTACGCGAGGTTTCACCTCAGTGTTTAACACAGAATGGAACCAGAGATAGAACTATTGTTGCTGACCAATAGACATATAGGTACTCTACCGTTTTAATTGATTGGTAGTAATGAACAATAATTTTCACTAGAGCTTTGTCTTACCTCATTTCTCCTTCATCATCATTCCAGGTTTCCATCTGCCTTCGTAGTTTTCGCATTAAACATTAGCTATTCACAATTTAGATAAAATTCAAGTTTAGAACATTTATCGCATTCTTTTCATTTTCCATATATTTTTAGCATTCCACCGATAGATAGACGCCGAAGCGTACTCGAGGCGAACATACTACTCAACTCGCTTGCTTATAACTAAAGGACCTTTTTGTATGGAATAGCAGGCTCTTGGCATACCTAGAAGCGAACGATCTCTTCAGTGACCGGCAATATGGATTTCGCCGAAACCGGTCTACGGGGATCTTCTAGCATATGTCACGTACCTACATCTGGAGCAAAGCCATTTAGAAGTATGGGGAAGCGCTTGCTGTTTCTCTCGATGTCTTAAGGCTTTTGATAGGGTTTGGCACGATAGCCTCGTCAGCAAGCTTTCATGTTACGGCTTCCCTCTGGTCTATGTGTCTGGATATCAGACTTTTTGAGAGATCGGTCGGTACGAGACGGCTGCTCGTCCGATCAATTGGCAATCAATGCCGGGGTCCCTCAGCGGGTCAGTTGTTCAAAACACCTAATTATTAATTAATTAATTATTATTACAATTAAGACTTCATAATATTCAATTACCTATTGCAACCTCAAAATGAGGCTGATTAAGTAGTTTTTTATTGTTAGGTACTTGGTAAAGTTGTGGTGTTGTGTTGAATTAAATACAGTATTGTAGCATTAAACTTACTAAAACTTACTAAAAAAAAAACACACACTAATAAAGCATTAACAACATAAATTTTGTATATTTATTTCCATACTTAGTCTAAAAAAAGTCGCAACTAAAAACAGACAGCTTATTTTAAATAAAACAAAGTTTTCACTAAGTAACCTATCTGTTTTGATTAATCAAAACAGGTATTTAGAATGCAAACAGGTTAAAAGTTTCAACGTGTAATTAAAGTAGGTACTTGAAATTATCTACAAAAGCATATAAAAATAAATATGCTGGACTTTCGAGGAACGAAACTATCTGAAAGTTAGAAATGTCAAAACCTTAAAACGCGTTTTCTGAACAATGGACAAAAATGAGATAGGACCTTTAGTCATACGAGCGGCGAATTATAATTCATGTTCGAATTGCCATACACGTTTTCTGAAATACAATACGGCAACTAAAAAAATTTTTAGCGCTCGCTTTGCTCGCGCTTTTAATATATACACTATACAGTACACTTAGGTACTTAGATGTATGGAGCGCTGACAAAAGTAGTAGGTATTAAATCTATCTTACCGCACGAGTGCTGCGAAAGATTTCATAAGGACTATATTATCGTAGTAAGCAAGCTGTTGAACCCCCCCCGAAGTGAATTCCTGGCTACGGCCCTGGTCCGGTAACAGACCGCCTTGAATTGCTGGGTGTTACGCTAACATCCGGTCTCAACTTTGGCTCGTACATAGAGTCCAAGGCTAAATTAGCTCTGAAAAAGCTTGGAATCCTAGGGAAGGTGCGGCAGTATTTCATATCGGGACAGCTACTAATGTAGCGCAAGTCCGATCCTGTATTGAATACTGTAGCCATCTCTGGGATGGTTCAGGTAAATACCAGCTCGAAGCCTTGGACTCCATTTAGAGACGAGCCAAAGGACTCATTGGTAGGTAATAATGCGTTGGTGGAAGCTAAGTACCTAAGCTCCACAGTTTAGAGCACCGAAGTAAAGTTGCTAGTTTATCAGTTTTTTATTAACTGCAGTTAATAAAAAACTGTTTAGGAGAGTGTGCGAAGGAATTACACGATCGTATTCCTCCATCTCCCTTCTTTCACCAGACATCAAGGCGTACGGATACAATTACTTTTCCCGATTCCGAGTAGGTATCGTGAGAATGATTCACTTTTATTTTAATTTATTTTTATTTAACGCCTAAGCCAAAAAAATAAAAGAAAATAAGATAAGAAGAAAAAAAATAAAGAAGAAAATTTGCATTCGAATTAAGGTGGAACGTTTCACTAGCGCGGCAAATTCAAATTTTCTTGCGTTCTTTTGCCAATAATAGCTTAATTATTCAACGTGATAACATTAAAACTGATTTAACGTAAAGAAATAGAATGTATCAACAAATTACGATTAAAAGTATCTCCCAGATGGCAATAAACAAATTTCGTCTTAGTTTTTCTGTCTATTGCCATTTGTCGCTAAACCTATGATATGTAGGTGATACTTTTAATTGTAATTTATTGATACATTCTATTTATTTGCGCAAAATTATGTTAAGTTTTCATGAAGGTAGGTAATCACGTTGAATAGTTAAGCTATTATTGGCAAAAGAACGCAAGAAAATTTCCTTAATACCGCTAATGTTTGAAATGGGGTTGTTTTAGACTGAACTACATGTTAAATATCAGTTTTTTAAGCTACCACATTTAAAATTAAGCGATTTTACTTGGCTTTTTTTTTTTTTTTTTTAAATTTTTGGCGATTCTTTCATGTTTTACTTGGCAGCGCCATATGTGTAATAAATACTAATAGTGGGTCAACTCCTTTGTTATACCGCAAAATACCTACAAGACCGTCTCGACGTCTAGTCCCTAAAAATAAGCAAGGGTTGTCAGAAAAACATTTTCTTAGATAATAAATTTGTGTTTCGTAATAATTTATTTTTGTCACAGTTGTTCGTACAGTGGCTCTTATCACACCGCATTTAGGTTCATAATCCAAGATATTACGGACACGTGCTTTTTACTTTACATTACCGCACTACTGTTTTATGACGATATTTCGATTCAATTAAGTTCTCAGTATTTTACTGCAAGTTATACGTAGACTACGTAGTATCATCATGATCAGCCTGAAGACGCCCACTGCTGAATATAGGACTCCCCCACAGAGCGCCACTTTGAGCGGCTACTCGCCTCTATCTATCGGCTCCCCGCAGTTTTCACCAGATTCTACGAGTGATGTGGGTTGTCATTTCCATTTCAACTTGCTAATTTTAAGAGATATAGCGGTCACTTTAGTTCTCCTGTATATCTCCTCCTTACGTCACGATCTCATCTCGCAGGGAAACACCCAGCATATATGCTCGCTGCGCATCTTTGAGCTTAGGTATTAACTAGCTTTTGCCCGCGGCTTCGCACGCTTGTATTGTGTTATTTTTACGTTTATGTAGTCTAATAATAGCTTAGTTCATGCATTTCCTATATACCAAACAACAAAAACCACTAAATCTATTCGGAGCTCAGCACGTATTAGCAGATTAGGTAGCACACGTGTAAAAATGTTGTTAAGGTAGTAGGTAAGTATGGCTTTTCACGTGTCATCAGATCACCTACACATTGATAAAATATTAGAAACTACAAATCATAGGTACAATATTTAACTAAATATGTACCTACTTAGACCTACCTTATACTTAGACGTTAGTTTTTTTAAATATACAGTGGATCTAGGCATATAACTAACAAAAGTTCTATAATATGGTATACCTACATACCAGTGATACGTTCGATCTTTTCCTTGTCATTTTCACTTCAACAGATGTTCTTGTGTTTTCACCATAAAAACCGTTCAAGTCTTGATAAGTGGCTCCAATAAATTTTGTTTAGGTAGTAAGTATACCTACCTAAATAATAGGTAGGTAACCTATTATTTAGGCAGTTTATAAAAATACAAAACAATCACTGTTTTCGTCAGCTTTTTATATCCGCGCGCTTTTCGTTTCCAAAGAGTATCTTTGTTGCATTTACCCACAGATTAGAAAAAAAAACAATTTACTCTGTGCATTCACCACATAATTTTTTTTTACTTTCTGAAGTTTGGGTCCATACGAATTGAGTATTTAGCCAGTGTCAATAATAAGTTTATAAAATACATACTTTACAGCTGGAGTATTGCATTTACCTATACGATGCGTACATAATTATTTTGTTATTACTAATTAGAAATCACAAGTACTTACGTACGCCACTGTAAAAAGAGTCGACATTTATATTAAGTCCGCTATTTTTCAGGTTGTCTCATTCCCACTGCACTTTCAACATAGTGGTGGGAGTGAGAAAATAGCATTGTACAAAGCTCTAATTAGATTCGCTTTTGCAAAGAATGTTTTATTTTTAGGGTTCCGTAGCAGTTTTAAAATAAAGCAACCCTTATAAGTAAGATCACTTTCTTGGCCGTCTGTTTGTCTTTCATAATTTATTGCTCTAACCTGTGGTTTGTCCTAAAGAGAATATAACCGCTCAGTTTGTTTTGTTAATTGAAAAGCCCACAGACCTAAAATATTTTAACTTTAAAACTCATTTACCTACGTGAAAGAAGAAGAAGAAGAAATCAAAACCGTACGGTTTTTTAAAATATTGGCTACTGTTTCCGCCAAATGCGGCACAATTTTGCCACTAACCATGTGTCACAGACCTACCACTTCTTTGTTAATGGCTTTCTATCGCTTTTCAGCAATAATGAGGCTTTTTATTTAAAAAAAACGCTAGTTCCACTTCTTTTCTAGATGGCGCTGTAAGTACATAGTTTAAACCTTTCAAACCACAGAGTAGTTTAAACATAAGAAAATGCTCAGACTACCTACAAGGAAATGTCAAATTCAGTTGAGTGGACCACGAGTACATTGTCTGTAGTATCTCCTAAGTAGTCTGTGGTGCATTCTTCTTAAGTATATTGAAGTACAGCAGAACTGCAAGACAGATAAACGTTAATATTATGATCCAAAATTAAGCCGAGCTATCGCGCAACGAAAATAGAATAAACCAAACAGTTTAGAGTTGTCAGACAGTATCGTGGCACATTTCCTATAACCTGTGGTCTATGCTTGAAACAGTGACAGTGACAGATTTTGGTAAAACCACAACTGGCGCCATCTATTAGGTCATACATAAAACACCATTTCTTTTTTTTAAATAAAACTCCTCATTATGCCAATGTCAAGTGAGTAAAAATTTGTACGGTTATGTCATGTCAAAGTCCTATTTTGTCAATCAAAATGCCACCAGTAAAATGGTGGATATTTTACTGAAGCTCTTACTCTTATTTTACTCTAAAAAGCCGTTGAAGAGAAAACGAAAATGGATGGTTATATAAACTTGGAACCATTTGCCAACACTCGTGCACGTTTACGAACACTTAGGGAATAATAATCCACCCTTATTAAACAATAAAATTCAAAAATACACAGGTTTTGGTAAAAAAAAAAAACAAAATTCACAACCGCCATCGTCAGATTTTCTTCAAAGCCCTCCAACCGAACGTTACACGGCCATGTTGCTAATTCGAGGATCTTACCCTAATGTATAATTATACTTACCTACATCTAAGTACCCTTTTAAAACATTTTTCATAAAATATTTCGTATCATTGGCAAATACAAATGTCGTCTAAAGCCAAAAAAAAAAACATCTTTCATTTGTTGGTATATGTATCTATTTAACTTCTAAAATGCTAAACAACCTGTAAAAATATAAATAGGAAACCTATAAATTGTTTTGATTCTCTTAGAGTAGCGGTTGGTATATACTAATATTACTCTTTGGTTATTGTGGCACAGAGTGTAGTCGATTGTTTTTTTTTCTAATCTGTGACAATATGTGGTAACTTACAACTTACCGTTAGTAGCCAAAAAAAAACATGAATCGGCCATGTTGTTTGAAACTCCGATTCGTTTCGTACTGAAATCTCAATAATTGTCATCAATTTTTTTTAACGATATATCAATTTTAATATATCCTATGTTAAGCGCCGGTTATTTCTAAGCATATTAGTGAAAACCGCATGAAAATCCATTCAGTATTTTAGGAGTTCAGTCATAACAAACAAACAAACAAACAAACAAACAAACAGACAAAGTATTTAAAAAGTGGCTTAACGTGATCAGCGGCAAATTTTAAGCCAACCTGTGTCATTTTTTTCTTGATATCTTGCAATTACAGACTTTTTTATATTTTACAGTTTTATTATATGTATAGATGAGGCTAATAGTAAGAGACCATGTCTCAGTTCCATAAGTCATCACTGGCAACGCACTGATTGAAAACCTCCGTTATATAGTTATTCGTATTTTGAACGAAAAGATAGGTCGAAGTATTCTTCTTCTATTCACGTAGTACGTTCAATATACGTATAATAGAAGAATTCTTAATTTACAGATTCAGTATTATACTAACAAAGAGTTTTTATGCGGGTAAAATCGATACATAAGTACATACACATTTTCTTAAAGTATGATCTAGGTAGATAAGAGGCAGGTACTTCTTAGTAAACATTCAATTTTATCAAATTATATGCAAACAATGTAGTTCCATAGTATATTCTATACTAACGGATCGCAAGAGTAGCTTGAACACAATCCATGCAACTTGTTCTGAGTAAGCGCCAGTTCTTGTGCCTGAACGGGCGTACCGACCGCAAGCGAAGCCGGTCGGTACTACCGCAGACGTCCGCGTCGCGGGTAGGGGGGGACCTCCGCTCTCCTTCATACCGCACCCCATCGTTACTCCGTCTAGCCGCCGAGTTGACTAGTAGTAGAGTTGAGAGTAGTATTTACACAGAGTAGTTTTTTTCTCTAATCTGTGAGTATTTATTACACATATGGCAGCGCTGATTCGATTCGATATTCGATTCGATTATTCGATACTAGTACTTCCTTTCTGATACCGAGTAAACACCACAGATTAGAGAAAAAAACATTACTCTGTGCGTAAACACTCAAACCACTTTGTTTTTTTCTCTAATCTGTGACTCAAACAAACAAAAGTAGGGATGTTCCGATACCACTCAAGTATCGATACCAACTCATATAAGTAGTAAAAAAAACTGAACTCATATGATTGAAATAATGATTCGATACTACTCATATGAATACCCTAAAAGTACCGCTACCTACTCATATCGATACATTTTTCTATTATTTATCAAAACCGAAAATATAAACAAAACCTTATCGCAGCAAAGTTTTGTTGTTTCTTTGACTGAACTACATTTCCAAGTGTTTTGGCGCTAAGAATCAAACATTCGAACACTAAGGATAATAAATATGTTATTTGACAATATTCGATAGAAGTACTTTCTTTCCGATACAAGTATTTTCTTTCCGATACAAGTAGGTACTTTCTTTCCGATATCAAGTAGGTATCGCGAGAATGGTTCGTTTTTATTTTATTTAATTATTTTAATTAATTATAACAACTACCTTAACTGTACTGTGTGTATTAACTATATCTAACGCTATGAATTACATTTACATTCAGTTTAATCCTGCTTAAATTAATAATGGGGTTGTTTTAACCCTAAGTATACATTAAAAATCACATTTTTAGGCTACTTGACTTAAAAGTTAGACCATACTAATAAACATACTATGTTTCTTTATAGGAAAAATATCTTATAGGGAAATAAAGCTGCTTGGCATTGAATTTTTGGCGGCTCTATCCTGTTTTGACTTAGCATTGATTTGAATCGATACAGTAGGTACTTTCTTTCCGATATCAAGCAAGCTTATGTACTTGATATATTATACTTATATCGAAAGAAAAGCATCGAGTACTTACTCGTATTTACTAGTATCAGAACATCCCTAAACAAAAGTAAAATAAAAATAAAACTGAAAAAGGGAGTTTTGGCGGGAACGTGAAAAAGTTCACGTCGTTGCATTGTATTATTTCATAAAACTTATGCTTTTTCTAGTGTTAATGTTTAAAATTAGTGGCATTTTACGCATTAAGTGCTGAATTACGAGTATAAGTGTGGGCAAGTGATATAATGTAGTGAAACGTGGTTTTTCGTGTTGCTTCCAAAATTCCATAGAAGTCTCTAGTAAAGTTGCCACTACTTTACTAGGGCATGACTTAGACTGGATTATGACTACCTGACTTAGACTGGACTATGACTACCCTGACTGACTGTGACTAAGACTTGACTTTACATGAAATATTTCATAATACGATGAAAAACTACAATACTTGACACTGGCTAAATACACTAAGTGTGGAGCCAACTATAAGAAAGAAAAAAAAAAAAACTGAAAAAGAATCGAAAATAATTTTGCTGTGTGTGAAATGGTTTAATTCCGAGATCATGGACCTAATTTTTTAATTCTATGTTGGAGATATTTTTCTTCTTTCATGCTTTTTTCGAGTGACCTATGTTAATTGGGCGAGTTCTGTGATTTTTTTTCGTTCGTCTTTTCGATTTTGGTTGGTTCTAGTGAAGTGTGGTGTGGTTGACTTGGATTGAAATCTTCTGGAAGAATTACTCGTCTGGTCTCGTCTAGTCTTTACTTTTGAGTTGCTTTTGAGTTTATGTGACATAATCTTTGGTGACGGCGGTGGCCGGCGCACAGAGAACTCGGTAAAAAGCCGTCTCTTTTTTCTGTCGGCATGTTTTTTGAACATTATAACGTCTGCCGTAAGGATAATAATAGTGTTCTGTGATGTCTGAGCTCTTATACTACTTATCTGAATTTGCTAACAAGATATTCAGTAATTTACAGTCAGTTTATTGAAACTATTTTCTGCTGCGTTGCGATCCGTGCGTGGTGATTTTGATAGAGAACTTCATTGACATACACACAACCAAGCTCGAACCTATATTATAGCCCGCCGTTTAATAACTTAACTCTTATAATGCCTCCAAGCAATTGTTACTGGACGCGTAAACTTGAATTAGAGCTTGTAGATTTCGTCCGTGAAAGAGAAGTCATATGGAAACCTGTGGGAAACACAAACCACCATATCCAACAAAAATACAAGGCTTACGCCGCTTTCGCTGCCAATCTGGGACGTGGATTTACTGGTAAATATAATATTTATAAATAGGTACCTAAGATTCTAATTTTTGTTGAGAGGGTGGTTTATGTCTGCCCACACAGATGTCCCACTTGGGGTGTTCTGTGCATAAGCCCAGCATCGGACTAGGCTGTAGGGGCCCGCCTCTTGCAAGATGATCTATGAAGGATATATTTATAAAAAATAGCCAATTCATATAATCTGCTATTCTCATCCTCCTCAATAAGATAAATGTTGACCTCCATCTACTTTTCATCATCATCAACAGCCTGAAGATGTCTACTGCTTAACATAGGCCTCCCCCCACAAAGCGCCTCTTTGAGTGGCTGCTTGCCTCCTGCATCCATCATCTCCCTGCAGCTCCATCTACTACTACTGTTGCATTATATAATAAAGAAGATTACTTAAATTGCTTATTTAACAGATATTGCACATCTTAAATGATTTGAGTAGGTAATCGTCAATTTTGTGACATTGCACAAAATTGTTTGACACCATTGGACTCAGTAAAACAGATTTTACACTCATAAAAGCAAGAGTGGACTCCTACAGTGACAAATCTTATTATTCCCCAAGTGTACTTAGCAAATTAACAGTACAGTAATTGTGTTTCTGTTATTATAAAAAGGCTATCAAATATCGAACAACACATTTGAATGTGGCTTAGATTCATGTGGAGTGGAGTAATCCCATCTTCTAATATTGTAAATCTGAAAGTTCCTCTGTCCGTTGGTCTGTTACCACTTCACAGCTCAACCATGTGCTGCAATTTTGCATACACAGCTTAAAGACCATAACATTTTGCATTATAGACCAAAATATTCTGCAGTAAAATGATACAAAATATTTTTGTTTTCTTTTTGAGTTTTGTTTCTTCTACAATAAAAAACTGAAATACTGATACTTTATTATTATTAACATAATAATATACATTTTTGCAAGGCTTAGTGTTAGCGTCTAAGTTACTAATTTATTCTAAGAATAGTAACTATGGTTTTGTAGGCTGAGGGCGCCTCATAAAACTAACAATACTTAACAAAGACTGAATACAAGATTATTTTTCCTTACAGTTAACACAATGCAATGGCACTGCACAAAATAGTGAGATACTACATAGCTAGTTATAAATAAATACCTAATTAAGCTAATAACAATTGTTTACCTGCTTTCCAGCTCGCTCAGTACGCAATCGCTGGGTGAACATCCGCAGCACTTTCAACCACAATCTGCGTAAAGTTGAACGTTCTAAGATGGCAGCTGCTACTGGTGCAGAAGTGTATGTCCCTTGCTGGCCTTTGTGGAAACCTCTACAGTTTCTGCGTGATGTGCCAAAGAAAGATAATGCAGGTTATGAGGTAGATATTGACTATTCAGTTTTTTTTTATTTTATTTTAGAGATATGCATATCTAAGTGTGGTATAATATCTATAATTAAGTTTAAAACCGTAACCAAGGAAATGTCTGTCTGTAAAAAATAAAAAGAAAAATCTTTTTTATGGCTATTGAAGTACTGGAATCAAAACATCTACATATTACATACCCTAGTTGCACCCTGCTGTTATACTCGTGGATAAAAAGTACCCTATGTGTTAATCCAGCATATTATAAGCTATCTGCATTCCAAACTTCATCAAAATTGGGTTAGTAGTTACGGTTATTAATGAACACAACCTTTTGCATTTATAATTTTTTTAGGAAGGATATATATAGTATTAAGAATTCTTGTCTGTCTGTCTATTAGAGAATTAAACAAAAATAAACCACTGAATAAATTTTGAAATTGTTTGCTGTAATGTATTCTTTGAAGTTCTGGGCAGGTTCTTATGCTTGTATTATCAGCAATAGACATATCAGTTAGACACTTATGTTTATACATACCATACCACCAGAAGACAGACAACCGCGAATATGATTGAATAATAGTTACTAGTGTCAATACCAACAGTTTATTAGGCCTACACTAGCTGACCCGCCCCGGCTTCACACGGGTTAAATATATTTACGCCCTAACCTTGTTCATGGGAAGAGGGCAGTGAAAGGGAAAAAGGATGAATGGATGGGACAACAATCCCTCCCTCCGCCAACCCATCCATTAATATAAAATGATTATGATAGATAAGTGGCAATTATTTCGATGTAGAAATGGCTAAATTGGTTTTCTTTATAGCTAAGACCTATTTATAGAACCTAGAGGCTATTTATAGCTGAGAGCAATCTCAAACAACTAGGTAACATTGCTTGCCCATGCATAGGCTATTTGGGTTATGGCCAGTATATTCGTGCATCATCTCGCTTGCGCATTGCGGCATTTTTGAAGTTAAAAATAACATCACAAATGTTCAACAAAACAAACACATTAATCCAAACAAGTTTTCATACATTAAAACAGGACAGAACGAAAACATCCTTTGATTCTGTTTTCATGTATGAAAACTTGTTTGAATCAATGTGATTTTTTTTTGTTGAATGTTGATGTTATTTTTAAGGTTTTTTTACGGATAGATTTTTAATAAGTTAATTCTACCATTTAATAATTATTTTTTACAATATTAAATGTTATTCTGATTAATCTATAAATGTAATGAAATAAATGAAATAAAGTAATTTATTTGTAAGAATCTAAAATTGAAATCTGGAATTGTTATCTATACCAATATTATAAAGAGGAAAGATTTGATTGTTTGTTTGCATTGAATAGGCTCCAAAACTACTGAACCGATTTGAAAAATTCTTTCAGTGTTGGGAAGCTACACTATCCCCGGGAGACGTAGGCTATGTTATATTTTCAAAAAAATTACGGATCTGTATTAAAACTCCAATAGTGTGACCCAAGGTGTAAAAAAGTTACCTATAATATTCTTTACATCGCGTGCGCTGCGCAAACTATTATACCCGTGCGAAGCCGGGGCGGACCGCTAGTCAATCATACAACTAAATACACGATGGGTACAGATCATTTGCGGGTAAAACCGTGGGCTGCGAAGAGTAATAGTGATAAGACATTAGAGAACACTACGCAATGGAAAATTTGCTATAAGTGAAATAAATTTAATAAAGCCAAAATGAAGAGACAGTACAGCAACAGAAATATTACTAAGTTTAGACTGGCCTGTTAGCGCAGTTGGTAGTAGCTCTGCCTTCTGAACTATAGGTTGTGGGTTCGATTCCCACTCAGTTCTATTTACTTTATGATCTGCTCTAATCTTATTACTAGACTGTGTGATGTCTCAGGATGACGTGCGCAGTGCAGTGTCATGCGAAGCTTTATATAATTTAGAGTTCCAAGTGACACTGCAGCTGTTATGGGCAGCCTTGACGCTTAACATCAGGCGAACGACTACCTCGTCACCTCATTTGTTTACATAAAAAATATTTGACAACTGTCTCACTTGATGTTACCTGATTAATGGTTGTTTACGATGGGGCAAGTTTGCCTGGAACTGTACAGTACTTTTATTGACTGGAAAACTCCCAAACTATCGATAGAACAAAAACGTGAAAAGTATTAATAATTTTGTTCTAACAAAAACAACATTTCTAATTTCAGAACTACCTCAACCTACCCAACTACAATCAAATGAAAGTCAAAGAGGAAACACAATCGGAAGCCGAAGACGCAATCATCAACATCAGACAAAGGGGTGAACGCACCGACAGACCGCGACAGAAACCAAACACCACACCCCAATCAACAAAATGCATTCAAGTGCTTGACGAACTGATAATAGCTATGAAGCCGTTAGTAAAGAAATCATACCCAGAGCAGAGCTATTGGTTCTTCGGGAGACATGTCTCAGAAAGGCTTAACTGCATGAGGGATATAGATGCAAACTGCGCCAGTCGGGACATTATGAAATTGCTGAATGAATGGAATTTTACTTAACCGTCGATCAAGCACGCATGGTATTAATGTGAAGTGTTATCAAGCGACTCGTGCAAAGCAGAAGGAAATTAACTATTGTATATATTTTGACGGTCGCGGGGCGGCGTTAGTGAAGCCCGACTAGCCGTCAATCAATTGCTAAAATGAAGCAACATTTGCTGTGGTCACTTAGATGGGTGACCGCTACAAAAAGTGGTATGCACAACTGAACTCTGCCAGCCGTTGGTTGGTCCCGGATGTGGTCGTAAACACCTGTCGTTACGTAAACTCCGGAGACGTTGGATGGATGACTTGTAAAAGTGCTAAAGCTAGCCTATTTGCAATGAATTATTTGATTTGGCTCAAAAATTCTGACCACATGAGAAGGAAAGAACGACGTCGGAAATCGAGAGGTCCTAGTTCTTCACCTATGTCTCTCTAGTTCTGTGTTGGTCTTGTGGCTATGATGCTCGTGAGAAGGACCAATTTCAATGCTTTTTTTTTAGTTGAGAGCTATATCAATTCAGGTGGTTGTCAGCTCATCATCAGTCGTTGACTTTTTCATACTAAATATATGCCTGGTGGAAAAACGCTGTATTCTTTTTGATGATCGTTGTTTATTTTATAATGTTTCTTTTTCAATCTTAATATTTATTATACTTGTGTTATTGTTACTATAGTCGAAAAAGGGAATAAGTAATGTGTGGCGAGCACCAAAGAGTTTATAAGATTTCTCGTTGTTTTAGTGTAATCAAGTTGAGGTTTGTTAGTGGGCGGCATTGGCGCTATATTGTGCTCCCAAGTCACGTGAAATGTTTCATATCCTCTACTATTTCCCTTATCAAAGAAAAAGGTAAAAAAAAAATTATTTCAAAATATGTCGGTGTCAAAGTGATATTTCAGAGGTCCTGCACATTTGATTGTTCCGAAAAAACTCAAATCATTCAGAAGTGCTTTATATATTACACTGATTCCTGAAATAAAGTTTAAAAACTAGTTCGGGAATGTATGGATGGATAAAATAATGTAAAAATGTTTATGTAAAAAAGAAAGAAATATATGTATATACCTGGTACGAACAAAAAGCTACATTGCATTCTTTTCTAATGTTTCTTTATGATGATCGTATTTCTCTTGTGATTTTACATGCATTGATGAGACATACCTAAGGCCACCTTATTCCCATTGCCCTGTGAATTTCGTGTGCACTACTGCACAAGTTCTTAACTTCTCAACATACCTACCTATAAAGTTATTAGTTTACTTAGATCTGCCTAAAGTACCTAATAGCTGAATTAATAAAACATCAAAGGTTGGCTTCGTTTTTATTTACAAAAATAACTCGACCTGAGTGATCAGACTCAGATTCGGATCTAGATTTATTTAAATTAATTATTAATCTATCTGTGACATTGGCAATTATGTGGTCGGGTTCGTACATTTTATCTTCTACTTTTATGGCATAACATAAAGGTTTAGGTATACGTAAAAAGGTTTGCCTTTAATTAACTAAATATTTTTATGTTTTAATCTAATGAGCTCTATTTAATATTTAGAACTTTCAATGTTATTATCTGCTACTTTAGATTTTGAACTGTGACCTCATCCCTAATCAATGTGGCTTCATCTTTTAATTGAAATTCAGTGTCTGTGCTTTCGCGCTTCCTCTTCCCTTCTCTGTTTGTCCATCCATTCCGTTGTTTCTGGGACGAAATTTGGGTTGGTCTGGATGTTTGTAAGCGTTTGTGAGGTTATGGTCAAGGAATACAACTCTCCGAGTTGAGAGCACTCCCATGTTCCATGTTTGTCCGATTGATTGTCCAAGAGACGAACTAATTTGTGACGCAAAGCAAAGATATAATAAACCCCTGTCCCTTATGGTACAGGAGTAGGTTAGGTGAAAAAAATGACGCAACACGGGACCCAGTTCACCGTCAATTTAGGTATAATTGGGTTATTAATTCTTTATTGCAGTAAAAGAGCACAAAAGGAGGACTTAATGCTAAAGCATTTTCTACCAGTCATCCCACACATAGTTTGAAAATGTTTGAAAATAGAACTATAGATTATACACCACTAAATTTTAATTACTAAAAATAAAAAATTGGGTAATGCAGAAGAGGCAAGGCCTTGTATGTATTACAGTCAAAATTTTAGAATACCTAATAATGCAAAGGATGTTAAAAGTTGAAGTTTCCGGAAATCTTTCTATAAATTATGAACACAAATAAAATACTACCTACATGAAAGTTGTGAGCAGTGGACATCTTCTCATGTTTGGTTCAGGTACTAATAAAAAAAGCTTTCTCCTGCGAGGCTACCTTCCATAAAGTATGGGCCGATTAGTCTGTCGTTCAAAATACCCGCTCACACATTTACACTGAACCGATGTTGGAACGAATGTTGACGCGTTAGTTTAGGATTTCAGATCGATGACCAACGTTCATTGTGCTGATTAAACAGCCCAATTCTCGTAAATAAACACTCATCGGAAAATATCACATTAAAGTCGGGATTGGTTAGAACTCAATTGCAAGTTCAAGTTTAGTTCAAGTTAGTAAAGCAGCTCCATCTATGCCTCATCTGGTAACCGACCAAAAAAATCACGTTTGGTGTATGGGAGCCCCCTTAAATATTTATTTTATTCTGTTTTCTAGTGTTTGTTGTTATAGCGGCAAACAGAAATATGTAATGGTCGGGATTGTCAGGTAAAATTCTCTTCATTCGAAACAAGACAGCTTTTCAGTAGTTGTTTATATTTTACGGAGATCAGAGTGGATATAGTTATTTATAGTATATATAAGTGGTGGACTTAAATTAAGTTTACATTATTCACTTATTAGTTCGACTTGCTTTCTCGATGTCTGATTAAGAACTGATCAAGTACTTGTTAAAAACCCTTCTATAGGCAGTTATCACTTCCTAATCAGAGGTAAATATTAGTGGCTATGTTACCAAGGTCCAGAACAACATCTAATTGACTTCTAAGAAAAGTTAGATGAGTAATATGATAACTGGGAGACGAGGAAAGTCAACATGAACGATGGGAACAACAAATAATTTACTTAGCCACTGATATTAAATCGATCAACATTACAATCCTCCGCCGTTAAGAAAGACATACAATGTCTTATCTTTTCAAAACACAATCATTATTCATCTATTACAACACTATAATGGTCATGTAACATATAATATGTAGTCTTATCTAACTCTTTTATTTATTTATTACATACTTAAATCTACTAATGTTACAATATAGTACAAAACATGATATAATTTTAATTTCAATTTCATACATACATCGTATATTATAATTATTTTATTATACTTTTAATTATCTTTCAGTTGAGCAATTCTTTGACTCCGTCGTAAAGGTGTTGTTACTACAGTTTCAATATCTGATGGAATTTCTTCCATTTCAACATCATGTCTAGTATTAGAAACTCAACGTAATACAGGTATTAATCCTGGAACAACAATTTCTAGAATCTTCTAAAGCTAAGCGTCGTGCTTGGCTAGTGCAAAAGATTTTTTTATTATAAATATAGTTACCTATTCTATACAGTAAGTAACAAACTAAAACTTTGACAATTGACATAACAATATAAACAAAATATGCTATAGATTCATTTTCTATTTTTGAGATTATTTCATCAACCTTATCTATCTTATGACTCGCTAGGTTTAAACTGTCAAGATCTAATTTATTGTGTATTCTCAACGGAATAAATTCAATTTTGGATACATTCTTATTTTTTATTTTCTTACAACATTCGTCGTTTATAATATCTATGGATGGTAGGAACGAGTCGTGTTCGCATATTAATCCTTTAATCTCTGTATGTAACATGATATCCACAGTATAGGTATAATTTACAGCTATCTGTAATGGAAAGAATCCCAGTGTCTATTAAATCAAAATCTATAGGATCTTTATTCCTACAACTTAAAGTTGCAACAGTTTTATGTGGCATAACAAATAACCAATTATTTGGATTGTTCATTTTATACCATTGTTCGTTAATAATATAGGCTAATCTTGTATCACATTCTTTTGGTATTAAACTATTCCCAAACATTAATTCTGTTTCACAAGTTGGACTTCCATGAACTGAAATTAAAGGTGAATCAATATTACAAATATGGTTCTGAGTTTTACATTGGTTTAACGTTTCAAGATAAGTGTAATGCAACTTATTATTCGAAATTAGAAAATATTTTTCTTTGGGTAAAATAAACATAAAAGTAAGTAAGTTGTCTTTATTTCTAATTGGTACTGGCATAATATTGTATAATTCATAATTAGTTTGAGTTATCAGTGGAGTTTTAATCAAAAATACAAGTTTGTCATTCATATAAAATGATACCAAGTTAATTAATGATAGTAACTCTGATGCTTCACTAATCGAAAGACTCAATGGATACTTCGTTTGTAAAGGCAAATGTGGCACGGTTTTTCTCAGTTCAGTTACATATTGTTCAGGCGTAATAATCATAGGGCGCAAAGCATTATTTTTAGCAAACAGAATCGCATTTATTATAGTCGAGATTTCATTATTTACTTCTGGCGTAATCAAGGTCAAAAGTGACAAATGTTCGCCAACATCTTGTTTCAAATTCACATCGAATAAAATAGTAATAACTCGTTTAGTATAATTGGAAAGAACGTCTAAATTTTTATTAAATATTCGTTCATTGCTGGTGAGATCTGTGATAGTACTATTGAAATTTGAAATCGTACTTTTAATAACATTTGTTTGTACTTTTAACAACGATAAAATATCGTGTTCATGAGAATCTAAGTTTTAATTGCTGTATTGTAACGTTTCGCATCTTCGGCATCCAAGGTACCAAACAAAAGCTTAAATAAATTTCCGACTCCGTCCAAATATGGTCGCTTTACTCTACGAACGTTATTGACTCTACCTGTCAATTCTTTTAGGACATTTTCTTGATTGTATAGTTGCGGAACTATTTGATCAAGTATGACAAATGATGTATCACACAAAGAAAAGTTACTAAACTTTTCATGTTGACATTATTTCCTTAGTTTTACTATATATGTTGTCTATAACATCTATCTTCCTATGTATTTCGGATATATCTAAATAGCTTACCATAGTCCACTCGCTATCATAATTATTAACTTTACCTAAATGTTCAAAGTAAATACCTCCCTTATCTATTCTAGTTATATTATATGCGTCTAAACGAAAAAATAAATTACGTTTTTGTTTTTCGTATCGCCGGTTAGGTGGATTTTTCTCTATAGACCAAGTACTGAGAAAATTTCGATGTTTTATTTTCGTTCTTTCTTGCAGCCCACGCTACAGGCGCAGCTCCGTAGAGGTACGCCTGAACGTATATTGCTGAAAAAAGATGACTATACCTGAAAAAACACACTGATTAATGGCAAAATTGGGTGACGGGCGAAAAAATGAAATCCGAATAGTTTTTAACTGTCGGGTGTAAACTTTTTGTACTGGGAGGTCCCTGATTTTTACAGGATCGGGTTCGTGGGGTGCTCCCGGATCTTTTGACACCCGTGACGGAGGCGGTCAGGTGTAAGTTTGCACGGAACCGATGAGACGCTTCAGGGTACTTCGAATCCTTTGACTCGGGCAAAACCGGAGGTCAACCGAGGCGAGGCGAGGTTGCACGAAGCGAAGTGCCCTTCCATACTATATTCACTTAACTTCGTCCTACTTCACGAATAGTGTGGAGGGCGTTAGAACTTTCGGAGGTCAGGCGAGGCGAGGTTGCTCTAAGTGTCCTTCCACACTATCGTATTCATTCGCTTAACTTCGTCCAACTTCACGAGTAGTGTGGTACTTATAACGTTTTCTGTCATTATAAAAAATGCTGGTGGTGAGGTATTCTAAAGTAGAATAAAAAAAAGTTTTTATTTTACGTTTTTAATAGTTGGTCTAGGAATGTTATTATAATAAATAACAACGAAACCGTTAAACATACAGGTTGGCATTCATAGTAAAAAAAAAATTGTTAACATGTTCTAACATAATATAACAAAAAAAATGTCTGGCCGGCACTTTCATGTTTTGGTCCAGGAATGTATGAAATCAGAATGATGTCCTTTATTGATCTTGACCATCTCATTTTGTTCTTTGTTACTCAAAGGTTCTATTTCTACTTCTACATTATTTATTCTGATTGCTTCTTCAGTCATATTCAAACACACTGTCAATGCTTTCTTATTCCGTACTTGAATAATACTTGGGCATATATAAACGCCTTCCGATATACTTATCTTCTCTGGAATAATTCCTTCATTAATCTCTGAATTAGTCACGTTCACTAATATAATTTTCTCGCATCTCGGTTCTATCAAAGTAAAATCATTTCCTTTAATTTGACGCTTCTTTATTTTTTCTTCATCAATATAAAACATTTCATCACTTCTCACAGTATTTTCCTCATAACCTTCATATTTCTTCTTACTTTTATTTTTCAATCTTTTGATTTCTTCTTTTTCACCCGAATAATACTTTTCAGATATAGATTCTTCATTGTTTATAATACAATCGCTTTCTGATTCTGTTTCTAAATCAGATTCTTTCTCATTTAAAACTTTATTATTATAATCAATTTCAAAACGACGACCTAACAGTTCTATCGTATTATTTTGATAGTCTATAATTGCATTTACCGCGTGCATGAAGTCATTATCTATGACACCCTCACATTCAATAGGAAAGTTAACAGGGACCAGTGAAACGGTATGAACAACTCTTTCTTCTCCTATCTGAAATGTTAGATGAGAGTATCCTAAGGTTTCGATAGGGGTCGCATCGTTATTTATTCCTCGTAACCTTAACTTCTGATCTTCATAAACTAACGTTTCTCCTTTCAACGACTTTATTTTAACTAATGTTATTTCAGCTCCTGTATCAATCAAAAAATTTCCTTTCCCTAATTTCAATTCGGTTATGTCTAAATCAACATAACAAAAAAATCCTGTATCTATCAACATTACTCGGCCTGGATATACTGGACTGTCCTCGGACCGGCCATTGTCTTTGGACTGGAGGAGTTTAAAGACTCCTTATTATCACGTGGCTGTTCTAGATCTATAAATCTAGAATTATTGCGAATACCGTTACTTGAATTGAATCTTTGGGAATTATTGTTATTACGCTGGTTGTTATTAAACCGATTATTATTGTTATTCTGATGGCTAGGCCCAGATCTCTCATTATTTTGTCTGTGCCAGCAATCTCGAGCAAAATGACCTTTCTTATTACAGTTATAACAAGTAGGTATATTATCTGGTTGTACTGATCGAACCATAGGATTTTTCCTACATTGAAAGGCTAAATGTCCTATCGACTGACATCTTGAACACCTTTTCGGTCTATGTTCAAAATGTCTTGAAGTCATCTCCTGCCTAGATTTAATCTCTTGTTCTTCGGAGATGGCAATCGATACAGCTTCTTCAAAATTGGCTGGTTTTTGTGATTTTAACAAAATATGCAGTTGTGGGTTAAGCCTACTTATAAAAATGTTCAACGCTTGGTTTTTTAATAATTCAATATTTGCGTCTCGTGCTTCCTTATTTAACTTCGAGTCGAGAAATTTGATTAACTTAATATAACAGGTTTCTATTCTGTTTGAATAGCTTGGTATAGATTCGTTATGGCCCTGTCTACATGAGTTTAATCAAGTTGCCATTGCGCAAATGTTCTCTTTTCTGAATGATTTTCTAAGAGGTGTTGTTTCAAATCTTCCCATGAACCAAAAGATCTGTTAAGCAAAGTTGCTCGAACGTTTCCTTTAATTTTAGATAATATGACAGCTACAAATGCAGTTCTGTAATTTGGATTCAACAAATTATATGCATTGTTACAATTATCGATGAATACGTGCAGGTTTGCTTTATTCCCGTCGTATTCATTGAGCATTCTCTCGGCGAGGCCTATCTCAATGTGCGTCATAGGTGTAGGAGCACTTACTTCATTTTTTGTACACATTTTTATAAATTCAAATCAAAATTACTGCAGAAAAATTAAATGATACTTAAAATAACTCACTTTATACTTTAATATTTTGTGGTCTCGTTCAGATGTGTAGGTGATCCTCTTGGTGTAGACAACGACGGTGATAATCAAGGCTATCGAAGAACCGTAGCTACTTCAACTGGATCTGCTGATATTTCAACTGGATCTGCTGGTATCTCAACTGGATCTGCTGGTATCTCAACTTGATCTGCTGGTATTTCAACTTGATCTGCTGGTATTTCAACTTGATCTGCTGGTATCCACTCGATCAACGTTTGAAGACGAATCTTCGTTTACTTATCAGTAAACTTGACCAATCTTTACTTGGTTACTCGACGTACTGGTGCTGTAGTATTTGGATTCGCACAATCACAGACAACTGTGTATATTGTGGTAATACTGGAGAGAACTCACGACTTTTCCGTTGCTTTACTTTGTCAGGATGAATATCCTTACTTCTGACACCAAAATGTAATGGTCGGAATTGTCAGGTAAAATTCTCTTCATTCAAAACAAGACAGCTTTTCAATAGTTGTTTATATTTTACGGAGATCAGAGTGGATATAGTTATTTATAGTATATATAAGTGGTGGACTTACATTAAGTTTACATTATTCACTTATTAGTTCGACTTGCTTTCTCGATGTCTGATTAAGAACTGATCGAGTACTTGTTAGAAACCCTTTTATAGGCAGTTATCACTTCCTAATCAGAGGTAAATATTAGTGGCTATGTTACCAAGGTCCAGAACAACATCTAATTGACTTCTAAGAAAAGTTAGATAAGTAATATGATAGCTGGGAGACGAGGAAAGTCAACATGAACGATGGGAACAACAAATAATTTACTTAGCCACTGATATTAAATCGATCAACATTACAAATACATCATCTGTGAAAATTTCAACTGTCGTAACTATCTCGGTTCATGAGATACAGCCTGGTGGTGGTGACAGACAGACAGCGGACAGTTTTAGTAATAGGGTTCGTTTTACGTTTACGCTGGGTACGGAACCCTAAAAGGGCACATTGCCAGCCAATGCCAAAATAAAAAGAAAGAATATGTGAAGTAAACACCTGTTGGAAGCACTAACAATAAAGATATTAATGAATTTATGAGATTATCCTGTCCAGAAGAGCTACAAATGGATAATGTTTGGTATATGGATACAGGGACCAGTGAGCATGTGTCGCATCACAAGAGAGAATTATTTGAGTATTTACTGAGAGACAACATAATAAATCGAGAGTGAAAGTGGCTTATTGGAAGTGAAGGCAGCTGGAACTGTGGTATAGTCTACGTATGGGACAATGAGAAATACCGAAAAATAATAAATTCTCTCAAATATACTGTATGTTCTAGAACTAAAGTTTAATTTATTATCGGCCGGTCATGTGATTGATAAGGGATTAAATTATGCGAATAAATTAAATTAGTGTTTTCGAACAGTGAGCAATGCCAGTCAGTTGACAAAAGTAGCGAAATTCGTGCAGTCCCAAATAAATTCAATAAGTTATATTAAATGGACTTTGTGCAGAATGAAGCGCAAACAGTGAATTTTGGATATAAATTACAACCAGTAATTTCCGAACGAAGCCATTCTAATTTTGGCATTTCATACTGTAATTTGAGTGAGAGGTTAGAGAAACTTTCCTATCGGTATAAAAAGTTAGCACATCAAAACATAGAGCACGTGAAGCATTATTTACGAAAGGAAAATATAAAGTTCGAAGATGATAGCAGAGAGTTAGTAAAAATTGTCAGAGTGGAAAACAACACAGACTTCTGTACATCAAGAGTAGTTCACAAGCAGAGACACGACTAGAAGTCATACATGTACCATGGAGATCGGTCACATCTTTGTGAGGTAACCGCTAAAAGATGGCACTAAATGACGATTTTTCGGGGTATAGAACTGTTTATTTTTAAAACAAAAACCAGTGAGTGAGGTTTGAAAATGTTTTGAAAAATAAATTGCAAAAGCAGTGAGATAAACTGAGCAGAAAGAGAAAAAGATTCGCACAGATAATGCGAAGAGTTTTCAGCAATAAAGTCGAGAATATGCTAGAAAAAAGGGGGATTATAAACCTCAAGAGTTGTTCATATACTCCCCAACAAAATGGACGACGCTCGGGAGAGAAATTAGAACCTTAGTGGAGGCTGCCTGCCAGAGCAATGGTTCTTGGAATGGAGAAGAAATTCTGGATTGAGGCTAGGGTTTCTGCTCGAGCTTTCTCGAACTCGAGAACACTCGAGACAGTTAATTAGCTTTATTCAAGACTAGAAAAAAATGTCCGGTACTCTAGAATTCTTGAGGTCCAATTTTGACAGCATTACTACATTTTAAAGTAGGTAGTTAGCTAAGTTTTGTTTAATAGGACGTTCTCCAAAATGGTTAATTTTTTTTAAATTGTAGGTTCACAAAACTGGAAATACACAAATGAACTTAAAATAATACATAGGGTACGTGCAGACGTGTACGTCCTTCTAGATGTGAACACAGCATGCTTAAAATAATTTTGCGTACTCTTGAAAGATGATAAAAAATAAATTATTACCTAATTTTTGGAAGATTAAGATTTTAAGGGCGCTGTTACAATTTGGCTCCGCGCAAAATTAGGTATTTTCGGCTGCCAGCTACTATTATTTATTCTGTGTAGAGACGAGGCGCGCGCCAGTGTACAGCTCAGGTAATGGCGCGGCTTGACTGAACGGTCTTGATCCGTATACTTTCTAGAGGAAACTTTGCTTAATCCAAGTTAGGTTTTTGTAAACAATCGTGACGTAATACTAGAATGAGTGATCTGCAGTATTTGCGCAAAGCCTCAAGTTTGTAAAATTTAGAGCTAACAATATTACCCAGTATATACAATACCTACGTAATTGTAATATTCAACTATTAACTTGCCACTTGCACAAGTGTTATACAACCACTATTTAGGTAAAAAAAATATCTGTTTGCTGAGCTCAAACTAAGAATACTATCGGGCAGTAAAATTAGCGCTCATTGCTCTAACTAAAAGATATGACTCCAGGGGTGGGTCTTAGCTTAAATTGTAATTTATGTATGACCCAACAGATGGCGCTAAATGTGGTTTTACCAAAACCTGTCACTGTCACTGTTTCAAGCATAGACCACAGATTAGAGGAAATGTGTCAAGATACTGACTGACAAACTCTTTCGCTACTTACGTTGCGCGACAGCTCGGCTTTATTATAAATAAATAAATATGTGTGGACATTTCACACAGCGCCATCTAGCCCCAAACTAAGCATTATAGCTTGTACTACGGAAACCAGATAACTGATACAATACTTATATACTTTTGTTTGTAAATACATACGTAGAATACAATATGACACCCAGACACAGAACAAACACTTATGTTCATCACACAAATCTTTGTCCCGGGTGGGAATCGAACCCACAGCCTACAGTTCAGAAGGCAGAGCTACTACCAACTGAGCTATCAGGCCAGTCTGAGCTATCAGGTCAGTATTATGGATCATAATTGTAACGTAGTAACGTATATCTATCTTGCAGTTCTACTGGACTTCAATTTACTTACGTGACCTTCGCATAAGTGCCATCGAATTTTTCGTTGGACACTAGCATAGTTGCTCTAATCTAATCTACTACCGCTTCATAGTTTCGGGAGGCAGGAATACACGACCAAGGGGCATAATACCGCTACGCTAGATACGCGACTAAAGCAGGTAGACCTATTGACCTTTCACATCTTTTAGGGCAGAATGGCATGATTTTAAAATAAAGCTAACTAATTTAATCGATTTTAAATTGACTGAAAAAATAAGATCTTGAGTTTTCCCAATTTACGTTATATAAGTAGGTACCTATTTAGTTTGTTCAGCAGCTGCAGTAAATAGGGGTATATATATATTGATATCTACCTACTTCTGGTATTTTGTTAGGCGTTTTAATTTCAGAATTTTACATTTCTGAGAATCAGTTTTATTAGGTCATGATAAAATATTCTGCTAGAGATAGGTACATGAAATTTGCATGATCTTGAATTTTTAGGGCAGAATATAATTATTCATACATAAATAGGTAGCTAAGTCATTTTAATAACAAGAAAAAAAAGACATCTTCTGAGTTTTCCTAATAGAGTACCTAGATATTTAATTACTGATCATTTCTGTAATGAACTACTTTTGCTTACCAATATGAGCTATTTACCTATCTATAGGTAGGTAGGTAGGTACCTACTTAAGATTTTTTTAAAGTAAAGCTAAATTAAGTGGCTTCCAGATTAATTTACATTTAATAGATTATTATTGTATAAACCAATCGTCGTTCGTGTATTTTGATTATTATTGTTGTTTGTGTTGTGTATTTATTTGTGTGTCTTAGCATTAGCATGTTGGAATGGCAATGGGCAGGCCACATAGTTTCGAGTGACAAACACAAACCGGAAAAGGCAGCGTAGGCGGGGCCCCCACTTGGTGGACCAACAATCTGGTTAAAACCGTAGGGAGGGAGACAGGCAAACAGCCACACAGAGTGGCGTTTTGTGTGTTTCTTCAGGCTGATGATGACATAACCTTAGGCTGCCCCCACATTGGGCGGTAGCGATATCGCCGCGACATTTTACCATCGTGCGGCGTGAATCACCGCGATATCGCTCGAGGATCGCTACCTATCGCCCAATGTGGGGTCAGCCTTTGACTCGACATCTGTTAGGGTCAACTACAAGGGTTCAAAAAAACAATAATAACTAGGCACTTATTTATTTATTTATTCATTATTTATTTGACTGATTGTCTTAGGCTGAAGAAGCCGAATTCAATGATAAATTTACATTAAGTCTGTAGGGGGTAGTGCTGAACCCTACATAGATTGATAATTGATATG
The DNA here is from genome assembly GCA_910589525.2 of Ennomos quercinarius. Classification (NCBI taxonomy): domain Eukaryota; kingdom Metazoa; phylum Arthropoda; class Insecta; order Lepidoptera; family Geometridae; genus Ennomos; species Ennomos quercinarius. The sequence goes on along the minus strand of OU342505.1, from coordinate 12,565,012 downwards.
ATAGTGAGTATCAATGCAACCGGGTGCAGTGGCGGCAAATGATAGACGTGCGTTCCGGTTGAATGCTTTATTGACACTGATTTGATATGCTATGATGTTTGCATTATGCTACGGGTTGGCCCGTACATGCTCCCCACGGAAAAAGAAACACAAATGAAAATATAAACATAAAAATTAAAACATAATTAAGTTTTTTGCTAAAATGCTAAATGTTAGAACAAATTCATATAAAACATACAAAAGATTGCAAAAATGCCTGTATAGAACAAAATGTATAAATGTAAACAATTATCGGATAAAAAATATAAAACAATAGTTTCAAATACTAAACTAACCAAAATGCTAAAACTATTGAATGATAAAACATGATAAAACGCTCAAAATATAAGTATTTTTAAAATAATTATTAATGATTATTGAGCTTATTGCTTTACTTAAAGGGGTCCGCACGCGTTATTATTGGAGACGTTGATTTATCACGCGCACTAACACATTGGTACGTTACACTTTCACATATTCAGCGTGGGTATCACTATCTAGCTTTTGACACAGAATATGTACTAGAAGCGGATCCCATGACGACGCCCAGGTTTTTGATGGCATTCAATGTTTCCTGGGTATTCTGCTGCTCCCTTAACCTTGGACTTCAGGAACTGCATCTTTTGTGCATTTGATAAAAAGCTATTGTTATGGATGGTTTCTGTAAAAAGATCTTTAAAAGAAACCCACTGGTGGTAGTTTCCGTGGAAGACTGGAATTTCCACCGTTGGTGTACTCATTTCCCTGTGTGCCATAGCCCACAGTTTTTGATTTAAAGACTTCTTCATTTGATGAAAGATCTTTTCGTATTCCGAGAAGGTTTTCTCGTAATGTTTATTGCTTCCGTCCAACATACTGTCCAACTCCCAATGCAATGTATCAATAACTGACCAGCGAGACTCCACATTTTTAAGTATGTCTTGAATCTCCCATTTCTCTATGATATTGTCGAGATCGATGGCTGATAAAGTGCGTGATAATGCCTTAAAATGGCTTGATTGTTTACGTAGCAACTCGTCGAGTTTACTGGATGTACCTTGAGATTTTTTCTCGCTCTCAACATATGATGTTTTTGGTGTACCTGCGCCTGCGGAGGTGCTAGGTTGCAAAGTCGCAGGTTTTAATACGGGAGTAGTTGGCCGATCAACTTCTAGAGAATACGATACCAAATATGAACGGACGTTGTCATAAAGTAATTTTGTTTTATCATATTGGTTGATGATGAAATATGAGCTGGTATGATCACTGAACTCAGACAGTTGGTTATGATTGATTTGGAATTCTTCCCAATAACGGTCAAGAGTTTCCACCTTTCTCTTGATGTGGTCGGGAGTCTTCCTATCTCGCCCATCTTTTTTGAAATTGCGCAAAAGTAAATCAATAGTTTCATGTAATAACTGTTGATTGGTCAATAAATCTTCCATCTTGATACAATAATTTCAAAATAAAAGAAAGATATGACCTTGATTGATGATGATGATGATGTATGATAATCCAATAAATCCTTGATAATGATGTGGACTTGTTACCAAGCGTTCACTTTGTTCACACAGAACCACCAGACTCGTATTACAGTTTTATTCACACGCGCAAAGTCTCTTCCACGAGGTCAACCCGCCGTGACACTATAAAACGATACCGCGAGGTCCTGTACCGTCGAAGGACCACTATGTAGGGGGTCAATTATCAATCTATGTAGGGTTCCGCACTTGAACCCTACATAGATTGATAATTGATATGATAGTGAGTATCAATGCAACCGGGTGCAGTGGCGGCAAATGATAGACGTGCGTTCCGGTTGAATGCTTTATTGACACTGATTTGATATGCTATGATGTTTGCATTATGCTACGGGTTGGCCCGTACAAAGTCATTGAATTCGACTTCTTCAGCCGAAGTTAAATCTAATTACTCCGAGGGCGCCGGACGCGCGTCAGAACCCGGGGGCACGTCGGGTCCCGGAGGCACCTCGGGTCCCGGGGGCCCCGCGGGGGTCGTCGCGCGGCACAGCAATTGCCGGCCCTACAGATGCCGTGTCGGAGGCAACCGCCGCGTAGCTGGGGATGGCGGCACCGGTCTGTGGGTTAAATATAAAAAATATAAGTAAACACATACACAACATATGGAACATTGACAACAACCAAAATTGTTTATTTCATATTTAAGAAATAACTTTTTTTGGTTTCAGGTTAAAGACATTACAAAAAAGAGTATTAAAGAATATTTTTATTTGATTATATTATAATATTAAATATAAAAGAAGTATTGTAAAAATGCACTTTGTTACATAGTTTAACTTTTTTTATTAAAAGTGTGGACCAGTTCAATTGTACATACAGAACTCAACCCAGTGTATTTATTGCCCAGCAAATACTATTTATATTATTATGCGATTGGTTTACTAATTACATCAATAGGTACTGCGCTATTCACTGGGGTGTTTCATTTTTATCCCAACAGAAGAGAAGATGAGGTATAATAGTTGAATGGAATAGTAGTATGGTTATTCTGTCATATTCTTACGCTGTGTAGTCCCAGATTAAGGGTGCTGTCAGTCAGAGCCGGCTAAGGAACTATCCAGGGAGTGGACAGCAGCATTCATGGGCTGTTCCCGTTGTCCCCTATGTCTTCTTATAGGTTTGCATGCATTACAATGCAATGCTATCCAGGCAGTCAGATATAGGTGCATGGAATTCATCATTAAAGAAAAGACGACAAATTGGTCGTATACTTATGCGGTCCCCTACTATATAGATTTGTGCCCCCCCCCCCCCCCCTAGATATTTCTGTATTCGCGCCTGATGCTATCCCACCAACGCCTGCCAAGTGTAGTGGCAAGTCAAATAGGAGAGGCATGCTCAGCTGTGGACGCAAAAGGCGCACGACTGTTGTACGACGCCCGCCCCTCCCACCACGCTGCAGCCCTTGATTAATGCCGCCACCTCTCGCCCCAAGCTGACGGCCGCGACGTGGATTGCGCTTAGCGCTCCCATTCCCATGAATTCTGCAATGTGTACATAGGTATAGTATAGGTAGCGGCAGGTAAGTTTAGCGCTGAGCAAAATGTGGAGGGGATAGTTGCGCATGGGTACAGTGCGACGACCTACCTGTTCCTGTTTCTATCTCGGAAGTTGAAAATGAAACAATTCGGTGTCTCAATAAGTGTACTTTAAGAAACAGAGTAGGTGAGCACAATTTTTTTTAGGGTCGTACGGCCAATCTGATGCTGCCTTGTAGTGAAACAGGGGAGTGTTGTACAATGCGTCCAGATGTTGGTGGCTTTGCAATCGGAGTGCTGCAGCGCCGGGGTTCTCTGGTGTTATCCTGGCTGATCAGCGCGCAGAAGGGAGAAGCGTACGTAGGCAAGCAAGCAGGTAGTAGTTACACGAATTTACGTGTGGTAACGGAAAACCCTGGAAGCGATAAGACCAAATGTCATCATTTGGTTCCTGTGTTCTCCGACCTGGGCTACCACCAACGGCATAATTAGGAAAGCACTTCGTAGAAAGATTGTCGTGGTGATAGACTACCAGAGCGGAGTTTTAAGCAAACAAGAGTTTAAATAACTACAGTACGTTTGCAAAAAAAAAAAAAGTAGGCAGGCATCTTAACATTTATAAATTTTGTAATATATTCTTGTAATACTAATTGAGCAAAAACTATTCTACTAGTGTTACATATTAAAGAAAACCAATAACAGAGTATATTTGGTTTTATTCTGCTTAGAATTTCACATAATACATTTGACGTACCTCTAATGCCAAAATGTAAACAATCATAGAGTAGGTAGGTAAGAGATCAAATAGGTTCATACGAATATAAAAGAGTTTGTACACCACATTCACCCCTCCTATGAGTTAGTCCGTGACATAATCTACCAAGTACCTAGGAGCCCGTTTATCACGCGAAGATCGACGTAACTCAGAGTCTGCAGCCGGTAATGGTTCAATATCTTGGTCTGCAGGCGTAGTAGATTGGTCTACTTCCAAAGCTGGGCTCTCATCAGTTTCTGCTGGCTTATCTAAAGCATCCTCAAAATGATCATTTTCTACTGGTAATGGTGCCAAATGTCGATTAGAAACGGTAGTTTCTCTTCAATTTTGGAGCCTTATGTGGGAATATAAAGGATTTGCTTCTAATAACTCCGCTTCCTCTACTAGCGGTTCAAATTTGGAACTCCTCACATTCTTTTTTAATAGTACTGGTCCTGGAATCAAAAGCCAGGAAGGTACAGATTCACCATTTGGAGAACGTCGTGGATGGTTAAACATTCGTTCATGTGGTGTTGAATTCGTGCTCGTGCACAATAAGGAGCGGATGGAGTGTAGTGCCAAAGGTAACACTCGTTCCCATTCATGAATCGACAAATTCTTAGAGCGTAAAAGTAATTGTATCGTTTTCCACAAGTTCCACATGCCCATTACATTGTGGATTATAGGGCGTTGTTCTACTACATGCTACGCCCAGTGAAACAAGATAATTTCGAAGTTCGCTTGACATGAACGATGTTCCTCTATCCGAATGAATATAATGTGGAGTAACAAACGTCATGAAGATTTCTGTTAGGCATTTTATGACTGTATTTGTGCTCATATCTTTACAAGAAAACGCGAAGGGAAATCTTGAAAACTCATCTATAACTGTACGAATGTACTTGCTTTGCGTATTAGATGGTAATGGTCCTTTAAAATCAATGTTCAATCTTTCAAAAGGTGCTGTAGCTTTAATTAGGTGACCTTTCGTTGTTGCAAAACGAGGTTTGATTTCAGAGCATATTCTACAATTTTCTGTCATGGTTTTTATTTCATGTGTTGTGTAGGGGAGATTTTTCGCCCGAATCCAGTGAGCCATTCTTACTATTCCTGGATGTCCTAGAGCGTTATGTAGTTTATAAAGTTTATTAGGATTTAAGTGCGCGCATACACGAGAAAGAGTATCTGCCACTGTATTTTCTCGTCCAGGTTTGTATATAACATCATATTTATAGCAGGACAGCTCCAGACGCCATCTTTCAATTTTCTCATTTTTTATTTTGCTAGTATGCCTTTGATTGAACATGAATGAAACTGACTGTTGATCAGTGATAAGAATAAAATGTCTCCCGAGTAAGAAATGGCGCCATTTACGTAATGCTTCTACGATCGCAGCAGTCTCTTTTCGATTGATGGATGACGAAGTTCCGGATTTGTTAACGACCGTGAAAAGAACGCCACGGGTTTCCCATTTTGTGATAACACAGCAGCTAAAGCATGGTCTGAAGCATCTGTTTCAACCGAAAACGTGGCATTTTCTAGTATTGTTGAAAGGACTGCTTTTGAAATGTCGGACTTTAGAGCTTCCAAACACGAGATAATATCATTGCTCATGGGAAAATTGGTGACAGTAGTTAAGGGGTGAATCTTTTCCGAAAAGTTCTTTATCCATCTTGAGTAGTGTGCAAACATACCTAATGCTCTCTTTAAGGAAGGCATGTCAGTTGGTACCGAAAGTTTCATTAGGGGGCTCAAGCGCTCTTTATCTGGTCTTACTGTGTTATTTTCAATGGTGTATCCTAAAAGGTTGATTGATTCCTGACCAAAAACACATTTATTTTCATTTAACGTCAGTTTATATTTCTGTACGGCCTGCATGAATTTTTTTAAGTTTATATCGTGGTCGTCTTTATCCTTCCCACAGACCGTGACGTCATCAAGATAAGCGTAGGTACCAGTTAAGTTTTCTTTTAAAATGATGTGCTGTAAAGTTCTTTGAAACGCAGCTACGCCGTTGATCACGCCGAAAGGTATGCGCGTGAATTGATATAAATTTCAACATGCTTCGAAAGCCGTGTACACTTTTTCACTTTCAAGAATCGGTATTTGGTGATAAGCGCTTTTGAGATCAATTTGGCTAAATATTCTGTGTTTAGCCACTTAGTTACAATCGATTCGATATTTGGCAAAGGATAAGCATCCAATTGGGTAAATTTATTGATTGTCAGTGAATAATCTATCACCATCCGTTAGTCAAAATACTAAGATTGTTAAAGATTTAAAAAAAATATTTATTCACAAAAAGATAAAGTCATAGCCAGACTAAGATCTACAGTGGAATGCGCCTCCGCAATTGTCAGCTTCAGGCTTTTATACCCTTTTGTTCATTGTTCCCATAATGTTTCCTTTCCTTGAACGTCGTCCATGGGGTCGTCTTTCGATAGCTGTTTACCTCACAACTATCTTCGAAGAATTCATCTATGTTGTTGATGTTAGGAGTAGGGTGTTGGTGACTCGTTTGCGATGTTGTCCTCCCCCAGCAACTAAAACCTGAGCTCTCTACGGTGATATACTGGGTTCTATGACTCCGTCTTTTAACAGTTTGTCTACCTCTTCTTTGATGAAAACTTCATCAGCATTGCCGTACCGCCTTGATTTTATTGCAATTGGTCTGATATCTGGAATATAGAGGCAGGTGGTACTCCAGCGGCTAACACATTGCATATTTTGAGAGGCTCTTGACTGCCACCGAATTTCATCTCAACAGAGGAATGGTTTTTCAATAAATCATGTCTAATAATGATGTCAGCGCAAAGATTTTCAACGATTAGAAGTGGTACTTGTTTATAAATGTGGCCTTCTATTTCAGTCGTAGCGAAGCTCACGCCATCTACAACAGAAGTATGGCTAAGTGATGCTAGACTTATCATTTTCCGACATGGCTTTCGCTTGAGATTTAATGTTTGAGCAATATTTTTGTTAATAAAACTTACGGAACTTCCTGTATAGATTAAAGCATCGGCATGTGTCTGGTTTATTACTACAGGGACAGTCGCTTGTTTTAAGCTTGAAGGAGACGCAGCGCATGTATCAGGAAAATCTCCAATTAAATCCACGGCATTGCCCACGGATGTACCGCTGCTACGACACACCTTGGAGAAGTGGCCTCTTTTTCCACATTGTTGGCAGCTAGTACGAAATGCAGGACATTTGATGCGTTGATGAATATTTCCTCCACAGAACCAACATTTCTTACGTAGCGACGATATTGGTGTCGCTGCAGCTACATCTTCATTTAATAGTTGTAATGGCACTATAGCTTGCGGTGTCTGAGTGGCGTTCAGAGACAAAACTATATGGTTGTTATAAGTGTTTGCGTTATTTTTAGCCGTTTCAAAAGAAATTGCTTGATTGAGAGCTTCGTCGAGAGTAAGAGAAATGTTTTCTAATAACCTTTGGCGGATTTCTTGTAATTCAAGTCCAGATATAAATGAATCTCGAATAAATTGGTTTTTATGTTCCTCAGCAGTGACAGATTCAAAATTGCAATTATAAGCTAGTTGTTTCAATGCTTGGATATATTCAGCAATTCTCTCTTCGAGTCGTTGTCGTCTTGTTGATAGAACATGTCGTGCGTGGATTTCGTTTTTAGGTTTAACATAAATTTTGTCCAGACCTTCGATTGCTTCTACATACGAACTACATTCCTGAATATGCACATATACAGCTTAATTCTTTCCGTTATTTCTAAAATAAGTAATGGTCTCGACAGATTCTTAGAAAGACAAACACACGGACAACAAAGTGATCTTACCTATAAGTGTTCCTTTATTTCAAAACTGTTACGGAACCCTATAAATGAAACGTTCTTTGCAAAAGCGAATCTGATTAGAGCTTTGTACACATGTTATTTTCTCACTCTCACCGCTATGTTGAAAGTGCAGTGGGAATGAGACAACCTGAAAAATAGCGGCCGTAATATAAATGTCGACTCTTTTTACAGTGGCGTACGTAATTATTTGTGATTTCTAATTAGTATTAACAAAATTAATTATGTACGCATCGTATAGGTAAATGCAATACTCCAGCTATAAAGTATGTATTTTATAAACTTATTGTTTTTATATGCCTTTACTATAACTGATCATCATCATCATCATCATCATCATCACCATCATCCAGCTTGAAGACGTCCACTGCTGAACATAGGCCTTACCCACAGAGTGCCACTTTGAGCGGCTGCTCGCCTCGTGCATCCATCGGCTCGACGTGATTATCACCAGATCGTCGGTCCACCCCGTGGGGGGACGGGCTAGTTTTATGTGCCTTTACTATAACTCATCATCATCATCATCATCACCATCATCCAGCTTGAAGACGTCCACTGCTGAACATAGGCCTCCCCCACAGAGTGCCACTGAGCGGCTGCTCGCCTCGTGCATCCATCGGCTCGCCGTGATTTTCACCAGACCGTCGCGCTCGACACCAATGTGTCTTAGATTATACAGAATACAAAAATTGACGATTCCTTGGTGTGACACAACAAGACACGATAACGACGTGGTTTCTGTATCGTGTGGAATCTGTGTTTTCATACAGAATTGGGCCCCTGAGATCGGTGCGTTCACTGCCGATGACGTCATCCGCAGTGAACACACCATTCGACTTCGTTTCGATAAAACGTGGAGTGGACCAATAAACAGACCACAGATATTTACCATACCGGACCCACTTATTTTATTGGGCGCTTCGTGCTTTTTAAACCACCACTACCAATTCCACAGATCGGTAGTGGATTGGATTGGATAGTATACTACGTATACCACCATAGAGAAAAAATACCACACCACTAAACATCCTCTCAACCTCTCAACTCTCAACCTCTCTTACATACCTTTCAATATATTAAGCTTAGACATCTCTTTCACACTTTCATGGTGCCAACGTGAATTTTTCACGATGCCCATAATTTAACTAATCAATAAATAGTAATTTATTATTTCAGCATGTTTCGTTTTTAATCATATTTTATATTATACTTCATATGATTTTGAAATACCTCACCAGCAAATATTAATCTCTCCATAAACATTTAAAGTTATATTTTGACTCGATTGGTTTAAGTCAAATTATATGGAATTTTTTTATATCATATTATAATTATTTACTTTAAATAATAAAGGATACGGCAAAATGATTTCTTTATTGTTTTGTTTATTTATTGGTTTATGTCTGTGCAAAATTAACCTACACGAATAATTATTTATTTAATGGCAAATCATTTAATCAGGAAGCGTGTACTTAGTTTCTTCTTATATAATACCAGTGTTTCCACTTTTAGGGATTTATCCCTTTTTTAGGGTAAAATGAAAATGACCTTTGTATGGCTAGGGATAATATAGGTATTTAGGGTGAAATCAAAATTAAGATATAACCCTATTCCTTGCACCACCTAATATATAAATGACTTCACTCTATGGCTTTTATTTATTTATTTTATGACACTGATCTAGGGGATTCCCTCCACTCAAATTAGTAATGAACGTAATCCGTCTAATTATAGTTACCATTTTTGTTTATACAGTCGTAAAGGTGACATCGAAACTTTTAAATGAGGCATAAGGCTTTTTGCATATTATAAGACACGGACATAGGACAAAACATCGAACAGTATCTGCGTGTCTTATCCGGTGTAAGAAACAATATCGTGTATTACCTACGTATGGTCTCATATAACATCCAAGCGACTGGATGTCTTATAAGACATTTCTCATAAGACACAAGAAAATATCTTACAATGTACAAACGGCCTAAGAACGTATAAGTGTGTTTTTCATCTCTTTGTATCGCGAAACAAAAGTTATAAAATATTCTAGTAATACTCTTCTTCTACTCTAGTACCTACTTAAATATTCGCTTGGGCGTTATGGTAATTATATAAAAATTATATTAAAAAAATTAAGACCTGCGTTTAAAGCTAAAGAACACAACAGATACAATAAAAAAATAGATTTATCAACGAAATGCTTTTAACCGCCTGCTTAATACCAAACTGGGAATGCTATCCAATTTTGGAACCCAGGCCTAGAAGTGCCACATTAAGTGCAGCGACTAAAAGTACGTAATGCTTTTTTACTCGCATCAGATGCTCTAGAATGGGAGTCTTTTCAGCCGACAGTGGGAATGAAAATGAGGAATCACAGTTTTGTTTCTGCGTTTATTTGTATGCATGTTAATATGATTTATGAAAGTTAATCATCATCTTGCATTGTTTATGGTTAAAAATGTAGGCCATAAAGACAAAACAAACAGTATATTAGTTTAGATAATAAAAGTGAGTGTTCATTTTATGTTGCGACTGATGATATGGTTGCACGACGCGTCGTTTGTTACGCCGGAGTACTGCGGTGACCTGCAATACACAGTCGCGATATCAATATTCATATCATAATAATAAAAAATATGCATGAATAACATTCCATTTAAATGATTTGTTGATTCGTCATCAATTATTATCGTCTATCAATTCTCGAATAACGACATTACTAACTAAAACTGCCCCCTCAACTCCGCCGCGCTCCGGTTGTACTAATATTTTAATATTATCTTTGTCACGCACACGGCCGAGGGCAACGTACAGCTGGCCATGGCTGAAACAGTCCGAGCGCAAGTCAACGCCGACCCTTTCGATTGTCTGCCCTTGCGCCTTGTGTACCGTCAAACAGTAACTGACTTGAAGAGGGAATTGTCGTCGAGTCATTTGAATTGGATGATTCGGCTCAATTGGGAATTTAAATGAAATCCGTGGTATCAAGTAATTCGATGAATCGCGTGGCTTGCGAACGGTAACGATCCTGGGTGATACGTTAACAACAATGACTTTAGTTCCGTTTACGAGGCTGTCAATGAAACTGAGATTTCGAATTATCATACAGACGCAACCTATCTTCAGCTTAAGCTCATAGTCGGGCACTCCTGCTGCCTGTACGTTATGCAGAGTGTCCGGACCAAGATAAAATTCATCAGCCACCTCACCATCGACCTCGTCAGCGGAGTAACATGATACATATTCGCCACTGACACGATCCATGATGCGTTGATTTATTTCTCTAACGTTGACGTTATGTGTCGATAATATAGCTCTCGTCGTACAAACATCAGAGTCTTCCAAAACATCTTCAGGAAAAACAAAGTCGATTAATTCCTGAAGTTCTATGACATAGTTGACTCCTCTCAACACGGTGAAAGTTTTTCTGATCCCATTATTGTTTACTGTAAAAGATTCACACTGACCAGAACCTAATTGCAAAAGGAATGCAGAGTATTCATTGTCACCTCTCGTTCGTTGCGCCACTGCGAGCGAAAATTTCTTCAAGCTAGGCCACAGAGGCGAGGTTTTCAGCGAAGCTTGCACAATATCATTATGGCATCTGGCGTTCGGTACAACTGGTGGAATTTGTCGAAAGTCACCAGCAAATATTATCACTTTCCCACCAAACGGTCTCGAGGATTGCATCAAATCACGTAGTGACCTGTCTAGCACACCTATAAGGTACTTGTGAGCCATGGAAGCTTCGTCGTACACGATGAGAGCAGCGTTTCGAATGAGCTCTGCTCTTTGCGTACCACTTCTTATATTCCAGTAACTCCCACTATGGAGATTTTCTATAGGAAAGTGGAAAACACTGTGGGCGGTCGAACCACCGGTGTAATTTTGCGCTGCAATACCAGAACTGGCAGTGCAAATGGCCACTTGCTGTCGCACTCCGCTAACATATGCCACGATGACATTCAATAACAAAGTTTTTCCTGTACCGGACGGCCCATCGAGAAAGATTGCACTTTCGTAGCCCACGGATTGTGGGTCGTGCAGCAGACTTTGAACATACTCAAACACAGCCTTCTGACCAGGAGAAAATTTCTCCAGCCAATCATCAACATATGCACTTAAAACATGCCCTCTGTCAGTGTATTCTGCCATTTCTCTGGTCAGTTCCGTGGTGTTGTCTTGAACAGACGGAAGTCCGTGGTCTATAAGCCTGCTCCCATGCTTGCGTAATAGACGATCGATGTGGATTAGTGCCCTTTTGTACATTTCCTCGTGCTGATTGGGATTACGTTCTAATAAATCCTCGCATATAACGTCTTTAAATCTCTCCCAAAGAATTAAACCTGGCCCTCCATTGGTAATCAGTAGCACGAAAAATCTACGTAGCCTGTATCCAGTATAAAAGGTCGCAGCTTCTTCGAACGTTCTGTTATATTCGTCGTTGTCATTGGCGATTCCAAGATTGCGTGCGGCCTCCTGAAAAGTTGTACAATCAGAACCGCCTAGAGCTAACAGACTCGCATAACCACGACAAGGGAATTGCAATAACAACAAACGGAGGTAAAACTGTTCACCTCTACTTGGAGGCACCCAAAAAAGTCTTGCCAACATTTCATTTCGTTGTCGTTTCACAACATAATATTTGCCGTCAACCGTAGAGTATACGGGCGCATTGGTCCTTGGTCGCGACTTATACACCAAATATTTTTCGTAAAAGTCTTGGTAGGTCAAGTCATCAAATTCAGGTTCAGCAGGTCGGTTAAAATATATTAAAAGATCGGAGGTAGAGTTTTCAACCGCCTCAGATTCACGACCAACTCGGAAATAAACATTATGCTGTCCTTCTAGATGCACCGGTATCTGTTTCACAGTTGGCTCTCGAGCTACAATATCGAACTCCAACATACGCCAAACTGCATCACAGGCACCGATGTATCTCTTCGTAATGAACTAGGTGGTAGGACTTTCCTGCAAAGTTCGTCTAGGTAGGTACCACCGCTTTGCCAGTTATTCTGCCGCCAAGCAGTAGTGTGCAAGCACTACTGTGTTCCGGTTTGAAGGGCATTGTAGCTAGTGAAATTACTGGGCAAATGAGACTTTATGATCTGATCACTAAGTCTAGTAATCTGATTACTAGACTGTGTGATGTCTCAGGATGACGTGCGCAGTGCAGTGTCACGTGAAACTTTATTGTTTTAATGTTCCGAGTGACACTGCAACTGTTATGGGCGGCCGTGTCGCTTAACATCTGGGGAACGACTAGCTCGTCACGTCATTCAATCGCATAAAAAAAAAAAAAAAAAACTGCTCAACTTCGTCGTTACGAAGTTGTTCGGGCACAACTGCTACGCGCGCTTCGTCTGGTCCCTTGGTCATGTATTTAAACAAATATTTAATTATTTTGCGCGTCGACGCTATCTCCAAGTTTATATGACAGTCATATTTCAACAACAACGCGGCGTTGTACGGCACAACCCATACGTCGCTGACAGTAACTGGTCTGTTCCTGAATGTAGTCACAGCTGTGTTATTTTCGTCACGTTTATAGTGTACAAACCCCTTTGGATCCACAAATGTAACTTCATTACTATCCTTGGGAAAATATTTTATACATTTCCTTTTTTCCGAGTCCCAGCAAGGTAGATCAGTCCTGTGACCTTCACCGCAGGGCCCATGGATCATATGCTTGAGAACTGCCTCTCGCAATCTGCCGCCAGCTTCTTCGTTCGAAGGAATGCTGGCTCGGATCACTTTGTCTATGTCGATGTTCTACACAGCTCCGCCGTCTTCAACTTTAAAGCATACATGAGCGTGAGGGAGTCCCCTCTTCTGGAACTCAATTACATGCATTATATAAACACGTTTACCGAAGAAAGCTCCACTGCGCAAATCACGCAACAGTTCCGCCAATTTTAGATTAAATACTCTGGCACATAGAAGCGGAGATGCCATCGTACTTGATGCAGCCATAGACTGTTGGATTTCCGGCCACTTCGGGTTACAAGTCATAGTCAAAAAGTACGAAGGCTTGCCCAGTCTATTTACCATACAGATACTGTCCATATATTTTGTTTGCATATATCGCGCACCGCCAGTATAAGTGTTTGGTAAGTAGATACGACCGGCGACAACGCCTTCGGCTTGCACAGTTTCGTCGTCTACAACATGCCGTGCCACTTCTTCCAGAGGGGCAGACCGTAATGCGTTGCTTGTATTTCTCTTCTGCATATTTGATATGAATCGTAAACGCTCTTCTTCCACTCTGGAGTACATGTTAACTTCCCATTCCTGAGACAAACGTCCTAATTCAGAAAATCTAGAATCAGATAGTAACAGACATCTGTAATATTTTAACTGAGACAATTTACTCCCATTATTATCTACAGCATTGAGACCCCAGCCACTGCCACCGTGTGGATACAGCAATGGGTACTGTAAAGATTCATATAAAGGATGTAAATAATCGATTGTATGAGGTCTTCCTTCACCGATTTTCCAGACGACTATATCCCTAGGGTTGTACGTTTCTAGTTCGGTGTTGATAATTGCAGCAACTTCAGAACCACGTGGCATATCACCTAGTATATTGCCGTGGGTACGCCTCGAAGTGGCTTCGAACACAAGATGAGCCTCGTCTGATGGTTCATCATTCAACCGCTTGAAACAATCTATGAACGGGTTCACTCTTGATATAGCATTTGCGATATCGACAAGAATATCTTGTCGCAGATTTAAATTTTCTGCTTGCCTTTGCCGTTCCACTGTATCATCGACAATATAATTAAGGACGTTTCTAGATCTGGTGTGCGACAGATCGTATATCTGATGATACGTTTTTCCTTGTATTTTAATGAAGCTTAAACCGGTTCTAGGATGCTGAAACCCATGCGTAGCACTCAACGCGGTAAAAGCGAATAAATTATTATAGGCCCGAGCGTATTTCAAGAAATACGAATCGCAATAAAAATCAAAATCCAGAACGGGTAGTGGTAATATATTGAATCGATTTTGACCACAGCACCACTGCGTTCGAGATTTTTCTTCTTCAAACAACTTAGCTGAACAATGAGGACAGACATAAATGTTAGGCGAATTAAGCGACGGATTTTTCAAACAAAACAAAGCAATCTGATCTAACTGATTTCCAGATCTTTGGCCAATCAGTACACTTCGCCTTAATTGTGGTGCAATACCTCTAACATTATTATTATATTCCCGATTTGCCTGCTGCACTTCAACAGGGTGTGAATCTCTATAACGTTGAGACGTGACGCAACTGACATCTTGGTTACTTAGAGAGTAAAGTTGCTGAGTTTCAGCGCGCGCAGTGGGATTGTTTTCATTATACCTTTGAACTGCTTCTAGATGTACATCAGGGTTTGCCTTATTATATCTCTGAACGGCTTTTAGATTAACCTCAGGGCGTGATTTGTTGTACTTTATCACGGCATCCAGGTGTGCATTTTCTTTGATCTTCGGTCTTCCTCGTTTTTTCTTTATCGGACGACCTCTTTTACGTGTATTTTGTAGAGGTACACCATCAGAGTCTTCTGATTTTTCAACGCAATCTACATGTTTTGTCGTTGTTGCATCTGAAAATCTTTGGACTGAGTTATTACCGGTTACATTTTCTCTGATTTGAAAGTCTAACACTTTCAAAGAGTGAATAGAATATTCTTCATTACCTTCCAAGTTGTCATTATTAATCAATAACAACTTAGCAAGATATTCTTCACAGCTCGTTTTGAAAATACGTGCTTTATCTATCGTATCATCACCTTGACGTAAATTATTAGGACCAACACTGTGCTAGTTAAATAAATAGAAGTATCCGCTTGTGTCATCTTTCCAAAACGACACCGTATTCGCTCGACCCGTAAAAAGAAATCCCACATTTGGTCCGTTATGCATTGTGAAAATATGTTTTAGCGATTTCTCTAATCTAGCAATTCCACCTACGTAAGATCCTTCATCTAAGTAAGGTCCATTCAGTAGCCAGTCGGGTACTGAAATGAAAATATTGTAATTCGAGATTCCCAAGTGGGAAACTACTAATTCTTCAGGCAATAATAACCTAGGACAGCCTCCCCTGAGGACATCGATAAGGTATATATTATTGCCACATACCAAGACCTCATCAATGTCCTCGGTTCCTAATATCAAAGGTTTTTTCACAAATGAATATGCGAATCCACATGCTGACATCACGACGCACTGCAGATTGTTGCCCAAGTTTCCTTGGTGCATATTTCCATGCGCAACACAAACGATATCAGACTCACCCGGCCTTCGAAAAGGATTATTATCAGCCGCCGATACCTGTGCTGATGCATCTTTTTCATAATGTTCTGATTCACCAGAACATGACTGCGCCAGACACTGAAATAATATATACAAGTATCAATAAGGCTTTAACCCTCAAGCAGCACAAAAGAGTTGAGAATCTGGGACAAATCACAACACCACAATGCCAAAAAATTAATGTTGAGATTTATTATTAAAAGATGAGTATCAATATTAATTTTTACTCTTCTTTATTATTATTTTTTCTTTTTTTTCATCTGATTTGTGTACTTTACGCACTACGGCCGCACATATAACAGAAAACTTCCCCAAATATCGACCCCCACTTCCTACCTATTCCCACTACATAACTACCCCCACTCCCGACCAATTCCCACTACATACCGACACCCTAATTGATAATCAAATCAACAATATTATAAAAAGGGGTCCAGTGAAAAACAAATTGTATCCCCCCTTTAAAAAAAGTAATTTAAATTAAATTAAGGTGTGAGTCTACTTAAGGCGTAAGGTAGGGCAAAATAGCTGGTCAAAATCGATTCAACAAAACATTGGTCAACGTCATACACTTTTAAACTTTAACGCAGCACTTACAACAAAGACTTATGCTTGTGTTGTATTTTTCAAATCCGGCATTGTCTTTTTTGTGCGCGAAGAGACTCGCTTTGACTTTATATACACAAAAAAGTTTTCATAAAACAATATTTGGTAGAAACTGAGTAAAATTGATTTATTCAAATTTTATTAAGGGGTGTTCATATGAGTAGTATATATAATAATGATTTGAGTACTACTCATAATATGGATAGGGACCTACCGATACTTTGGTCTTCTTGGTATCGAAACATCCCTACGCTCGCTACAGTTGTACATAGTCGTGGACGTGTATAGCGTGCGCTGTAGTAGGAACGTAAAAGCCACGCAGCTAACGTGCGCCGCGTGGCCGTGGGCAGCGTGTACGGCGGTCGAAGCGCAGTTTTAAAGGTATGCATCCAAAATTCACAACGAAAACCTTGCAACTACGCATAATTTTGTTAAAGCACCGTTAAGGTAAGTTTGCTTATACGCGAACATCACTTAGAAAAAAAAACGCGCGAAATGTACTTAGTTAGCTATTTTTACTAATTATTCTAATAAGTTTTGTTAAGCATGATGTGTGTACACATGTTTTGGGATATAATGTAGCTCAAAACTATTGAATTTTTTTTTCTTGTTCTTGGATTTGTTTATAGTCTGTTTTTGTTTTGTTTTTCTGTTTTGCTGTTCTGGGGGCTCAAGGTGGCGCGCTCTGGGGGAGGCCTATATGTTCAGCTGTGGACGTCTTCAGGCTGTTGTTGTTGATGATGATGAAACTATAGGCTCTGGCATTTGTTCCATTTAGCGATGAGTGACGTCATCATATCATAAAGTGTCTAACATGTTGCGGCAGTATTGACGTATTGTGATAGCATGCATGACCAATGCAGCAATACGGGTAATCCTGATAGACATGGGCATACCCAGCCTATGGCCCAGGGGGGAAATCCGAAATTTCTAACTGCTTTTCACCAGCAACATATAGCAGTGACAGTGAATAACTTCTCCTATCTAATTAACTCTTAACATTAGCTCATTCCATCATAGAACTACAAGGCTTGGTGATTCTTCACATTCTTATGTTGTTAGTGTACCACAAGTCCGCAATGAGTGTTTTGCTGAGTCATTTGTAGTCCGAACGGTCAGGGACTGGAACACTCTTCCAGCAACAGTGTTTCCACCTGGGTCTTTTCAAGTCAAGAGTGAATGAGCCTCTCAAAAGTTAGCTCTTTACTTATGTTTGCCATATGGCAAAATATTTCTTATTGTTACTGTAGGGAAGGCAGGAAGAAAGAAATAATTATTTAAAAGAAGTTTCACAATGTACATTTTTTAAATGCAATTTTGAAGCAATGTTCTCATTGAAGTCTTGACACTTTTTCTTTAAAAGAAAAAAAACAATTTTAAATATCTTGATTACTTAAAGTAGGTAGTCGTTAAAAGTTTCTACAACATATCCTCAAACTTTTAACAACTACCTACTTTAAGTAATCAAGATAATTAACTGGTCCTTGTACGTTTTTTTTCAGGGGAGTATTCAAGTTGTACTGTAAGATAAATTAATCCTCTTTAATATATAGCTATTTAGTTTTTTTTACTATTAATAAAATGGACACAGACCAAATCTAAATAATAATACATAAATAGTAAATAGACAACATTTTTCTTTTTAAAAATAAAGTTCACTTATTAGATCACTGACGGAGAATATATTTTAATAATTAATAACACTATGTATTGACATAGTTATGTAGTTCAAGCTTAGATTGATTCAGGGAAGGAATGTCAAATGCACACATGATCATACAATACAGCTTTGAATTGTTAATCAATTAATATGCAAAACATCAGCATTCAACTGGATAAATGAATTATCTCTACCTCTATCTTCTTTTTATCCTGAGCTCCCGACAAAATCGTTTGACACCCTTCTGGTGGGGAGCCATTTTCAGAAATTTGGTCTTTGCATAGGGTATTATGTGCATCCTGTAAACACAGGGTGTTTTATAACATTTTGAAAACATGAGGTAAACGGAAAAAAGATGATTATAAACATGGAAACAGTAAATAAGTGAATACGATATTCATAGAACAAGTAGTGGATGCTACTTGTAGGTACGTTTTACGATATACTTTTGCGTTTGTACATACAATGATGCTTAGCACAAAAATACATTATTTACTAACACTCACAGTTCAGCTAATAAGCACTCACAGAAATACCTAGATCAATATATATTCTACGGTACAAATGCAATGGGAGTCTGCGAAATGAACTAATTTAGATACAATTTTCATCTCTGCGTCTGCGCCATTGCTTGCCGAAAATAGTAATCTGTGCAAAGAGTATAGTAAAGGTATATAATTTTTTACCACAGCCAGAACACTAACACTATTATCTTAAGCGGCCACTACACTGCTTGGAAAGTCAACTTCATGACCAAAGACAAATCAAAGTATAAAGTATCCTCTACACTATTTGTGAAGTTGGACGATATTAAGAAATACGCGTGTGCAAAGGGTACTTCGTGCTCGTGTGAGGTCGCCTCGCCTCGGCCGACTTCTGAAAGTTCCAATGCCAGAAGTTGGCCGAAGCGAGGCGAGAAAGCTAGCACGAAGTAAACAGTGAAACAAAACTCAATGGCAGCTGTGAAGTGCACGCTGCGCACTCCACTTACCTCTTCTCGCGCACATATTATTTTTGCTACTGCGCAGCGTTTAAACCGCACTTTACCCTACTACACTATCGTATTTCTTAACATCGTCCAACTTCACGAATAGAGTATAGAATGACAAATTTTTTTTAAATCGGCTACTGTTTCCGCCAAATGCGGCACAATAGTATATATTTATTGGGCAGGCTAAAGTCGTGAGACCACAGATCTGTACCTGACAGGTCTGTGCGTGAGACTATACCGCCTAGTCTTTCGTAGGTTTTTTTCTGTCGTGTTAGTTAGGATTAATTTCATTCGTTTTATTCCTTTTTTGTCTTATGGAAGAGGATCAACATCCATTCGTTGACGTGGTTGACGTTATATGTCGTCACTCCGACACTGTCAGAGAGACTGTCAGTGTCAGACTGTCAGTCGATGACTTTTATTTTTTGAGTCGTTATCACCTCACGCTAACTCCAAAATGTATGGGAATGACATTAGCTGCGGAAAAGTTATCCGCACAGGAGCTGTCATTCCCATACATTTTGGAGTTAGCGTGGGGCGTTAGCGCCTCACGCTGGGATCTTTGCTAGACCCCGTTCAGTTTATCATAGATTTTTTAAAATTTAAAATTCATTTCTTTTTACACAAGGCGCTGAATGCTTAACGATGGACTCAAAGAAAATGTGCGCTTTCCGTATATAAAAAAGTACTCTGTGGTCTGTGCCTTCATTACGTGTGTAAATTATATACTCTTTGCGTAACATCCCTAGTCTGTGCCTTGTGAATAGGGATGTTCCGATACCACCAAAGTAGTCATTTGTTTTTTCTCTAATCTGTGATACCTACTCATATGAGTAGGTATCGATTTCTTTCCTATACCAGTACTTTCTGTCCGATACCGAATATAATCGCGAGAAAGATTCGTTATAATCTTATTTATTATAATTAAGTATAACAACTACCTTTACTGTACTGTGTGTGTGTTTGTATGTATTAAATGTATTCGCCGCTTGTAATTAAATTTGAATTCGGTTTAATCCTGCTTAAATTAAAAATGGGGTTGTTTTAGCCCTGAGTATACATTCAAAAATCACCTTTTTGGGCTACTTGACTTAAAGTTAGGCCATACTATGCTTCTTTAAAGCGAAATATGCTATGGCAAAATAAAGCTGCTTGGCATTGAATTTTTGACGATTCTGTTTCTGTCCTGTTTTGACTTAGCAGCATTGATTCGATCCGATACAAGTACTTTCTTTCCGATACCAAGTAAGTATAAAAAGGTACTTGGTATCGAAAGAAAAGTACCAGTAAATACGAGTAAGTACTCGATACTCGTATTTACTGGTATCAAAACAACCCTACTTGTGAATGTTTTGTTTTGATATCTTGTTGCGTTGCGTACCTATGTGTTTTATTTTTGTTTCAGCAGAATTAATTATATGTCAATAAGTAACTTCAGTTAAGTCCCAGGCAAAATTATCTGAATATACTTTGGGGGACAGACTATGCGTCGTAAGCAAGCACGATCACCGTACAGCAAATTTTATTCCTGAGAGAATTATAAGTCTAGGTAGTACCTACACTTTATAGAATGAAGATTATCTCTCGAATTACAATGTCCAATTAGAACAAATCGTCTGCTGTTTTTCACATTTTCATAAAACATTAGATAAGAAATAAACAAGCACAATTCAACTGAAAGCTATAGATGTAAATAGTACATATAAGTTCCTTTCATCTGTCTAATATTTGAAGCCCTAACTTTTTACAGGTTACCAACTAAACACTTCAAGCAGTAACGTATGAACTACATCCGAGTACAGGCAATGTCCTGTATGGTGCATGGGTAAAACTCAGTATGGTCATGAATTGATCACTGCTGAAAAAAATTGGAAGAGATGTTATTCAGAACCACATATAAGGATAATTCTGATAATAGAGAGTTTAGTTACAACATAACACAAGCGGGGTTGATCATGTAACTTTGATTGCAATTCAACAGGCAAACTTCCAATTTTTATTTTATATTATTTTATTGCATGATGTCTTAAATACCTGCTTGATGTCAGCGTTTCTTTCCGAATTATTAATTTTCCATATTCTAGTATTATCCATATTATTATTTTTCCAAAATCACGTTCCAGTTCCCGTTCTAGTTCCAGTTACAGTTCCAGTTCCCGTACTAGTTCCAGTTCCAGTTTTCGTTTCGTTTCGTTTTGGTCGATGTCGATTTTGTTCGCGCCGCCATCAACACGACCGGTTTTTCTCTGACGCCGCGTGAAAATACAAAACAAACCTCTGCGAGGTTTACTGGTGCTAGTACGTAAGCCCATGTAAAATTTGATACGAATAAATTAAAAAAAAAACAAATATATATATATATATAGGAAGCCTGCACGACGAAGCTGTTTTTTCCTCGCAACTGTGATGAAAAACGTATGACATGCGTGTGTAATGATCAACTTTGCACACTTATATCATAATGTACTATTCTGCATATTGACTCATGGACTAGAGGTTTATTAACATAAAAAGTAAGTCAAAATATGTAGGTACCTATAATAAATTATTACAGGAATATAATGTTATGTTCCATTAATTTTTCTTTGTGTATGAAACTGTACTTGTTAGGAAAATTAAGAATTTGTCCAATTTCTAATTAGAAAAATAAAGAATACGGAAAATTCAGAATTCGTAAATTTAAGAATTCGGACTATTAAGATTGCGTATTATTAAGAAATCGGAAAATATAGAATGTGAAAAATCCTGAATATGGAATTTATCGCTGACACCACCTGCTTACCTATTTTGTTACCTTACTCTATTTAATTATTGTAATTGGTCATAACTTTTTAATTGATGGTGTAATTGGTTAAAACGGTACAAGACCGTTTTAATTAAATTAAATTAAATTCACTCCTATTTTGAATAATTCCACAGTACCTACCTATGCACAGAATCAGTCTTCTTTGGTAGACTATGTTTGTCTGCCATCACCAAGCCGCCTGCCGAGCGTGGTGATTATGGCAAAAACTCTCATGATAAGCTTTCCAAAGTGGAATTTTATGGGTGAAGCCTGTGTTCAGCGGTTTGTGCTCGTGAATACCGTTCGCTCCTTAAAACTTCAACTACAATTACCAATTACAATACATTTGTTGGTCTATCTGAAGAAACGTGAGATACTGACACCTTAAATTTTCAGAAATTAAACAAAAGGGTGAACTTAAATATCGTTTTTATTAATTTGTTACAGGTGAAAAAAAACAAGCTAAAAAATAATTACTCAATTGACAGCCATAGAATTGACCCAATTTACTTAAGGGACATTCGCCACTCAATCTACAATGTAGGTAAGTAGAAACAAACAAAAGCAATATACAATAATTATATGATAATTGTTTAATCAGCTGGTCTAGTTGTGACTTAGTAAGTAATCCCTTAAATAAATGTAAATGCTATGTTTTTTTACTACTTAGGTACTAATCTAATACCACTACCTTAAAGCTATAAGTTTTAAGCCACTAACTCCATACCAACAACCTGAAAGAAACTGAAATAAAAATTAGTCTTAAATAAAAATGAATTTACAAATCAAATCCATTACCATGGGAAACTCATATACTAATACCTAGTTATTTTTTACAGATGACAAACAGAACCAACACAATTTTAAGTCAAGATAGTTCTACTGCACTATTACAAGATTATTAATCAGTACCTAATAATACAATTTTATAAGTATTTTATTGGATTGTTGAGATGTAATAAACTATTTCAATGTGTTTTTCTTGTCCAAATCCAAAAAGCCATGTAGAGGTAAATAATTTAAAATATATGCTTGCACCCAGATGATTGTGAACACTGGACTTCCCGTTATTTAGAATAGTGGCTAGCTAGCTTCAGCAAATCATGCCATAGGTATAATGAAGAATTATTGGATTAGGTAAAACTATTTACATTAAGCAAACTCTTTCTTTAAATTTAGCAAGCACCTATCTAGCTAGCAAAATAGTTGGGTTGTTCACTTTCTCACACAATAAATATACCTTCTTTACCTACTTACCTTTCAATAAAATGTGCCCGTGGTCTACGGACAAGAAAAAGTGCCCTTGTGTCACAGTGGACTGATGTGGAACATGGGCAAGAAAAAGTGTCCGTTTTTCACCCAGATGAACTGAGCAGGTGGACCACGGGCAATGTCCATACCTGTATGTACCTACAAATAAGTATGTCACCTCACAGGACACAATAAGACAACATCTTAAAAATACATTTCTTTTACTTAAATTTGACATAGTTTACATAATAGGAAAGTGAAAATAATGAAACACATGATCACATGAATAGGTTTAATTACTTGACATAAAATGCAGTAACCTACCTAATAGTATACAGGTTAATAAAACTGAAGGCCAAGCTGATATACCCACTATTTCATTCCACAAAGTAAATCAGTAAACAAAATATTTATTAATCTACTTGCACCAGTTTCTCCCATTTGTGGTGACCACGGGAAGAAAAAAATCTAAAAAATAGTTACCCGTGGTACACCCAGGTGAACTGAGCAGGTGGACCACGGGCAATACCCGGTTGTATGGAGTAGGTATATAGGTGCTAAAAAGATCATCATCATTATCATTAACAGTCTGAAGACGTCCACTGTTGAACATAGGCCTCCCCCAGAGCGCGCCACCTTGAGCGGCTGCTCGCCTCCTGCATCCATCGGCTCCCCGCGGCTAAAAAAGTAGCAAGTCAAAACCTGACTCAAATTAAAAATTATTCTCCTAAAAGGTAGCATCCTACACGGAACAATATTTACCTGATCATTTTGGTTAAACTGAAGCGCCAGAAACTAAACTCCTGTTTTTCCTCTCTGTCCTTAATGAAAATCCTGCACTGAGCTCTTGTTTTTTAGATCTTATTTAGGTAGGCCCTGAAAATGAGAGAAGGTATGTATTAATACTTACTTTATGGATAGAATCTAGCAATCCATGGCAATCATTTGCTTTTCATTAAAACATTTATTACCATAGTAAAGTTATCTGAATAATTTGAAATGAATTTATGTTACTTAAAATTGGTCCATGTGTACAATTTATACCTTTTCTCATTTTCCAATTATCACAGGTAGGTATGGGTAAGTTTTCACATATTGTAACTTGTAGCAGTTTACTTGTGTGTTCGGGTTTTGGTAATCATTTTGATCACATATGTATTTCTTCCTTTGTTTGATGTGTCCTGTTTTGTGGGTATACTTTATCAGGCTCATCAAATAAAAACTGTAAAGAAATAAAATTAACATTTTCCACTTGAAATAAAAGGTCTGTATCTGCTAAGCTTTTATTCACACATTTTCCCCAACAAGCTTTGAGAATTAAAAAAAACACATTGCCAACAACTAACAGAAAAAAAAAAAAATTTGAAAGCCCTGTCAAGTCGTATTTTTTTCGGCCTATTTTTCGATAGGGTTTTTCAGGTTTTTTTGCTGCTTTTTGGACAATTTCTGTCCACCAACTAGCCGTCTACAACACGGGATTCTCGAGGTACTATTTGTAGAGCTGGCGACAGTCTCTACTTATTTTCCATATTCTTATTTTATCACGGTCTACTGCTAATTTGTTATTTTTGTTTCCATGTCAACGCCGCCTGGCGTCGGCACGACGGGCCTCGACGTCGCTCCTGACGGACGTCAAATCTATACAGACCCTAAGTTTATTTATTTACTTACTTTGTAAACACAGCATCTTTTGGAAAAAATGAGTACCCAAAACAACGTGGTGTCGCTGGAAAACAGGATACAGTGTCCCGACTGTCCCCAGGTACGTTTATTCAAGGGCCAAAAGGGCCTTAAAATTCATCAATCGAAATGCCACAGAGTGATCCAAATTCCTCTATCAGCCCCCGTTTCAGGTTCGGTAGTAGCCAGTAGCAGCCCTACGAGCGCTGCTACTCCTTCCAAACCGTTTTGGGAGGTTTGAGCTCGTACAAAAGATTTATTCCGGTTCTAAAACGCATCCCGCGTGGTGCTCGCATTTCGGTTGCTCAATCATTATCATCATCCATTAGGAACGTTATATCTAAAAACACGAAACATGCCTGGGAGCATCTCCTAACTTTTCCGTACCATGTACTTTACGTAAAATTAGACCCTACAAACAAATCTTCCCTTACTAAAAGAGTAAAGGAAAACTGCGTAAGGTACAAAGTACTGGAAGAGCAATGTTTGGATCATGAAATTATTGTTCCGCTTAACAGGCGAAACAATATTATAAATTCAAAACAAAATAACGATTCGGCCACTTTTAAAATCGTAGAGAGCAAAATTAGTGACGGCGACATTAAGGGCGCCGCCCGCGTCCTGTTCTCTAGCGACACAATAGCCCCATATTGTTCTGAGACAATTCAATCACTGCAGGACAAACATCCACCTGCAGCAGCAAATCTCCACCTTCCTGAACCACCCCTACCAAATGACGTCACTGTTGAAGTGACCCCACAGGAAGTAGCTGCAGCCGTTACTTCTTTCCAGAGTGGTTCAGCCGGAGGTCTTGATGGCCTTACCCCTCAAATTCTAAAAGATCTTTTATCGGGCATTTCCGGCGAAATTGGCGAGGCCCTCTTGAGAGACTTAACGGCTTTAGTAAACCTGATGCTGTCAGGGCAAGTCAACAGTGACGTCATCGAAATTTTGTATGGCGCAAACTTGTGTGCCCTTATCAAAAAAGACTGTGGTATCAGACCTATTGCGGTAGGCACCACATACCGCCGCCTCGCTGCCAAGGTCGGCTGTAGGAAAAAGGTTGCTTTTTTAAGCAACCTTTTTCAGCCAATACAGCTGGGCTTTGGTTCGCAGGGTGGCTGTGAGGCCGCTGTTCATTCACTTAGAACCTTTCTCAAACTAAATTGTGGTGAAGTGTTGCTAAAGGTGGATGTTAAAAACGCTTTTAATTCTGTCGACAGAGGCGCTCTTTTGACACAAGTCAAGGATAAAATTCCCGAACTATATAAATTCCTTTATCAATGTTATGGCAATCCAACAAAATTAAATTACCAAAATAACGCGATCCTATCCTCAGTCGGGTGTCAACAGGGCGACCCTCTAGGTCCGGCCATTTTTAGCCTTGCCATCCATCCGATTATTCAACGTCTTCAGTCCAAACTTAATGTTTGGTACTTGGATGACGGAACCCTAGGAGGCGACGTGAACACTGTTTTTAATGATCTAGGTATCATTATTAACGAATTTCGCGACATTGGTTTGGATTTAAATTTTTCTAAATGCGAACTTTTTGTTTGCGATACTTGTCCTGATAAAGATTTGGTTTTTGAAAAGTTTAATAGTCTTGCTCCGAATATCAAATTAGTAGACAAGCGTTCTCTTCGCCTTTTGGGTTCGCCGATTCTGGATGAGTCTATCTCACCTTTTGTAGAAGAAAAAATTCAAAAGTTCAATAACGCATCAGACAGGTTACTCAAAATTAACGCCCACATGGCTTTTACAATTATTCGTTTTTGTCTATTTGTCCCTAAATTTACTTATATTTTACGATGTTGTCAACTGTGGAAACACAGTGAGCTCCTTATGGGCTTAGACAACATTGTAAAAAACACTCTGGTTTCGGTCTTGAATGTTGATATGGATGACAGGACGTGGTCGCAAGCCTCTCTACCTGTGCGCTTAGGAGGTTTAGGGATACGCAAAATTTCGAGTGTTGCATTACCGGCATTTTTGTCCTCTGTACATGGTACACATAAATTAATAGAAAAAATTCTTGCTCCATCTTTAGGTACTTTCGAAGTAGCCCATTTGTCTGAGGCCAAGAATGCCTGGGGGTTGGCTTGTCCCAATTCTGATTTCCCGGTGGTTCTTTCCTCACAGAGGCTGTGGGACCGACCGCTCTGCGAACTAGCACGGAAAAATCTTTTAGATACGTGTCCTAGCGTCGCTGATCGTGCTCGGCTTCTCGCAGTCTCTGTGTGGGAGTCAGGACTTTGGTTACAGGCCATGCCTTCTTTCAACACTGGTAACCTTTTAGATCCGACTACTTTTCGTTTAGCTATCAGCTTACGTTTGGGCGCAAGATGCTGTGTGGCCCATCACTGCCAGTGCGGTACCGCAGTTGACCAGCTCGGTCATCACGGTCTCTCGTGTTCAAAAAGCGCTGGTCGAATTTCGCGCCACGCTAGTCTTAATGACACCATTCGCCGGGCTTTTACCACCGCCAATGTTGCAGCCATTCTCGAACCGAATGGTCTCATGCGTGACGATGGTAAAAGACCCGACGGAATGACTCTGGTTCCCTGGAAGATGGGGCGGCCTTTAGTGTGGGACGCTACTTGCGTCGATACTATGGCGCCGTCACACCTTCCCGAGACACACGTTAGGTCCGGCGCCGCGGCTAATTCTGCTGAGCAGCTAAAACGGCGCAAATATAGTAATCTCGGTAGCGGTTACATATTTGAGCCGTTTGGTGTTGAGACCCTGGGTCCGTGGGGACCGGGAGCTCATCGCGTTTTCCAAAGTCTATCAGAGCGCCTGGTCGATGCGACGCGTGACCAAAATGCTGGCACTTATTTGGCCCAACGCATCAGCATTGCAATTCAACGTGGCAATGCGGCCAGCATGTTGGGTACGCTACCTACCGGTAGTGGGCTGGAGCACTTGGACTGTCTATAGGCCATCGCGGCTATTATACAGTCCATAAGTGTTCTTTGTAGTAGGTAGTGTAGCTAGTTTAGTTTAGTTTAGCTTAGTTTAGTTTAGTTTAGTTTAGTTTTTATTATTGTAGTAGTTAGCTTGAGTAATAAAGGCAATTTGCCCG
Source organism: Ennomos quercinarius (assembly GCA_910589525.2). Taxonomy (NCBI): domain Eukaryota; kingdom Metazoa; phylum Arthropoda; class Insecta; order Lepidoptera; family Geometridae; genus Ennomos; species Ennomos quercinarius. The sequence goes on along the minus strand of OU342505.1, from coordinate 12,537,033 downwards.
TTAAAAAAAAAATATAAAAAAAAAAAACTTTAGTGTAGCATATTCTTATGTGAAAAATGTGGTTTTTTTATACAGTTAGCTTGAGCTGAACAACAGTATTTTTGCCTTATACTTGCCAATACTTATATCAAATTATTATAATACAGAACTTCCTTGCGTAATGAGTGATCTGAACATCACATCAGTGTAGCATTATATACCAATCAATGACATGATTAATGTGTTTGTTTATGTGTCTGAGCTCTTGCTATTGTGATCTCTATTGTCATGGTCATTTCTTTATTTTCAAAACTTTGCATGCTCATTATGCTTTAAGGATTCAACTTTTCCTTTTGGTAATCCTAACAAGGTACTTACTTGGTTTCTTTTGGGTAGTAAATGTTACGAAAACGATTCGCAAGTGTTGGATGACTACTGCAGCCAACCTCTTGTTCTAATTCGTTCACACGTACTTATTAATTCCGCCCTGCATATAAACATTAACATTATTATTAGATATAATTTATACTGTATCAATAAATGAGTATTTGAGTTTATACAACGAATTTATTATACTTTATTTATTTATTTATTATGAATGACAGGAACGACATCTTAGAAATGTAACGCCATCTCAAGTCACTGTCAAATGTCAAAATTGACGCCATGTCAAGTCACTGTCAGATGTCAAAATTATAATAACGGGCAAATTGCCTTTATTACTCAAGCTAACTACTACAATAATAAAAACTAAACTAAACTAAACTAAACTAAACTAAGCATAACTAAGCTAAACTAAACTAAACTAGCTCATCGCGTTTTCCAAAGTCTATCAGAGCGCCTGGTCGATGCGACGCGTGACCAAAATGCTGGCACTTATTTGGCCCAACGCATCAGCATTGCAATTCAACGTGGCAATGCGGCCAGCATGTTGGGTACGCTACCTACCGGTAGTGGGCTGGAGCACTTGGACTGTCTATAGGCCATCGCGGCTATTATACAGTCCATAAGTGTTCTTTGTAGTAGGTAGTGTAGCTAGTTTAGTTTAGTTTAGCTTAATTATAATAATATATATGGGGCGCCATATTCTTTCTCTATCGTTCCTTCAGTACATGGCATTTAGACATCTCGCTCACACTTTCTAATGTGTCGATGACGTCAGAACGCGATATATTCAATCGGATCAAATCAATTCAATTAAGGTTTCTAATTAAAATATATTGTATTATACCTACCCAAAATGATTTCATTATTATTTTTTTATTTATTGCCATGGGTTTTCATTAAAATGTCGCTATAAATGTATTTTATGCTAAAGCTTGTTGTGACGTACTTCCGGTTTTCAGTTTTTGTATGAAAAATATGTTTTTTTGTATGGGAGGTACCGTTTTTTATTGTTTATCTGGAATAGTGCCAGGGTTTCCTACATTTTCTATGTAAACACTTTTTTGGTCAGCCTTACCGTTTCTGAGATCCGATCTGGTGTTCCACCTTGGAGACGACTTTCTGATGCTGATACAATTTATTATTTGCCTTCGGACCTATCCGTACACATCTCTAGTACATTGCCAAGTCGTCCGATGGCTCCTTCCGACCAGAACATTCATGTCAGTGAATCAGTCAGTCAATGAATCATCTGTCACCGTTTTTTAGCTTCATATATTATTGAATTGATTATTGATTATTGATGATGATGATTTTTTATACTTATAAGTACTTATTTTATAAATATAGATACATTTTTATGTAAACAAATCCTTTTTTTAATGCTCTGTTGAGCTGTTTAGGAGCCCCTTCGAAATAGATTTTCAGGGACAAAATTCACAGACAGACAGACGAAAATGCTGATTTTGAAATACCTTTCAAATCTTGATGCTTCCTATATTTTCAAAAGCGTAGCTACTCCTCACGGTAGCCTCGGCTCTTACTGTGGAGGATTCAACTAGCGTAGCATTACATACTCATTGGATTCAACGAGGGCACGTCTCGTAGCCTCCTGCGACATCGGTGGTTCCCGCCTGCGTCGCTGGCGGCGTTTCACTCCCGCCACTTTCTCTTCGAATACTCCTTAGCCTAAAGAGATCGACTGTAGCCGGTAGCTATGTCTTTCATCATCAACAGCCTGAAGTCGTCCACTGCTGAACATAGGCCTCCCCCAGAGAGCGCCACCCTAAGCGGCTGCTCGCCTCCTGCATCCATCGGCTCACCGTGGCTTTCACCAGATCGTCGGTCCACCGAGTGGGGGGCCGGCCTACGCTGCGTCTTCCGGTGTTCGTGGTCGCCACTCGAGAACCTTTCTTCCCCATCGGTTGTCAGTTCTACGACAGAGTCAACAGACTACGTAAGTTTCTTTGATTTAAATAGTTGATACACACATTTTGCTAATATACTTACTTTCTATTCGACATGTTCGAATATAATTAAGAAAATTGCACGGATATTAAACTAAAATAAATTTTTAAAAAGCCCGCTTCTATAATCCAAAGAGTATATAATTTACTAACACAGAAGATGTCAGTGTGACCAAAGTGTAAATACACTTATTCTACCAAGTTTTTTATTAATGGTTTTGCACACTGTCATTTGTGTATTTAGCCAGTGTCTATTTTTTGTTTAATGGATAGGCTTTTTCAACGTCTACAGGCATGTATGTACCTAATGTCAAAATCAAAGGTGCACAAAGCGTGAGGTGCGGCTTACCCCACCCTTCACGGCCTATTTATTATCCTATAGTAGGTTCCTACCACGACATCACGTGGATTAAAAATGGAATAAAAGTAGCTCAGAAGTAAAACAACTAGATGTATCGACAAGTGGTTTATTATATAAACAGCTCAAAAGTAAAACAGCTAAATAGGTATATTTTAATGAACTAACTCCTGTAAATCAGCAAAAAGAATAATACAACAATAGATTCTTCAACTGACGGTTTCACTTTAGACGTCTTGCCATGTGCCTGGCCACACACAGACTGCCTGTCGCACTCAAACGAAGCCATATTTATACTAAGTCACAGGGGGTGTTCCGATCGATGACGCAGGGGGAGTGGTATAGTCGTTAAACGACAGTTAAATAGATTGGGTTTGAAAACAATTTAAAAGAAGTGTAAAAAATATGATAACTCTTAAATTACTTCATCATTTGTCAAGGTAATATTGAAAAAAGATTTGCCGCACAATTTACTGTTTTATAAAATACATTCATCATCATCAGCCTGAAGACGTTCACTGCATATAAAATACATTACGAATAATGAAATAGGTAATTTCAATATTTTAGCATAATTTGGACTGTGTAATGTCTATTGGTCGTCGCGGCTGGTATATTAGTCCATTTTCTTTTGTAGTAGGTAGTGTAGCTAGTATTTAGTTATTGTTGTAATTAGTTAAAACAATAAAGGCACTATACTCCTTAAAAATTGCACTTTTCTTGACAATATAAAGTACTAGCAGATATATGTTATTCTAAAAAATAGCAACAACCATATTATATCAAGTTTCCTTTAATCCGTCCACGATATTCAGCGTTTCATTTTTAGTCGACATCCAAAAAAACGAGATGGTCTCAATTCTTCTATTTGTTGTACTAACAATCCGTTATATAATCTATAGTTACCTATAGATTATATAACGTATAGGTGAGAGAGGCGTTCAATGTTCAGCTTTCAACTTTAGTACATAATAATTAGGTACACCTACACTATACAACATTATTTATTTACCTTGGGTAGTCCATCATCTCACATTATGGGCTTTTCGGAAAAGTTTATTTGGTGCATTTTTAAGGTTCCTCTCATAATGATAGAAAACTGTCACATGCCGGGCTAGGATGCGCACCGCGAGATATGTCACGCGCGAGACGACATATTTCCTCGATGTAGACAAGTTTCTCGTTTACTCTAACATGCACGCCGCGACAGAGAAGTTTGTCGTTTTATGTCGCGTAGACAAACCAATATTGCCCTTTCATGACTCCTACTGTATTTTAATGTAGCAACGTAGGTTTCGTTCATTCAATTTTACGGTTTTTTACATGAACGCGACCTTAACACTGACACTGAAAATATACTCTTTGACGAAAGACAGAAACAGTTATATATAGTTTTTTCTGTCTTTCGTAAAAGAGTATTATTATACTCTTTGACAGAATCCGTCAGTTGTAAAATGAAAACAGTGAAAAAATTTTCGTAACTTTCTCTAAAAATTTGGATTTAGATTGAAAATGCTAATTGCAAGCATATAAACGTAAGTAAAGTTTGATTAAGCCTAAATATCGAGACTAGCGGGTCTGTGCGTCTGCCTGCACTCGAGTATTGAGTTAGTTCTTTTGTCACAACGGAACATTCCTTTTCCATCGTAATGATATAATATTAGTCCTATTTCATCATATGAGGCATGAGGAACACTTGTAACTAGCTGGATACAAGTACAAACCTTCTATTCAAGACTACAGTCGGATACTAGACGGCATAATATTATGCTATTGTTGCATGTAAAACTTGTACTTAATTAGCTGCACTATTTTTTCAGAATAAGTACACGGAAGCAGATAAAAGTACGTTTATCAATATTACTATGGCTCAACATCCAGTTTTCAGCTGGCACAGAATATATAATAGTACCACAGGGGAATATTGTTCACCACAAGGAGCCCGTCCACATCAGTACCTAACAATATTGCTTAGTTTATTACTTTATTTGTTCATCTAGAACACTGTAATACCTACAATTGATACCAAAATATTGTTAAACAAGACGGAAGCCTTAATATGTACCTATAAGAATTTATAAGCTATTAAATGTGATCTAAATAAAATAAGCGTTTTTAATAGATAGTATATTGTAGGTATACCTATACCTACGTATGTACCTACACAGTAATGAAAATCCTGAAAGTTCTACCCATGCATCTAGCTTGAGCTTGATCCTTATACCTATACATTTTAATCATGTGACAGGTGAGTTTCAACACGGTCTGTTCGCCGTTTGCCCCCTTCCTGATTTTGTCCATTATTTGTGCCATTCATTGATAGGATAAATACCACAGAATTCGCCCTATAAGTCTATGGTAAATACCTTTATAAAATGAAACAGTAATGTGAGATACCGCCATATTTACGATCTCTTGTTTATTTCGATTTTTTTACGTAACTACTGTATATCAAAATACCACTTTGCCTTTGGATTAAGCTTTCTCTATGTATCTCGACCTCAAAAATTACGACGAGATAATACTCGCGCCAATGTGTCAAATAAAGCTCAGACTATGGTGTGCATGTTAGCGGTTGTCGACAAAACTCGACAAAAGTTCCACAGATAGATAAACATTTGCATTATCTCTTCATTTGACAGAACGAGATGAGTTGCTTGCGCTGCCATGTTAGCACAAGTAGACATAAAGACATATCTCTATTTTTCACGACATAAAGAGACGACAAAATTATCTCACGGCGCGCATCCTAGCCCGGATGGTCACGCTGTATATTAACACCGGCATATAAACCATGCGAACTTAAAGCGTGTTCCGGAACGTAATCTAAAAACGAAACGTAAATACGTGCGAAAGTGATAACGCTATATGAAACATTAGGATGTCTGGTTGTCTCCTAGAGAAGTAATAGATTGTCATTCGGTCTTTCGCATCACTACCGCAGGAATAAAACAATAATACTTTATGAAGTTCATGGTACGAATTCGAGCAATATTATTGTAACCTTGAAACATTATTGTCGTGAAACATGATAGTTTTGTAAATGGTTGTGGTAGGCCCCCAGATTTTTCAGCTGTTTCTATAAAGTATGTAGTTGTCTGTTTATCTTGTGTTTTCGGTAATACTTCAGGCTCCAACTTAATAGCTTTCTGTATTTCAATATCATTATTTTGTACACAGGTTTCAGTAATATTTTCTTTTTCATAGGCTTCTTCACATTTTTTGATGATTTCTAATCTTTGTCTCTTAAGAAATGCTGCTCGAGAAGTACAATCATCTGATAGCCGTGTTCTGCGATCTGCCTGGCAATAAAACTTTAGAGGCATAGCTCCATTTACCAAAATTAGTTTCTTGCTAAAGCCCATTTTTTAACTTCATGTAATTTGCCACATCCTCCATCTGTAGGTAATTTAATAGAGTTTAGTTGAGTAAAATTTAATAAATGTGGAATCATGGATGTTTAAAAAGTCCATGTGTGGATTATAAAGTTTACCCTTTTATACTGGACTAGAATGCATTTGATCTACTTATCTCGGTAGGTAGTAATTATGTTTTTGTTTTGGGGTTAGGGTTAAAGTTTATTACAATTTTGTTATAATAGGTATCTACACAAAGATTCATGAGGTTGTAGTGTTGTAGTAGGTATGAGTAGGTATAAATCTGTGTTTAGCAGAGGGCGTAAAGCTCAATCTAATGGGTATACCTGATCGAAGGGTAACATAAAAGAAATACCTGTACCTAAGTACTTACATCAAAGTGATCTCCGTACATAAAAACAGTAGAAGTGGCTGCTATGCTTTAAGGGTCTCGGCGAGCTAATTGTAGCCACTTTTTCCGTGTACCAGGCTTGATGGGAACCTGAATAAAAAGTTTATCTGGTGTTTTGATTGAAGTACTGGAGCACTGTGGCACTACACACCATTTATATGACATTATATCTGCTTTATACACATTTAGATGACGATTACCTGGTAAATACTTTACTTTGTTTTCGTTAAATATCGAAGTTAAATACGTGTAAATTCCGAAGAGACCTATCATTTGATCCTTCTGATTTTTCTTCTATCGATCTTATCTTAATTTTGCTTTTAAGGTAATCTACTGTTCTTTCTTTTTCTGGCAATACATCAATTAAATCACCAATATGACTGTAATGTCTGGGTAATGCCTTCAACATATAATTCAGCTTCTGCTCATTTATCATAGCATCTGCTTGCTTTAGCTCGTTTACTGACTTTTCAAAATCGTCGAAGAAAATATTTACGTCCGAGTAGTTTATCAATTTGACACTTTCTAGATTATTTCTGCATAAAATTCACTTTTTAGATTATTTTTTCATTATTTCATACGTAGAATTTAGATCGCTGATATACTCTAACTGTTTGTTGGTTATTGCACTATAAATGTAATTCGTGGCTTGTATGTCCATCTCGTCCCACTATTCACTTGTATCGGAGCTATCTCTTGAGCGTACAGCAACATCTTTGCACTTTTTAAACTGTAAGAACTTCAAAATTCTAATTTTACAGTTGTTATAATCCGCCCCGTCGAAAATGGGAATAATTATGTCGCTATTTTTCACCGAAGATGCCATTTTTACGCATCGATAACACGATTCTTCTTTGACTTTTAACTCGTACACACCGTCGAACTTAACCACGTAACGCTACCATATTAACTTAATAATGATACTGCTTGTATTATCATTTTTAGCTCCTTTATTCTTTATTTTATATAAAAACATTTTACAATGAACACCTCTTACAACGCCATTTCGCAGACAGAGAGAGAGTGCTACAGACTACAAACTACAAGTATCAGAGTCACAAGAACAGACAAGCAACAAGAACGCAAGAAGCACAGACTAAGACATTAAGAATATAAATGTACCATAGATACCAAGATAATACTAACAAATACTAAATTTATAAAGTAAGGAGGATGGCTGATGATGATGGTTTGGAATGGTGGTGAGGGTGAGCATACTACAGTTCTCGTAATTTGCTTTAGAAAAATTTAAAATAGATGATTTGTGAATATTGAGAGGTTTCAGTGTTAAATTTCACGACAATCTCCAGCGCAGGATGATGAGAGTCTATGGTTACTAGTGGCACTGAGCTACTTGACACTAACAAGTTGTTGCATGAGTTGGATATGATTAAGTGAAGTAGTAGATATATTTGGTAGATTAAAATGACCAGCCATCAATAATATAGCCTTTTTAGGTATTTTATGGCTGAACAACATCTGTGACGTTAGACAGCAGAGTGTCTAGCTTACTGTACACAATAGGAGGAGGAAGATATAAGGTGAAAAAACACAACTCTACCGTTGAGCTTCCTTGTTTCAGTTTGAAAGAGACCCTCGGTTTTGTCTCCCATTTTAATTTACGTATAGGCGCATGTTTTTTAAGAACTGTTATCAGAACCCCACCACCTTCAGGTTTGTCGCAATTCGTAGAACTACGATCACGTCTGAACACTGCATATCTGCTGTCAAGAATTTCGTGATCAAAAACAGAATCGTGAAGCCTTGTCTCTGTTAATCATAAACACATTACATTGATAAAAATAGAGTTATCTGTCAAAGTATGCGATTGCAGCGCCATTGGTGTTAATTTGCAGAGTTACTAAAATATATATGCATAAATATAACTACGTGGGCTATATACAGCGTGGCGCTGCAATGGTGACATTAAGGTTTGAGCACATTATGCCGGGCCGCAGCGGGGCGGAGCGGGCCGCAGCGCATCGCAAAATGCGTACCTAGCACATTTGTGACGGGCCGGGTCGCATTGCGTTGACGGATTTTGAGTACAGTGTACTGCCGGAATTTGCGTGCAACTGTACGTAATGGATAGCTCTGACGAAGAACTTTCGTTTTTTTGCCTGCTGTTAGAAGAAGAACAGCATAGACAAAAGAGAAAACGTAAAATATGGATACATCCCATTTGTTCCAAGAGAAAGATATTTGGCGAATACCATCATCTTTTTCCCGATCTTGTAGCAGACAAAAACAAGTTTTGGGGATATTTTCGGATGACTCCTGATCGATATTTTCAATTACTTGAAATAATAAAGGAGGATCTGCAAAAAAAAACTACAAGTTTTCGTGAGCCTATCGGACCAGAAGAGCGGCTTGTGGTGTGTTTAAGGTAAGTTTCACTATAGCATACCTAGTGATTATTAATTATCCTTTTTTCCTCCCATTTAATCCTGTGTAAATTGTATCTTAAATTGTTAGTGAGGTCGTACGTTAGGATCTTGTGTCTTTTGTCTTTTTAATAGTTAGCAGCGGCGCTAGTTAGGGTATATTTTCATTTTAAAGAAAAAAAAGCGGTATACATAATGTCAATATTATATTATCACAAAATCACAGAACAAAAATCTTTCTATCTTAAACTCTAATAAAACTATTCTTAATCAACATCTTCCATTTCTCTTTGTGTTTGGCCTCTTAGTAGCCCGTCGCTCAAAATACCATTCATTGTTGATTTTTATTTTGTTGAATAGAATTTAAAAAATCATTTAATGCGTTATCGTCAAGATCAAGAGCAATCTCTTTCTGTGTGTCAATATCATTTGGATTCACATTTGTTGAAGTTGGTGGTATTATTTGGTTTGGAGGTTGTACATCAACATCGTTTAAATTAACGATTATGGGTGGTGTGCTCTCTTGAGATAATTGTAATACATATTGTGGTTTAGACTTCTCCCTGAAAACCAACTCTTCTGCATCGGTAACTATTTTAAAAACTTCACGTTTTACACGAATTTGTACATCTTCCGGAAAATTTGAAACAGTTTCCCCCAAGTTCGTGAAAAAGTCAACAATTTTGTCAGGTTCATTTTTCTTGGCCGTGTATTTTTTTTCTAAATACTCTTGCAATAACGTGTGTATTGGTGAAAGCTGTGGTGGAGTATTTAAAGTTCTAGAATTTCTTTTATAAGGACGAGGTGAACTGTCTTCTGAAGTAACACGACGATTTCTTATAGTGCTTTGTGAAGTACCAGCACTTGAACCAGGGCTATCACTTCTATGAATATCGTCTAAAATACTATTATCCTCATTACTTGAGTCTTGGGAAACATTATTTGGTGGAAAATTTGAAAAAGTTTCATCCTCGTTGCTAATATAGGGGATAAGAAATGACAATAAATCTTCATATTTTGGTTTCTTCATATTTGTAGCAGCTTGTCCACTTTTTGTTTTCCTTAACTTTTTAGCGCGTCTGTAATTATCTCTTATACGTCTCCATCTGTCTCTGCAAGTTTTATCTGTGGAAGAAAAAATATAGGTATTAATAAAGTTAAAACTTTTTATGTTTCAGATATTTGGCAACAGGAAATTCAATGAAGTCATTAGCCACTTCTTTTCGACTTGGTGAATCAACTGTTAGACAAATTATTTACGAGGCATGTACAGCCATATTTAAGAAGTTGTCACCCAATGTCATGCCTGTACCGACAGAAGCAGACTGGAAACGTAAAGAACAGCGTTTTAAAAGGCAATGGAACTTTCCAAATTGCATTGGGGCACTGGATGGAAAGCATGTTATTATTGAAGCACCACCGAATAGCGGCTCCCTTTATTTTTCTTACAAAAAAACGTTTACTATAGTTTTATTGGCCTTAGTCGATGCGGACTACCGTTTTACAGTCATCGATGTTGGTGCCTTGGGTAAAAATTCTGATAGCCTAATACTCAATAACTCTAATTTTGGCAAAGCTTTAATCGATGGACAGTTTAATTTGCCTGCTGATCGTTTAATACCAGGTACAGACATAAAGTTACCACATGTCATCGTTGGAGACGAAGCTTTTCCATTAACCAGACATTTGATGAGACCATATCCAGCAAATCAGTTGACAAATGACGAAGACAAGAAAGTTTTTAATTATAGGCTGAGCAGAGCTAGGCGTGTGAGCGAAAATGCTTTCGGGCTATTAGTGAAGAAGTTTAGAGTTTACGAAAGACGTTTTTCGTTATTGCCAAAACATGTTAATGTTATTATATTAGCCACTTGTTGTTTGCACAATTTACTGCGAAACGACATTTGCTACTGGTCTGAAGAGGAGGCTCAGATAAATGTGGTAACAGAAGCTCTAACAGATTTGCCATATATTGGAGGCCATGCAGCACTAGACGCAATGTGTGTCCGTGATCAATTTAAAAGATATTTCGTATCTCCAACTGGTACCATTGAGTGGCAGTCAAGGGTTATTAGAAGAGGTATGCGAAGAAACTAATATCTTGACACTAAGGTTATTCGATACTGCCCGCTTACTTATAAAAAACCGGCCAAGTGCGAGTTGGACTCGCATATGAAGGTTTTCGTACCACACATAATACGGAACCCAAAAAATTAAATAATACTCATTTTGTCGCCTCTGTCGTCATCGTCTCTGTGCGGGCCCGACTCGCACTTGGCCGGCTTTTCCTTTTTGAGGTACGGAACCCTAAAAATAAACCTTAAACCACAATTTCGCGACAATTATACAAATCTTATTTATTATTATTACTTACTTATGTTCATTATTATTGTCATCATTAATAAAGTAATACTTTACGTAGTAGGTATATATACTCTGTGGTAATACCTACTCTAATAATGAAAGACACACTATGGATGTTGGCAGCAATAAACATTTCCTCAGAAATCTGTCTAAAATCAATGATTACTTGGTCTAAATTATGTAGTAAAAAAATGTGTAAAAATGTGATTATAGTACATCACGATACAAGTGCGTTATGATGGTTATAACATAAGAAATAAATACTTGACAGTGGTACTTACCAGATTCTTTCATTATGTCCCCTATTTCCTTCCAAATATTATCTCTTCTTTGTTGATCGTCGTAATGAGGATCTTGTAGGTCATAAAGTTCTTTGTATCCTTGAACTAAGTTAATCAAAAGTTCTTCATTCATTTTTATGAACAACCACAAGAACAGGAACACGCAAATACTAAAAAATGTCGTGAAATCGTTTGCGCGTGCACAACAATCCGCTTGCTATAGCACACTGTTGACGGGGCGCAGCGGCGCGGGGCGGGTCGCATCGCACGGACGGAAATCCGCCGCGCAATAATGCGAGCCGCTGCGGCCCGACACAGTGTGCGTTATTTCATACAAATTGTATTGAAGCGATTTTTGCGCTCCGCCCCGCCCCGCTGCGGCCCGGCATAATATGCTCGAACCTTAAATGAACACACGGGTAGGGCTAGTGGTCAGCAATAATAGTACCTGTGTACTAAGATTATTTCTTATGTTTTATATAATAATTGTGTGCCATTCTTTGGACATCATCTCCTTCCTCAAAGTCTTGTCGCAACCCTTTTAATAATTAGTGTCTTTACACCAATTACATAAAAAGAATCTACAAAGCAAATCTTGCATTTGTGCTACTACAACACTTTTATGCTTAGTGCATTTTATAAAATCGTAATTACAATTAACACTTAGCACAGTCATTAAATGTTTTTTTTATTTGACCAATAATATTGTTTTCTTTTATAATATGTGTGATCACATCTTGTTGTTGTGAAAAACATTTCATAGCCTTCTCTGTAAAATTTGTCAATTCCTTTTTTTCTGCAGAATAATCTCTCATTTTCAAGTGATGGTAATCTGATACCGTACTTTTATTTATAAAACATGCATTGCATACTTTACAGTTATTGAAAATTTTTCTTAATTTTTTATGTATATGGTCACATACTCAATTTGGGCTTTGATTTTGGCATTAGCAATTTTGCTGTTAAAATCCAACAACACACATGACCAACATACATGATCCATATTTAAATGATTATAGTCAATGTCAAGCGCACAATAAGTTGATTTTTTACTAAAAAATAATTGGCCCAGAGATTTAAACGTAAAACACGAGTCTTCTTCGCAGTTAGGGCCCAGTGCAAACTATTTAAATTGTTAATCAGTAGAGCTGCAAATGATGTTTCAAAGCTAGCGCTTGTTGGGTTTATATTCCTGGCCCCATGGCTTCTTACGCAGCCAAAAAAGTTTTCAAGAGGATCTTGATTAAAGTGCCTAAGCCATATAGACTTGCAGCTGTGCTTTTGAAATATATTTTTGGTCAAATATTCTAAATTATCTGATGTGACAATCCAATTGGTAATTGATGGAACTATGCAAGATTTGCCATTGTTTGTTATGTAATTGCTTAGATTTTAATATCACTTTGGAATTATTCCAGACTTTGAAATGGTTAGAATTTGGAGTCAGTGAACGCAGTACTACTTTGCCACTTTTCTTTTGAGAATTTTCATAGCTGCCATTTACAGAATCGAAGAGGTCATCAAAAAACACCCAGAGTTCCGCTGTTTCTTTGGATTCTTCAGGCAAAACCCCTACTCCTGAAAAATAAAATAATATCAAATTTATATTTATTGGCAGTCAAGTCTCATGTAAGCTCCTGTCAATTTTTGGAAATTCAAGATTTCATGTTCTTCTTTGTGATATAAGTTAATCCATTTGCAAAATTTCATCCCAACCGATTAACTCGGTTTGACGCAAAAGCCACATAAACAAACAAACAACGGTGAACCGTTTCATGTTATTATTATATAATAGGATTGTTACTTTCTAAATTTACTTTTTAGTAATAATCATGTTGAGTTGAGTGACTTCTTAGCATTTAAAATGTAGAGTATTCTAGAGCATGCTTTTTACAGGTACGATAACATTGTCAAAAGCCGAATGAAAGCCATCAATTCTGATCACTTTATAGAATTTTGATACTACTAAAAAATTCATAAATTGCTTACAAAACATTAAGGTTTATTGTCAACATTATGTCCAATCTTTACTTTACTAACTCTATGCTTCTGTAACAATAATACTAAAATTATTTTGTGATGAATAAATGCAATTTGGAATTTACAACCCTGTTCTTTTATTTTAACATAATTATACTTTTATATTAAACAACTAATTTTGTACATGGTACATGACCTTTATCTTATAATAGGTACAATGAAATAGATAAGGTTTTAACTAGGTAGGTACAATCACTATTCACTATAGTCTAGCTTAAATATTAATGAAATTATGATCATTTATATTAATAATCATAATATTCGTAATAATTTAAATTACATGTCGCTACTGGGTAGTATATTAAATTTAACTTTTCACAAAAGTATGTTTCTTTACTGTCCAATTAGGTAGATCCAATTTTTACAAAGAGGTGGCACGAAGAATCCAACTCGGCTGGGCAGCGTTCGGGAAGCTTCGTCCTATCTTTTCATCCAAAATACCGCAGAGCCTGAAAACGAAAGTTTTCAATCAGTGTGTTTTGCCAGTGATGGAACTGAGACATGGTCTCTTACTGTTGGCCTCATTAGTAAGCTCAAAGTCGCGCAGCGAGCTATGGAGCGAGCTATGCTCGGTGTTTCCCTGCGAGATAAGCTCCGGAATGAGGAGATCCGCAGGAGAACTAAAGTGACCGATATAGCTCTTAGAATTAGCAAGTTGAAATGGCAATGGGCAGGTCACATCGCTCGTAGAACTGACAACCGATGGGGAAGAAAGGTTCTCGAGTGGCGACCACGAACCGGAAGACGCAGTATAGGCCGGCCCCCCACTCGGTGGACCGACGACCTGGTGAAAGCCGCGGGGTAGTGTTGGGTAGGACAAAGTTTCAAAATGAGTTTGTATGAGCCCCTCATTCTATTTCGTGAGGTGTGACAATATCATGCCTCAAATGTCATGTCATGCTATTGTGAGTTACTGATACCTCATTCATTTGTCATACAGTACAATTTTGTAACAAGAGGTAGACACTGGACGCGGTCTTACTTGATCAGTGCATCGGGTCATGCATAAATGCATGATGGATTGTGGCGGGTGGATGAAAGAGGCATTATTTTGTATGTTACACTTATTGTATGTTACACAGCCTAAGCTATTGATTAACCTTTTCTTATTATGTATCTAAAAATAATGCATGTACATTGTATACTAGAGTAGGTAGGTAGAGTTAGGTGATCGACCGTTGGCAGTATTTCATTTTTTTAAATTATATGAAATGACGTGATGAGCTGGGCGTTCACCTTATGTTAAGCGACAAGGCCACCTATAACAGTGTGTCACTCGGAACTTAGCTGAATTAAATCATGTAGGACGGGCAAGCGCTTGACCACACTCAACTGTTCCCATATGTAGAAAAGTACTCTGTGACAACTGATGTTAAATGGCACTACAGTCGAAGATAAGTCGTGGTGGAACATCTTAACTTTTCGAAACCAAAAGTATCATAATAATATCACAGCTTGGAATAACTAGTTATTCTAAATATCATGGTAATAATATTATACTGTTTGTCTCGGTTACTTAAGGTGAAGGGTAGGGCCAGATAAGCAGGTCCAAATTCGTTCAAAAAACATTGACCTTAACGTCACAGTCTTAAATATCAATTCAGCCTGCACTTCAGCGCGGTGCTTACCAAAAAGGCAACGCACGAAATAGCTGCTGATTTTGACGGTTTTTAATGAATATCTGTATTTATAAAGTCATCATCAACAGCCTGAAGACATCCACTGCTGAACATAGGCCTCCCCCAGAGCGCGCCACCTTGAGCGGCTGCTCGACTCCTGCATCCATCGGCTCCCCGCGGCTTTCACCAGATCGTCGGTCCACCGAGTGGGGGGCCGGCCTATGCTGCGTCTTCCGGTTATAAAGTATTTTTTTCTAAATTATGAAGTCATCACAAATTGTGAATGTTTGTTGGGAAGACACAAATATTTTTTTGTAAAAATATATGCGATGGAAACTCTAACTGAGTTAGTAAGTAGTAAAGTAAATGGGAACATTCAAAATTTTTAGAGAGGTTTGCGATTTTTTTTTCTGTAGAGCTATATTTATTAATGTTGTATTTACGGACATCGCAAAAGACTTGATGCAATGAACTACATGATATATTAAATTCAAAGCTTCACATGCTCTAATTACGCCAGGAAACCTGCCAAAATACACCTGGATTACCCTACTCTTCCGCTTTAAATAATCTGCGTGAAAATAGATAAACTCCAACGTCATGTCGTTCTTCTCGCCTCATTTACTACCTCACCTCACCTCACCTCTACTTGAATCTACTACTCTATGACTAGCACTACTCTATCTGTGCCTCGCTCACTCACTTCGTTCTTCGAATGCACCACCGACGCGCGACGGCGAGGAGTGTGACAAAAATGTTGAGGTGTGACATGAATTGAATGTGAGGACCGGGACATTTTTGAGTGAATGAATGTGACAAATGAAGTACATCACGTATGTCCTACTCAACACTACCGTAGGGAGCCGATGGATGCAGGACGCGAGCAGCCGCTCAAGGTGGTGCGCTCTGGGGGAGGCCTATGTTCAGAAGTGGACGTCTTTAGGCTGATGATGATGATGATAATGATGATGATGATGATGATGTTGATGATGTTTATTTATAGGTAGAACTTTCTACTCTAATCAGCTTAAGTGGTCTTTGTCTTTTTAAGCATCTTAACGCAGTAAAACTCAAATTCTTTATTGCAAATAGGCTATTTATAGCACTTTTACAAGTCAATACTAGATAATGTATTTATAAATAATAATAATTAAATTATTGTACATATTAAGCAAGCATAATTAAACAAAATCACAGTGCTTAATGTCAAAAATGACAAAATATAATAATTATAACAAGCCTATTACAATGTGAGTTTGAAGAAAACAAGTTCTCTTTCTCACTACAGGTACATTGTGCCGGAATGCTTAATCCGGCACAATGTAGAATAGAAAACTCCAAACCGTAGCTTCGATTACATCTGTAAAGAAGAAGCTACAAGAATTTTTAGTGTCATTTTTTGTTCCATTTTTTTTATTTTGTTTACAACATTTATAAAATAACAGTATTGTCTGTTATCTTTATGTCTGATAGAAGTAGGTATTATTTTTGAAGGGTCAAGTCTCGCAAGTCTCTGTTTGACTGGGGCCGTTTTCTTCTCATTCTTCTTCTATACATAAATATCTTCTATATCTGTATCTTTCTTTTTCAAGAATTTACCATTTCCCGTTTTTCTTATGCCAGATTTCTCCAGATTAGGGCACATTGTAGTGTAGCCTACGGTTAAATAAAAGGCTTAATAGTTACACACAAACAAATTTATTTACATTAAGCCCGTCCTAAGATGTAGATACTCTGTGAACCTAAATACCCTATCGTACATTCACTCTGTGGTCCGACTATCATAGACCTACCTACTCTTTGTTAAGCTGTCTACCTAATGAATTCTGTGACCTAATGTAATCAATATTGACATGTTTATAAAACCTATTTTTCTGAATAAGATAACACGAGACAAACAATTTTATTTGTGGTAGGAAGAAGACGTAACTTCCCGTAGCAAGGCTTGAAGGTGTCCAGCGGCGAAGTGTGGACAGCCCAGGGGCACGGGTGCAGAGCGGACAGCTGCGGCGAAACTGTAGCGGGGCGGCACAATGGGCAACTGCCGCGTGCCACGGCCCGAGAGTCAGGGCCTAGCCTGTGAGTCAGGCCCAAAGTGAACCCAGCCAAGAGCCGCTAAGTGGACAGCGGGTGGCTGGAATGCTTCCACCCAAGGATCAGGACCGCTAGAGAGCGCCTGAAGGCGCTGGCGGCTGGCGCAAAGAGGGCACCCGACAGCACAGCGGGCAGCAAAAGAAGACCTCTGCTCACGACGTAGACCCAGCGAACGCAGCCAAGGGGGCGCGCTTTCCGCTCTCAGGTCAGGATTACGCAAGAGCACTACGGCAGCACTAAAGTCTGTGGACAGCAGATGAGAGGTGCCCCCTTGGGATGTCCCAAAAGGCCAGAGCTTCCTCTTATAGTAATCAAACAATAAAGATTTCACCCGTTCATGGAGTTGTTGTTAGTAGCACTTTAGAATTCGTACGACGCCGGTTAAGGCTTACTTTCACGCGACTCGCGAGTTACCCAGTGGTAGATAAAGATTTCACCCGTTCATGGAGTTGTTGTTAGTAGCACTTTAGAATTCGTACGACGCCGGTTAAGGCTTACTTTCACGCGACTCGCGAGTTACCCAGTGGTAGATAAAGATTTCACCCGTTCATGGAGTTGTTGTTAGTAGCACTTTAGAATTCGTACGACGCCGGTTAAGGCTTACTTTCACGCGACTCGCGAGTTACCCAGTGGTAGGGTACTGACTGACAAATACCTTCTAGTATCTTCAAGACTGCTTCGATTCAGCTATCAGGAGGTTAGTTTTTCAAGATAAAATCCAGATGGAAACTGAATTTTTGTGTGGCCATGTCCCGCTTATATAGTCTGCGGTGGCCACCACGACATCAGTCACAATCTTTGAAAAACGAAAGAAGGAATTTTGAAAATCTGTCATAATTGTAAAATTAGACGAACTTACCTTAAGTGAAGTCTGATTCTAATTTTATGAACGATGATCTGAAATATAATTGTTTACAGTGTAGTATCTCCTTCGCTATTCGTTAGTATCGCGTTATTTAAAGCCATAAAAAAAACTAATTTATGCTCTGTGGTCATAACTCTGGCAGCCCTAATTTGACACTTTTTAGAGACCCTAAGTAAATAGCCTTCGCATTAAGCTGGACTTTCCTTTAGCTTGAATCGAAGTGTTGATTTATTCACCTGCCTATTATTAGGGGATGAAGAAAATCAGCATCCTGGGATGGGTGGGCAATTATATTTCAGATCATCGTTCATAAAATTAGAATCAGACTTCACTTAAGGTAAGTTCGTCTAATTTTACAATTTTATTTCACGATGATCTGAAATATAATTGTTTACAGTGTAGATGTTTAGAGTATCTACATAATAGGCAGGTTTTATTATGATTGTTAAATTAAGATTTGACAACATAGATAAAAGTAAGATAACCATCAAAGATACTTATATTTTGTCCATAAGGGCAAAGGTAGGTATTTTTAGTTACTAGTTAGTAGTCTTAACATTTAAGCAACTCAAGTAATTATTGCAGCGTTAGCATTGTTTGGCTTAACAATGAAGTAATACAATTAAAGAAAAAAGCAAGTACTTCAAGTAAAGTATTACACAAGTCTTGTTAACAAATAACAGTTATAATAAAAATATTTTTTATAACAATAATTATTATTATTAAAATATTATTATATTACACGAGTAGGCACTACTAATAATCAATCAGTCTTAATCTCTACATACTATATTAGTTTCCTAACTGAATCCTAAGATTCTTCAATCCATCAACTAAATTGAATACCGCTTGAGCATATTATTATGTGCTATGCATGGTATTATCATTAATGGTACATCATAAAATCTTGCAAATGTAAGGGAGTCAGAGGTCCACCCTGCTGTTTTCCTAATAACATCTATAGATATACCTCCTATTTTGCAGCCGATGAAGAAGCATGGCTCGAAGCATGTGTTAGGAAAAAAAAATATATTTGTATCAATACCACTCTCTAATTACAAGGAATTGAAGCGTTCTAGCTGGGTGTGGTAATGGTTCTTGTGTAAAAAATAAATAAATAGTAATAATGGTAGTTGTGATATTGGTTGCTTCCTAGTGGACACTGGGAGTTTCAACTATATCCATTCATAACAATTTGTGATATTCATGGTGGGTGTTACAGATATATTGTTTAGTTTGATTACAGATAGTGTTTCTATCAAGTGCCTGTAGCATATGGATAATTTTTGGATAACTGTTCATAGCTTAGGTCTATGTTGTCTAGCCAGTTTCATAGAACTTTGATGGTTCCCAGGTCTCCATATATCATCTAGATCTTGTAGGATTGATTCTAAAGAAACCTCTGAAAAAACTTAAATTCTGTCATTGACAGAATACACATTTTATCACTAATAAGCCAAGAGAGTGCAGAATATATCTGTATTTAGTATACTGTATTTGGCACCAGCTTCAAAATATCTTTCCTTTAAGGATATTCTGATATATGGTTTGAATACCTGGAACACATGTAAGCTATGTTTTTTATACGATTTCTACCAGTTGCACCCCGCAGAAGAGGCCTGCTGAAGCCAGGGAAGGTTGAGAACCCATAGTATGTGTACTATCCTGAATAGTGACAATAACAATTTGATGTTAGGTTGAAATATGTATATTACTCGGTTTCTTTACCATGAAATGTATAATAAGGGGGAGGAACCACAGTTGTGAGTTCCACAGAGAGAAAACATCAAAAGATGGCCTTGGCTTTGTCATTTCTTACATTTGTAGAAGAATTTGTCTCCTCAATCTATCTATATATTCTCTTTCCCGGATACAATTATTTTTCACATTTTACATTAAATAAATTCTACTTAAAAACAAGTCAATGGTTGGTTCCTACTAGTTAATTTATTGTTTTTGAAATGCATAACCTCATACCTAATTCCCATTCAGTATCTAAGTAAGTGTTTCTTGATTATTTGTCTGCATAAATTTATTTTCTAATTTAATTTAATTATATAAGCACAAAACATGTACAAAGGACTGGGTTTTGATTTAATATATGATGTTCTGTTATATTTATGTTTTGTTTTTAACATTAATCCAAAATATGTCTAGTTAAATATTTTATATCATTCATGTAAGCATACTGGACATGCATGCAATAGCGGTAGTGTTGACAATGCATAGTAAGATGTCAGTTTTGTTAATTTGAGGTATATCCTCAATCTATAACATCCATTGGATCTATCCGTGAAGAAATCAAACGTTATTAAAACCATTCAATAATTATATTTAGGCACACAAAAACATCTTCAGAAATCTACATCGTAGCAACACTCGAACATGAAGACAGTTATCCACAGACTATATACCATCATAACAAACGATAGAGTTTTCTTTGGAGCAACACAAGAAGGTTTCTATAGAAATCACTACCTCTTCATACCTATAGTTCAACACACCTCCTTGATTTTATAGAAAATTTCATTAATCCTGGTCATAACCATTTACCTATAAAACAAATCTTTAACTTCGCAAAACTAGATAGCTCCAACTCTATGACTTCAACTAACTTTAAAACATATAACAACTGTCATGGCATGACAACCATTGACATGTATACTGACAACTCATTTACCCAACATGCCTAACTTAACGTTTCAACATTCACTATATAACAATAAAATTGACATAAAAATTCCTTCTTCTGACAATCAGTAACAAAACCTAGTCAAGAGTAAACATAACAAAAAATATATTACAACAACAGCATAAAATATTAATAAACATTAATTAAACCTCTTAACTTTTGCAGTTTATTTTTACCTAAAGCCTTTGTTAATAAATCTGCTAACTGATCATCAGTATTAATCTTAGTTACATTAATAACACCTTTCTTTTCGTAATCATTGACAAAGTGATAGCTCACATCAATATGTTTTGAGTTTTTACAAAATTTACCATTCTTAGAAAGAGCTATGGCGCCGCTATTATCTTCGTAAATTACAATTGGTTTCCTAATATCAATATTAAAATCATTTAGCACACCTATTACTGGTAAAACTTCTGAAACGCAATCAGCTAAAGCATAATATTCCGCGTGACTAGATGCGCGTGACACAATTTTCTGTTTCTGTGTCTTCCACAACACTGGATTATTAAATATTCTCAGCATAATTCCTGATGTTGATTTACGATCATTTTTATCAGCAGCCCAGTCTGCATCAACAAATGCATCAAAACATTCATCATATTCCGCGTTGTAATTTAGCTTCATATTACGTGTGTGATACAAATATTTTAAAACTCGTAAAGCATACTTGTAATGTGTTTCATTGTATGAATTTTGAAATCTACTCAAGTAGTTAACGCTGTAAGATACGTCTGGACGCGTTCCACTCGCTATGTATAAAAGCGCTCCAATCAAATTTCTATATTTCAAATTATTTACATTATTTACTTCTCCAGGTTCAATTGATAAATTCTGTTCCATTGGTGTTTCATATTTCTTAGAATCTTTTATGTTATACTTTTCCGCTAAACTTTCTATGTATTTGGTCTGACTCAAAGTCATTTTCTTCTGTTCAGGTTTATAATCAATGTCTATACCTAAATACTGTTTCACTTTTCCTAAATCCTTCATCCGAAATCTATTGCTCAACATTTTCTTAACAATTTTAATCGTGTCTTCATTTTCTGCAGATAATAAAATATCATCCACATATAGACATATATAAACTTTTTCACCATTAATACATCCTGTGTACAAACAATAATCATAGTTAGATCTTTTAAAGTTTATGCTCAACATAAATTCATTGTAGCATTCATACCAATCTCTTGGACTTTCACGCAATCCGTATAAAGCTTTTCTTAGCTTGCAAACTTTATCATCTCCGATTTCATAACCATCTGGAGGATAAATATAAACTTCAGATTTGATGATTCCATTTAAAAATGCTGTTTCTACATCCATACTTTCAATATGCCAACCCCTGACACATGAGATTGACATCAAAGCTTTCATTGTTATCATTCTAGCCACAGGTGAATATATCTCTTCGTTTTCATCATATGTTTGTTGAAAACCTCTGGCCACTACACGTGCTTTATATCTTCCATTTGATTTTATTGTAAAAATCCATTTCACTTCTATTACATTTTTATCTAATGGTTCATCAACAATTTCCCACGTTTTATTCTGTTCAAGGCTATTTAATTCATCTTCCATCGCTTTCTTCCATTTCTTTGATTCTGCGCCATTTATCGCTTCATCATAAGTTTCTGGTACTAAAACATCACAAAAATTTACATACACTACATGATCATTAAACCTTTCTGGTAACCTTCTTTCTCGTTTAGGACGCTGTAGTGTCACCTCCTCAGTTTGAGCCTTTTTACTTTTATCTTCCTCACCTTCCACAGTATCATAAAACTCATCACTATCTTCGTCATTTTCTTTTCTCTCATTAATATCTCGAAACTTTATAACATTTTCTTTTTCGGCCTCAATAAAAGTTACATGGCGACTAATAACAATATTTTCATCAACTAAAATTCGATATCCTGTGTCTGTATATCCTACCAGTACACCTTTTATTCCTTTTGGACTCAATTTCGATTGTCTGTTTACTTCAGGAACTCTAACAAAACATTTACTTCCATATATTTTCAAATTTTCAATAGTAGGTTTCCGACCCCACATAATTTCAAAAGGCGTCTTATTTTCAGCTGTAGTTGTCAACAATCTGTTACCTAAATACGCTGCAGTTAAGACACATTCTGGCCAATATCTTTTATTAATGTTCGCCTCTGACATTAAGCATCTTGCTCGATCCATTAGTGTTCTGTTCAATCTTTCAGCAACCCCATTAAGTTCATGCGTGTAAGCGGGAACAGGCTTCAAATATATACCTTCTTCTTTGGCAAATTGATAAAAATCTTTATTTAAGTACTCACGTCCGTTATCGCATCTGATCTCCTTTACTTTTCTGCCAGTTTGATTATGCATCAGCTTTACATAAGTTCTAAAACAGTCAAAAACATCACTTTTATTTTTAATTACACATACTTGCGCATGTCTACTATAATCATCAATGAATGATACGAAATATCTTTGTTCATTATATCCTACCGGAGTAATTGGTCCATTAACATCTGTGTGCACAATCTCCAAAGGTTCAGTAGCACGACGTCTATTATTTTTAAACGGCAAGTTACACATTTTGTTCGTCATACATATTTCACATTGAATGTACTCATCAGTTAACTTTTCAGGTAAACCGTTAAGCGAATTGTGTCTACACATTTCTTTAATCTTAAAGAAATTTGCATGTCCTAGAATTCTATGCAGTTTCTCTTTTTCTGACATTATAGCATTAGATACATTTACATTTTTACATTCGTTAGAAACTACTTTTCCTACTAACTCATACAGCTTGTTCTTTTTGCTAGCTATAGCAACTAGTCCTCTCTGCGCACTAAATATTTCTGCTTTATCCTGGTAGAACTTTACCATGTTCTTTCTATTTACAATGCTCGACACGCTCAGTAAGTTTCGTTTCATGCTTGGTACATAAT
This sequence comes from Ennomos quercinarius, assembly GCA_910589525.2. NCBI lineage: Eukaryota > Metazoa > Arthropoda > Insecta > Lepidoptera > Geometridae > Ennomos > Ennomos quercinarius. Next base: position 12,513,308 of record OU342505.1, on the reverse strand, counting down.
AAACATTATCTACGTCTATTCTTACGTCTTTACCACCAGCCTGACAAGTCATCACGACCTTGCCTATCTTTTCTGATTTCAAGCAAAAACCATCTCCTACTTTAATATTTACAGGACTATCTAAAGTTTTATACTCACAAAATAATGAATCATTATTTACAATATGATCGCTACAGCCACTGTCTAATAACCATGTGACATCTGTCGTCTTCTCCGTTCCAGCTGTCAGTACCTCGACCTCGACTTCAACATTGAAACCAGCTGCAGGTCTACTCTGCTCATAGCTTGCTGAATGATTTTCATTACCGCCTCTTTGTCTGTATCTTCCATATCTTCCTCTGTGTCCACGCCTATATCCTCTGCCTCTTTGATACTGACCACGATAACGATTTGCCAACTTTGGACAATTTCTTTTTATATGCCCTGGACGATTACACTCATAGCAATTATTATTTTCTCTATTCTCATTGTCATCTCTGTTTTGCTGTGTGCTGCTTGCAAATGAAAATTCTTCCTTCTCCTTTTTCTTAAATTCCAACAGTAACTTCGACTTCACATATTCCACTGACTGCTTTTCTTTAGGCATCGCATCAACTACGTTGACTATCTGATTAAAACTTTCGGGTAAAGCTAATAATAAGTAATTTAATCTGTCTTCTTCCGACATGGTCTCACCTGCACCTTTCAGTTCATTTACTTTTGTTTCAAATTGATGCAGAAACTCGACAGGATTTTCACCTTCCTTCAGTTTCATCTCCAACAGGGACCTTTTCAACAATAGCTTGTTTGCACACCCTTTCATAATATAAATTTCGTCAAACTTTTTTATCATATCAAATGCCGATGTTTCAGATATAATTATATCCAACTGAGAGTTATTTACACTATTTACAATATAGTTTCTGGCTTTCAGATCTATCTTTTTCCATTCGCTCTCAGATACATTTTCAACTTTAGCTTCTATCGCCGCAATACAATTTTTCATTTCAAGGAATAACTTTAATCGGAATTTCCATTTCTCATAATCAGTGCCATCAAATATTTGCAATCGGAACTCATCCTTACCTTCCATGGTTTTATACGACTACCGCCTGTCAATTGTTTTTCTGATCTTGTCAAATATTTTCTTCAGGAACCACGCACTCTCGCTACCATGTTAATTTGAGGTATATCCTCAATCTATAACATCCATTGGATCTATCCGTGAAGAAATCAAACGTTATTAAAACCATTCAATAATTATATTGACACACAAAAACATCTTCAGAAATCTACATCGTAGCAACACTCGAACATGAAGACAGTTATCCACAGACTATATACCATCATAACAAACGATAGAGTTTTCTTTGGAGCAACACAAGAAGGTTTCTATAGAAATCACTACCTCTTCATACCTATAGTTCAACAAGTTTGTTAAAGATTTATCATAACAGTTCAGACCAAAATAAGTTGAATATTTGTTTAGGCTCTGTCCACCGCCTGACAACACTGGTCATTACAGTATGTTCCTGAGCATGTTAATGAGATATCGGTGAAGACCTGCTAGGCTATCATGTAACTTGGTTGCAACCGATAGAAACACAAAATGTATGGATTTGACAGTTTCAATACACAGTTTATGTGCTTAGTTACAGTGGAAATTCCCAAATTTGGAATGAAATTTCTCCTATTGCATTGCAATCAAAGTTACATGATCACCCCGCTGTAACCTGGTAGCTATAGTACTAAGACATTAAGGTTTTCCAAGTGTACATAATGTTGTCATTCTACCATTTGAGGTCTGGCAGAAATGCTCCTGGAAACTTGCAATTCCAATACTTTTGTATGTAAAATTCCATAAAAAGAACTGCTGGGCTAGCTGCTACCAGTGAACCTGGGAGTTTTGTAAATTCCCTAATACAAAACTTTAATTGTTTTATAGGTCTGTTAATTGAGTATACTTGTCCAGTTTCCAGTGGTAGTTCCCAGCATGTATGTTTTAAATTTATGACAAAAGCTAGGATTTAAAATTTTAGTGGGTACTAAATTATTCTTCTCTCAATTTGTTATGAACAAGAAACATTGAAAACACCCCTATAGTAGTATTCATGTTTTGCAAACAATCACTGTAGGTATGACCTATATACAAGTAATCATCAATATAAATAGTGGACATGTGCCCTAAACCTAGGTATAGGTTATTACTAGTTTCAGTAGTTTATTATTTAAAAAGGAAAAGGAAAAGAAAGGGTGCTGTACATAGTATATAGAACTGTTCATTACATACAAAACGGAGGTATTTCCAATAGCTCTGAGCTATTTTATGAACAAAATAGATATATGTGATTTTTGTTTCAAAAATCATTGGTAGTCAAGTTAAAGTTAACTAATTTAAAGGCTGTTCTTATATCCTCCATCATGAAAATTAAATTTTCAACTTAACAAACTTGTTGGGAGGTTTTAAAATTAGTATAAACCAAAATTTTCCAATCAGCTATGGTACCAGAAAATTAAATGAACTTACCCTCTGTGTCATTAGCATTACATATAGTGCTACAGCTCCAAGTTCTTATAAGCCACTTAGAGCTTATCCAATATTATTAGGCTCCTTTTTTGGAAAATAGACCTTGGATGGGTAATTTTTTGAGCTAGTTCACAAATAAAAAGGAGTTTACATATCCTTTAACTCATTCTAATAAAGCAGGGTCATTTTGACACCTGTTGGGTTTGCTTGGAACAGGAGTACTGAGTGAGAGCTGGTTGATGCTGTTGACGCGATGGTTTTTGCTGTGGATTCTGACAAGGCACACCATGTTTGTTGTCCATACTCTTAAAGAATAAAACTGTGGATGTTGTGGCTGGTTTCAAGGCAGGTTTCTTAAATTGTATTGATACCAATGACTGCTGCATTTGTTTATTAGATTTATTAAGTCTGTTAAATTTTCAACTTAATAGATTGATCTCTGTTAGTATTTTCAATCATTTGATTGGAGCTTTTGTTTAAGAAAGGGGAAATCAGTACTCTTCTTGTTTCAGTGTGCTGTTGATTCAAATCATTCAATAACTTAGTAGCATCACTTGGAGGTTCGAGCATTTTCATAATAGTATACCTGTTTTCCTTGCCAATCAATTTGGACAGAACATGACATCTAATGCCTGTTACTAGGCCTAGGCCTAGGTGGCTCCTGTTGTTGATATTCTATAGCTTTATCCCCATGTTTAGAGTTTTCTAGTAACACTGTGTTTACCTCTGCATTTAATACTGGTATCTGATACATGGATAGATAGAAAATATATTGCACCAACAGCTAATGTAGGTAGGTACATAGACAAGCTTAATGCTAGAGAGCATTATCTTCCAGTTAACCTGGGTTTAACATGGAAATGTTTGTGTGGTATCAGTGTCTGAAGTCAGTTTTGGTATTTTATAAGCATAATTAATTAGCTTTATCTTCTTGATAGGCCCGATACATGTATTATGTTGCCAGCATTTTGCTATTTTCGTAATTTTTTCGCAAAAGATCTCTATATTAGGCATGTTATGTTTATAAGCTCATCCTTATCTTATTGACACCCCGTCAGTGAGTGTTTAGTCGTCTGAAATGCAAATAAGTTGCATTATTATACATCGCCTGTGCAACTGTATCACGTACAGAAAACAATCGGATAAGTAGGTACTTCGTACTACATCCAGTTGTGCACAATATCGTTACGATATTAACATCAAAGCCTGTATCTCGTACAAGCAATTGATCTTCGTGTTTAAGTATCTCGTACTACACGGAAAGGCGGAATGATTACAACGATGCGCGGTGCTTAACATGGCATGAGCTTTCCTAAAATAAAGCTGAAAATGGTGAGAAAATATTACCTTGAATAATTACTATTAGAGGCACATAGACACTCCAGAGGCAACATCCAAATTGCCGTTATTTTTGGCGGCGATAAGAGAAGACATTCCCAAGTTCCCAAGGAACTCTGGTTTTCTTTCGTTCGGCTTCTCAAGATGGCGATGTAGCACAGGACTCTAGCATCGCGATTAACACATATCAGAGTCTTTAATGAGGCTACCATCGCGTTTCATACATCGCTTTATATGTTTTGATAAAGAATCACCCTTTTAAGCAACTTTACTTTCATTGTTATATTTATATCCACACAAAAACAAACTTGGACGCGACACGGCTCGAGAGCGCGAAAAAGAAGTGTCAAATTAGGGCTGCCAGAGTTATGACCACAGAGCATAAATTAGTTTTTTTTATGGCTTTAAATAACGCGATACTAACGAATAGCGAAGGAGATACTACACTGTAAACAATTATATTTCAGATCATCGTGAAATAAAATTTTATAAATGGCTAGTATCAAATACGCGTAAAATCATGTAAGCTTTCGAGAAGAATCTCGGTTAGGGGTGTGGCAAAGTCAAAAGTGACATTTGTCAAAGAGGTAAACAAACATTAAAATCGATATATTAGAGCAACTAATGGAAGAATCCACATGAAAATGCGATGAAAGCCCGTAATAAAATCCGCTTCAACTCATGTGTGAATTTGGTGAAGATTTGTGAGGTAATTTGAAAAAGTTATTTCATCTCAAAACACTCGTATAGCGTGAAAAGCTGGTGGAAGGGTGGTGCTTCCCCCCGCAACTCTTGCACTCACGTGGGCGTGGACATTCCCGCACAAAGTGAGGCTCCAAACAAATGAAGCACCAGTTCCGTCTTTTCACTATGTCGCGCCGGCCCTGAACGCGTTGTGCCTGAAACCTAGGGCACCCAGGTACACCATGGCCCGGGTGCCTACAAAACGCGCATCGGCTGGGCTCCGCGGTCACCGCGTTATACCGCCTTACCAATCATGGAGGGGCACCCCGCGGGGCCTCCCTCCCCTTAAGGGCCACCGGCGGACTCACAGCCGGAATCGCCCTATCAGGGGTGTTTACCCGCCGGCACTCCGTCTCCAGGAACTCCAGCAGTTCTGTGAAGGCAGGCAAATGTCATGCTGTATCCCCACCGTACTGTATTTCGAACCGCGACTGTACGTCTGGGGGCAACCGCTGCAGCACATAATTTAACAATATATAGGACCAATGATCGACGGGCAACCCTAATTTTTCCAACGCCTTGGTCGCCGTTAACACCGGGTTCAATATATGGATCCGGATATCCGTCACCCGGGTGACCTTGGGAATTCCCCAAATTTTCCAATAAATTATCTGCCAGACGGCGCACATTATGGTACCTACCTTTTAATAGTGTACGCGCCGTGTCGTAATTCTCACCTGTGACCGATAGGTGTGCTACCAAAGCGCGTGGCTCCCCTTCGAGGGAGGCCAGTAATTGCGCCAACTTGAAAGCGGGGGGCAAGTGTGTCCGACCGTGGACCAGACTATCAAACAAGTCAAGAAAACTAGACCACTCGTCAAGATTACCCGAAAACCGGGGTAATTGAATATGGGGTAAGCGTGCCGTCACGCCACCCGCACATGGCCCTGGCTCAGACTTTGGCTCTGGCCTTTCGCTCGACTTCTGAATCTGTATGACGCGCGTCACAATTTTATCAGCTAAGTCCCGGCACTGTTCAATGCCCAATCCGCTCACCTCAAGCTCCTCCTCGGGCACACCGATTTCTACCAACTTCTCGTACGCGAGCTGTATCCACTCGAGTCTCAGTAAAACACTCTCCGATCTATTTATCAATGCCAAGTCCTGATCCGGTCTATCTACCAACAGAACGCACGAAGCAAAATATCGTTTTTCTGAGCGAATAATCATCGCCTTCGCCGCAGCGGCCGCCATCTTAGTTACTTGATACCGCCAAGAAATCGCGTTACAACAAAATACACTTAAGTACCTAACGTTACAATATACACAACCTAAGCAAGTAAAAACACAATAGTAAAACCCAATATGAAAACACAATATGAAAAAAAAAACAATATAAGGGTAAGGCCGTCTATGACTGTACCATAACACAACCGAAATGGTAACACACCCTCTTCAAGATAACACAACAGACATGGGGTAACACAACTGAACATTATAAAGCTTAGACCACATTGCTTAACATTTTGTATTGAATGTTTAATTCTTTGTGTAAATCTTCAGGTAATTAAATAAAACTCATAACACAACTCAATCATATTTATTAATAAAATAGCCAATTTATATTTTTAATTTTTGTGACACCTTTCAGACATAATTATTATTTTTACGCTAAAATTTAAAATCATCCAGTTAGAAATTACAAGAGTTTGAAATACGGATAAATCAGCTATTTTTAGCATGACACTTGAAAATCTGCCATCTACACAATTGTACAATTGAGTCTAATAAGAAAAGTCAAAAAAAGTTACTAATTTTCTAAAAATCTAATTCAGGTACCGAAAATAATCCTCTTTTTGATACAAGTTTTGGTGGTTCTATAGAGCCTAATATATCGTCCCAAGAATATAGCAATTCATCTTTGTTTTTCGGCCATTTCCACGACTTCAGAGACTTTTTCATTGCACTTATTAAAGCACCTTCTGCACATACAGATTCAATAATACCGGGAAATAAGTCATCGTCATACTTAAATATTACATATGAACCCTCCGTCTTTTTTGTAGGTTTCAATAATGGTAGGGCAGAGGCAGTTTCATTTAAATTTCTGTTAAGCTCAGTAACATTATCTTCTTTCCACTGTTCATATGTCTCATCATCCGAGGTATCACTGAGCGAGGCCAAACGAAGGGTTTCAATGTGAATTGCTGGAGAAATAAAAGAGAGCACGTCCGCACTTGTCTGTATATTTGGAAGAAGAGAAAACCACAGATAATCTAGCAAGACAGATTGACAAATCAGTATCGCACAGATAAAAGTAAATTAATGTTTCCAACATATTCCCCTACAAGAGTGAATAAACCTTGAAGTTGTTAATTACAAATAAATAAATCGACTGTTACAAAACTATGTTTCATTTACCTAATTATCTACTCTATGATAACTCTATAGTACATTTATTTTGCTAGTGGACTGTATACTAATAGGTAGGTAGCTAACTTGTTTGACTTCGACTTATTATTTATTATCCTTCAAGATTGACAATTTTAGTTAGGCTAAAACATTAGTTTTAATTAGCATACTGAGTAAATTAACTGTGATTATTTACCATGGCTAAATTATTACAAAGTATTTAATAGGTAATACGTAAAAATGTTCATAGTGCCTTATATATATAAGTTTTATAAAATTAGATGCCTATAGCGGCTAGGTTCTGTAGGATAACCATGGAATGATAAAGATAAACAAGAAAAGGTATGCACTAAGGTACTGTACTACAGCTAGGTTACCTAAGTGCATAATAGCAGTGCTTACTTTCTACAAAAAATATTATTTACAATATAGATATTTGAACTTTATGTTTACTAGTTATCTATAGGCAGTATACATATTTTGGTAATGGAAGTTTTATGTACTCTTCCATTAGCTTTTTTAACTTCTAGCGCTCTTACCTTGCCATCATGTCCAGGAAAGACTCTGGTTACTCTTGCCATAGGCCACGTCATGGGCGGAGTATCCATCTCACGCAGAATAACCAGACCTCCTACCTGTACATTAGGAAGACTATCTTTCCATTTAGGTCGATTCTGTAATACATTTAAATACTGCTTTGACCAATATCTCCAAAAGTGCTGTTTTATAGCAGTGCACCTGCGCCAAAAGCTAAGTCTATTCTCAGGAATATTGGTGAGATCCTGCTCTGGATAACAAGTGAGGGGTGCACCGGTGAGGAAATGTCCTGGTGTTAGATAGGAAAGATCCTCAGTATCAGAAGACATTGGAGTTATTGGTCTTGGGTTCAGAATGCCTTCAATCTGAACTAAAACAGAATACAATTCCTCGTAGGTTAATATATGAGAAGCTAGAAGTACATTTTCTACCTCAGAGTGAAGGTTGTCGAAATATTTATTTAATGACTCCCGGCCCACAGTCGCTCTAGACCTCTTGATATTTGTTGATAGTCTTTGACCATAAGAGTGCTTATGGCGCTTCAGAACGCTAATTGCCCATTCAACACCTGGCAGGTTATTTGAAAACCGTTCTATTATCTTGCCCTGTCGATCTAAATGAGCCTTGGCGAACATTCGAAGGTCAAGTAATGTAAGGGGAAAACCCCAATCACCACATGCAGCCGCAGCACGTAAGATTGCTATTTCCTCTTGATGGCTGGAAACAGGTTGGGCGCCAGGCGTTCTTCCGTGTAATCCTTTATATTTATTATAAAGTGTCCCATACGGAATTTTATATTGAAGTGAAGCCGCATTAATGGACAATTCGTCGTTAGTGATTTTCTCTATTGCTTCTTCCATTATCTCCTCTGTGTAATTTTTATAATTGCGGGTGGGTACGGGTACCCGCAGTCTTTTTATAGGTGCGAACCATAAGGCAGCTAAAAAACAAGAAATAGGGGTTAAATTGATAATGTGTACATGTGATGATGATGATGATGATGACTTTATATAAAGTTAAAAACCCGTTGACTGACTCACTGACTCACTGACACAATTGATCTCAGCTCTCAGAAGTGGTCGGTCAAAACTGAGTATGAGGCTGTATAGTGATGGGTCATGTCACCCCAGGAAAAATCTGACATTACCAGAAAATCGTCTCTGAGATGGAACAGGTCAACGGATCTCGAAAACGACAAGAGATATGGGGGTCCAGTTTTAACTAAAGTTGGAATAGACCCTGGGATGTTTCCAGAGAAATGAAAAAAATGGGGGCCCCCGAACAAAAAACGGTGGCTCCCATACAAAATTGAAACGCTCATAATTCGGAAACGGTAAGAGGTATGTGGGTAGTGCTCGACCAAATGTCATAGAGGATGACGGGGGCTGTCAGATGGTGGTCATGAAAATCCAAGATGGCGGATTCAAAATGGCGGCCATTTTGAAAGTTGGTCCGATCGGGGTGATTTTTCGCATGGGAGGGTTTTCGGGGCCGCAGATTCAAAATTAAAAAAAAAATTTGGATTCCGCCATTTTTAAAGATGGCTGCCATACAATTTTTTTTTTCATTTTTGATGCATTGTTTCTCAATACCTATGGAAAATTTTGAATGCCTTTGTTGACTTTTGTGTCCAAGTGATCGAGGTGTCTTCAAAAAAATTCGCGACCTGGTCTTCCGACCTTCGGTCACTCGGACGGTCAACGGCCTGGCCAAACCATAAAAGATAGGTCATGTGCGTTTTAAGAAATGTCATAGCAAACCCTGGGACGATTTTGGAGATGTCAAAAAAATTCAAAATGGCGGAAAAAAAAATCCGCCATACAAATTTTAACCGTAAATGACGGCGAAACTATGACACTTTAGTATAAAGAGCTGGAACTAATATTGTTTGAAAGCCAGAGAGGAAAAATGGTCAAAATTTTTTTTTTCAAAATGGCGGAAATTTCGGTCGCGGCGGGAAAAAAAGTTTCACCGATCCGGATGAAAATCGATATCTGGGGTCCCCAAGGATGCTAATCATTATTCTGAAATCAAATTTTGACATGTGTCAACTTTCAATGGGGCTGCCATACAAAGGTACTTATATGGAAAAATCACTTTTCCTATTTTACGCTTCCAATACGAGCGTTTAAGAAAAATCGTTCCTGGGGATGAAGTAAAGATGTTATAAGGGTCAAAATGCAATATCAGCAAAATCGTTTTTTTTTCAAGATGGCGGCTGTAGACGTACCGACTCATAGTAAAAGTTGTCCGATCCGAATGAAAATCGATATCTGAAAATCCCACGGTACACTTGGTAGGAAAGTGTAAAAACTTTTTTGATTCCGCCATTTTGAAAAATTGCGAACATTCTATTTCACTTTTTAAGGATTTTTAATTTGCAATGAACGCCGAAACTATAAGACTTTTGTGAGGAGGGTTTGTTCTAATATTGTACAGTTTTGTGAGGGGCACGCAGTGAAAAAGTACTTTTTTCAAAATGGCGGTCTATTGGTCCGCGTCCGAAAATAAAGATGCTCCGATCGGGATAAAAATCAATATCTGGGGGTCCCAAAAGATGCTGATCAACATGGTTTGGTCAAACTTTGACACCTGTCATTTTTTAATATGGCCGCCGTATATACTATTATCGAAATTGCTGTTTTCCGTTTTATCGCCTATGGTACTACAGTTTCGGAAGGAGATAGTTGTAATTTTGACAGATGTCAGTGTGACAGATGTCAAACGTCAAAATTTTGACAGATGTCAAATTTTTTGATAGATGTCTAATGTCAATTTTTTTCCAACCTACCAAATGCAACGACGAGCGAAGCAAGCACCAAGTATACTGTAGTTTGGTATAAGTGGACGGTCACGAAGATATCCCGGACGTCAGCCTGTACGAGATTAGAATGGCCCTCAAACAGCTTAAAAACAACAAGGCACCAGGTGAAGATGGAATTACGACTGAACTTCTGAGAGCGGGTGGTAGACCGGTACTTTTAGTCCTCCAGAAGTTATTTAATTCTGTCATCCTTGAAGGTACAACGCCAGAGGCATGGCACAAGAGCGTGGTGGTGCTCTTCTTCAAAAAAGGCGATAACACCTTATTGAAGAACTATAGGCCCATCTCGCTCTTGAGTCATGTGTATAAGCTGTTTTCGAGAGTCATTACGAATCGTCTCGCACGCAGGTTTGATGAATTCCAGCCTCCCGAACAAGCCGGTTTCCGAAAAGGCTTTAGCACCATAGACCACATCCATACGCTGCGCCAGATTATACAGAAGACCGAAGAGTATAATTGGCCGTTATGCCTAGCGTTTGTGGACTATGAGAAAGCCTTCGATTCAATCGAGACTTGGGCGGTGCTGCAGTCCTTGCAGCGATGCCAAATTGACTATAGGTATATCGAAGTTTTGAAGTGTTTGTACAGTAAGGCCACTATGTCAGTCCGACTACAGGACCAGAGTACGGAACAAATTCCATTGCAAAGAGGCGTGAGACAGGGAGACGTTATTTCTTATTTCTTATTTCTCGTTTCGTTTTGCCGATGATATAGTCATAATGGCGGAATCGCTCGAGGACCTTAGCACCATGCTCAACGACCTCAGTAGAGTCTCCCAGCAGGTTGGTCTTAAGATGAATATGGACAAGACAAAGATCATGTCTAATGCTCATGTTCCACCTATACCGGTAATTGTTGGGAACGATACTCTCGAAGTTGTCGACAAGTATGTCTACCTAGGACAGATTGTCCAATTAGGTAGGTCCAACTTCGACAAAGAGGTGGCGCGAAGAATCCAACTCGGCTGGGCAGCGTTCGGGAAGCTTCGTCCTATCTTTTCGTCCAAAATACCGCAGAGCCTGAAAACGAAAGTTTTCAATCAGTGTGTGTTGCCAGTGATGACTTATGGAACTGAGACATGGTCTCTTACTGTTGGCCTCATTAGTAAGCTCAAAGTCGCGCAGCGAGCTATGGAGCGAGCTATGCTCGGTGTTTCCCTGCGAGATAAGCTCCGGAACGAGGAGATCCGCAGGAGAACTGAAGTGACCGATATAGCTCTTAGAGTTAGTAAGTTGAAGTGGCAATGGGCAGGCCACATCGCTCACACTTGCACCGTGCGCGGGCCGCGGACCTGCGCACTGTTCTAATACCGCTGTCAAGTGTAGACAGATATCAGTTTGATTGATGTCAAATGTCAAACTTTTGACAGATGTCAAATGTCAAATTTTATGACAGATTTCAAATTTATTGCCAATGTCAAATGTCAGTTTTTTAGACAGATGTCAAACGTCAATTTTTTTTTCCTACCTACCAAATGCAGCGATGAGTGAGTTAGTTTATTGTCTCTCATTAGTATAATTGGACAGTCACGACTAACACTTGCACCCGCACACTTGTGACCTGCGCACGGTGCTTATACCGCTGTCAAGTGTAGACAGATGTCAGTTTGATTGATGTCAAATGTCAAACATTTGACAGATGTCAAATGTCAAATTTTTGACAGATGTCAAATGTCAAACTTTTGACGGATGTCAAATGTCAAACTTTTGACGGATGTCAAATGTCGATTTTTTTGACAGATGTCAAATGTAAATTTTTTTCCAACCTACCAAATGCGACGACGAGCGAAGCGAGTTAAACTGTAGTGTGGTATAAGTGGACGGTCACGACCAACACTTGTACTTGCACAGTTGCACCGTGTGCGGGCCGCGCACGGTGCAAGTGTGCCGGTTGCGACCTACTAATGGTGCAAATGACGCTGTCGCCATGCAAAGTCAAACGCGTTATCGTTTTCTATGAAAAATACCGCTGTTTTGTACAAGTAATAATTGCAAAATTAGAAGTTTAAACACAAGTATAGCGTTTTGAACAAATGGAACGCCACGAAAACACACACGCGGGCCGCTCGCGGCCCGCGCACGGGGCAAAATACTAGTTTTTTTTACTCTTATAAAATTGGGTACAACCACTATTGGGGTGAAATTGATAACTATCAAAGTCGCCTTGTATACTCTATCAATGTAGCCCCGTTAACCTAGTGTTAATTCGAAACAAAATGGCGACCGTAAACAAAAAATCATTTCATGCTCTTAATCTTAAAGAAACGTACAATTAAAACAGTGTAATACTAAAAACCCAAAAATAATACTTACGGTTGTGCCACTAAAGTTATTCAGACGAAATTTTTATTGCTTGTTCACACTAAAGTTTAATAATGAATTTTATTTGGTTCAGACAGCAGTTACTAGACGACGCTTCAGCAAAATATGGCCGATATGTCAGTCTGGCCAACAGAACAAGCAGAATTTTGGTTACGTTCCGTATCACGCATTAAATGCGAATAAACTTACCAAGTCAAGCTATCATCAAAGTTACCCCAGTTCGCAAAGTAACCCCGTTTTACGGTACCTCTGGAATTTTTTCGGTGACCCTAAAGGGATTAAAATGACAAATGCCTGCGGCTGCAAACCCACTTTTCAAATTAGATTACTTAGTCAATGTCTATGTTATTCATTAGCTCGTTTAGCAGTTTCCGAAAGCGGCTTTTATAACTTTTATTTATTGACGAAGCATCGGCATTTGAAAGGATGTGTTCCGTTTTTTGGAAGAAAGACAAATCTAATATTGTCTTCTTGGCATAGTTTTATCGTTTGAGACTCAGATGTGATGACAAATTATTACCTATTACCAATTTTAGTCCATCTAATGCTTTAAGCCCAGGGAATCACTACAGAATCGAACCAGTCGTCAAACATAATATAGACTCGCAGCTTGGCTTGTGCCCAGCTGTGAACCTACAGTCAGTTGTCTAACAAGGAAGTATAAATAAAACTGTACAATTACCTTAAATATGTATTTATTTCCATCCTTCGTAACGTCTGTCTCTTTGAAAAGCTGTCCCAGAATGAATCCAATAAAACGAAGAGTATCTATTTTCAAGCCCCCAATCCCAGAGTATATCTATCTACGTTCTCCCCACCATAATCCAAAGAGCATCTATATCCCATAAACTACATAGAGTTACCAGCACAAAAAGTGTTGCCAGTCAGATTCGTATTTCAATCTACAAAATAATTTACGAAAATTTAGTCAAGTAATCAGAAATCTAACAATAGTCATGTCGAAACAACCAGAATTGGTTTTGTTGTATCGCGAATTTGGTGGTCCATCCCGACACCATCTATTCCATAAATGTTCCGCTTTATATACATAATGCGGCAAAAGCAAGCCATCTGCTGTTCCAGCAAACATGCTCGAAACTGAAAATTTAGTCGAATTTATGACGCGGTCCGGATGTTTGACACCTCTTTTAAATATGGCTTTACTAGCGCCAGGATTATCGTTGAGATTTGTTCCATTAAAATTGAGCAAATTGCTGGGAAGAATGTCTTCCAGAGATTTTTCCAGATGCACTGAGAAAAATGACTTCGGTACTTCATTAAATGTTAACATGAAGAATAATATTTTATTCTGACGCCTACAATATTATCATGAACATGATGAAATATAAGTCAGTCAAATCAATTTACGCTTCATCACTACTAGTTTAAGGGAATTTAATGATTAGTTATCATTATTGTTTATCATTTAAAACTTAAGTTACATAATATTGAATTGTCGGTTCTAACTTGGTATTTTATCGAGAAGATCACGACAATTTAAAAGTTTGACCTGATAGATATGTAAGCACGACAATTTATAAATAAATTACCTTGCATGAATTCGTAAGTTAATAGAAAATATCATTTTTCATGATAAACAATCACAGTGTGATTTCATGATAAACTTTCGTGACAGGCACAATAGAATACATTTTAACGGATTTTTACGGGAAAAGGAATTTGTTAAGTGCATAATAGTCATTATCAACAGCATGAAGTCGTCCACTGCTGAACATAGGCCTCTCCCACGCCACTTTGAGTGGCTGCTTGCTTCGTGCATTCACCGACTCCCCAGGGTTTTAACCAGATCGCCGGTCCACCTAGCAGGGGCCGGCCTACGCTGAGTCTTCCGGTTCGTGGTCGCCACTCGAGAACCTTTCTTCCCCATCAGTTGTAAGTTTTACCTGCCCATTTACCATTTCAACTTGTTAATTCTAAGGGCTATTTTAGTAATATAGAACAGTATCGAAGTATTTATTTGAGGCTGTGTAAACTAGATGGCGTTAGTAGAAAAGTGCTAACTTTTCTACTAACGCCATCTAGTTTACACGCGGTGGTGTTTTGTTCGTAGCAATTAAAAGTAGGTTTTGTTAAATGCACAGTTTTATTTGAGTTTTCGGTATCTTGGAATTCACAGTTATCATTACGATACCAACAAACTATTATAGATGTTCATTGCATCATATGAGTTTCCCATGAGTAATATATGAGGAAGCTCGTTAAACTGCAATGACCGTAATGAAAGATATTTTTAAGTTTCCTTTAACGTTATTAGGAAATATCTTCATACTATTGTGATGTACAGACCAATTTAACATTGAAATAATGACTCCATACCATTACTTCTCCAATTTCTATCATTCCCATCATGTCTCGTCATTACCGTTTGAAGTGTTCAAAGAGTTCGTCATGATAATTTGTCATGACGCGTAACGATAAAACATGAGTATACAGCACTTAGTAATATCGTACTGTTTTCTGATGTTTAATGGTGACGTCTGTTCATGATAGTTTTTTATGATTTACGTACAAAATGTTAGTAAGAACTCTTGGTCCCTTTTTGTCAGGAATACGGATATAAGTGCCGGAATTCCTTTCAAATTGTTCGTAATTCATGAAAGTATTTTTCTCAGTGTGCTTATAAAAGTCGATAATCTCTGGTATCGTTTTGACTGCACAACATCGTTTTACGTTCTTCCTCCTGTGCTCCGGTGTGGTAGTTTCCTGGACGCGGGCGGTACATTTGGTACCCGCGTTGTAGAAATGCCGAGCGTCCAGGCTACTCGCACAGCAGGCGTTCTGCCAAGCCACATCTATAAAGGTTGCGCGAGTATAAGCATCGTCCAGTGACTTGCGGTAGTAGAAATAATAAAATAACTAGGTAGGCCGGGCGAAGTTTTAAAGCAAGGCAAAACGGCTTTACAGTAGAAATAAGCGCAGAAAAAACGATTAGCATATCTAACAAATTGGTAACTCACCCTAGAGGGATTCCCAACACAAATACGTAATTTTTTATCTATATTTTAGCTAGCAGAGCGACGTGACCGCGCTCCTAAGTGGCAAAATGCGTTCTGTCGATACGCCAAGCTAGACTGGGCTCGAGATCTTCCTCCGAGACAGGTCCTTTGCATTTAGGGCTCCGCGCTGATCGCTCAAGCGCAAGTGGCGTTGCAAGGACCATTGCACCATATTTCGAGTGCACTTAAAACAGCGCGGCAGGGATTCCGCTTTATTAAAATAGGTAAGTGTTTTAGACGATATTTTTTATTTAGGATTTAGTTTTTATAGAATAATAGTTATAATATTTATTTAGGCCTATGCGCTAGCCACAACGTTACACTTGCTTATTGCAAGTTAAGTATTAGCCGTTCGCTACAAACATTTTAATTTCTTTATCTAAGTATTATTTATATAATTTTCAAAACTATCCATAACTAACTTTTGTGTTGCTCCTGAATCAACAATAAAGTAAATTTCCTCTCTACAGTAATTATTTAATAATAATACCTGTTCACACGCAACAAATAACAACTGACTTTCTCTTATTGCACTTGTTCCTTGCTCTCTTGATTCTCTCAGTCCTCTTGTTTGTCCCTCATATTCTGTTGTCCTCTTGAATACACATATGATGTGCGAGTCTATGCGGTCTCGGTCGGATTTACTGAACTCATTGAACTGCGAACTGCAGAACGATTGTGTTAAAAGGCTTATTTAAAAATATAACCAAATTACCAAAACAAACGTGTTCAAACAATAATAAACCCTATTTAACTTGCGCCAGTAAAAATTATGAAAGTAGATATTACATTTTACAATTAGTTTCGACTTTAAAACAATAGTAATTAAATAAAACAACAAAGTAAGACACATATAAGTAAGTTCCATCCAATCCACTACAAGGAGCGGCTGCCGGCCGCGTCGTTGAGTTCCCTGTTCAAAGTTCTCAATACGAACTGTGTACGAAATCACTCCTGGGACTGGGAGTTACGTTGCGGGCGGTCGCAACTCCCAGTCCCGCTGCTCGCTTGACTATTGAGTTCACCGAGTTAGAACTGGGAAGGACTGAACGAAAACAGTCCGTGGAGGTGAACGAGATCCTTTTGTTCACCACGACTGAGCAGTCTACCACAAATGCTGCCTGGGGTTGCTGGTCTCCACTCATGGTTTGTTTATTTACTCCTGCATCCAACCATCTGGATTTAAAAAATTCGATATCTAATGCTTTTTCAGTTGTCATGATCTCGATGCTCGGTATGACGTTCTCATACTGCGACGGCATTGAAGATAGAAGGATTGAGCATACCTTGTCCATTTCATCCACAGAACATCCCTCGGCCGAAAATTCACTCGACAAACTATCAAATTTCAGGAAATACTGTAGTTCATTTTGGCCTCACTTTAACGTGATGAGCCTTCTCTTTATTTTTATTATAAATTTATTTTTAATAAATTGTATCTCTAACTCTCTAGCTAAATAACAAGATCATGACAAAAATTCAAATAGATTTGTTTGAATGCACTGCCCTTCGACTGCGCCGTAGTGTTGAGTAGGACATACGTGATGTACTTCATTTGTCACATTCATTCACTCAAAAATGTCCCGGTCCTCACATTCAATCCATGTCACACTTCAAAATTTTTGTCACACTCCTCGCCGTCGCATTCGAAGAACGAAGTGAGTGAGCGAAGCACAGCGTAGAGTAGAGTAGATTCATGTAGAGGTGAGGTAAGATGAGGTGAGGTAGTAAATGAGGCGAGAAGAACGACGTGACGTTGGAGTTTATGTATTTTCACGCAGATCATTTAAAGCGAAAGAGTAGGGTAATCAAGGTATTTTTTGGCAGGTTTCCTGGCGTAATTAGAGCATGTGGTCTAAATTCATTTCATTAAGTCTTTTGTGATGACCGCAAATACAAGATTAATAAATATAGCTCTACAGAAAAAACCGCAAACCTCCTTAAACATTTTGAATGTTTAATTTTACTGAGTTTCTATCGAATATATTTTTACAAAAAAAATATTTGTGTATTCCCAACAAACATACACATTTTGTGATGACTTCATAATTTAGACAAAATACTACTATAAACACAGATATTAATTAAAAACCGTCAAAATCAGCCATTCCGTGTGTTGCCTTTGTCGTAAGTGCCGCGCTGAAGTGCAGACTGAATTGGTATTTTAAGACTGCGATGTTAAGGTCGATGTTTCTTTGAACGAATTTGGACCTGCTTCTCTGGCCCTACCCTTCACCTTAAGTAACTGAGATATACAGTATAATATTTTACCGTGATACATAGAATAACTAGTTATTCCAAGCTGTGATATCATTATGATACTTTTGATTTCGGACAGTTAAGATGTCCCACCACGACTTATCTTCGACTGTAGTGCGATTGAACATCAGTTTTGACAAAGTACTTTTCTACATGGGGAAACAGTTGAGTGTGGTCAAGCGCTTGTCCGTCCTACATAATTTAATTCAGCTAAGTTCCGAGTAACAGTGCAGCTGTTATGGGTGGCTGTGTCGCTTAACATAAGGTGAACGCCCAGCTCATCATGTCATTTCATATCATTTAAAAAAATTTAACCACTGCCAACCTAGAAACATAATAAGAAAAGGTAAATCAATAGCTTAAGCTGTGTAACATACAATCAAGTCTAACATACAAAGTAAGGCCTCATTCATCCACCCGCCTCAATCCATGTATTCATGCATGACCCGATGCACTGATCAAGTAAGACTGCGTCCAGCTCTTGTTACAAAATTGTACTGTATAACAAATGAAGAAAATGAGGTATCAGTACCTCACAACATGACATGACATTTGAGGCATGACATTGTCACACCTCACGAAATAGAATGAGGGGCTCATACAAACTCATTTTGAAACCTTGTCCTACCCAACACTACTGCGCCGGCTTGATTTGATGGTTGAAGGTTAGTAAATGTACATTGTACGTAGTCTTATGAACTGTGTTATTATAAGCAGATTTTCATCAGTTGAGTTGTCCATTCTGTCTTGTTATTACTGGATGGTCAGTACTTCACGAAATCGATATTAAAATAAAGTTGGAATGTCACACGTCTACTGTTTAATCCTTAGAGTATGGACTAAAAGCAAAGAGGGATCATCAAAACGATAGTATATTTGTACTGCTCACACGTATCGCTACGTCAGTGGCGAAGGAAAGAAACAAACATATAATAATTAGCTACGCTTGCGAAAAGTCACCGTACCATTTTTTCGACTATAGTCAATTGTTTTTTCTCTGATCTGTGCTTATTTTCGCAGCCCATAGTGTTGTACCGTTTCACTGAATACACGGGTTTTATCGATAAAATTGTTATGACTATGGTCCCAGGATGGCTTATCAATAATTTTTTTACTTATGTTCGTAAAAAATATTCTTTCACCGCAGCGAATTAAAGTGATAAAATTATCGTCGGTGATTTGTAGAAAGGGTGAATTAGCCACTTTTCGTAAAAATACTTGTAGTAAAAATAGTTATTTGTGCAGCAAGAGAGCAAAGTTGATTTTTGCTTCGAGTGCTGATTTTGAGGTGGATTCAAAGGCACGAGATGCATAAAGCTTTGCTCACGAGCGGCACATAAAACTTTTCACCTCAGCGATGAAAACATAATTACAAAATATGCCCAATAATATCATACTAATATTATAAAAGCGGAAGTTTGTATGTGTGTGAAACATAATGCTAGTACCTAATGAAAAAGATGTTTAAGCGTATCTGAACGTTTAACTGAACGTGTAACTTTAACGTTTTATTGCTAGCCTAATTAATTCTAATAAGTACTTTTAGTACTTACGTATTAACAACAATGAAACCATCAGAATCGCTTAGTACGTAAGTACTAAGTGATTCTGATGGTTTCATTGTTGTTTCTTCTGCCCCTATGCTAAATAACTAAATTCTTACTTTGTGTTAACTTTGTTCCTATCAGTCGCTATTTTCGTAACCAAGAAGAGAAAGAGAATGAGACAATTGGCGGGAACGCGAAAAAGTTCCGTTAGTATTTTATTATCTGTGGAGTGTTGAGTATTTAAATATTTACCATAAATTGTGTAGGTTCATGTTCATAATGTCATAATGGTAAATCATAGAGTTATTGAGAGTTATTAATTCTAGGCCTGTGTGGTAAATAGTGTTCATGACCGTAGTGTTCGTGACAAGTGAAAAGTAAACAGCGATTGGTCAAAAATGCCTAAAACATTAGCCACAGATAAAAAAAGCAGAAATGAAAAACGCAAGGAAGTTGAAAATTATATTCTGGAAAAACGTCTTTTGGCAGTCTTCTCGTGTTCTCGTTTATCTAAGTTTTTAAATATATTGTGCATACGTAACATATTCACATCATTGTGTTATGTCGGGATTATCGATATCGATAAATGTTGTAGTAAACTTTCTCGTTACTATAGTTTATATGTTTACGTAAACACTTCGTAATTATGAATTTATCTTTAAATAAGCAATATTTCCTAAAGAAAAACATTCTAATGTGTATCAAGTAGTGTAGTTATAAACTACTTATCCTTGATTGTGTTTTCCTAACACCACTTATTATGAATTGAGCAATACAATCAGTCAGCGATGAAAGCTAATGTTTTCAGGCTTATTTTCTTTTCTAGATCGATGTGATTTGCAACCTGACACAAAGCACGCCATCTTTTATAGTTCTGGCACCACTTTCACTGGATAAAAACGTTTTATTTCATCAAACATTAAAAGAAATCACTCGTCAATCTCGATACACAGTTCACCAAACAACACACGAATAACCCGCCGAAATTCCATAGAGCCAACAACCAGGTTTTGGCCTACCCATCCTGCCTGACATTTTTAATTGGTAGGATTAAGTGTACTAGTGGTGGGTCGTTAACGATTTTTGGGTTAACGCAACGAAGCCGTTAATTTCATCCTGTTAACCTATTAAAAAAGCCGTTAACGTTATTAACAGGTTTTCATTAACAGGTTTTGCGTTAGCAGCTTCAGATAACGTTAGCGACTTTTGAATACCTATTCGTTGAGTTAATAATATGCGCTTTACCAAAATCGTTGAATGAAACAGTTGATACATTTAACGGGTTTTGCGGTAAACAAAAAGCAGTTAATTCGTTAACATTAGATTAACAGTTAAAAAAAGCTGTTCGTTGAATTAACGCCCACTCCTAAAGTGTACCATGTGTCCAAAAAGTGGTACGCTTGACAGATAATGACGTTCTCTCTATGCTTTTAGTCCATACTCTAAGGTTTAATCCTTATTTTTAATATCGATTTCGTGAAGTACTGGGAGGCGTTATTAAACCTCGCCCGACGACGCTCGATGACCGTGACAGGCGTTCTAAAATCTTTATCTTAGCAGAAAAAAAACTTTTATTAAATGCATTGTTTAGGTAATTACCTAGTGGTAAAACAAACTAACAACAAAAAAACAGTTGTTTTACCTTATAATTTTGTTGGTCCTTCTTTGACATTCCATGATACTTCAAATATCCGTAGTGATTTCTTAAAGTTATAGCACAAAATTTGCATTTCGCTACTTGACCAGAAGTACTTTCACCAACATGAAGCCAATCCTTTAAATGCGGGTCTTGAAGCCAAGAATCCCGAAACTTTTGCGAATATTGTGGTTTAGGCATAATTACACTGAATGTACTTGTGAAAACAATACAACACACACAACATTAACATACAGCCCGACAACGACTCCTAAAACATTCTACGGGGAATCCACGCGTATAGTAAATCGTAAGGCGGCCCTACACGCTCGATTATATTGAGCAATCGTTTTAATTTTCGGTAATATTGAACACAGCTAAATTGTAACATGTTAAATTATATTGCGTCAGTAAAATTGACGAGCCATCCGCGTCAATATTTTCGTGCGACCGCTCCATACTAGGCTTAGGCAAAATCGTTCCCCTTCATGAACTCGTTCATCAAATCTCGTTCAATAATAGGAACTCGTTGTTTTAAATCGTTTAGTAACTCCTTTCGTTCAGTGAACCCACACGAATGAAGCGATGTGCGAGTCTCTTCGATTTCGTTCGGATTCACTGAACTTACTGAACTGCTGAACTGCGGAACGATTTTGTTCCAAAGAGTTCTAAGGACTAAGGAGTTCTGTGCGCAAAGTAGGTGATCTCGTCCATCTTCAGTAGTACCATATACCTAGAATAGACATGAAATACGAGACAGGATTCCTTAACAAAATTATTTAATTAATCGAATCATATCTCAATAAGATTAGAGACGTATTAAAATGCTGTAGTAGATGTGCACAGAGGTACTAACATACAGTATTACTAATACTGAACACATAAATAAACTACGTACTATCTATAATATTATAACTTAAAATGAAACAACCAGGCGTTAGTGCCACCAATAGATAATATAATTTATGTTCCTGATTTTTTGTCAACTACAGTAAACACAGAACTAAGTAATTGGAATTGTATTATTATTCACTCATTAATTTGTTTACATTTTTAAAGCTAAGTTTTTATATAAATACAATAGAACAAAATATATATGATTAAGATATAATATCCATGACAGATGACTTAACAATGTAAGTAAATAAAGTTACTATGGTTTTGAATACTAGACGTAAATAAACTTCGAACTACGCCGTTAGAAGATAAAGTCTAAAATTGACTGATGTGTCAAGAATGACGACTTGTTTTGAGAGTAAGCTATTTATGACCGGTAATACGCGCGTGTGTGTGTGTGTGTGTGTGTGTCATCATCATCAGCCTGTATCAGTCCACTGCTGGACATAGGCCTCTCCTAATGCACGCCACTTAGCCCGATCCTCAGCTAATCTCATCCGAGACCGAGTATCATGCAATAAAATAATATAAAATAAAAATTAACCCACATTAAAGTTCTTCTCACAAAAACGCAAACACTCCAACAATATATCCTGCCATCCATCCGCAAACAAATCACAGTCTGGACTGGCGTCCAGCAAAGCGTTGAGCGCGGACAAGGTGCGCGGGATAGGTGCACTGGCGCGCGCAACGGTGCGGCAATGTGGTACGGCAAACAACCTATGCCTTCTGGCGCGACGGTAGTTGTTGGGGGCATAAAAATGAGACAGCTCATCATGCAGATCTGGTGCATCAATTACCCCACGCAAAATTTTGCACATAACTGTCAGTTGTTGGAATACATGTAGAAAGAGATAGAAAGAAAGGGATTATATATTTAGATCAGAAAAAGTACATACTAGAAGTGTTACGCAAATATGGTATGTCTGATTGCAACCCTGTAAAAACTCCTATTGATATGAATACTAAATTATTGAAAGAAGACGATGAAATATTACATGACATACCTTATCAGGAAGTGATCGGCAGCCTCTTGTACATATCACAGATTACACGCCCGGTCATAAGTTTTGTTATTAATATGTTAAGCCGATATAATAACAAACCGCAAATGCAGCACTGGCTTGCATTAAAGCGTGTCCTACGTTACTTGAAAGGCACTCAAGATTACAGACTGAGTTACAAACAGTGCCCTGATGAGTCAATGCCACACGCATACTGTGATGCAGACTGGGCCAGTTCAGAGTCAGACAATAGGCGCTCATGTACGGGTTACACTTTTCTGTTCCAGGGAGGATCAATCACCTGGAATTCGAGACGTCAGCCTACTGTCGCTCTGTCCACAACAGAGGCAGAATATATGTCGTTATCATCATGTGTTCAAGAAGCCTTATGGCTAAGGCAACTTCAAGAGGACTTCTGGCCACAGTTAAAAAGCGAAGCCATGGTCATCTACAACGATAATCAAAGCTGTTTAAAACTTGCAGGTACCGATGGTTATCATTCCAGAACAAAACATATCGACGTTCGACATCATTTTGTTCGGGACAAGGTTCTTGGAGGGTCTATCGACGTGCGCCACATAAGCGCCAATCTGATGGTTGCAGATGCACTCACCAAGGCCACATCACACTCAAAGTTGGCCTTCTGTTCGGCCAACATGGGATTGTGTCTAAGGGAGGATGTTGAATAGACACAAGCCACAGCATTAAGAAAAGTAAAAAATAGTTCCTTAGGCTGCCAACTCGTGGCGCCACATATACGTTTTTATACTTTTTGTATTCGGTCATTCGATTTATCAAGCTCTGTGTTCTTTGTTGAATTACTTTAATAATTATTTCCTTAAACTTATTCACTGGTTTTATTTAATTACTACAAGTAGCTAGAAGAACGCACCGTCGCTGCTGAGCTGATCCATCGTGAGTTAAACGACGACTTTGTAAAACTCTATATCCTATTTTTACAATGGATATTACCCAAATTTGTGAAGATGAACGTGTATTTCCAAGGAACAGATTCTAGACAGACAGAACTGGATGATAGTATGAAACTGCTTTACAAAGATTTATTGCAATGTTACATGACCAAGAGACTACGTTAATCAAACTGAAATATGCTCGATTGACCCAGAAAATACACGATTTTTCCTACCACAAATGTATTTGGTTGTTAAAATCATGCAAGAAGTTCAAAAAACTAATATTGTGCAGCAAAAAGTGCTTCTGGCTGAACTTTATACTCGTTGCTGCGACTTTCTAGTAACAGGCTGCAAGGAAATTCGGACATGTGACATACGCCAACCCAGATTTTTACGATAAAAACACTGGAATAGACACCGGTAACGCTGGCACTCAGAAAACAGCAATTGAAAATTACAAGAATTCTTCTGCGGACTAGTAGCCACGTAGGATTCTTGTAATTTTCAATTGCTGTTTTCAGAGTGCCAGCGTTACCGTTGTCTATTGAGCGTACTGTACTTCGTTAACTACGTTTAATATTAAGTCTATACACAGCGTTTGTGAATATTTTCACATAATTATTATTTATACATACTTTGTACAATGGTCAGCAAAATTTATTTGAGCGTTGCTTTTACGATACATTAATCACTATGGATGGAGTCGCGTGGAGTGTACGTATACTCTCTAATAAAGACGAGCTGCAGTATGAGGTTCTATCCGTTCGGAAACACTCGAAAACACGGTAGAGAAATTACGTAAACAAATAAAAATACAAATACAAATTATACACACACATTTTAGGGCGCTAGAAAACTTCGCGTCGGTGCGATACGGAAAAATAGTACATAGTATATTTTTGTGTAAACGGTACTTTTGCGATATTTTTGTATATTGATAGAAAAGTTTTGATTTAACGGTAAACGACACGTCGGCGCTCAGAAATAACAAAACAGCATTTCACCTATTGAATCTTCGCGCTCGCTGCGCTCGCACTGTCGTTTTAGAAACTTGTTGAAAAAGTGTTTGCTACAATAGGTGTTAACTATCAGATCAAAAAGAAAATTAGATTTAAATGCTATACAATATACAAAAAAAAGATGTCATAACATGCAAATGCATAATATGCTAATATGCAAATATGATTTTGCATAAAGTCCGGTCTCAGAACTACTAGTTGTAGTTGGTTGAAGCATTTGACCACTGCCTCGCCTAATGTTGTTAAGCAATGACGTGTCATACGATGGGGTTACTTGCCTGCAACTACAAGATACGTGCTGGTCAGTGATCACTCGAAACTCACCTTGACTTGTTGATTCTAATAATTGTATGCATATTTACTGATTACAACTGCTTTTTTTATACATTATTTTCTTTTGTAAAAACTGGTAAACACTAATAAAAATTAGTTTAGTAGAAAACTTAGTGAAATCGAGAATAGGACCGTTTTTGTTATAGTGGTTTTAGAAGTTGAATCTGTTGGAGAGCGAGTTAAACCGCTGGCAACACTGATCACTTAACCTCAACTACGGGTTGCCATCATCTTTGGCTTTCTTGCTGTCCTCAACACTTTTTGAATTGAGTGCCATGACTTGATCGCTTAACCCAGTTATAAGCATAGTATAGTTTGCCGCAGTCTGAGCTCTGATCCAAGCAAAGGATCCTGCCCTAACCCACTCACTCATCGATTTCTTCCTTGCCTTCGGTTGCCAGTAAGACCTTTCTTAATGAGCACCTCACAGCGTCTGAGTTTAAGGGTCCGTTAATGGCAGCCTGCACGAATTTAATGCTCGATTCAACATGATTCATCAGAGGCTCTTGCATCATGATCTTTTTAACATTGTTCTGCTGCAGGGTCATTGATTGTTCTAGGTTAAACATGTAGCAGAAGTCACGAAGGATTGCTTCTTCCGCAGGCTCGCTCTTTGACAGTAGCCCTGGCAGCAACCCGTGCTGTAACACCGAAGGTATTTTAATAGAAGTTTTACCACCTATTAGCTTGTGACATTCTCTGATTGCTGTGAGGCTCGTTTTACCCTCAATGTTGTGGTTTTTTGCTATATATAAAGCTATATGAGGGAAGGAGGCAGCAATCCTACTCAGGGTGATGTCTGTAGATTGTTGACCATAAGCTGATTTTACCCTCGAGAAGTGGACTGTTTTTCTTATAGGTGCGGGGCAAGGACGTAGTCCAAAATAAATAAACTGGCGATGGTGGAACGGAGCTTATTATTTTTAGATATATCACTTACATCGGAGCACTTGGTTGGATTCGAATTTAAATCGCACACACACTGACAGTGAGTGACAGCTAGTGTCAAAACGTCAAAATAGAAATAATAAAAAGTTGCCAGACATTAAAATATTAACAAAATACTTTATGTTGCCAACATAGATGACAGGACAACCCTTTCCTTTCTTCTTCTTGCCGCTGCCTCGGCATCATCGTCACTTTTGATACCATGTACCATCATGTCCATGTACATGTATCATCTTATTGCTGATGGCAGCTTTTGCATCTTTACTGACTGATTTTAAGATTTTGTACAGGTTATTCCCTCTAGACAGAAATACTGTGATAAGCATTGCTGCGTCCTCAGCAACATCTGCACTCCTTTTGACCTTAAATAGCTTCTTCTCCAATGTGAACTCAAATGGGGGCTGTACTGTACTATAAGACTCATTGTGTTTCTTCGCCTTTTCGACTAGAGCGTTGAGGATGATTAGTGGATTGAAACTATCGTATGCTGATAAGCTTTGAGAAATTCTTCAAGCTATCAAAGTAGGCTGAGTCCATCTTGCCTAATATAGCATCTTTAGCCATATCTTTGAATTCATTATCAAGGTTTTCAACTTGGTCTTTTGTCAACTCTGTAGTGAGGTCTTCGTTAAGCTTAAGATTATCCTTTAATACAGACCAACTTTTCATGGTCACTTTAGTTTTAGCTTCGTTGAGATTAGATGGGCCTCCTGAAGTCATGATAGCAGGTGGATGAATCCTACTAATCTTTGACCTCAAGTGGAAGTTGGGTAGATGAGTAAGCAGGGTTAATTCTTAGTTTATTCTTTTTGTGTTTCTTTAACTTACCTTTGTAACTAATACGCTTATCCTTTGCTCTTTAAAATAATTACCAGCTCTATGTGTGTGTGAAATATGATTCCCCAATCTACGTTCCCTACTATCACTTTATAGATGCCGTTCGTCCGTGATCGATCTAGTAAGCAAATCTCAATGTTCGCTAGCCTCATGAAGGTCGATTTACATCAAACGAACATAGAGCTAGAGCTAGAACAAGAGCATTCTTTCGTAATCTTTTAGTGTAAACGAAAGCTAGACGTATCCATTTACATCAAACGAACACAGAGCCAGAGCTAGAACAAGAGCATTCTTTCTTAATCTTTTAGTGTGAACGAAAGCTAGATCGAATGTTCTTTGCTCATTCGAGTCAATTCTGTGGTTGATATTGGTAGTGCTTCGCTATGTCTGATTCTGACAGCGATATCATGCAAGTGCTGCATTTATTATTTTGAAGCAAAAACTCAAAATTAAAAGAAGGAAGAGACGTTGGTGGATTACAAATTTAATGCAACGAAGGGCATTGGATAATGTAGGTGAAACAATGACGGATATGCGAAAACAAGAAGAAAGTGGTCAATATCAAAACTTTTGTAGAATGGCGCCAGAGGATTTTGATCATTTACTTTCTCTGATCAGCGACAAAATTCGGAAATTAAATACGAATTTCAGAGATTCGATTCCTGCATATGACAAACTAGTAGTGACTTTGAGATTTTTGGCAACTGGAGATTCCTATGAAAGCCTGATGTACTTTTCTAAAATATCTAAATCCACAATATGTAATGCTATATCTGAAGTATGTGCTGCAATAAATGAAGCATTGCAAGACTATGCTAAGGTAAGTAAACTTATTATTTTTATACATACCTACACACTTATTATCACGACTGTAATTATTAGTGAAAGTAAGTAAGATAAACTAAGACAATTTATTTTAAGATATTTATTTAAAAAAAAAGAAGCAGAGAACTCGGGTAGGTACATAAAAAGTTACTAGGAAAGATATATATGTTACTTAAAATTTTTAATATAATGCAGCAAAGAAGACTCTGGTTTCTTCAGTTGCAGTATCATCCGGAATGTGTAATTGTTGGCCAATGTTCACATTACTTTCTGAACTGTTTTCCATCTGTTTGGGTGAAAGAGATTGATCTAAGGTTGCAGAATACGGAATGCATGAACTGTCTGAATATGAAGACATCGGGGTTGATGCTAAATTTGACTCATAATCAAATTTCCCCAAATCAGCGTCGAACAGTATATTATTTATGTAATGTTCTACATACGCTTTCGTCCTTTTTGAATATTCACGATGTTTTGAAGCAACATGGTTTCCAAAAGCTTGACTCTTGTCCCTTATCTTTGATTCATGTGTATCTTTTAAAATACGGTAGGCTTCGGCTACACGAGGGTCTTCATGTTTAGATTTTTTTGGTGGTATTGTCGTGTGGTCAGATTGCAGTGACGTTGAAGGTTGCCTTTGTGTTATGGTGTTCCTTGACCCTACTGAAGCTGCAGGTTGTGAATGTGTTGTTGAATCTGACTGTGTATCTGAATTAGGGTTCACTACGGCAGTTTCATTTCGCTCATTCTCCTGCTCATCAGCCTATGTAAAAAAACCAGTTTAATTAATATACACCCTAAAATATTTTTTTATTCATTTCAGACACCGTCAACAGAAGAAGAATGGCTATCAATCGCTCGGGAATTCAATGAGAAGTGGAATTTCCCAAACTGTATTGGCGCTGTAGATGGGAAACACTGCGTCATACAAGCACCTATTAAAAGCGCAAGCGACTTTTTTAATTATAAATCCACATTCAGTGTGGTGTTAATGGCCATCGTAGACGCTAACTACAATTTTATATTCGCCGATATAGTTCTCAGGGCAGAATATCAGATGGCGGAGTTTTCAGAAACACTTCTTTCTATCAGAAACTACAAAATAATGAATTAAATTTGCCTAATGACCCAAGCCTTCCAGGAAGACAACAGAATGTGCCATTCGTATTTGTAGCAGATGATGCATTCCCATTACAAAGACACATCATGAAGCCATATGCTGGTACTCACGCCAGAGGATCCGAAAAACGAATTTATAACTACCGTTTGTCTAGAGCAAGACGAATAGTAGAAAATGCGTTTGGCATTCTTTCAGCAGTTTTTCGTGTATTGCGAAAACCTATGTTGCTACAACCTGATAAAGCATCTCTCATCGTAATGACCTGCGTATATCTACATAATTATTTGATGAAAAGGAAAGCTTCTAGGAAGCTATATAATTCACCGGGCATGATGGACGAATTGAAGATGACGTCGTTATTCCAGGCCAGTGGAGAAATGTGGACCGTTTATCATCATTTCTCCCGTTACCCAACACTGGACGAAGACACACTTTACAATGTGAAAATATCCGGAAAGAATTTTCAGACTATTCTAATTTGACTAATATTTTGCCATGGCAAAACAATATTGCATAATAAAAGCGATATGTACTTTATAAAAAGCATAAATAACCCTTTGATGGAAAAAAATTATAAATATGCCTTATCACATTTGTTTATGCCGCAGCCGACCAGCCGCGTGGCATGTGCGGAAACGAAACGCTTTTTCGTGCATTGTTGTAGGAACATAACCTATCTACCTATTTAATTTAATTCATCAAAGTAATAACCCAACCTAAAATTATGCTATAATACCCAATAAATAAACATAACTACCTACTTACCATGTTTTTATTTTGGTTAGTTTCGAAATCAATGGTTTTCCTCGGTTTATAATTGTCCATCAAAAAGTGCATACTTTTAAATGCAAACCATTTAGAATTATAAGTACAATTGGCACTGCTGCCTGATTTCGTACTCATTGTTTTTTGCCTTTCGCGGCGGTAAGATGCAAGAAGCGAGTCCATCTTTTTTTTTAATTCTTCTACATTACATTCCAGTAGTATTGCGATTTCCTGCCAAGCATCTTGTTTGTAAGTTGTATTTTTATAGTGTTCATATGTCGGATCCCATAGACATCTGGAATTTCGGTAGGCTTCTATCATTATTAAACATTTTTCTTGAGACCAATCCATAATTTCATCGATACGATATGTAAACAATCGCTAGAACACAAGAACGCTTTGATGAGACCGCTCAGTGGCGCGAGCGCGTCCGAACACGCTAGAATGCTCCAAGCAACTGTTCACGCGCTCTTGCGCCGTTTACATCGAGCGAGCGAGCATTCTTAGAATATTCTACAGAATCTTTGCGAACGCACTAAGAACAACGAAAGAATGCTCTACGCCTGTTTACACTAGAAGAATTTGACGTAGTGGGGATAGAATGAGCATTCGCTCGTTTGGTGTAAATCGAACTTGACGACAACGTGCCAGAATCGTTTAACTTAAATTTCTGATTTTAATTTTTTAGTTATATTTCAAGGAAATGAACGCTACAACAAGAAAAGACTAAATTTGGTCTCCAACCAGAATTTATTCAGCTGCCCTTTGCAGCTACGTACGAAATCGTTACGCTACGTTTCGTTTCGACCTATATCTCTGTTATTAAGAAATAAATGATAATGATAATGATACACCAAAATTACAAAAAATGTCCAGTAGAGCATTGATTGCACTATTAGCAATTTTATTGTGTATTAATTTAACTTCTAACCATTTTGAATAATAGTCATAAATTACAAGATAGCTCTTTTTTCTGAATTCTGATTGATGATTGACATGATTCACCAGAGGCTCTTGCATCATGATCTTCTTAACATTGTTCTGCTGCTGGGTTAGCATGGACGGTAGACAAAATTGTCTTTCCCCGTTTTACGTCACTTTCTTCATACTTGCTTGAAGTAAAACGGGGGAAAGACAGTTGTATCTACCGGCCGTGCTAACCCTACTGCAGGGTCATTGATTGTTCTAGGTTGCAGAAGTAAGTTGCAGAACATGTAGCAGAAGTCACAAAGGCTTGCTTCTTCCGTAGGCTCGCTCTTTGATAGTAGCCCTGGCAGCAGCCCGTGCTGTAACACGGAAGGTATTTTAGTAGAAGCTTTACCACCTATTAAGCCGTCAGTCCCGGTTGTCATAAGAACATCCATGGCAATCGTTACGGATAGTCAAACGCCTGTTAGATTGGGAGCCAACCCCAATAATAAATGGGAAAAGGCAAAAAGGATGACGATGATGTATATTATAACAACAAACCACAACCTGTGGAAAAAAAAAATATTTGGGTGAACTAACAAAAAACTTACGGAGGGTCCCAAAGGTCCAATCACATCGCAATGGCGGCGGCGGCGACGACCCCGCGGAGCTTGTGACCCTAGTGGGCCTGGCCAATCCGGACGGTCCCGGTTGCGGCGATGGGCTGCGGGGCCTCGACGGTCCCGGTTGCGGCGACGGGCTGCGGGGCCTTGAGGGTCCCGGCTGCGGCGACGGGCTGCGACGTCTGACGGAGGTCTTCCTATTTTTTTAAATAAATACACACATTTTGCATAAAGTAAATCATAAATTTAATAATATATATTATATGTTATTGCTGATAGTTCTTACTTCTTCTTAAAAGTTTGCAGCACTGGCAGTGGTGGCACCACTGGCACACCCTCCGTCAGACGACACTCGTCCCTTGTAGGAGATGGGCTATAGTAATGAAATGATTATTTATGATATTCTTAGTTATGTAAAGTAAAGTAATATGTAATACAATTACCATGTGCGTTTGGTGGGCTGTGCGCCCGGACACAGCATTGGCTGAGCCTGCTTTAGCCGTTTTTTCGCATAGTACTCAGCCAACTTCTTGGGCTTTAGCTGAGCCAAAGCCCGTTTGGTGGTCTGAGTACTATGCCGGACCCGCTCCATCTCCCTGCAAATAGTTACACATATTGCATATTAATGCCATAAGTGTGACAAAATGACAGAACAGCATTATTACCTCGCCACGATGGCCTGTAGTGAGCTCGCCACCGCAACGCCCACGCTACTGCGCCCACGCCCACGGCCACGCCCTCGCCCACGCCCTTCGCTCATTGCCGGCAAACTACAAAAAAAACAAAGCATGAATAAAAAATGACATTCTATGATGGTGATGAATTAATTGTATATGTACATAATTCGTCAACATAGAATAAAAATATATATTACATACTTGTTGGCAGAGGTGGTCGGCGCAAGCGCGGCAGACGCAAGCGCGCCACCACGGGCACTACCACGCCCACGCTCTCGCCCACCCCCACGCCCGCTCATTGCCGGCAAACTATCCAAAAATTGGACAAATGATATTATTTAATCTCACTACAGTTTTTTTCAATTATTATAAATATCAACCAAAAGGAAGCCATAATCTCCTTGCTTCGGATGGTCCGCCGCGCGTTTCATTCCCCCCCCACTGCCAAGATTGACATCATGATTTTCCATTCTATAAATCCCAAAAAACACAATATTCTTGAAAGAGGCAGATACAAATTATAACAATGGTGATCCTGTGAACTAGTTTAAAACAAATTGACCTATATGTGATGGTGGTGATGATGAAGATAATCATCATCAGCACCAAAATGGTTTATAATATTTAAAGTAAAAATAAATAGATTATTTAATTCAATGATCATTGTGATGGCAGGGATGATCAAGATGATCATCATCAGCACCAAAATGGTTTATGATATTTAAAGTAAAAATAAATAGATTAATTAATTCAATGATCATTGTGATGGCTGTGATGGTGGTGACGATGAAGATGATCATCATCAGCACCAGAATGGTTTATGATATTTAAAGTAAAAATAAGTAGATTATTTAATTCAATGATCATTGTGATGGCTGTGATGGTGGTGGTGATGATGAAGATGATCATCATCAGCACCAGAATGGTTTATGATATTTAAAGTAAAAATAAGTAGATTATTTAATTCAATGATCATTGTGATGGCTGTGATGGTGGTGGTGATGATGAAGATGATCATCATCAGCACCAAAATGGTTTATGATATTTAAAGAAAAAATAAGTAGATTATTTAATTCAATGATCATTGTGATAGCTGTGATTAAACTTTTTTTTGTTCAGAATTGCATTGACAGGCCTAGTTTGGGGTTACCAGGCGTAGAAAAAATATTTGTGCTACGAAATATACCTCGTGTCCATAGACATTTAGCACCATTTTTAAATTTTTGGGTATTTCGTCACGGCCGATCCCGCGCGCAACCCGGGTTGCATGCGGGATCGGGCCTCCCGTCCCAAGCCACCGTGGTGACATGAGGGTATCAGTTGAAGTCAATACAACAGGTACAAAAGGATCACAACGTAAAACATTAAAGTAACTCGCTGTCGACGCTTAAACATGTAAACGCCATCGTACACCTTGGCAGGCTCTGCGCTGGAGAGAGTTAATAGTGTCCGTGATCTGGGATTTTCGTAATCATATAATGTCTGTTTGTAAGAGCGCTAGTAAAACTTTAGGCTTCATTATGAGAACTGCTTCGCAGTTCCAGGATGTTCGGGTGGCTATTATGCTATACAATGCTTTTGTTCGTAGCAAATTAGAGTTCAGTGCTATCGTCTGGGATCCGCGTGAGGCTAAATACACTGTGATGATAGAGAGAGTGCAGCGGAAGTTTGCCAGATATATCTATAAAAGAATGTATGGGTTTTATCCTTACCTCTACCCATCTTTATTTGTGTCAGGAATGATTGGACTAGATACATTGGAATCCAGGCGTAAACTACTTCTTGTGATCCACTATTTCTCGATATTGCATGCTACAATTAATAACCCGGATATACTAGCTTCTATAAATTTATACGTTCCTAACAACTATTTGCGAACTGGGCGTCGTCGGCACCAGTTGTTCGCTTGTCCAGTACCGCGGACGCACCACTGCAATAATTCACCCACGTTGCGGGCACTAGCCTTACTAAATGCATTTACTCACAAGTGCCAGATGTATTTGTGTACTTACAAGTTTAGTTTTTTCATTGTTTTCTTTTTCCTCGAAATTTGGAAATAAACTTTTACACACGTCCTTCCAAGCATCTTGTTTGATGAATTTGTTTTTATTATCTTCATTACTAGTGTCCCAAAGAACAGGGCGCTCCTCAATCAGTGATATTAAAAAATCAACGTCGTATTCTGTCATTTTTAAAGTACACGTCTTGCCCACACGCTGTCCCTGAGCGAACTAAAATGGCGTCAACAAGTGTGACGCAACATCGCAGGAATACGCGATGCGAATCAATCGCAAGTTCTTGCGATGCGTAGAGGGAGCTCGCAGATTTTTGCGATGCGACGTCGCATCGCAGTTTTGTGTACAAGCCGTTAGGGCCAGGCCACAACAGTGCGTTGCGGCGTCGCATCGCAAAAACAACATCGCACAGCTATGCGATGCGATGTCGCAACGCAAAAATTTCATCGGATACGACATCGTACGTAAAGACGCTAACAACGTTTCAGTTTCTAGTGAGACATGGACCGCACTGCGCGTGTTCTACTTCTGCTTGCGTTACGGCGTATTAAGAAAAAGAAACAGAAAAGAAAGTACTGGGTGCACCCATTACTGACAATTATGAATAAAGATGGAAACCACTTCAAAAGGAAATATGAGGCGCTAAAAGTGGACGAGGTTAAATTTTTCGATTACTTTAGGATGAGTGTAGTAAGTTTTGAAGAGCTTCTTAGTTTGATAAAGCCTCATTTACAAAAGAAATACATATTTAGAAAACCCATCGAACCTCTGGAGATGCTGGGATTAACTTTAAGGTAAGAAAAAAATAAAATATTTTTACTATAATCATACTGTTTAATCATTTTCATAATTTAGTGTTATTCAAAACTCGTATTCCGATTGTGTGTCATTCGTCAAATTTATTAGTTCCTCATCGAAATGAATTTGTTCTGGCTCATTTACATCATCATTCCTTGGCGTTTGTGGAGACGATTGCATAGGTGCCGGTGATGTTTCGCATCCGCTTTGGAAGGCACTGCGTTGAATGGATGTTTGGTAGCCACTCTGCATAGGCATTTGAGCTGATTGATAGCCAGTCTGAACAGTTTGAGATGTTTGATAGTTTGCTTGGACGGATGTTTGTGAAGTTTGATAGTGGCTGGGATAGTATGATGGTTGGTGTAAATCACTTAATATCTGTAGGACACGACTTTGGAAAATTATTGTTTGATTATCATTCAATTTTTCCAATGATGGCAAAATTCCTTTAAAAAAAGATAAATGTCTACTTTCAGGTGTTTTTAAATGGAACTCTCAGAGCCTGATGCCAAAACGACCGGAATTCGAATTACTATTGAATCAAGATAAAATTGGAATAGGTATATTAAGCGAGACGTGGCTTAGTCCTGATATTAACTTAAATATGCATAACTATAATATCTTTAGGTGTGACAGATCAGACTCTTATGGGGGTGTAGCTATAATTGTACACAAGTCTATAAAATCGCAAATAGGGTCAATAAAAAGTAGGAACACAGGCATTGAATTATTACATGTAAAAATACTAAATTGTAAACAATTAACTAACATAGTAGCTATATACTGCCCTTCTTCTGTAAGAACAATGCAATCTGATTGGGACTACATTTTTTCTGAATTAAACACTAAATCAATTATAGCGGGGGATTTCAACGGACACCATACAAATTGGTCATACAAAAATGACAGTAGGGGAATGCAATTGTTAGAAGCATCATTGGATCATAATTTTGTATCATTAAATAATGGTCAGTTTACAAGGGTTAAAATGGTAAATGGTAATATACAAGAATCCGCTCCAGACATTAGTTTTGTCACATCGGATATAGCAACTTTTATGAAATGGAAGGTAACGCGTGAAAACCTTGGTAGCGATCATTTAGTTATTCGGTTTAGCCTACATTATCGAGACTCTCCCCATTTCGTAAAGCTCCGAAATTATAAATTAGCTAATTGGAAATTATATCAGACCATGTTGAAAGATACTATTCAAATAAATATCGCAGTAAATCAAAGTAATATGCAAGAAACATACGATTTGTTTATAGATAAAATCAATTATGCTGCTACGAAATGCATTCCAATGATTAAAAATTGTACAGACCCGACCCAAACATTCCGCCCCAAACCTTATTGGTGTCCAGAGATATCTCTAGCTGTGGCAGAACGAAGATTAGCTTTAAAAAATCTTAGACGGAACCCGACGACGGCTAATCTTGATATTTTGTCTGTAAAAATTGCGACCGCACAACGAGTACATAGGAAGTACAAATCAGTCCATTGGAAGCAAGTTTTGACTGAAGTTGACGAAAACGTAAGCTCCTCTGACATGTGGCATAGAATGCGTTGGATGAAAGGTTTTAAGCGACATAAAAATAGTAATGTCCCTAATGACATAAAAAAAGAGCTTTTACATTCTTTGGCACCAGATTTTGTTACACCGTTACAGGCGCCTCTGAGTTGTAATAATCACCTATTAGACAGTGAGTTTTCATTATCAGAATTAAATAATAGTTTAAAAAAGAAAGACACAGCCCCGGGGGATGATGACGTCACCTATTCAATGATTTTCTACTTGCCCTTAGAAGGAAGAATGGCATTACTCAAAATATACAATATAATATTCGAGACATCACAGGTACCTAACCAATGGCGGAGTATTAAAATAGTTCCAGTTCCAAAGGCGAACACTGACCCGAATAGACCCCCTAAATATAGACCCATATCTCTTATTTCTTGCTTATGCAAAATTTTCCACGCGATGTTATGTAAACGTCTAGAATGGTTCGTAGAAAGAAATAAAATTTTGCCACCAACCACTACCGGCTTCAGAAAAAATCAATCTTGTGTGGACTGCTTAACGCGCTTAGTATCACAGATTCAGATTGGCTTCTCGGAAAGAATACCCACATTAGCAGTTTTTATAGACATAGAAAATGCTTATAACAATGTACTCGTTGATCGGCTTATAATAACTTTAAATGAATTAGGCATAGGGAAACACTTTTGTCAATATTTATGGAATTTTTTAACTATGAGAATTTTAAAAATAAAAAAGGACTATGACGGTGATGAAGAGATGATGAGATGGTGTAGTAGAGGACTCGCACAAGGTGATCCGATATCTCCTCTCCTTTTTAATGTTATAACGCATA
Organism: Ennomos quercinarius; assembly: GCA_910589525.2. Classification (NCBI taxonomy): domain Eukaryota; kingdom Metazoa; phylum Arthropoda; class Insecta; order Lepidoptera; family Geometridae; genus Ennomos; species Ennomos quercinarius. The sequence continues at coordinate 12,476,168 of OU342505.1, read as the reverse complement.
ATATAGTCCAAAATATACAAAATGTACATTTACTTCAGTATGCTGATGATTTCGTCATATTTACACAAAACAGAAACATACAGGTTGGGACGGATTATTTACAAAATGCGTTAAGTGTAGTGGTGAATTTAATTGCTCAGTTGGGATTGCAGGTATCTGCTTCAAAAACTCAGGTTTGTAAGTTTAGGCGAGGCCGAGATAATAGTCAAATATTGTTAACCATCAATGGTTATAATATCCCGATGGCAAATCATTTTAAATATCTAGGTATATGGTTAGATACATCACTAACTTGGGGGAGGCATATAAATGAAACTGTACAAAAAGTATCAAAAACATTGAATCTACTAAAAGTTTTAGCTGGAACATCATGGGGACTTCATCCTAAACATCTTCGCAGATTATACATTGCCTTAGTGCGCAGTAAGATCGACTTCGGAAGTTTTTTATACGATACGGCGGCTAAGTCCAATTTATACAAACTGGATAAGGTTCAAAATGTAGCAATGCGTGTAGTGGGTGGATTCATTAGAACAACACCCATACACGTTATGGAATGCGAACTCGGCATTTGTCCACTACAACTGCGAAGACAATATCTTGCTACGAAACACTGTCTTAAAGTCCAGTCGTCGTCCCATATAACAGTTAGCATTCTTACAGAACTCGCTGATTCGCGTGTATCACGTTATTGGGAAAGAAAAAAAAAGCCACTACTAACTATGATTCTAGATGAAACTAAATTAGAAAATTTCAAGATTAAAGAACCGTTGAACATGTTTAGGCTAAATACTTGGGTTTCTAATTTACAGATGGATTTTATTAATACAGAAGTAGAAGGCATACAAAAGGCTAAAAATAGATATGACCCTAGAATACTGAAATATAATACACTGTACATGATAAACGTTACTTACGTAGGATGGTATAAACTATACACAGATGGCTCTAAAGTAAGAGAAGGAATGGGAGCTGCTTTTTTCGATCCGAGTAAAAATGTCAAGGAAGGATATAAAATTCTATCTGAATATAATTCTATTATGTCTCTTGAATTATTTGCAATCTCAGAGGCACTATCATATGTTTCGAATTTGGAACACAAGAATGTGGTTATTTTCTCAGATAGCCGGAGTGCTTTGCAGCATATTGCTCGATGTGCCTCTAACTTTAGAGGTACTTCGCTAGCATATGACATTTTAAAGAAAATTCAAACCCTTCTTAACAATGATGTGCGTCTGAGATTGCAGTGGGTCCCATCCCATGTTGGTATTTATGGAAACGAAGAAGTAGATAAGGTGGCCAAGCAGGCCATTACTTTGGGGTCGGAAGTATTTTTAATGCCCGAAATTTCAGAAGTACTATGTAAATATAGATATAAAATTTATGAGAAATGGAAAAATCACTTTGTTACTACTTCGTCCTAGAAAGGAATATGGTACAAAATCGTGCAAAGCAAACCTTTAAAAATTCCATGGTTTATAAATTGTAAGTTGAAGAGGTGTTTAATAGTAACTGCTCACAGACTTAGGTCTGGACACATGCCACTTAATAAGTTCAACCACATGATGAGAAGAGCGGACTCCCCTAATTGTGGTACTTGTGGGGTCCTAGAGGACGTACATCATGTCCTAGTGGAGTGTGTCAGGACCCAGTCTGTGAGAGCACACATGTTAGTACAGTATGGGTTAAATTTTTCGGATATAGGAGTAATACAAGGTGTCTTGGCTTTTCCACTGAGTGGGGCTGCCAAGACACTTTTTAAGATGATACTAGATGTATTTATTTAGAATATAATTTGAATGTATATAATGGAGCTGACATAATCGCCATGCGACTAAAGCTCCCAAAAATTAAAGATTTAAAAAAAAAAAAAAAAAAAGGTGTTTTTAAAGCAGCTATAATATTCTTCTCAAATTCGTCTTCGTCAATTTTTCTTTTACGCGATGCAGGCTGGTAACGTGGCATGACAGGTTGCTGGCTTTGTTGGGTTGAGGTGCTTGGTCTTATTTCTTCATCGTCAAGACTTGATGTTGTTTTATTTTGAGAATTCTTTTTCAGAAATAGGAGCTGGTCGTATAGATGATATTGTTTAATTTTTTTGGCCCCAGCTCCGGATTTACATTGCTCGTTTAATTTTTTTTCGTATTTTGTAAAATTATCCTTGATTCCTCTCCATTTCTTTATGACATCGTTACCTAAAAAAATATGAAGAATAATGATTTATTTTGTTTTCTTTTAGGTACCTGGCGACGGGAAATACTTTTAAAGATATGCATTTCACATATTATCGTGGAAAATCTACAATAACAGGAATAGTAAAATTTGTTTGTCGTATTTTATGGAACATTCTTAAAAGGTTGGAATTACCAAAAATTACAACAGAGCTGATGGAACAAATTGCTCAAGAGTATGAAAAAAAGACCAACTTTCCTAATTGTATAGGAGCGCTAGATGGAAAACACATTCGTATATTGAGCCCGGATCACAGTGGATCCCTATTTTTCAATTATAAAAATTATAATTCCATTGTTCTATTAGCACTTGTTGATACGAATTACAAATTTATATATGTCGATATTTACCAAGAACGCGAGCAACAATGCAAGTCGCATTGTATATTCTTAAATTTTTTGTAGTTGCCAGCTTAATGCTCCAACTTCACTAGTAAAATAATCCGAATATTCGTTTCTAATTATATTTGCACTTACCACCTGACTACTACATTCAACCCTTGTTGAAGTGGTTGTAGTTCGGAATCATCTATTATCATTTTTTTTTTTAATTTATTTAGGTCCGCCAACAGTAAAAACATGAACTAACGCTAATGAATCTTGCTTATGATATCTAAACTACATGCTCAACCTATTACAGGCAAACACCGCATGTTCCAATAATATAATTTGTATAAAGTGTGTATAATACTGTACATGACGCTATTGTTAACCGGTAAAGGTGAAAAAACAAGAAGTAGAAAATGTAACATTATAACCCATAGTATTTAATGCCAAGGAGAAAAAGAATAGACCAAATCACGAGCAGAGTTTGTTACCACAACCGTACGGGCATCAAGCCGAACGAGCCTTATACAAAATTCCTTAAAAAGTGATCTCATATCATAATTCATCCTCGACACTTTACAACCAACTGACACAAGTACCTTGCAAATAAAAAAAATAATTACGCAACATAGCAGTCTGAAAGGGTTTTATTTATTAAATCTTAAACACATCAAAATCTGGTTCAACAGTTTGCCACACTGGTGGTAACAAACATACCTACTGTCTATATTGTCCACATAATTATAGTCATACCGTACAAGCCTTTACATTTTCATAATAAGGGCCGGATCATGCAGGATGACATATCATTTTATTATGTTTCATTACTTACAGTCTAATAATGTTTGTCAGTAAACAAAAAGCAGAGCTTATAAGTTGCCTATTTATATTAACACTACCTCTTTGAATACTAGTACTAGAATATAGTACTATTTGTTTAAACGTTATGAGTAGCAAAGGGGCAGTCAGACAGCCCACACAATGGTAAGTGGACAGCATTGCTCAGCACCCCTGGTGGCAACATCAGGGGTGCTGATGATACTAATAAATAATATTTTATTTTCCTTGCAAATGGGTTCATAACAGGATGTTCTGTATATGAGTAGTACAGATACTAACTCTACTAATACCTATTCAATATTACTTATTAGAATACATATGTATTCTAATAAGTAAAGCAAGGATTAGTGCCTGATGTAGGCACCAATCATAAAGTAGTTTTTGATGCCATCACTCTGTGCCTCGGAGAGCACATTAAGGCCTTGGTCCCGGTTGTCATAAAAACATCTATGGTAATTGTACGGGTAGTCAGAAGTCTGATAGAATCTGATGCCTGGTCTAACCATCCCCGTTACTGGTTCCTTAATATGTTGAGAGCGCTTTTGGCATACTCGCAAATAAATGGCGCATATTTCACCGACCCATTAATGTTTCTTACGATTTCACAATAGACATTATAAAAGCATGCTGTGTATTACACAACTTTGTATTGAATCGAGATGGCGCACAAACGTTTGAAGAAATGATTATTGACGATTCTTTGCAAATTTTACACGAAACAACACATGAATGTAGAACAGGAGCTAACATAATCAGAAACGAATTTTGTAATTATTTTAATAGTAACATTGGAGGTCTTAGTTGGCAGTTAACAAAAATATACTTACACTACTAGGTACTACTTTATACTTTTACTAGGTGGTAGGACTTTTCTGCAAAGTTCGTCTAGGTAGGTACCACCGCTTTGCCAGTTATTCTGCCGCCAAGCAGTAGTGTGCAAACACTACTGTGTTCCGGTTTGAAGGGCATTGTAGCTAGTGAAATTACTGGGCAAATGAGACTTTATGATCTGATCACTCAGTCTAGTAATCTGATTACTAGACTGTGTGATGTCTCAGGATGACGTGCGCAGTGCAGTGCCACGCGAAACTTTATTGTTTTAAAGTTCCGAGTGACACTGCAACTGTTATGGGCGGCCGTGTTGCTTAACATCAGGTGAACGACTAGCTCGTCACGTCATTCAATCGCATAAAAAAAAAAAAAAAAAAAAAAAATATAAATGTTTATAAGTACTTACGGAGTTTTGTTTTTTCAACACTATTTAACTCCTCAAAATTTGAATATAAACTTGTACACACTTCCCTCCAAGCTTCTGTTTTTAAAAATTTGTCTTTGAATTGTGATATAGTTTTGTCCCAAAGGACGGGACGTTCGTAAATTAAAGATATCAGGTGGTCGACATCGTACTCCGCCATATCGCTTAAAAAACACGTGCAGGTCGTTCAAAGTATGGACACCAACTAAACGGCAACGCGTTGTCGCATCGCAGATTTGTACGTTGCGGCAGCGCATCGGAAATTTCCACGATGCGTTGTGCGGCGTCGTTGATTTTTGCGATGCGACGCCGCAACGCACTGTTGTGGCCTGGCCCTTAGATCGCATCCGCGTGATACAGTTAGTTAGTCATAAAACCTTTTTCACGGCTACCTGCCGTACCAATTCCGGTCATCGATCACCTCTTTAACGCATGACAAAAACGTATAATGATAAATTTAACTGTTTAGATATATTTAACGATCGAGTGGGATGTTTTAAGCGATCGGTGATACGCCTGCTGGGTGGGGGGACTGCGGTTGGCATCGGTCAGTCTTGTTAGGTCACACTGTCACTGATTTGACGTCAATCTTAAAAGACAATTTTAATTTTTTCGTTTATTATAGATAGTATACACATTTTAATTGTTATTGTTCCTATTCAGTGGTTTATTTATTAGATAATTATGTAACTGTGAAGCATACTTACCGTAATAGCTTTAATTCGTGCAAACACCACGTTTAGTTGATTTTTCTCGTATTACCGTTGCGTTATTGTTATTTTTGAAGAACAAATAGGTTTACTTGAGTTTGTATTATAAGTAGGTATTAATTTTTTCGTAGTTATAAATCTTGTTGAGTGCTCATAGTTATAACTAATAGTATAAAGTCCTAAAAATAGATGTCTAACAATAGGTGTTATAATATAGGTTGATCACATTTTAAATAATAACTTGTTTGTACTTTTTGCGCTACACTATTAGGACACAAAACAATAACATAGTTCTTGTATAATTATAAATACTAAGTGTATTTATATAAGGTCTCTCTTGTCTTGATATCTGTAAATAATATATTTATTTGGTAATTTGTGGTCAACAATGTTGGTAGCACATCTGTTTAGATGTTTTAGTAATACTTTAAAGTAAAACAAAGTATGTGATACTGTTCGTTGATCCTTGAAAATAAACAAAAAAAAATTACAGCCGTGGTTCAGCACAATGAACTGCAATCTGAAATTGTGTTTTATTCCTTTGTTATAGACTGGCCAACGGAACGTTGTCATCATCTGAGTAACAAGCTTCATTTTGAATAGGACAGATCATTTTCTTTTTTGGGGTTGTTTCTCCTTTGTTGATATAACACTGACTTTCATCCCTTGACGATTCGTCTGATGAGTAACTATAGATATTATCAGGCCTACACATTCCTCATGGTACCATCTTTTACAAACTACGCATTGCCGCATATCTAACTATATTATCTCGCAACAAGCATAGCAGTCCCAGTCTTCTTTGTTGTCCGTGTTCATTTTATTTATATTCTTAGTCCCCTTTTTCTCCTGTTTATATCTTACTTCTAATTTCTTCTTATGGATTTCTTTGTTTGAAAACAGGCCTAGTTACGAACGAATCCAAATCAGAAAATGTAGAATCAGAACCGGGATCGTCGCATATAGATCTTTGTAATCCCGAGCAAATAGGAAATGCCGGATCATATTGCCCCAAATTTATACCTTGAACATTGTTGTGAGGTTGATCAATTTCAGAAACACATGTTAAGTTGCTATGTGGTATTAAAGAAGGTGACGCACTATCTTCTTCTACTGTAACTTGTGATATAAGGTTCAGCAAAACTAATTCCATGTCAGAAACATCGGATGATGAGTTAATACCAAGGCGGGGCTTGATTCCTGGATTGATATTTTGGTTGAACAATTCTGTTTTTCTCTAAAGAATCGATATAATTTAAATTCCAGCTTGGTCATGACCAATTGACCATCATCAGTGTCATCGTTTGATGGGTTACATATAGGATTCTGAAGGGGCTGCTGAAGTTGGGGGCATGAATTTTTTCTGATAGAACAGATAGGGCAAATGCTTCCTCTGGTATCGCTTGGGGATCGAACGGGAAGAGACCGGTAGCTTTGACTTTGTTGCTGTGCGTCATACACTTGGTCCACACTCTAGTAAATATTTTATTGAATGTGGCTTTTCTGAGTGCTCTGTCGAAGCTAACGCATAAGAACGAAGAAACGTTTATTGAAATACAATTCGAAAACATAAAAATTTTCGCGCTCGCTTCGCTCGTAGACCTAAAAACCGATGGGGAAGAAAGTTTCTCGAGTGGCGACCACGAACCGGTCGCCACTCGATCCAACTCTGACCCACAAGGAAGCTTCAAGAAATGAGCATTCCGGGTGGAAAGGAAAGATTTTCCTCAAAAGAAAAACTTAACCATGAGAAAAAAATTATACACGAGGAAAAAAATTATCCATAGGAAAAACACGCCAGCGGCTGAAACAAAATACCGCTTATCAGAAGGTTATCAAAACAAATGGCGAAAACCGGCAAAACGAACGCCAAACGTGTCGTGACAATTTTCGTCAATACTTACCGTTTTCCTTATAAAATAGTGCAAGACCTTTTCTGCCTGGTCATTTCGGCATTGGGGAATGGATCTTATCCTGGTACCTGTAACAATCCAAGAAACTCTAAAGCACCATACAACAAGAGCATCGAGCCAGATTTCAAAAGAAAATAATTTTGGAAATTCTCGGTGAAATTCAACGATGTACGGTCAAAACATTCCATAAAGATCCATTTTTTCCTCGAAAACTCTAGTAATCCTTGAGGATTACTCAGAAAAAAATTGATTTTACATAAAATCCATGCGCACTTCTATGGGCCGTGACATTGACATTGACAGCGGCTATCACACATAAAGCAGGCCCCTGTAAACACGAACGAGGGATCTGTCAATGCCAGAATGCGACTAACCATCCGAATGGGGTGCCGCGCTCGAAGCTAAAAGCAGATGGCGCTATGATAGACTGTACCATGCTTACATTTTGTGAGAAGTTAGCTGCTTTGAATTTTCGATTGTAAAATTTATCCCGTTGAACGAAATGTACGCGTTTTTCACTCTGTCGGACCTTAAAGTTGAGTTGCGGAGGAGGAATGCTCCTCCGCAACTCAACTCTACTGCCGGAAAAATGGGCGATTTGATTGAAAGGTGAGCTTCTTTCTAATTTCAGGTTATGTTTTTACATTTGTTATTATTTTTGTATCCATATGATAAATGGCTGTTTACATTTTAGATTAGAGGCGTAGTACAGAACCAAAACTTTGGTGTCGATACTGACGTCCGGGAAGATCCTCAATACCAGCGTCCGCCTTCTGATACATACCGAGATATAAACGCAGAATCTCCACTTCCTTCTATCGACAAACAGGTGATACAGCAATATTTCGAAAGGTAAGGTACCTACCTACCTTAGCTTTAAGGTTACAATACTCAATTATTTATTGCCAAAAAATGTACATATTATTACCCCTTATTATTTATGCTTATATTAAATTATTATGAGTAGGTACACCCACAGTATGGGAATCCAATAAATAATGGTAATTTGATAAACTTCTGTGTTTCAGGTTTGAAACTCAACCTAAGGGTGACCTTTTATATGAATGCCGCCATCTGGTTACTGCTCGTTTCTCCTTTGATAGTGGATATTTTTATATATATGTGGTGAATGCAAAGCCAGTATGAAAAAAGTGGTTTATGTGGTGGATGCAAAGCTAGACTGAAGGTGCTATAGAAGAAAGTCATTGTGAATATGCTGCGGAAAGTGTTACCCAAGCTCACTGCAATCATCTAGCCATTTTACTGTGCGGCATATGACTGTGTCATAGACAATAAAAAAACAATCATACTGTACCAAACATGCACTCAACTCAATGGCATTTAAAAAAACAAAAAAAGCATTTTATTAGCATTTTAAGCACTCTCCAATTACTGCTCAAAATTTACCTAGTAAAAGAAAAAAGACATGTTAATATGAGCCTCAGAATGAAAGATCTTGCTATTGGTTATAGGGAAAGGCTCTATCCCTCTACTACAAACATTTGAACCAGCAAACCCGTATGGAGTTGAATGGGATCCGTGCCTGCAAAAAAGCCCAAAAGATGTATTGTTTAAGAAGATCTGAATTTGAAGAATGTTACAAAAAGTCAATTTCTGCTCATTGAAGAAAACACCAGCACAGAGTGTCTCCAGAGTGGCATAAGTTAAGAACAACCAGAATATGTTCTACATTGTAAACTACCACATACAATGTAACAAGGAACATTTGCTGCAGAAGATTATAGCTACCAAACCTATAAGCACAAGCAAGCAAGCTTTTACATGACAAAATCCACTAAACTATAGCCATGTCTAAATATGAAAGTATTTACAATTTGACCATACAAAGATGTGGTCTGTTCATTTCAGAAGAATATCCATTTCTTGTAGCTTCTCCATATGGAATACTGTAATAGAAGTTAAGTGCCCTCATACTTCAAGACAAGAAAAATTAGTTACAACCATACCAAATTTCAGCGAAATCCGTTCAGTAATTCCAGCGTGATGCATGTTTTATATATTATTATGTATAGATTATGCATATGGATACGTATCCATATGCAGATTGATATAGATTGATTAAAAAACATGATAATATATACATACAATTTTATTTCTTTATGATACCTACCTAAATTACAACACATAAAAAATATTTTACTAGCTTTTTTGTATTTGTATTTCTGTTCCATCTAATACAACTCTTATGTTTTCATCATAGTTTTTGAAGTGGTCAGGCATATAGTATTGAACAAACTCCTTACATGGCCAAATATTAATTTTAGTCCATAGTTGGTAAATAAAGTTTATCCAAGTTATAAAAATATTTAATACCATTGTTTCACTTACACTAAAGAACTTGCTTAACCTAAAGTTAAATTAAATCTATACATATAATAAAACTGTAGAGATAAAAAAAAGTCTGTAATTGCAAGATATCAACAAAAAATCACACAGGTTGGCTTAAAATTAGCTGCTGATCACGTCAAGCCATTTTTTAAACACTTTGTCTGTTTGTTTGTTTGTTATGACTAAACTCCTAAAATACTGAATGGATTTTCATGCGGTTTTCACTAATATGCTTAGATATAACCGGCGCTTAAAATAGGATATATTAAAATTGAATTATCGTTAATTTTTTTTTTTGATGACGGTTATGAAGATTTCACTACGAAACGAATCAGAGTTCTAACAACATGGCCGATTGATGTTTTTTTTACTAACGGTAAGTTACCACGTGTCACTGATTAGAGAAAAAAACAATCGACTACACTCTGTGCCACATGTTTATCTGGAGGCACAGATTAAAGAAGAAAAAAATCTCTGAATAGATATAACCAAAGAGTATAATATTAGTATCGCTACTGTAAGAGAATCAAAACAATTTATAGGTTTCCTATTTATGTTTTTACAGGTTTTTTTAGCATTTTAGAATTTAAATAGATACACATATTATACCAACAAATATTAAATAGTGTGAAAGTAGATGTTTTTTTATGTTTTGGCATTAGACGACATTTGTATTTAGCCAATGACACGAAATATTTTATGAAAAATGTTTTAAAAAGGTATTTACATATAGGTAAGTATATACATTATGGTAAGATCCACAGAGTACTTTTGTATAGTAAGATTCTCGAATTAACAACATGGCCGTGTAACGTTCGATTTTGATTTCTTCTTCTTTTACGTACCTAAATGAGTTTTAATAGTTAAAACGTTTTAGGTCCGGGCTTTTCAATGAACAAACTAAGCGCTTGTATTCTCTTTGGAACAAACCACAGGTTAGAGCAAAGAATCATTGGTTACTCCTTAGGGTTACTCGGTTACTCCAAGAAGGTTAATTATATCTTTGGGGTATATGTATGTACTAACCTTCTTGGTGGTAATTTCTTGGCTCTGCGGACAAGTTGTAAAGTTTATTAGAATTTGGCAAGAAGACAAAAGGTCTTTGAAAGCGGCCGTCTTCAGGACATAGTTGATGATGATGATGATGATTATGATGATAGCCGTACATGATGTACAAGTTATTCCTAAACTAAGTGATGGTCTCGACAGATAGAAAGACAAACGGACAACAAAGTGATCTTACTTATAAGGGATCCTTTATTTCAAAACTGTTACGGAACCCTAAAAACGGAGCATTCTTTGCAAAAGCGAATCTGGTTAGAGCTTTGTACACAATCTACACAATACACATGTTATTTCCTCACACTCCCACACTCACACGTTCATTCCCACTGTACTTTCAGCATTCACTGGGAACCACTATGCTGAAAGTGCAGTGGCAAATGAGACAACGAGGAAAATAGTGGACATATAAATGTCTACTCTTTTTACAGTGGCGTACGTAAGTATTTGTGATTCCTAATTAGTATTATCAAAATTAATTATGTACGCATCATATAGGTAAATGCAATACTCCAGCTGTAAAGTATGTGTTGTATTAACCTATTATTGACACTGGCTAAATAGTCAATTTGTATGGAGCCAAACTCGGGAAAGAAGGTAAAAATAGTTGTGAATGCAACAAAGATACTCTTTGGGAACAAAAAGCGCGCGGATATGAAAAACTGACCTAAACAGGATGAACGTGTGTGATTCTTTTGTATTTTTCTAAACTGCCTAAATAATAGGTAGGTAGGTATACCTACTACCTAAACAAAATTTACTGAAACTTCTTCTAAAGACTAAAACACAAGAACATCTGTTTAAGTGAAAATGACAAGGAAAAGATCGAACGTATGTAAGTTTGTATACCATAATAACTTCTTTCATTAGTTAGATGCCTAGACCTACCGTATATTTAAAAAAACTAACATCAATTTATTCCGTTAAAGTAGGAAAGTATAAGGTTGGTCTAAGTAGGTACATAGGTATTAAAAGAAACTTGATAATAAGTATCTATGATTTGCAGTTTCTAACCCACTATTTTATCAATGCGCAGGTGATCTGATATCACGTGAAAAGCCATACCTACCTACTACCTAAACATTTTTACAGGTGTGCTAATCTGCTAATACGTGTTCAGCTCCGAAAAAAATTAGTGGATTTTGTTGTTTGGTATATAAGAAATGCATGCTCTAACCTATTATTAGACTACCTAAACGTAGGAGTAACACAATACAAGCGTGCGAAGCCGCGGGCAAAATTTCGCTTCGAAATGCATCATCTTATGAGACAGGAGAACTCAAATCTGATCTCTCTTCATGTGACTACATGTATCGTGAAGCAAATCAGATGGGAAAACCTTCTCCCTCCAGATCTTCCGGACAAAATAGCATCTTACTATCACCCAGGATCACCATCCTTCGGGTTTTATAGGGGAAACAGATTTGTTGTCTGCCAGACCAAGCAAGCACTCAGATCTTGCAAACTTGGAACTCCATTGAAAGTTCGAGAGGGGATGATGATGGTGTCGTGTGATTCCGGGACATTCTGGGCAGACCCACTGTCCGGGAGATTGTTCAGAGAGCCTATGAGGACATTGAAGTCCGTATCAACGACTTTATATCCTCTATTGACGGCCGGATTCTTCGACTCAGCCTCTGGAGATATCGTCTCAGATTCATCTGAGACGATATCTCCAGAGGTCTTCAGATGAACCTCTTCGAAGGAGGCTTCAGACTCCTTCGAAGAGGTTCAATTGATCAGACAAGACCACGCCTCCTACATCGGGCCATTATACACAACTACAGATCTGATGGGCACAGAATTGTATTCATCACTGTCTACTCTGTCTTATATTTCTGAACAGAAATCGGCAGATTGGTGGACTAGATTAGAAAACAATCTAGGGGAGACTCTATACTGGATTGCCCTAATTGTGGGATTCCTCCTTCTCCTACCTCACATCATCATGAGTGCATCCTGCTGCTGCTCTCAAACGGAATCTGCAGAAAAAAGCGCCCTGATGAGGGTTAGGTGATCCAGTCGCCGAAGTCTCGATATCTAAAGTTATATTAAAAAATTACATTATATTACCCCGTTAAATTGCAATGCTGATGATTAAACGTTTGTTTATGACAATTTACAGATCAAGATTGGCTTCGAATGTTTACATCCGGGCAAAGAAGTCATACTCTTCGAAAAATTTAAAGGTTTCATGAACAATGGAATTCAAATTTTTAAACAAAATTTAAAGTATTTTAAGGACTACATAGAAATCTTTGTAAAATCTTCCAAAGAAGGTTAGTATGTTAAAGCATTTTTTGGGCTTGTCTGGCGCATATCCTTCCTTTTTGAACTACAGATACAGATGTACAAATCATACTAAGAATATTTCTAATATTACAAATTATAAATAACATAAAAATTAAATTAGCTACTGATTTAATAAAAGTAAACAACATAAATGTTACAACTATACCTACTAATTTGTTTGTTCATAAAGATATTATAGTTCTTAAAATAAAATTAAAATCATTAATAAAAAAATAAAAAAATAATAATATTAATATTTTTTTTGTTTGTTGGTTTCAGATAGAGGATGGAGTATATATTATACTGTCACTACTGTGCGGTAAACTAATACCCACAGTAAGTCTTCGTAGTGCTATCACAACACAACGCCGACAACGTCGACGTTCAAATTTTCAAAGCCAACGATTCTGGAGGCCCGCGACAGTTTGGTACTGCATTTCAAGGTAAATCAAAAAGGATTTCTTCATTCATCATCATCATCATTAACAGCCTGAAGACGTCCACTGCTGAACATAGGCCTCCCCCAGAGCACGCCACCTTGAGCGGCTGCTCGCCTCCTGCATCCATCGGCTCCCCGCGGCTTTCACCAGGTCGTCGGTCCACCGAGTGGGGGGCCGGCCTACGCTGCGTCTTCCGGTTCGTGGTCGCCACTCGAGAACCTTTCTTCCCCATCGGTTGTCAGTTCCACGAGCGATGTGGCCTGCCCATTGCCACTTCAACTTACTAACTCTAAGAGCTATATCGGTCACTTTAGTTCTAGATTTCTTCATTGATAAGTGTTAATTAATATGTTACCACGTATGTAGAGTTAACGATGTATTAATTTCTCTTTTCGAGATTTTACTTGGGTCTTAGGTGTATAATTTAAAATGCATAATTCATAAAAAATCATGTTCTTTTTCTAAGTGCATATTTTTTATTTTCGTCATTTATTAAAGAATATTTTCCATAATGTAGGTAGTCGACTTATAATCCGCAGGTACCAATAAATTATATCAACATGACGAGATTTGCAATGTTTGTTAATGTTCAGACTCAAACTGATATTGTGAACAGCCTGGCAAAACGGCGTCACATTCACCAACAAAAAAAATAACCTGCCAACCTGTCGTGGTTTGCGTTGGACCCGATGTTGAAGACTTACAAAACTTTTATGTCAACTTTGACGACACGACCTACCACTTTGAAAATCTTTTGCGGGCAATGGATGTCTGTTTCAAAATATTTCAGGTATTTAATGTTCAATACCCCACCGAATGCCTCCAACAATGGATGTTTATTCAGCATTATTTTTATTTTTATTGGCTGTAGATAGCCAGTCCCTCTCGTGGAATGCCTAATTCTACCAGTTTCTGGAGTGGGATTCCTGTATTGTTGGTCGCATGAAACGAGACTTTGTCATAGGAATCAATGCACAAGTCTCCAAAATTGCATCTGTAGGTGTTGTCACTCTCCAGGGACATGGTATCTGGTCTGTATCTGTCGGTCCTGGATTTCGAATCAGTAGATACCGGGCTCCGGCTTCTAACATATCTGCTTTCCTTCACAGGCTGGAGGCTCAGTGTCTTTGTCTCGACTACTTCAATGTAATTTGAGAATGCAGTGGAGACCGCATTCCATGTAACAGCGGCATGTTCGAGTGTTTCCTCATATCTTTTGGCCTGCTTATGGGCGTTCTTTAGCATCACATTGAGATCGGTGGAAAAGCTGGACATATCAGCAATGGTTTTCTGGGTATTTTTAGAAATCCCAACCTGATATGCGAGTAGAAGGCCTTTTACTGTCCAGAGGAGCTCCGGATATCCGGTTTTGGCTGCCTCCACAATCATGTCTCTGAACTGTAGTAAATCTTCCTGGGATCTCTTGGCGAGCATCTGGTATTTCCCCATCAACTCATTGAGAGGATCTTTCTTCAGTGTTCCCATCTCTTTGAGTACCTCCAGAATAGGAGGGTACGCTATGAAATATACTTACGAAAGATTATCTTATATGTTTCCGTCTTTAGAAACGATTTTTTATTAGAATTTTTCATTTGTTTTCCAGTTAAGGAATATAACTCCGCTACTTCATCCAATTACCTGTATTAAATGTAACGTTCCACCTTAAGTCGGCCATTTGATTAGTCGGGTCAGTGACAACCTGCACAATGTGTCTCTTTTGGATCACAAACTGCTTGCTTGTAATGCAACCTGTAACGGAAAAAATCAAGATAAGGTGGAACGTCACACTAGCGCGGCAAATTCAAATTTTCTTGCGTTCTTTTGCCAATAATAGCTTAATTACATACTCAACGTGATTACATGAAAACTAATTTTGCGCAAATAAATATAATGCATCAATAAATTACAATTAAAAGTATCCACCCAAACAAATGATAAAAAACCAATGATATCTAGGTGATACTTTTAATTGTAATTTATTGATACATTATATTTATTTGCGCAAAATTAGTTTTCATGTAATCACGTTGAGTAATTAAGCTATTGGCAAAAGAACGCAAAGAAATTTTTAGATTTGCCGCGCTAGTGTAACGTGCCCCCTTGAGTCTATAAACCTCCATATGTAATTTAAAGAATAGTAAAATAATTAACAAAAAAATATCTTAACCAGATGGACAGTTTGTAGCATCACTAGGGCTGGGATGAGTTTTCGTGGCTTCTTTGGTACTAAGTATATACTGCATAATATCAAGGTTGAACTCAGACATTCGCTGTCTTCATTGGAACTAGATGGAATTGTTATGATTGGGTAATTCAGCACCGAATTCACATCGTTTGTTACATAGTAGGCAAATAATAGGAGTATAGGTACTAATACTTACCCGCGGGTATATTTAAGTCTCGTGGGGTAAATTCTTAAGTTCACGTAGACGAAATTGATTTTTTTTTTTTTTTTTTGTTCGCCCTATTGGGCAGGCTAAAGTCATGAGACCATACCGCCTAGTCTTTCGTAGGATTTACTTCTTTCGTCATAGTTAGGATATTAATTTCATTCGTTTTATTAATTTCATAGTCAAATCCGGATCATTTTTGTCATAAGTAAGAGGATCATCGTCCTTTGTTCATTTCCGAGATAATGAAAGTCAATTTTAATTTTTCCCTTACAATTAGTAGGTACCTTATAACTTCAAGCGTCAATTGTTGACGTTTACTTCGTCACTCCGACACTGACAGACAGACTGCCAGTGTCAGACTGTCAGTCAAATACCTTTATTTACATTTACATATTTACACACAAAAAAAACTTTATAAAAAAAACCATTGTAATATGTATTGTAATAATAAAATTATCATTTTATATCTTATTCTAAATCTCATTTACAGTACACAATATAAATTTATACAAATAGGTAAAAACAGAGGCATTTTCAAGCAACTCCTGAATGCACCGCGGGACCAGTTCAGGTTTATCATAGATTTGTAGAAGTTCGTCTATCAACACAAGGCGCTGAATGCTGAAAGATGAACACTCAAAGAAAATGTGATCTAAGGATTGGATATTCGAGGACTGACAATAGTCACAATATGGGGAATTCACCATTCGAAGGCGATGGAGATGAAAGTTCAAACGACAGTGACCAAAACGCATACGACAAACAGTTGAATAAAACTTTCTGTTTAAAAAAGTACCGGCCTTGCAGAACCATGGCTTTGAATTTATCTGAACATCTAAAGCGGCATACCAAGAACCTTTGTTTTCAACTTGTGTACAATGGTACGAATGTTTCCCCCATAGTTGAACCATCCTTTGTTTTAGGAGGCTTACAATATCTGTGTATGGCAATGAAACATCTGCATCATTGGCATACCTGGAAATAACATCTGAAAATTTAACTATAGTGCTGGCTAAATAGTCAGCTTTTTCATTGTCATCAACACCTATGTGTGAAGGTACCCACGCAAAGCTGACTTGTATGTTTGAATCAGATAATTCCACCCATAACCGTTTTATAAAGTAAATAATGTAATTAGTGTTAGCATGTAATTTGTTATTTGCCAAGTTTTTCAAAACACTCATGCTATCACTAACAACAACCCATCTTGTGTGTCCCTGATTTTTGTTTTTGATGTGCTTCAAAGCACTCAAAATAGCAACAGCTTCAGCAGTAAAAATGCTAGCATGTTTATCAATTCTATATCCCACAGCAATGTTCAATGAGGGTTCAAATATTGCGTAAGACACAGCATTATCATTTTTCGACCCATCTGTGTAAACAAATTTGTGACCTGTCCACTCTGCCAACATTGTATATACTTCTTCTTTTATTGACAGTTTTTTGTTTATGACTATATTCATTGCTGGAAATTTGCTAATAAAAGATCCTTCGTAACAAGGCAAAATATGGTTTGATTGATAGATATTTAGATTTTGAAGAAAATCTAAGAAACCTTCATATCCCTGTAGCATATAAAACGGTTTAGCAGTGGATTGGGTTAATGTATTAGACAGATTAGTTATAAGACTATTGTTAGAGACACTGTAGAGTTTAAGGAGAAATCTTTCTTTAAGATACCTAAAACGAATGGTCATGGGGGGCAGACTGCATTCAATCTGCAGACGAAATTGAGAGCAAATGGTGTAAACTAAAGATGCACGATTATGAATGACAGTACTCGATTCATTCGATTATGGCGGTCATTCGAACGGTTCGAATGGTTCGAAAAAATAATCGATTATGTCGAAATTGTAAAACTAAATATAAATCGTAAGGTAATGTGTATGGGTGGTATATTATAAGATACCTATTAAATAGGATGAATGGATGGGACGGCAGAAAGGAGGCAGGCGAATGATACAACTAATAGCTCCAGCCATCATTATTAATATACATGCAGCATTCTTGCTCCTACTCTGTTCACCATCTACATGGACGACATTCTAAGGGTAAGCTTGCGAAATGCCGATGTCATCTGTTATGCGGATGATACAGTAGCAATATTTCACGAGAGGGACTGGCTATCTACAGCCAATAAAAATAAAAATAATGCTGAATAAACATCTATTGTTGGAGGCATTCGGTGGGGTATTGAACATTAAATACCTGAAATATTTTGAAACAGACATCCATTGCCCGCAAAAGATTTTCAAAGTGGTGTGCCACCTGATGATCCGAAACTGCTGCTTCCAGCACCTTAGCAAGTGCTCATACAAGATGGGCAGCTGCAAAATGATCCTCGTAGTGCATCCGCGTCATCCTAGCGTCATACAGCTAGAGACTCACTTATGAACAATCATTTTCGATATTTGATGGAATAAAACTTAATTTTATATTTTAGTAAAACTTATTTATTGCTCACTCTTTTATTCCCTTTTTATTTGAATCAGTAATAACCTACTTTTAAGTTTTTATTGTCTGGAGATCTCTTTTTGTATTTCGTATTTAATATCAATTTTATTGCAAATGCTTAACGACTAATATTATATAGTAAGCCGTAGCCGTAGTAGTGTAGTGTGCGTTGTAGTGTGTGTATTATGTAGTAAAATGTGAGTTTGAAAAAATAAAAAGAAGTCCCCTTTCCCACTGGTGCAAGCTCCAATCTGTAGTTTCAATTACTTTGCAGGGAATGAATACATAGAATTAATAGTAGTAAAAAAACAAAGATATAAATACATACTTTATTGTTCATTTAAGAATTCGTTTTTCTTCTGTTTTAAATCTAATCTGTTCCCTTTTTATTTCCATGTCCAATTCGTGTGCTTCATTTAAACGTTGTATTTCTTTTTCAGCAACACTTTTTTGGAAATCGATTGCCTCAATTTTCTTTTCATGCAATTTTTGCAGTGATGATGATGAAGCTGCGTGTGTAGGTCGTCTCTTTGAAATCGATGCCTTTTTTATTTTTCCTTGGTCATTTTTATTTGACTGAAGAGGCTTAGAAATAGGAGTTTGTAATAGTTTTGGGGTATAATCACTCCAATCCTAAAATAGAAAAATAAATGGCATTATGGTATGGTGTAGTGCAGTGTAGGGGTTCACTTTACTGTGGTGGAGTCAGGAAACCTGTTATTTATAGATTAAAATAAACACAATACACATTGAACGAGGCAATACTGCCAGCATGTATGGTACCTACTGGTGAAGCGGGCTAAAGAAAAATTGTTTTTTTTTTGCAGGAGGTAGTGTATAGCTAGTGGAATTTAGTAGTTGTTGACATTATTATATTAGTTAGTTTAAAGAAACTTTTTTATTTGCATTTTACTTAGCAGATGAGATGACACTCTGAATTAATAAAAAAGAACATTTACATTAATATTATGGGGATCTAAAAGGTGCATTGAGTTCAGGTAAAGAGTGTACAGCGGCAGATACTAATATTTTGTGAATTTACCTGTATTATTTGTACACTTGCTTCATCAACCTTAGTTTTTTGAAAGTCGTCAATATCAGTCTCCATATCTATAACCAATAATAACAATTTTTAAGTAAAATAATATTAAATTTTGATCTTTAAGCTTATCTAATGCCTAACTATACAACAACAACCAACATACAACAACTAACCTTACAAACAAGGGTACACTAACCTTGAATACGGCACCTGGTGTCATGATCAGTGTTTTATTTGTTATTGGAGATGTGTAGTCCTCGTCCACTGACTGATGCCTTTGGGGATTGTATACATTAAATGACTTTTTTTTAAAATATTTTATTTGTAACGCCTTAGACGCTTTTTTGTACTGTTATGTTACAAACTGTGAAATAAATTGAATTTGAATTTGAATATGAATTTGAGGTAAGATCACTTTGTTGTCAGTCTGTTTGTCTTTCTAAATATCTGTCGAGACCATTACTTATTTTAGGAATAACGGAAAGAATTAAGCTGAAATTGATATCTATGATCAATTAATTCAAATACGGCTATCATCATCATCAACAACAACGTCCTGACGACGTCCACTTTCAAAGACCTTTCTTCTTCTTGCCAAATTCTAATAAACTTTACAACATGTCCGTAGAGCCAAGCAATTACTACCAAAAAAGAAAAAAGAAGTTTAAATTCTGATTTCATTAATACACCCAAAGATATAATTAACCTTCTTGGAGCAACCGAGTATCCAATAATTTTTACTCTAACCTGTGGTTTGTCCCAAATAGAATATAACTGCTTAGTTTGTTCATTGAAAAGCTCACAGACCTAAAATATTTTATTTATTAAAACTCATTTACTTACGTGAAAGAAGAAGAAGAAATCAAAATCGAACGATACACGGCCATGTTGCTAATTCGAGGATCTTACCATAAAGTATAATTATACTTACCTATATCTAAGTACCCTTAGAGTATAGACTAAAAGCACAGAGAGAACTTCATTATCTGTCAAGCGTACCACTTTTTTGGACACTTTTTATAAGAAGTAGACACTTTGATGTGAATGAGTCTGACAGATTTGTATAGAAAAACCTTAGAGTATAGACTAAAAGCAAAGAGGGATCATCAAAACGATAGTATATTTGTACTGCTCACACGTATCGCTACCTCAGTGGCGAAGGAAAGAAACAAACATATAGTAATTAGCTACACTTGCGAAATTTCACCGTACCATTTTTTCGACTCGAGTCAACTGTTTTTTCTGTTTGACTTTTCGCAAGCGTAGCTAATTACTTTATGTTTGTTTCTTTCCTTCGCCACTGACGTAGCGATACGTGTGAGGAGTACAAATATAATATCGTTTTGATGGATATCTCTATGCTTTTAGTCTATACTCTAAGTAAGTACCCTTTTAAAACATTTTTCATAAAATATTTCGTATCATTGGCTAAGTACAAATGTCGTCTAATGCCAAAATTAAAAAAAACATCTACTTTCACACTATTAATATTTGTTGGTATATGTATCTATTTAACTTCTAAAATGCTAAACAAACCTGTAAAAATATAAATAGGAAACCTATAAAATGTTTTGATTCTCTTAGAGTAGCGGTACTAATATTACTCTTTTGTCATATCCATTCACAGAGTCTTTTTCTTTAATCTTTGCCTGCAGATAAACATGTGGCACAGAGTGTAGTCGATTGGTTTTGTTTTCTAATCTGTGACAATATGTGGTAACTTACAACCACAGCTTAGAACTTACCGTTATGGCGGAAACAGTAGCCAACTTAAAAAAAACTTACCTAAAACCTTTACCTAAAAACCTAACTTAGTAACGTACCTAAAACCTTCCCATTCATTCAATAACGCATTTAAAAATATTGATAGACAGAGAAGAGTTAGTTGTATGAAACGTGCGCTACACGTATAAGTGTAGCGCACGTTTCATACAACTAACTCTTTTCTCTATGGGAGTCCCATCTCTTCAGCGTAAGCGGTTATTTTCTCTATGCTTACTATAAGTAACCAAAAAAAAACCATGAAGCGGCCATGTTGTTTAAAACTCCGATTCGTTCCGTAATGAAATCTTAATAATTGTCATCAAATTTTTTTAACGATATTTCAATTTTAATATATCCTATGTTAAGCGCCGGTTATTTCTAAGCATATTAGTAAAAACCGCATGAAAATCCATTCAGTATTTTAGGAGTTAAGTCATAACAAACAAACAAACAAACAAACAAACAAACAAACAGACAAAGTGTTTAAAACGTGGCTTAACGTGATCAGCGGTTAATTTAAAGCCAACCTGTGTAATTTTTTTGTTGATATCTTGCAATTACAGACTTTTTTATCTCTACAGTTTTATTATATGTATAGATCATATGCTGCTGCTTTAGATAATCGAAACCTAATCATAAAATCCTTTTCGTCGTAGTTGCAAAAATACTCACTTCTTTCATTCAACCACCTTGGACGGCTTATAACAACATAGTCATCTTCACTATCGTTTTCATCGTCTGATATCATTCTCCTTAAACGTTGCATAAATCAAAGAGTATAACAACGCTTCGCTAGGATGTAAATAAACTGATATTAAGTAAATAAGTAGAATCTAAATATTACTGCTACAGCCACGTACAGCTGATTGACAAATGAAATGACAATAGGCTATTTGACTACTTTTTAGTTTTTGTTTTATTTTATTAATCGGGATGTCTAATCCACCCTAAAATCAATATTTCCTGGATTTCTTTCGTATTTTCGGTAAAAACCGATATTAAAGTTTGAATTTTAAAATTCATTCGGCAAACACTATTTTCATCATGGCGGCGGTCACGTGACCTACGTGACGTCACAAATTAGTAAAAAATCTTCCTCTCTGTTAGCCATCAACCTAACTGAACATTCTTGCACTTAATATTTTAACATTTGTGCATTATCTCCTGCGCGAGTGTTCGAAGCAGTAGAGTAATATTGTTATGTGAATCAAAGAGTGATAAAAAGCTTAGAATATTCAAAAATAACGTCGTATAAATGGTGTATAGTGCCACAGTGCTCCAGTACTTCAATCAAAACACCAGAGAAACTTTTTATTCAGGTTCCCATCAATCCTGCTACACGGAAAAAGTGGCTACGATTAGTTCGCCGAGACCCTAAAAGCATAGCAGCCACTTCTACTGTTTTTATGAGCGAAGATCACTTTGATGCGTAATTCTTCTATGTTCCCTTCGATCAGGCGTATATTCATTAAATTGAACTTTACGCGCTCTGTTAAACACAGATTTATACCTACTCATAACTACTACAACACTACAACCTCATGAATCTTTGTGTAGGTACCTATTATAACGAAATTGTAATAAACTTTAACCCTATAGCAAAAACATAATCAAAATCAAAATCAATTTTTTTTATTGGAAATAGGCTATTTTTAGCACTTTTACAAGTCAAAACTAGATAATGTATTTAAAAATAATAAAAATTAAATTATTGTACATTCTAAGCAAGCATAATTAAACAAACTTACACAGTGCTTAATGTTAAAAATGTCAAAATATTATAATTATAACAAGCCCATTACAACATTACATTTCTCTTCCCCACATCAGGTGCAAGCAATCCGGCACAATGTAGAATAGAAAACTCAAAGTAGGTACCTACCGAGATAAGTAGATCAAATGCATTCTAGTCCAGTATAAAAGGGTAAACTTTATAATCCACACATGAACTTTTTAAACATCCATGATTCCACATAAAAAAAACTTTCTAACTCTACTGTCAAATTACCTACATATTATTATGTAGAAGGATGTGGATGTGGCAAATTACATTAAGTTCAAAATGGGATTTAGCAAGAAAATAGTTTTGGTAGATGGAGTTATGCCTTTAAAGTGTTACCCATTGCCAGCCAGATCGCAGAACACAGCTATCAGATGCTTGTACTTCTTGAGCAGCATTTCTTAAGAGACAAAGATTAGATATCATCAAAGAATGTGAGGAAGCCCATGAAAAAGAGAATGAAGAAAATATTACTGAAACCTGTGTACACAATATAATGATACTGAAATACAGAAAGCTATTGAGTTGGAGCCTGTAGTATTGCAAAAACACAAGATAAACAGACAACTACAAACTTTATAGAAACAGCTGAAAAATCTGTCCAAACTGCAAAGAAAGTTGTACATTGTCTAAGCAACTTAGATAAAGTATTTTAAGTACTTACCTAAAAGTACTAAAACCTAAAATAGCCTATTTGTATGTATACTAAAATTCTTTGATTTGTACCCAGCCTACTATAAGGTACAATAAAACATTGCTGCCATTTGTTAATGTACCTACTTAGGTGTGTATGTTTATATGTTATGTTATTATGTAGGTACCTATTCCTAACATAGGTAGGTCTTTGAGGAGTAAATCCTATACTCGCAGTACCTGGGTAACCTGAAACGCGAGTTCCAAACAATGATATTATCTTGAATGATTTTCGAATAAATAGTTAAAGAATAATACTTACGATGCTGTTTTTACGTTTTTTAGTTCCGCAGGATAAAAATCAACATTATCAATATTAAAGAACAAGACAGTCATTAGTGCATCTACTTTGGGTAGATTACTACTGTTAGCTTGCACGAAGTGCCGCTCCATTTTTGTAGTAGAATGTAAACAAACAGCTCGCAAATCACTTGATAACATTAAAGACACCTATTTAAAGAACGTAATAATAAAGTGAAATCCGTTTATAGTGGTTTTTATGTAACGTAGGCACCATTTAACACAGATCAAGTACATAATACTATACGATTTTCAAGTAGCGGATACGAGTTTACAGTTTGCTGACGTCATCACAGCTGCCACCAATCACAAAACGTTTCACATCATTCATTTATCCTTCAAAAAATTATAAATTTTATTTGCATAAATTAAAGAAAATAAAGATATTTTAGCGTTAAAATGATTGTTTTCAGCTTAATTAGGCCTGAATTAGTTAGGATGATAACAATTTTTTACATATTTTTATATGAGTCAAATAGCCTATTAAAAAGCCGCCATTTTGATTTTATCCAAGGAATAAGCTTATTATTCCTTCAAAATTGGTGGTATAAAGGTTATAGGCTCAATTCAGACAGCAGCAAAATGCTCGAGCAGTTTTTAAGTGCTATATGAATATCGAATCTTAATCTATTTAGACAAAGCTGAAAATAGTATGCAACATTAAAACAGGTAAGATTTTAATGTTGCATACTGTTTTCAGCTTTGTCTAAATGGAATAAGGTTTATATTCCAATAGCACTTAAAAACTGCTCGAGCATTTTGCCGCTCTATGTGAATTGAGCCATACTCGTGTAACTCGGTTGTTCTCGGAATAAGTAGTTGGTGAAATGAAAAATGGCTATCCGAGAGTAAATAGTAGCTTTATACTTGGAATAAGATTGATTCTTACTTTGGTTAAATTGGACCTTAATTTGATAGAAACCTAACAGTAGGTAGGTAAGTAATTAAAGGTAGGGTAGGTTTTGCTTGGCGAGCCGGCCGCCGCGCCCGAGATAGATAGCAAGATATTTTCTGTGACAAAGTAATATAACATTTGTTATATTCCGTCTTCCCTCATCAAACAACTAGATACGAGTGCCACTACCATGATAGCTTTTTGTGCATAAGCCAAAGCTGATAACCCTAGCGCGAGCGCCGAGCGTAGGTATAAAAAGTGAAGTACATACATGTGATTGACTTCTGTACTTTTCTATTTTGTGCTTGTAGTTTATTTGTGACAACATTTTATCTTTTAATGTATTTTTAGTAGTTGTTACAAATAAACAGCTTTTCTTTCTTTGTTTCTTTCTATTTAAGAAAACTCTTAAGTCTAGATTTTTATACTATAATTGTGCTCTGCAAGAACCATTTCAATTCGTTGTATTTCGCCAGAATTTTCATAACCATCATCATCTTCATCACTGTCACTGCTTTCTTCATTTGAGAAATGAAATGAAATGAAATATATTTATTTGCTAGATGTGGTTGTACAAGGTGGATACATACTTATAAATAAAACTGCTCAGCACAGCACCAAATCTGGCATGCAGTTAGGTACCTACGTCACTACATAATTATATTTAATCGGTAAAATATGTACTAACATTCTCCATAGTATCCTGGGTGGTACCTGGCTCGTTCCTATCAGACATAAATGCAAAGGCATTATATGCAAACCAGCTGGATTTGTAAACGTCATCACGACCTGGAAAATAAAAGTGACAAGTTTTTATAATAGATAAATAGTTCTTTGTAGTAAATGTCAAAGCAATTAATAAATATATATCTTACCTACCTGATCCTGTTAAACGACTTTTCTTTTCTCGTGATTTTTCCCGCCGGAAGGATCCCATTAATGACTCCATTTTCTTTTTTAAAACAGGAACCGGTACATGCATCTCGCGGCTAATATTTAACCTTCCCTAAGTCCTCTATTAGTATAATTAGGATCACTTGCATTCAGCCAGGTGTTTACACCATAGAGAGATATTAATTTCAAACACTGATCTTTATTCATAATTCGTATTATGCTCGAGCGAGGCACGAAATAAAATACGCGAGCGTCCAGAGTGCGCGCGGCAAACGACTGAGGCGCCTTTGAGCAAAATCAAAAGCCGACACTCGATGGCTCGGGCGTTCGGTCGCTCGCCCGCGGCAAATGCCTCGCGAGGCTGCTCGCTCTGTGTGGACGCGCCTAATAACCATCAAAAGTTCACCATAATAGCCCAGATATGTTTACCTTCATATATTATTATACAAAATAGTTTTATTATCCCAATTCCCAACATGGTTCGATTCCCACCCAGGACAAACATTTGTGTGATGAACATAGGTGTTTGTTCTGTGTCTGGGTGTTATATTGTATTCTATGTATGTATTTACAAACAAAAAAGTATCTAAGTATTCTATCAGTTATCTAGTTTCCATAGTACAAGCTATGCTTAGTTTGGGGCTAGATGACGCTGTGTGAAATGTCCACACATATTTATTTATTTATTTATTTTATATAAGAGCAAAATGTAAAACACGGTCACGGCCCCGGGCTTGACCCGAGAATTTAAATGAATAAAATAATAATAATATTGATTGTTTTATCTAATTTTGACGTCTTTGATTTACATGAATAATTTGTAGACTCTTATAGAAAATAATAAATCAAAGGAATAATTTTGGGAAATAGCGTGCTACTGAGAGGTCCTATTTAAGATACTCAAGAAAACACTAAGACTTCAGAATTTAATTCTATAATTATGTTCTGCAGGAACCATTTCAAGTGATTGTAACTGTATGTCGCCAGAATTTTCATAAAAATTATCATCATCATCTAAATCTTCATCACTGTCACTGCTTTCTTCATTTGAGCATCGGTAAATCTATGGTGAAAGGTTTGTTTAAATATCCATCTTATACTCGATAATCCTCTTGCTAATCTTATTTACATGCATGCAGGAATTGCGCCGTTCATGTGCACTGAACGTGTTTTCGACATTTTTTGGCATTTCGCTAGCTGGTTTTCCTATAATAAATAAATATTTTCTTTATTATCCACGTGATTTGCTGAAATCAAAATTAAACAACAGTGCATCAAAATTTCAGTTTAGCCCTCAATACTGTAGCGTTGTAGGTTGGTCTTAAGATGAATATGGACAAGACAAAGATCATGTCTAATGCTCATGTTCCACCTATACCGGTAATTGTTGGGAACGATACTCTCGAAGTTGTCGACAAGTATGTCTACCTAGGACAGATTGTCCAATTAGGTAGGTCCAACTTCGACAAAGAGGTGGCGCGAAGAATCCAACTCGGCTGGGCAGCGTTCGGGAAGCTTCGTCCTATCTTTTCGTCCAAAATACCGCAGAGCCTGAAAACGAAAGTTTTCAATCAGTGTGTGTTGCCAGTGATGACTTATGGAACTGAGACATGGTCTCTTACTGTTGGCCTCATTAGTAAGCTCAAAGTCGCGCAGCGAGCTATGGAGCGAGCTATGCTCGGTGTTTCCCTGCGAGATAAGCTCCGGAACGAGGAGATCCGCAGGAGAACTAAAGTGACCGATATAGCTCTTAGAGTTAGTAAGTTGAAGTGGCAATGGGCAGGCCACATCGCTCGTAGAACTGACAACCGATGGGGAAGAAAGGTTCTCGAGTGGCGACCACGAACCGGAAGACGCAGCGTGGGCCGGCCCCCCACTCGGTGGACCGACGACCTGGTGAAAGCCGCGGGGAGCCGATGGATGCAGGAGGCGAGCAGCCGCTCAAGGTGGCGTGCTCTGGGGGAGGCCTATGTTCAGCAGTGGACGTCTTCAGGCTGTTAATGATGATGATGATGACTGTAGCGTTGCTACTTGCTTTGTAATGATACCATTTTTGTATCGGAACGCACTTTATTACGTTACAATACCTAATTTAAATTATGAAAATGTTGTATGTCCACATAGCGGCAAAGAGCTCTTAAAATAAGCTAAGGCACATACAAGTAAACCAATTTCTAAAATTAATGCAATTGGGGTAAAGGTAAGGGAGTTGAGATGCACGTGGATGGTATCACTTATCGGTAGCAGCGGCAACTCTCTCCTTTATCCTTTCGAATAGAATTAACGGGGCGCTATGTTCAAGATAGCGCCCCGTTAATTTAAAGGTTAAGTTAAAGTAGAGTTTTTTAAGAAGGAGAAGGAACATAGTATGTTCCTTCTCCTTCTTAAGGAACATACTATGTTCCTTCTCCTTCTCCTTCTTAACTTAACCTTTAAATTAACGGGGCGCTATCTTGAACATAGCGCCCCGTTAATTCCATTCGAAGGGATAAAGGAGAGAGTTGCCGCTGCTACCGATAAGTGATACCATCCACGTGCATCTCAACTCCCTTACCTTTACCCCAATTGCATATATTTTAGAAATTGGTTTACTTGTATGTGCCTTAGCTTATTTTAAGAGCTCTTTGCCGCTATGTGGACATACAACATTTTCATAATTTAAATTCTCTCCTTCTTAAAAAACTTTTAAGCTTTCAGCACTACTTCTCTAACACCACTTTGTATTAATTTCGCCATGAAATTGTATAAATTTTACGCAAAAATGATATGACGGGCAGTTTAGTGCGATTTGTCAACAATGACACTTTGACAAGGTGACAGCGGTAGTTCCAATTTTTGCCACGCGCCAAGAGATCCTTGTCGCACTGTAGTTATGCCACAAATAAGTGTTCTTTTATTTTAAAAACGTAACTGAAATGCCGCCGCTGGAAAAGGCTTTTTAATTGTATCTTGGTATCAATCCTTATCCAAATAAATTACTTTATGTTCAAGACTACTGCAATACCTTTATACAACTTTTTGAATTGTTCAATTCGGACATTCTATTCGAAAGATATCACGTGTTTAAAAATGTAAGTATTAGAAAAAAGTTGCGTGGTAACCGCTCACCCTTTAAAATTACGGACGAATATGAGAGCTCATCTTCATGGAATCACAAATTTAAAAAAAATAGAAATTTTACTAGATGCAATATATATATAGCCTAACATTGAAAATTTGCACGAAAAAGACTTTCGTTGGTTGTGTTCTAGGGCAATAGTGACATCTAGGAATGATACGGTCAACGAAATAATCAATTTGATTATTCTAAAAGTCCCCGGCCAAATAAAAAATTACAAATCGATCGACATTGTAACTAATATCGAAGACCGGGTATTACCCGTGGTCCATCTGCTCAGTTCACCTGGGTGGACCACAGGGATTTTTTTTTTCCCGTGGTCCACCTCAATATTTCTGGGTGTACCACGGGTAATTTTTTTTCCCCGTGGTCCACCTTAGTTCACCTGGGTGTACCACGGGCAATTTTTTCTTCCCGTGGTCCAGTCCACCTCAATATTTCTGGGTGTACCACAGGTAATTTTTTTTCCCGTGGTCGATCTATTTAGTTAATGCTATGCTGGCAGCTAGTTAATGATGGTACATCGGCTACCATATCCAAAGTACTCGTTTGGATTTTCCATAACATCTGATTATAAAGTTTGGGCACCGGGTCAGTACGATCTTTGATGTTGTCTTTTAATTGGTCAAATTCTTTTGCTACTTTTTTCTACTTTTCACCATACGATTGTCCTAAAAGAAATAAATAGTATACAAATTAACTTATTGTTAGGTAGATAGATACCTACTTACTACTTAGGTGCCAACCAAATTATTGACAAATATTAAATACTTAGATACCTTGACGATTATGTTTCCCCTGCATTTATCTTTTTTAGAAGTAGCACATCTCCGTAAACTTGATTGGTTTTTAAAATCTTTTACATTGTAATATTAAAAGCCTTTATGTAGAAGGATGGTGCCTCCTTTTCTTTTGATAAAAGTAATATCTTCATCGGAACTCATGTTGACGAAAAATGATTTATTATCCATGACGTGTGACCATGACATGATGACGTTGTTTGTCGTTAAAAAAAGGAAAAAATAAAGCCGATAAATAGTTTGTAAGTAGGTATATAATATATCTATTATACAGGTGGACTACAGGAAAAAAAATTGGCCGTGGTACACCCAGGTGAACTAAGGTGGACCACAAGAAAAAAAATTACCCGCGGTACACCCAGAAATATCGAGTTGGAAACAAAAAAATTTAAAATTAAATAAGTAAAACTAGATTTTCTTCGCCTTGTAATAAACAGCACCTGCAGTAACACCACTGATCCAGCTCCTATATTTTTTTTACATAATCACTCCTCTTGTTTCTTGGCGCCTGTGTTTATATATGCTGCTTTTCGAAGAACCATCCTCCATTCTCGAATACGCCAAATTTGAAGGCCTTTCACTTTGGTAGTTGGTTGAATTTCTAAAATATGGGTTCATAAACAACATTGATAAAAGGACAAAACATTGACAAAATTTATTTTTGTTTTGAACATTTCTGATTTTTGAATATATATCTTCTGTTTCTGCTAGAGAGAAAAAAAATCAATGGTATCACAAGAGTGTGTGTGGATATATTTAAATAATAAATAAAATAAATAAATGAAAAGAGATTAAATTAATAACATAGGAACATAATTTAATCATTCAAAACACATTAAATAGAAAATGTAAAGAAAATCATAAAACACAGTCATATTAGTACTAACACACATAAAAATAAATGTACGTGGTTCGAGCTCTATTCACAGATGGCGCTGAAATAAAAATTGCCTTTATTTTTTGTGAAAATCTGTGAAGAATCGCCAGTATGTAACTATATTGAATGGGGCTTTCGAAAATCTGTATCACTTAGCACATTTCTGTATTAAATAATAAAAGTACACACTAAATTACTTGCCGCAATTTATTTAATCACAACACTAAATACGTTATCCCAATTTCAGAGCATCCCTCGGTTTGAGTTTTGTCGCTGACGTTCGTGACGTCACCATTTGTGGCATTTAGTAATGGACCAGCCATTCTATTTCGTAGCTTATTTACACTGAAAATTCTTTCGATTCCCCGCATTAGAATGGGTAATGCTAACGCAGATATTGCAACATTAGCTAGTTCCCCAACACATTTATTCTAACTTCATTTCTGTACTCGTCTCAACCCAAAATTTTATGACGTACTATTTTTCCACTTGACAAAAGTGTCACTAGGATTATATCCATATATCCAATTTCTTCAGCTAGTTCTGAAATGTAATTGTTCTTACCCTGGCATAGGATCGTCTCTGGGGCCAGGTTACATCAGTTACATCAACTCTAACACAGTATACTTTGGTTGGCAGTCTTAATTGAAGTTCTTTTGCTAGCTTCACATTAAATTCAATGCAAAGACGTATTATTGCTAACACAGCATCAGATGTCAATGATGTTTTTGCTCTCTGATTCAAAGAGGAATCCCATTTTTTAATGTAAATTTTTGACGTGTGGAGCTTTTTGTTCGCCTGATGTTAAGCGCCACATTTTACCTGCGACGCCCCTCCACCGAACAAGTATAAAAGGCGTGCTCAGAGGCCCCAGGGGCCATCATTCCGCTATCCGACACCGCCCCGAGCGGTCGTCATTCGAGCGCTCTCAGTACGCGCTTCCGAACAACTCGGCACACCTCGGTCCGCCCGGCGCCGCCATCTTGTGCGGCCGCCTCTCGCGCGCCACCAAACCGCGCCCGCGCTCACCTCACCCCGCCTTCGCAGGCAAACCCGTCTCGCGAGTGTCGCGAGTGAAGAGACTGATTGCTGGTTTTTGGACAATATTAGCGCCGTCGCTACCAGTGCCGCGAGTGTTGTGCGCGTTTCGCCGTTGCCACGCACGAGCGTGAGCCGCGGCCCGAGTGCGTTGCCGCCGTCGCCGCGTAGCCTCCGCGCTCGCGCGCGTGACTGGCTGCCGCCGCGTCCGGGTACACTCGTCGTCGCAGCAGGAGCTGCAGAAGACATAGGGATCCGCGAGCCAGGTATTCACCCGCGCTGCCTTGCAGACGGTACGTTTATTAGGGTCACATCTTAGGCACACACCGCTCTGCCTTATAGGCAGGGCGTGCTTATTTACTCCCCGCACCATCCCGGGATTCGCCCGGGATGGAGTCTATCCCGTCGGATGTTGCCGCAAGGCAATTATTCGAATTTTTTGATTGGGCCATTCGGGCCAACCCCGACTTGAAGGACCTTTGGTCCAAATTTATTGCCTCTACCCCCACCGCACTGGTCGCCAGTGAGCCCGCATCACCGGTGATGCCCCCGCCACCATCCTCCTCTGTTAGCGTCGCCCGCGCACGCATACCGGAGAAAGTTGCTTCCCGCAACCGCTCCCGCTCTCCCGCCCTCCGCGGACCCTCCTCAACTCCTACGCCACGTAGCCGTGACGTTGTCGCCAGTGAGCGTTCGCGCTCACGCTCGCGCTCGCCCATCTTTTCTGCTCCACCAGAGGAAGTGATCACTTCTCTGATGGAGTTTGATACCCCCGCCTCTCCTGACCCTGTTGATGCTGATGGCTTTATCACGGTCACGAAAAGAAGGAAGCGCCCCGCGGCTACCTCCTCTCCTCCCCCGCCGCCCAAGTCTGCTTGCCCTTCCGGGGCAGTAGCTGGTCCATCGGACCGCAAAGTCTCATCTGCCTTTGAGGCTGACGTGCCCTCCTCGGGGCCGTCAACCTCAAAATCAGAGCGACCTCCTCCCCCTCTTTTCATCCAGGAGAAGGCGAAGTGGAGTAACGTCGCCTCTCTCCTGAAGTCACGTAAAGTGAATTACACTTCCGCCAGGCCGACCAGCACGGGCATTAAGGTTCAGGTCACAACCTCAGACGACCATCGTCACCTCACCCAAATTCTCCGCCAAGAGAAAATAGGTTTTCATACCTATGCCCTCGAGGAGGAGAAAGTACTCCGCGTAGTTCTACGCGGGGTACCTAAAGAGGTGAAGGAAGAGGTTATTCTGACCGACCTCAAAGCCCAAAGCTACCCTGTGCGGGAGGTTCACCGCTTGTACAGTGGACGCAATAAGATCGCATTCGATCTTGTTCTGGTTGTCCTCGATCGCTCGGCAAGGGGGAAGGCCATCTTCAATTTGAAGGAGGTCAACCAACTTTCGGGGTTCACGGTCGAGGCTCCACACCGAAATGGTGCTCCGTCCCAATGCCATCGCTGCCAGCTCTATGGGCACGCGGCACGGTTTTGTTTTGCTAGGCCCCGCTGCGTTAAGTGCCTCGGGGATCATGGCACCGCGGACTGTCTCCGTACTCGGGACAGCCCAGATCCGCCAAGCTGTGTGCTGTGCGGGACCTCAGGGCATACCGCGAACTATCGCGGTTGCCCCAAGGCACCACGCAGCACACAGAGGCCTAGCGGGCGTGCACCACTTCGACCCAATCCCCCGACCTCTCGCTCTCAAGGGATCAGCCCTAAGCTATCCCTTGTCCCATCGAGCACTCAGCTCTCTCAGGCACCGTCTCCCGCAGTCAACGCCTGGGCCAAGCCCCCGAGCATGGTTCGGGCGCAGGCTGCGCCAGCGGCACCTCGCAGCGCTCCAGCTATTGCTAAAGCGCTGCCTCTTGCTCACGTTAGCCCCCCCGCCTCGAAGCCTAGCCCCTCTGGCCTGGCTTCATCTTCTCTGATGGAAGATCTGGCTCTGATTAAGCAGAGCCTGACAGCCATTGACCTGAAGGAAGTGCGTGTGCTAGCACACAAACTTCGTTCAGCCGTCACTCCCGAGGACCGCTTCTGTGCCCTGGTCCAGCACGATAACATTCTCGACGCTATCATGCGCTGCCCCTTACCCTCTTTTAGTAATATCTAATATGGATAGTACACCAAAAAAGGTAAAACCTCGCTCCGTAGCGTTAGCGTTCTTCAACGCAAACGGTCTCGCTCGTCAACGCGACTTGGTTCACGACTTTTGTAAGACCCATCAGGTCGATGTGATGCTCGTGCAAGAGACCCTCCTGAAACCCAGTAAGCGGGATCCTAGGATCGCCAATTACGTCGTGGTTCGTAATGATAGGCTTACCAATGCCGGAGGCGGTACGCTTATCTATTACAGAAGGTCTTTTCACTGCATCCCAATTGATACTCCCTCATCCTTAGTTAACTTAGAAGCCTCTTGCTGCCGCTTAGCTATGAACGGCCATCAGCCGATCATACTAGCGTCTTGTTACCTCCCTCCCGACAAACGTTTGCTCAGTAGTGATATCAACGCACTACTTTCTCTGGGAAGCTCCGTCATACTGGCGGGAGACTTCAACAGCAAACACGTTATGTGGAATTGTCACACTTCCAATACCAACGGTAGGATACTCGAACAACTAACTGACCCACGACCAGACGCAGACCACCACACCTTTGACATTATCGCACCCATGACTCCGACCAGGTTCCCCGGGAATCTCTCCCAACGACCAGACATACTCGACATAGCACTTTTAAAAGGCGTAACCCTCAGGTTAGGCTCGATAGAAGTGCTCCACGAACTTGACTCTGACCACCGCCCTGTTCTCATGAGACTAGGCTCGGACCCTACTGAACTTCCACCTCAGACTAAGACAGTGGTGGACTGGAAGCGATTGGGGGAATCCCTGAAAGCTATCAGTTCACCTGACTTAGACAAGATACCCGACGACATACAGACACTAGACGACGTTTCCTCCGCGATCGACGCTCTCACCAGTCACCTCAACACCGTAGTCGGTGAGTCCTCGAAGCAGGTACCAGTGGTGGACCACCGCTGGGATCTGCCCGAGGACGTGAGGAGACTGATGACAGCAAAGAACGCCGCCACTAGGGCATACGACGCGGCCCCGACCCAACATAACAAATCCACCTTGAATTTCTTACAGCGTGCTGTTAAGAAACGCATAGGTGATCTTCGCGCTCAGAACTGGACAGACCTACTTTCGGGGCTCGAGCCAACCCACCAGGCATACTGGCGATTGGCTCGAGCCTTGAAAAGTGACACACTTAGAACGATGCCCCCTCTTGATAGGCTGAACCAAGTCCCTGCGTTCGATGACGAGGAAAAAGCTGAGTGTTTAGCTGAGAGCCTCGAGGCCCAGTGTAACCTTTCCCCCGATCACGTTGACCCTGTCCACCTCCATACGGTGGTCAGTGAAGTTGAACGTCGTAGCTCCCTGACGCCCTCCGACCCCCCTCTCGAGCTTATTAGGGCCGCTGAGGTTGAGTCTGTTGTCAAGGATCTCATTACCCGTAAAGCCCCCGGCGCTGATGGTATCAGCAACAAAGTGGTCAAACACTTTTCGGTCCCCTTGATCTATCTCCTAGTCAGCATCTTCAATGCGGCTATGAGTAATTGCTCTTTTCCCGTTGCGTGGAAGTCCGCCGACGTCATCGGCATCCACAAGCCAGGCAAGAAGGCTACCGAGCCCTCTAGCTACCGGCCTATTAGCCTCCTCAGTACTCTGGGGAAGATCTACGAGCGTCTCATTCGGAAACGTCTCTGGACCCATGTTCACGAACATAAACTCCTTCCCGACGAGCAGTTCGGCTTTAGAGCCAGACACTCTTGCGTCCAACAAGTGCACCGCATCACGGAGCACATCCTTGATGGCTTCAATTCGAAGCCAAAACCCAAAGGCACTCTTGCAGTCTTCTTAGACGTAGCGAAAGCTTTCGATAAAGTCTGGCACGACGGCTTGATATTCAAGCTGTACCACATCGGCGTGCCGGACCGTCTTGTGCACATCATACAAGACTTCCTTAGGGATCGAAGCTTTCGCTACCGCGTTGAGGGGGAGCGATCCTCTCCCCATCCTATCAGAGCCGGAGTACCCCAGGGCTCCGCGCTCTCCCCCTTGCTATTCTCGTTGTACACCAGCGACATTCCGCGGTCATTTCATCCCAGTGTGCAGCTTGCACTCTTTGCGGATGATACCGCCAT
This sequence comes from Ennomos quercinarius, assembly GCA_910589525.2. NCBI lineage: Eukaryota > Metazoa > Arthropoda > Insecta > Lepidoptera > Geometridae > Ennomos > Ennomos quercinarius. Next base: position 12,440,504 of record OU342505.1, on the reverse strand, counting down.
CTACTGCTCCGGATGGCAGAGAGTCCATATGCGTGGTCGTCTCCAACGAGCCCTCACCGAGATCGGTGCGTGGTTCAGGAAATGGCGGATCACGGTTAACCCAGATAAGAGTGCAGCGATGTACTTTTCTGACTATAAGCGTGGTCCGCCATTGCGACCGCTGTCCTTGTTCGACAAGCCCATCCCTTGGGTTCCGTCTGCCAAATACCTGGGGGTTACCCTTGACACCAAGCTCAACTTCAGAGACCATATTAAGCGAGTGCGCGATAGGGCGGCCTTCGTCTTAGGCCGCCTACACCCTCTCCTCTGCAAGGGTAGTAAAATGTCCCTTAGAAATAAGGTGACACTTTACAAAACTTGCGTTCGCCCGATTATGACCTATGCATCTGTCGCGTTTGCTCATACATCCTCAGTCCACCTGGATCGACTTCAGGTTATCCAGAACCGCTTTATCCGCAAGGTGGTCGGAGCTCGCTGGTACCAGCGTAACTCCGACCTCCATTGCGATCTCGAACTCCCATCCATCCGTCAGTTTATGAAGGATGCATCCCGCCGCTATTTTGACGCGGCACCCCATCACCCCAACCCTCTCGTAGTCCAAGCATCAAGTTACTCTACAGACATGACAGACCCGCCACCCCGTCGTCGCCGCCCAAGACACGTCTTGAGCGATCCGGATGATCCTATAGCAGCCGTTGTGTCGGCTGCGCTAGGATCACCTGATCAGTCTAGCCCTCCTGGCTCAGGTACCGCTTTCGGCACCGGTATAGGTTACCAGCGTAACACAATCAGACACCGACCCCGCCGGCGAGGTCGACGTACCCCCCGTAGGTTAGCTAGAACGGTCGCGACTTTCCATAGGGTCCACTCTTCCAGTGGACGTAGCCTTCTCGATCCTCTTATCCCGGCAACGGCCCAAGCCGAGGCTCGCACCCCAGGGGTGCCCTTGTGCTAGTTGTCTCCCACTTTTAACGGTTGGGCGCCTTAAGCGCCTGCCCTCCTGCCCGGTGACGCTGTAAAGGTCGGTAGAGACAAACAGCATTAGCCCGTTCAAAAAAAAAAAAAAAAAAAAAAAAAAAAAACCCCAGGGGCCATATTCTCAGCCATTCGATTTGTCTTCCGTCCCTTTCGAACCTATTATAGAATCGACTATAACGATAAGGACTACAGAAAAGTCGAATTGGTGAGAATCGGCCCCCTGGGCGTTCGTAATTAAAAATAAAACAAACCAAACTTTTTGAGATTACTAGAGAAGCTTAATTCAAACTTAAACTACGTTGCATGAGATTTTTAATTTTAGATTTTTCCTGTAGAATGTTACTTGGGAAGGGCATATCTTGTTCGTCGGCGTAGAACAGTCTGCGAAAGTTGTGCTAACAGCTCAACACCGTTAGCAACGCCGAGAAAGACGAATAAGATACGTAATTCACTGGATGCATTCTGCAGGAACTGTTACCTGGTTTCTCATTAAGATCCTCTACATAGAAGCATACCACGGCACGGCACGATACCACTCTGTGCCTCAGATGTTCTGAGGCACAGAGTGGTATCCTTGTTAGGATACCTAGTCAGTAGGTGCTCATCCTTGTTGAACTGAGACCTAAAGAGTATAATTTTATAAACATTGTGCCTGTGATGTAGCAGTGAACTTTGATCTTGTTTAACTTAAGAGGGTAGCGTTAGATTACTGAGTAATCATTTGTAGAAGGCCGCAACTTCACTAGGTTGCTCCTTAATCTCTATTCCATTTCATAAAGCACTGCCAATCGCCATTGATCATAAATTCATTAGGCATATGAAAAATCAAAGGTTGTGAAAAATCTTACGTGTCACAGTGACAAAAATAAATCATGTGTAGAAATGACTAGCAATCATTTCATGCCTACTTGTGAGTAGTCAACATCACTATTCCCTAGTCCCATTTCTTTTCCATAAATCTGTTAAACATTATTTTAGGTCCAAATTCACCTTATCTAAAATTGGTTAACTGATTTTCAGAATAGTTGAACACAAATCGACAGACTGTGATAGTTAAGAATATTGTAATGATTTCAATCGTGAAATATAGGTAGGTTAGAGTTTCGATCTGGAAATCATTAGCTGTAACTTAATTACAAAATTGTTTTAATGTTCTTAGTTCTACAATTTCAATCTTGTAATTTATTATTTGCAATTTAATTAGAATTGTTTCCATATAGTGAAATACTTAAGGTTAAGATTTAATTCGGATAGTTTGGCTTAAAGGTAGCAACACTCTAGAGGGAGCGTTCAGCATGGTACTAGAAGAAGTAAATTTCCAGTTTCAGTATAACTCGCGCCACATAATGTTATCTACCCATGGCTACGAATAAACAACAGCCATTATCCTCTCACAATCTTTACGTTGATAAATTCGGTTTAAAAACATACTTCTCGGCCAATGCAAACCAACAAAGTCAAAGAAATTTTAGATTTGGTATTTCTAATCAAACTGAACAAAACCCTTCACAAGTTTTGCATTATGGAGCACACAACATGCACCACTAGGTTACATACGCAATATTCAGGCAACACAAGGTTACAGTACATACCCAATGTTCTGGCACCACCAGGTTACAGACCTAATATTCAGGCACTAAAAAGTTACAAGCCTTCCATTGATCAAGCACCGCCTAGGCAGGATTTTCAGCAACCGCAATCAAACCAATTTAAATCCGGTATGCTATTGCCGTCTCAACAAAAATTTGATAACGCGGACGTTACAATGCGTACCTGCAGCACATTTGTACGTAAGACACTATTGTTCCCCAAAAATTAAGAATTTTGTGGAAAAGGGAAAACTGTTTTGCGGATGCCGTGGGGGAAATCCCTATTGTAATGAAATAAATCGCATGGTTTTGTTTTTGTTGATACAGGTGGCATGGACTTTTAAGTCGCAAAAAGTGGCATATATATAATATAAACATTAAAAAAAAGAAGCAAAGAACAAAAAGCTACTATGGACATGATGGAAAAACTATTGGCACAAACTGCAAGCGACCCCAAGAAAAAGAAAAAACTTAAAGAGATAACGAAAATCATGTTTTGTAGTGAAGCTAGGCAGTAACGTTGTAAGCTGAGACTCTAGGAAGCAGCGCTGCGTCGCACTTTCCAGCAATGAAAGTGAATATTTAAGTATAAATGACGTCTCTTAAGAACTGTTTTATTAATAATAATGCGCAAGGCAATTCCTACGTTTGGGAAACACGATTCTAATGAATTACTCATCAAAAGTTTATAATATTGTAGTACCAGAGCCTCGTGCTTCTTGATGTCAGTAACAGTAGCCACATCTGTTTTGAGCAGCTCAGCAAACTGCACTAATTCGTCGCCTAGGCTGTCTTCTAAATCATGTATGTAGTAAGCATTGACAATAACTGGAGATTTTTTCAAGATCTCTTCTATTTTAGGGTTTTTAACTGTCGAAATACTCCAAAAACACTTAGTCGTTTTAGGGTATGTTCTCATACGTTTATCTAAAACAGACATGACGTCATCAATAATGACAACAAACACCTGCACTTCAAAACGTTGTGCAGGCGTTTGATTTTCAACAAGTTTGTCAAGTGTAGTAGAGCCGCTGTAATGGTCGTACTTTGTATTTATTACTCTTGACACGTCTTGAAGTTTGTTGCCGATATTCTTCACAGTCGGTCAAGTCTTTGGCTAATGTTTCAATATCGGAAAATGTTGAAAAAAGGTGTAATGGTTTTAAACAAAATCAAAGAAGATTGATGCTTCTGTACAGGAGTCAGCAGCGCACTTGTCAACCAAATTTAATGAATGTGCAAGACAGGGAATGTATTCTGTGTACTTTTTTTTTTAATTCTTGCTTGTAGGCCACTGTATTTTCCGCTCATGTTGCTAGCGTTATCATAGCTTTGCCCACGACAGCCTTTGGTATCAATTCCATTCTCGCTTAAAAAATTCAATAAACTATGGGCACTCGCCCAAAGTTTATTTCAGCAGTATGGCCTTCCATGTCCAGAAACTTAACAAATCTTTCTACTGGTCCAGATGGCAGAACATAGCGCAGATCAGAGTCAGTTGGTATACATGCGATGTACAGGGTGTTAGGAAGGTCGATGCAAAGCCCTGAGGTGGGGTTAGGTCACCTCGTTAGGCATCTATCTAGGCTAGATTACCTTAGTCCAATGTCATCGAATTCCTAGTTATCATAATATCCATGATTTTTGGAAAATTTACCAAAATCATGCGCTTATTCGTTCATAGTGTTCAAACAGACAGTTACTAGTACTTATAAATTTATTAGCGTCCTAGCTTAATGTGTATTCAATCGATAAACACCAATACAATCATCTGTATTCACATAACTGACTAAATGGGGGGTGTTTAATAATTAAATGTTCATTGTCAAAATGTGACCCTTGGTTTCTAATACATTTTGGGGGCTATTTCTCACTTCAGTGGTTGTTATTTTTAATAACATCTCTGTTTTTGTTTTTCGTGGTCCTGCTTTAGGATAAGGTCTTATTACTTCTGGACTTATATACTTCGACGTTGACGGTGCAAAAATGGATGGCTGTAATGAAGATTTAGACCTTTTGGATGGTGTTTTGTAATTTTCATTTGTTAGACTTGTGAATACTATAGGTGAAAGTGCTCTTTGCGATGTTGAAGATAGTCCAGATGCAACCTCAGAAATGTGGTTTTTAGGAAAATCAGGTTGAGTTGTAACTGTTGCTTTTGCAGTCATTCTATCCCTGTGAAGCAAAGCAGAGGTTACAGAAGTTTCTGTATTTGCAGATGTTTTTACATGCACACAATTGCCACTACCAGTTGAAACAGATGCAGTCAAAGTATTTGCAGGTGAAGATGCCGTTGTAGTGACACGAAAAATATTAACAGCAGAAGTTGTAGCAGCTTCATCTACAGAGAAGTTAGCCACAGCATATGATTCAGGAAAGGAACGAATTGCTAGCTGAGCAAGGGTAGGAAAACCAGTCAATGTAGATGCCGAACCAGTTTAAGATGCTACAAGTGGAGATTCTTTTACAATTTCGTGAACCGTTGCAGATGTTTGAATAAGAAGTGAGGGTGATGATCTGCCTGAAGACAAGTTTCGCTGCTGTTGATCATCACTTGCAGCATCTTCGCCACTGCTAGCATCTGTAACTACCTCCTCCGGTCCGTGTGTTAAAAATTCTTAATTCTAATGAATTTAATTTAATGTAACTAGTGTGATGTGATATATTAATTAAAAACTGCTAAGTAACTCATACAAAAAAAGACCGGTTGGTAGTCATATTTTTCTATGGGAGACTTGATCCCCTCGGATCAAGTCTCCCACGACGCTCCGCACCATATGTCCCCAACAACCAAAAACATTAAAAAGATAACCTACTTCCTTAGTTTATCATCCTACTTTTTTGAGTTATTGCACAATATTTAGGCATAAATTGCAGTTCTTAATAATGGATACTTGAACTCATCATGTTATTTAATTATTTTACAAACAAAAGAAAACTTACCAAAATTTAGTTTCACTGTATGAATAACCCGCGCGATCCGCCATGACACAAACTGTCAGATTTGCCATTTATTATTTTTCGTGAAAGTCATACCGTACCATAGACAAGCAGTGTGGCCAGTTAAAAATAATCCATCACGTATTGTAGGATCACAAAGCTTGTGTACCATGTGTCCCAGAGGGATCAAGTGTACCCAGTTTCCCCTATGCCATATTTTCGTTTCGAGGACATGTATTCTTTGAAAAGCGATATTATTTCAGCTTCTAAATGATTTCGAGATATTTGTGCATAAATTCTTTTTTTCCGGGAAAGATTTCTTTACGTAGGTTTTTGCAGATGAATGATGCACTATTTCAATAAACAGTTGGTTATTACTTGTATTTATTGCAAGTTCTGAGATAGGTATGTCGAGAATTGGGTTTGGGTTTGGGTCAGCTGATTGGCCTAGTCTAATCTCGTCCAATTCGCCTAATAGGTAGTTCTGTGTTAACATTGGCAATCAAAAGGAAATATTTTCGTCTGCTATATTTTCATCATCAGAGTTTATGTAAATTAAAGTTAAGTCATTGTTTTGTCTATTCTCGAAAGGACGTCAGCATTTGTGTGTGTCGAATTACCTTTTTTGTAAGTTATATTATAGTCTGAAAACGAAAGTTTTCAATCAGTGTGTGTTGCCAGTGATGACTTATGGAACTGAGACATGGTCTCTTACTGTTGGCCTCATTAGTAAGCTCAAAGTCGCGCAGCGAGCTATGGAGCGAGCTATGCTCGGTGTTTCCCTGCGAGATAAGCTCCGGAACGAGGAGATCCGCAGGAGAACTAAAGTGACCGATATAGCTCTTAGAGTTAGTAAGTTGAAGTGGCAATGGGCAGGCCACATCGCTCGTAGAACTGACAACCGATGGGGAAGAAAGGTTCTCGAGTGGCGACCACGAACCGGAAGACGCAGCGTAGGCCGGCCCCCCACTCGGTGGACCGACGACCTGGTGAAAGCCGCGGGGAGCCGATGGATGCAGGAGGCGAGCAGCCGCTCAATGTGGCGTGCTCTGGGGGAGGCCTATGTTCAGCAGTGGTCGTTTTCAGGCTGTTAATGATGATGATGACGATATTATAGTCATAATCATCTAGTTTTAAACGCCATCGTATCACACTCACACAATATTAAATTTACGTCCAAACAAATATGATCTGGAATAATTTGTTGCCCACACAATTGCTAACAACTCTTTCTCGATTGTGCTAAAGTTTATTTCATTGTCGTGAGTCCGAGAAGCGTAAGCAATCGGCTTATCGGATCCAATTGTGCCCTGGGACAAAACTGCGCCTATAGCAAAATTAGATTATCGATCGAATTTATCAAATTCTGGGTATTGTAACACTGGATTGTTGGTCATGATGTTTTGACACAGTTTAAAACAGTTGATATATTGTGGAGTCAATTCGACTTTAGCTCCTTTTTTAAGACATGATGTTAATGGTTTTGTTAGTTTGGCTAAGTTTGGAATAAACTTATTGGATATTTCAAAATAGCATCAACTTTATTCCGGTAAGGTTTAATTTCTTCAGGCGTTTTACGGTGTGACCTAAGAAAGGTGTTTCTTTTTTGAAGAACATTGATTTTTCAGGGTAAATTTTAAAATTAGCTTTTCTGAGTCGTTGGAATACGTTTTCGGTATTAACAATAGCTTCCTGCAGACTGACATTGTACAAAATCATGTCACCGCAATAGACTATGTATGACATTTGGGAGATCTCTAAGTAAATTTTCCAAAATGTGTCGAGATATTTCATGATGATCATTTTCGAATTTGGATTCGGATTTTACTGAGAAAGTAGTTTTTGGAGCCTTATCTTTATTTATTTTAATTTGATGAGAGTCACTGTATGCACCAATGGTGTAAAAATATTGACATCGTCAGTAGGGTAGTATTGGGGGTTCTGCCTCACTCTCGCTTCGCTCGACTGACTGAGGCAGAACCCCCAATAATTTGGTAAGGAAAATATTGGGGGTTCTGCATCACTTACTCTAATTCGAATGCTTGATGCAGGATCCCCAATAATTTGATAAGGAAAATATTGGGGTTTATGCATCAGATCGACAAACGATGCTAAGTGTTTTTATGTTGCAATCGGTCAAACCAAGATAATTCATTAAAACTCTTCACGTTACAAAAACATCAGCCCGCCACAGCTATAACGGTATGACTCGTTCATTGTATTATCGAATCAAAACATCAATATCAAATGGAGATAAGAAAATTATTTGATCAAGCGAGTTTAACATTACATTGCTTGGAATTGATAGGCTTGCAATCATGCAATTTCTACTTCATGTTTGAGGTTGAAATTCTAATAGTTATGTTTTATTTGATGAGTGAAAGTTGAACTTAGTAAGCAATCAGTATGTAATGAAAAAAAAATTTTTTTGCGAGTGGTATTGAACTTATTAGGTGGTATTGATTTAGGTATAGAACTTATTATAGGATATTTTATACAATTAAACAGCAAAGTAAGAGATATGCATTAAAAATATAATTTTACTATTTAATAAAACATTGTACGGCAAATCGGACACTGGTTATTTAGCGATAAAACACACTTTGCACAACTTAAAGCGTGGCCACATGGTAAAAAACTGAAGCATAGTTGTTCACATAAACATATTTTACAAGTTAAATTTGCGTTGGTATTGATTTGAACACAACTATTTTCAGATATTGTATCTAGAGTTTCAGCGCCTCTTTTAATGTTTTTCTCCAAAGTACATTTTTCGCCTTTCATTAGTAAAATGTATGGGCAATATGGAACGACATAGGAGTGTGCTTGCTTCGGTATATCTTCAAGGCCCCAATCTTTCAGCCCTCCACTGCAATAGTAACAAATCACTTTGTCACTATTGCCACTATAAAAAAAACCAGCATCTGCCATTTCCTGTGAATTTTGAGTTAAATATTCAGGCCAGGTAGCAAAACTTTTCAGACGTTTGGTTTGTGGAGCATATTGAGGATGAACAGGCCGCTTACAGATGACAACATCCTAAAATATAAGTAAATTTAGGGACTAATAGACAAAAACAAATAATTGTAAAAGCCATGTGGGCGTTAATTTTGAGTAACCTGTCTGATACATTAATGAACTTTTGAATTTTTTCTTCTACGAAAGGTGAGAAAGACTCATCCAGAATCAGCGAACCCAAAAGGCCAAGAGAACGCTTGTCTGCTAATTTGATATTCGGAGCAAGACTATTCAATTTTTCAAAAACCAAATCTTTATCAGGTCAAGTATCGCAAACACAAAGTTCCCATTTAGAATAATTTAAATCCAAACCAATGTCGCGAAATTCGTTAATATTGATACCTAGATCAAACAGTGTTCACGTCGCCTCCTAGGGCTCTGTCATCCAAGTACCAAACATTAAGTTTGGACTGAAGACGTTGAATAGTTGTATGGATAGCAAGGCTAAAAATGGCCGGACCTGGAGGATCGCCCTGTTGACACCCGACTGAGGATAGGATCGCGTTATTTTGGTAATTTAATTTTGTTGGATTGCCATAACATTGATAAAGGAATTTATATAGTTCCAGAATTTTATCCTTGACTTGAGTTAAAAGAGCGCCTCTGTCGACAGAATTAAAAGCGTTTTTAACATACACCTTTAGCAACACTTCGCCACAATTTTGTTTGAGAAAGGTTCTAAGTGAATAAAAAGCTGATAAAGGTAAATCCGGTGTTTCCCTGCGAGATAAGCTCCGGAACGAGGAGATCCGCAGGAGAACTAAAGTGACCGATATAGCTCTTAGAGTTAGTAAGTTGAAGTGGCAATGGGCAGGCCACATCGCTCGTAGAACTGACAACCGATGGGGAAGAAAGGTTCTCGAGTGGCGACCACGAACCGGAAGACGCAGCGTAGGCCGGCCCCCCACTCGGTGGACCGACGACCTGGTGAAAGCCGCGGGGAGCCGATGGATGCAGGAGGCGAGCAGCCGCTCAAGGTGGCGTGCTCTGGGGGAGGCCTATGTTCAGCAGTGGACGTCTTCAGGCTGTTGATGATGATGATGATGATGAAAGGTAAATCGTTTGACTTACCGACCAACTGATGGTATGCAGTGAAATGATGGAAGTGGAGTAGCGCGACTAGGATTAATCGATACCGTAAATTTAGATTGTCTTTTTTATATCACAAACACAGCTATATACACAGTTTATTGAGTTTTACTTTATAGTTATTTATATTCACGACACTTTTAGTTCATAGTTTTTTTCACGAGTGACATGACTGACATGATGAAGGAAACAGTTGGTAGCCTAGCAACTCTCATAGACATTTTTATCTAGTGTCTAGAATCTCCTTAGTGCAGAGCTATCCAACCTTAACACTTTCCCTCACTAGTTGGAAATGTCTTGCAGCCCCAAGTCAGCTCTGATTCTCACGAGCCTGGGTCTCGGAACTGCCTTTGTCAATAGGTCAGCTAATTGATCGTCGGAACTTGTTTTCAGCACATCTACTAGACCTTCTTGTACTGTCTCGCGAACGAAGAAGTGTCTCACACGGATATGCTTGGTCCGCTTATGAAATTCCGGATTGTGTGCAAGGCGTATGGCCGCTTCGTTATCTACTTTCAATGTAGGGATGCCTTCCAAGCACGTGAGTTGGCTAAAAACTCTTTGAAGCCACACTAGCTCTCGCGCGCCCTCGCTCGCTGCAACAATCTCTGCCTCCGTCGTTGATATCGCAACTGATGCTTGACGTTGACTTAGCCATGAAACTGCTCCTCCAGCAAACATACAAGTAACACCAGTAGTGGAACGTCCAGTTAGCTCATCACCAGCGTGATCTGCATCGCTGTAGCCTTCTAGCACATTTCTGGTGCAGTTCGCATTGTATTTAATGCCGTAGGATACTATTCCTTTCAGATATCGGAATATCCTTTTGACTCTTTGCCAATCAGCTTCTGTTGGATTCTCCAACTTTCTTGACACTACCCCAACAGCATACGCTATATCAGGGCGCGTACCTGTCATTAGGTATGCAAGTGCTCCTACAGCCTCTCGATACGGAAATTTCTTCTCTTCAGGGTTCCCATCTTTGACTTTCCCTGTTTCAGAAGTCTGATTTCTTTCGATAGGCGTCGAGACTGGATTGCATTCTGACATCCGAAAGCGTTCCAAAATCTTCTTTGTATAAGATTCCTGATTGATGGTTATGGAGCCATCCTTGGATCGCGCAATTTCCAGTCCTAGGTAGTAGGATGCTGTTTTGGTCGTGATCTTTAGCGTATCCCCTAACTCCTTTAGGAATTGGTTCGCCAGAGCTTCATCTGTCGTGGCCACGAGACCATCATCCACGTACAAAGCAATTAAAATCTTCTTGCCTTCCACATTCTTTGTGAATAGACAGCAGTCAGCTGCATTCTGTTCGAAACCTTTCTCCAGCAGGATCTCTTCAAAGCATGAATTCCAGCACCGCGGTGCTTGCTTCAATCCATACAGGCTTCGTTTTAAAAGACAGACTTTTGATGTGCCGTCACTGAAACCGTCTGGCTGCTTCATGTAAATCTCTTCCTTGAGCTTGCCATTCAGAAATGCGGTAGACACGTCAAATTGCGTCAGATGCAGCTTTTCTTTGGCGCTGACACTTAACAATGCTCTTATTGTAGCCATTCGGGAGACTGGGCTATAGGTCTGATTATAGTCAACCCCTTTCCGTTGCTTGAATCCCTTTACCACAAGTCTAGCTTTGTATTTGTCAATGGTTCCGTCTGGGTTGTGCTTAATTCTAAAAACCCACTTGCACGGAAGCGCCTTTCTCTTGGACGGTAACTCGCACAATGTCCAAACCTTGTTGTCTTTTAGTGACTTCAGTTCACTTTCCATAGCCTTTTGCCACTCTGCACTATCTTCCCTCTCGAAAGCTTCTTTGTAAGTTTCAGGAAAGTTCTCTGTGCCTATGTAGCATACGAAGTCCTCGAACTTTTTGGGACGTGCGATGGTTGATCTGTCTCTTAGGTTGTATCGAGGCTCAACATCTCTCAGTGGTTCAACTATTTCCAGAGACTGTTCATCTGCGTCGACAAAATCGTCATCACCATCGTCGTCAACGTTCTCCGTAGGTTCGTCAACGTAACTCTCAATAGCGGCTCTCTCTTCGTGAACTTCTTCTTCTTGAACTTGATCTTCTCGGACCTCTGTTCTATCTCCCTCTAGAACATGTTCAAGGTTGTCCTCTACGTTTTCAGGCTCTTGCTCGAGAATGTTATTTCCAGTATCGCTGGTTTCTGTTTCTCCCTCTGAACAAATAGGGATACTGGTGGAAATCTTAAATTCGACATCAGTGTGGAACGTTATGTCCCGAGACCTCAACGTCTTCTTTCCATCCCAGACTCGATAACCATCATCATTCTCGTAGCCTATCAGAATGCCCTTAATCGCCTTTTTATTCATCTTCTTGCGATTCTGTTTTGGAACATGCGCATAGCATTCACTCCCGATGATCTTTAGGTGAGTTATCTTGGGTTTCTTCCCATGCCACAGCTCATAAGGCACCTTGTCGACCACTCTAGTGGGCCCTGTCCTGTTGAGTACGTAAGCGGCAGTATTAATCAACTCTGCCCAGAGTATTTGCGGCATCTCTCCTCTCGCATGCATTATCGATCTAGCAGCTTCTACTAAAGTTCGATTTTCACGCTCACTACAGCCGTTCTGTTCCGGCGTGTACGGCATTGTCAATCGATGCTGTATACCATGGTTCTGTAAAATTTTTCGGACGGCTTGGTTATCAAATTCACCACCATTGTCACTTAGTAAAGTTTTAACTGTATGCCCAGCGTTTCTTGCTTCCTGAAGCATTTGTAGAAGTTTGTCCTTTACTTCTGACTTCTCTCTGATGAAGTAGACCATGCGGTAGCTTGAATAGTCATCCTTAAATAGAACATAATACTGGTATTTCGATATGCTATTTGCGAAGGGACCGCAGACATCGGTGTGAATCAGCTCTCCAACAGCTGTTGCTCTTTCCCTTGTTCCAAACGGCTTTCTGTGCGACTTCCCATATATGCAGCCCTCACACTTTACTTTGTCCGAACTGAGACTAATGCCTAACTCACGCTATACCACGCGAATGACATGCCTTTTGTCCTGGTGAGCAAAGCGCTCATGGTATAGCTGTAGCATATTGGAGCCAGTTACAGCATTTATCTCAATGGCTGTATTCTTTGCTGGAACGACTGTCTTCATGTCCAGCTTATAGAGTCCACCATACGGGGCTCTCTTGCCAACAACTCTAGTTGTGCCTCCGATGTCTAGCTTGCACTCTCTAGTCGTTGACGTAAAAATGCTATTTTGCATTCTATCTTGTGCTGCTAACGTTGAAAAAAGATTTTTCGTAAGTGATGGTACTAACCACACATTGTTCAGAGTAATTCGCTCTTTATTCCCACTGACATTTGATTCTACCACAACGGTACCCATTCCTAACGCAGGTATTGTAGTTCCGTCTGCCGTCGTTACGGTGTGATCCGAATCAAACTCGCGAAAATCATTGAAGATATTTCTCCTGACTGCAATGTGCGTCGTCGCTCCGTTATCAACATACCAGTTCTCCCGGTCTTGAGTTTGATTCATTGAGCATGCGCTTACCATCAGCGAAATCTGTTGCACTTGGTTAGACTTTGAGCCAGATGATGAAGTGCCTGAAGTTGGTTTGGGTGGCCTCCCATCCTTAATCCACTTCTTACACTTGCGTACTCTGTGTCCTTTTCCAGAACAGTAGTTGCAAATCAACTGCTCGTCCTGCTTTTGCTTCGCTTGTCCTGCAGCGGGCGTAGTCACTAGTGCCTCCTTACGAGAATTCTCTTGACTGCCCAAATCTCTTTCAAACGTGCAAAGGTGACTCGTTAAACTATCTATAGTCTTTTCAGACTGTTTTAGCATTAGCCAGCTTGACTTAAAGTTGAAATACCTATCGTCGAGCGTGTCTAAGACTTTGCATATCAGGAACAATTCAGGTAACTTGGCGGATGCGTCTAATTTGGAAATTTCAACTTTTAAGTCATTCCACAGATTCTTCAGCTTTGACATATGAGTAGGTATGTCCTCCTCTTTGCTATGTTTTAGCCCAAAGAACTCTAAGCATAGACTGTAAGCCCTGTCCTCTGTTTGTCCGTCAAATAGTCTATGTAGCTCTTGCCAAACTTCATGTGCCGTTCTATACCTCATAACTTTCTTAAGTGTATCTTCGGTCATGTTTGTAGTAAGCATGAGCAAAGCACCGCTTTCAGTCCTCCTATATTTAGCCATTGCTGTATTATAGGCGCTTATCACAGTATCACCTGCTCCTATAGGGAGGGTTGGTTTTTGGAGTCTACCTTCAACTGCTTCTAAGGCTCCTTCTGTACCTTCTAGCATTATGGAAATTTTATATTTCCAGGTAGTCCAGTTTTCCTTGCCCTCGAGTTTGCCAATCTCTAATTTCGTCGAAAAATCCATTGCAAACACTATACTTTTTCTTCCAGTGGTGGCCCTTAACCTGATAAAGGTAAATCGTTTGACTTACCGACCAACTGATGGTATGCAGTGAAATGATGGAAGTGGAGTAGCGCGACTAGGATTAATCGATACCGTAAATTTAGATTGTCTTTTTTATATCACAAACACAGCTATATACACAGTTTATTGAGTTTTACTTTATAGTTATTTATATTCACGACACTTTTAGTTCATAGTTTTTTTTCACGAGTGACATGACTGACATGATGAAGGAAACAGTTGGTAGCCTAGCAACTCTCATAGACATTTTTATCTAGTGTCTAGAATCTCCTTAGTGCAGAGCTATCCAACCTTAACAAAAGCGGCCTCACAGCCACCCCGCGAACTAAAGCCCAGCTATATTGGCTGAAAAAGATTGCTTAAAAAAGCAACCTTTTTCCTACAGCTAACCTTGGCAGCGAAGCGGAGGTATGTGGTGCCTACCGCAATAGGTCTGATACCACCATCTTTTTTGATAAGGGCACACATCTTTGCGCCATACAAAATTTCGATGACGTCACTGTTGACTTGCCCTGACAGCATCAGGTTTACTAAAGCCGTTAAGTCTCTCAAGAAGGCCTCGCCAACTTCGCCGGAAATGCCCGATAAAAGATCTTTTAGAATTTGAGGGGCAAGGCCATCAAGACCTCCGGCTGAACCACTCTGGAAAGACGTAACGGCTGCAGTTACTTCCTGTGGGGTCACTTCAACAGTGACGTCATTTGGTAGGGGTGGTTCAGGAAGGTGGAGATTTGCTGCTGCAGGTGGATGTTTGTCCTGCAGTGGTTGAATTATTTCAGAACAATATGGGGCTTGGGGGTAATTTTGAAGGCTTTAGTTTTAGTTTTAGATAATTTTAAAAATATTTAAATTTAAGTGACAGTTCTAAATTAAATAGAACGATTCCGACTTTACTTTCATACACCATTGAACTCACAGATGAAAAAAACTATTTAAATGTCGCTATAATCCACAGACCTAGAATTTTTTCGATGCTATAATCAGTGGTAGACCTACATCGATTTTAGTAAAAAGGTAACATTTCAGTACCTAACGGTTATTTATTATATACTCTTTGTAACAATCTGTCGTGACGTTGTCTGTGATCGTAACAAATTATATACTCTTTGATCGTAACGTCTATTTGTCAAATAATGTTTTGAATTCAAATATCAATTAATTTTCGCGAAAACGTAAAGAAATTACGGAAGTATGTACAACGGCCGGCAAGAAAGGGATCCAAGAACAAACAAATTGCCTCTGGCTGAACGTCTGCAAACAATGAAGACCCCGTCCCGCCCTGAACGCAGAACAGAGCCGAGGCCAACATCATACATACATCGTCTTCGTCGTCCAGCCTGGCTCAGCCGAAGTGAGAGTAACAGAAAAGTCCCAAAACAACTCATAACTCCGCCACCGTTACCTATGTACCTATAACGATAGACCATCACACGCAAAGAATTTGACCAGTTTACTGATTGATGATTATGACCTTTGATTTTATATCAAAGAGTTTAATGCTGTCGGCGGTAGGTATTGGACGTTGGATAATAGATGCAGAGTTTTAGCCTTTCTGCTCACTCAAACAAAAACCTTCTATACCCATAATTATATGAAAAGCAAGAAGAGAAAGGTAGCTTTTTCATTTAGAGCCTACAGGCTGGTTCGATCCCGCACCAGCCACGCAGGCATCAGTGCTGGAGAATGGAAGGAACTCACCTACAGGAAGCCATTATGAAATTTGCTGAAGCTATCCATGTGGCGGATCTACAGATAGCAGCAGCCTTATAAACCCCTATCACGATTATAGTAGCTGGTGTTAGTGGTAGCTAGCAAACAAAGTTTGATACATGGAAGAATTCAGGCCAAAACAAAATGCTACTTAGGAGGGAGTTTAAAAATGAATTAATTTTTTTTGTTTGTTTTGATGTGCAGTGCTACTCATAATGATTAGAACTGCTACCTAAGTGCTACAATTATTTTATAATAAAACCTTTGAAATGTATCTTCTTTGTCTTATTCATAAGCCTTGTTGTTTTTTGAAATAAAATATGGATACGAATTCAAAATATCAAATTTCTTTCTTTTATTGTGTGGAAGTTGAACAGATGTATTGGTGTCAACTACTTTTACAAGTAAATATACAATACTACATAGAAAAAACTCACTTAGAATTTTAAGTTAATTTTAGGAAGGATCCAAAATGGTACTTGTTAAAATATACTAAAAACCAACTTAAAATTTTAAATGACAGTACTAAAAGTTTTTATGTCACTTAAAATGCGCCTTCAAATTAGCAACTTCACCTAAAATCCTAAATTGATTAGATTTCGTTCAAATCATTCATTCATTTCGATTAAAATTAGAGTTTGAAGTTTCTAAAATGACATAAAGTGGTGCCTTTAAATTACAATTTAGTTTTAAGTTTTTTAATGAGTCCTAAATCTAAAACTAAAGCCTTCAAAATTGGCCTCATTGTGTCGCTAGAGAACAGGACGCGGGCGGCGCCCTTAATGTCACCGTCACTAATTTTGCTCCCTACGATTTTAAAGGTGGCCGAATCGTTACTTTGTTTTGAATTTTTAACATTGTTTAAGCGGAACAATAATTTCATAATCCAAACATTGCTCTTCCAGTACTTTGTACCTTAACGATATGGATAACAATAATACTCCATGTGCTCACATCAATGTTAATGTTTTTTAATGCGCTCATACATCTAAGGTGGTATCTTTGTGCCTGACGCGGGTTCAACGGCTAAACGTCTGTGGCCGAACAAGCGTTTTAAAATACAGTTCGCTAAATATTTTTTATTATTATAGCGTTTTTCTAATAGCGACCAGCATTGACTATAATTTGCGTCGGTTATCGGAGTGTGTTTTATGAGTTGCGCAGCTTCGCCTGTAATGGGGGATTTACACAAGTCGATTT
The DNA here is from genome assembly GCA_910589525.2 of Ennomos quercinarius. Taxonomy (NCBI): domain Eukaryota; kingdom Metazoa; phylum Arthropoda; class Insecta; order Lepidoptera; family Geometridae; genus Ennomos; species Ennomos quercinarius. The sequence goes on along the minus strand of OU342505.1, from coordinate 12,423,540 downwards.
TCGCCGTGCGGCGAGTCGCTTCACTAATTGCCTCACCAAGCCGCATCGCTAGCCCATTTACACTGGTTACTAAAATCGCATGCGGCTCTGTCATTTCCATCGAAAATGTTGAGCAGAATAGCCGTTTGTGCCGGAATTGAAATAATTAATTATACAATTATTCAACAATTGCTTAAAGAACAAAGAGTAAAGAAAAAACAAAAGGAAAGAAGAAAACGTAATGTTTGGGTACGTGGATGGATTTCTCGACGTAAGGACTTGGGTGCTTCGGATACTTTATTGGTTGAGTGGAGTTTAGAAGATCCTGATTATTTTAAAAAACGATTAAGAATGACTACTGATCAGTTTAATACTTTACTACATAAGGTTACTCCGCTTATACAAAAATGCGATACCAATATGCGAGTAGCACTTTCTCCGAAAATTAAATTAGAAATAACCCTGAAGTTCTTGGCTACCGGTGTTAACTATTCAAGTCTTGCAGAGTCATTTAGAGTTCCAGAATGCACAATTTCCTTGTTTTTGAAGGATGTTTTGGATGCTATATACAATGTTTTACAGGAGTTCATTATGGTAAGTGAAACTAGTAATTAATTATAAACGATTTATTTATAAATTTTCCATTGTGTTTTCATCTAAGCATGACCTAACAGCTTGAGATAGAATATCGTCGTTCACTCAAGTAAACAGCTGGCAAAATAGTCTTCTTCATAATCGAGGTGCCTTCTAGAAGTGGAAGCTTCGGGAGTCGAAGTTTCACGCTGGTTTTGAAAAGCTTGGTTTCGGGAAGTAGTAGCTTCGGCTTCTGGAGTCGAAGTATAGCGTGTATACTCTGAGAGTGAACTCGTAGGTCTAGCAATTGGAAAATGTTGTGTATTTAAGGTTTTCAGTCTTTCTTGTGACAAATAATTATTGATGAAATTTTGACAAACAATAGCATTTCTTAATGGCAAACTACGCAATTGGCTTGCCACATGTACTCCGAATGTATCAAATTCATCTTGACGGATAGTTTGAGCCAAAGTTTCTAATCTATTAACTGCTTGTAAAACAGGTGGGTCCATTTTAGGTGCGTCCATTAGAGCACGCTCCGCTTTTTTCTTTGGAGACAATTTTTTTTTCTTTTGTAAGGGCGCAATATTATCTTCTTGTTCCAATTCATCAAAATATGAAGACGCGTCGCTGTTTGTGTTCACCGCTGAATCTTTTCCCTGTAACCATACACTAATATAAGTTTATTTATTTTAGGTGCCATCCACCACAGATCAATGGAAGAAAATACAAAAGGATTTTTTAGATCGCTGGCAATTTCCTTTTTGCTGTGGGGCTATTGACGGGAAACACGTATTAATCGAAAATCCACCACACGGAGCATCAGACTATTATAATTACAAAGGCACTTATAGTGTGGTGTTGTTTGCTATAGTGGATGCACATTACCGTTTCATATATATAGATTTCGGAACTAATGGACGCATGAATGATTCGCATATTTGGAAAAAAACAAAGTTCTATAGTGCTCTTGAAAGAAATAATTTAAAACTACCTAATAAGGCAGTTTTCGTTGGTGATGATGCTTTCCCTTTGGCAACCTATTTAATGAAACCGTATTCAAGACATGAAGGTTTGGAACACAAACAAAAAATCTTTAATTACAGACTATCAAGAGCACGCCGAATCGTAGAGAATGCCTTTGGCATAATGGCTTCACGATTCAGAGTATACAGAAAACCTATATCTGTTTCATTGGATAAAACTGATTCTATTATTAAAGCGACCTGTGCGCTGCATAACTGGCTTCGGACTAATCTCATATACATGAATACTCCCGAATTAGTAGACGGAGAAGACTTCAGTTCAGGGACAATCAGAAACGGAAGTTGGAGAAGCATTCCTACGGCAGGAGTAGACGAATTAATGACACCGCTATCTTCTAACAACTATTCACGAAATGCAAAAGATCTGCGCGATAGATATGCTGACTATTTTGTCGGACCAGGAAAAGTTTCATGGCAAGATAGAATGATTGCGTAAATATTGTATGTTTATTTAAGTAATATTATAAAAATGGCTCTGTTCACGATTTACCTATTATAATTTATAATATGCGAACAAGAATAACTATTTAATAAATAATAATAAGACTTACCATGTTATCTTTACTGTTTCTTCCTTCTATCACTGGCTTTAAAAAGCGGTCAGCTACAGAAAACCAAATTAATTGAGGTCTGTATATATCATCCTTTCCCGCGCCACTCTTCTTTGACTTTGCTACCTTACTGGCCTCTCTATTATACGTGGTTCGTATATTTTTTATCTTCAATTTAAGCTCTTCAACTGTTATGGACAAACGCATTTCTTGAATAATAGATTTAAGAGCCGCTAAACGTACATTATTGTTCCTGTAATCTTGTTCTCTTGGGTTCCATAAGCATGGATGCATTTCATAGCATTCCAAAAACTGTATGGTGTTATTTTTATTCATGGTTGTTACGATACATGTACACAGAAACGCTGTAGTAAATAAATACACGTGCGTGCGCGAAACACCTTCATGCGGCGGGCGATCGCCTGCAACTGATCGTTTACACGGTCGATTTTAGTCACCAGTCGCATGCGGCCGGTTGCCGCGCGGCCAAAGTCGGATGCTACCCAACTATGGGGCTTGCGGCTTTAGTCACTTGCAACTTAGCCGAATTGCCATTTAGATGGTCGATTTACGCCGCGCGGCAAAAATCGTGCGGCTTTAGTCACCCGTGTAAACCCCCCATAAGACGAGTTGTTAAATAATGCAACTTTTGTACATTTTCTAAAGAGTCATTGTTATGTACCAAAGTTACAAATAAATCACGAAATGTAGGCAGTCTGCGTAACTTCCGGAAAAGGTCGGAATCGTAATTGTTGGCAGTCGCAATAATGCGCTTGGCTTATCACTTTCCGCCTTTGATTTGGACTTACTTTCCTTTGACAACCTGAATTGATTAATAACGTTTTTAAAGTTGACTTATACGTAAAATAATTATCCTCTGTATTTTCATAAATCTCTTTGGTTACATACGATGACTTTTCTAAATCCTCAGATACGAATATTTCATACAACTTAGTGTTGTTTGATTTAAACAATGACCAATGACTTTTTAAATTTTCTAATCTAGCTTCAATATATTCTTCAGTTATTCTTTTTCTTGGACTCTTTTTTATAATTTGCTAAACTTTTTTTAATAGAATTCTGTAGGTCTAGATGAACTTTTACAATACCCATTTTAATAGGTCTTTAAACCATAACAACAATCACAAGTTCCGTAACGTATTCTTAAAAGTTAATTAAGTTTATTATTTTTACTTGAAAATATTACAAGGCCAAGATTTTTCCCTAAAATTTTACAAGTGTTTCAACTCAAATAACTCGCATAAGCTTTGGGCATGGATTCCCCAGTCCCAAACGCCATACAAATATCATGCAAATTATTCTAAGTTAATAATTACACCCAAACCAAATTAAGCTGAAGTTAAATTGTTCATGACTAATTATTGAAGTTCAGTTTTTGTTGGTTAATTAATTAATTAAGTTTTACTCACGGTGGCCACTTCACTCAGTCCGTAATTATAATTATTGAATTATTGATGCCCTGATTTTGTCCTTGGTTGTTCTGCTTCACCCTGGTTGTTCTGCTTCACCTTGGTTGCTCGGCTTCACCCTGGTTGTTCCGTTTCCAAATTCCTGGTTTGCCCTGGTGTACTCTAATCCAGTTACTTGTCACGCTGGTCGGTCATACCGCTTGCCAATCCAGCTCCACAGCTTGACCTAGCTCGGCACTTGATTTTAGAAGAAGACTGTTCAGGGGAACAGTCCTCTTCTAAAAATTAAGACGGAGAGTCCTCGGTCGTAATTTTTTCGCGGTCATGTATCATCCGTTAGGTACATATACACTTCTTATATGGCTTTGGATAGGGGTGTACCGCTGCATGAGGTTTGACTTATGAGGTTGTCAAAAATGTCCCAGGGAATGTAGCCATCTTTTTCTCTTTCTTCTGCCACAGTTGGTGTAGCAAGCAAGCGTCTGCTGTGCAGCAATAAAAGCGGCAACGAGCTGCCTGACCCGTTCCCTGGTTTTTATAGCCTCGTTTGCGTCGTAAAATACTTGCTTTTTGAAACGGGGGTCCAAAAGTGTTAAGAGCAAGCGAGCCGCTTTGTTCAACTCTTTCGAATCTGTTATTCAAGCCTGATTAGAGCGTCAACGCGACGCTACGTACTGAATCTGCTATTTCGGTATTCTGTGTAATTTTTTTGCAAGATTCAATTAGGCAACTTACCATGTATGAGAGCTCAGAAGTAAAACAGCAGATGGTTTGACAATTATTTATTTCACGTCAACTCTCTTCCAATTCCGCAACAAGAATGGCTCGCCTTCGCCCTGACTCCGTATTTAAAGCTGTCGGTCTACCCTGAAGTCGGCCTGTCAACCCCCTACTCTTTGGACTGTCGGTAATACGTCACAGGTAGAAGGCGAGTCAGTCTATGGTAATCAATAATACTTCTTATAATTTCACTCTTATTTATACTAGTAAATATCATGTCTATTTTAAATAACTTAATTGTACACATAAGTAAGTACTAATTTAATTTGAATGACTTTATGTTTAATAACAATTCAACAAGTCAAGTTCCGGTACACCATCTTATAATGTTGGACCGGCACTTGAGATACTTTTATACAAAACAAATCAGTATATTAGAGTACTAAATTACGTTTCAATCACATAAATAATCAAAGTAAATAATATTCTGACAGATTCGGCCGTCCTGAATGAATACCTGTCCTCGGGTAATAGTATAATTATAACTGTTCTAATCCATTTGTTCAACTTTTTCCAGCGTTAGACAATATATTTTAGGCATAAGTACACACCATTATATGATTCAAGCGTAGGTACACGCTATATTATAGAATTCAGCGTAAGTACACGCCACGCCATGGACATTTAAGCGTAAGTACACGCCACCATAATTTTAATTGTACGTGCTCGTAATTATAATTTTAAACATACGCTTGAGTAAGCACACTGTAAAGGTATAACAAACGTACGTTACAAATTTAATATCAACTCATATCATATAAAATATCACAATATTAATTTTACCAACAAATTAATTTTAACTTATTTTATCATCTGTTTTAGTTTCTTTTTTTTTGACCTATTTATTTTCACAATCATGCTCTTTATCTAATAAATCTTCCTCGCCACTGGTACTTTCCCTTCTACAAAAACTTAACCATGGCATTATTTTGTCTACAGATACAATCTATATATACAGGGATATTTTTAATTTACCGGAAAGCTCTCATACACTAATTCCTATCAATAAAACTAACAACGTTAGTTCTACGACTTTTTTCAAAACCATATACTTTTCACAATATTGAAGATTAACGGAATCTCGCAGAGACTACAATTTTCATTACTCTTAAAAGTCAACGAACGCGCTGCTCTGGGACGGCAACGTCCCAATACGTCGCAATAAATTAGTACAAGTACCTGCCAGTGGCTGCAGTCGATAGGAACAATGCACAATAAAATAGTAATAGCTACAACTACTTCCGCTTACGGTAGCTACCTACCTAGATACCTACTACCGATCGCTGCCCGCCGAATTTACCTGCTTTGTTTTGAAAAACCATATTACTTCAGACGAACACATTTTAACATTTTTATGTTACGTATAGCAGTAGGTAAGCAATAACAGTGAAAATGTTGAATACCTACTTCATGAGCACAAATGAATAATAAGCTGTAAGCTGTAAACTGCAGCTGGTTACGTATTACATACTAATTTTTTTCAATCATGATAGGAAACAAAATTTGGTCATTATGATTAAATTACCTTATTTATAGGTCACCTCGCAATTGCAAGTCCCGTGGATGACGATGATTATCACGCACAAAGCGTTCAAAATAATCACCATCGCAGCCGACACAAACACCACACCTAAACACAAATTGTTCGTTCACTCGTGAAAGCACTTGTGGGTTTTCACGTATTTGATCAAATGCCCGAGATATTTTGTTCATGAGCAATTCACGTGTAGCAACTGCACCACCATTGTAAACAATTGATTTTACATGCCCCCATAAATAAAAGTCCATCGGGGTAAGGTCTGGCGACCGAGCAGGCCAAGCTCTAGGCCCGCCTCGGCCAATCCAGCGATTAGGATAGTCCGCATCTAATTGTTCACGCACTACGCGAGTGACAGATATTTATTGGTTCTAAAAAATAGTAAAATATTATACATTAATATAGTAGTATTCTAAAATAATGTAGTTACACTTTCTTTTGTTTGAATTTGAAGTGTAAAGACATTAAAAGTTGTTGATTTGACTTTCAAGTGTGAAGTTAGATACGAGTTTCGATAAAGTGTGAAGTTGGCAATTGTTGTGCTTATAAAAACGAACTGAAGTGTCAGAGAGGGGCATTCTGAGTCCAACAGGCAGACCGAGCTAACGTAAGTGTTATCTTGTTTATTTATTTACATGTACTATGTTAAGGTTATTGATTAATTGCCATGCAAAATTGTATAATCTTATATTTCTATGTAAATATTATAATTATGAACATAGGTACCATGTAACGGAACTATGATTCAATAATGTACAAATATGGAGTTATCTAAAATATCTACCTTATTTAAAGTTACAAGGCTTTTTATCAAATACATAGAAGTACATTAGTACATATTTAATATTAATATATTATATGGAAGTATTGGACAAATATAACCATAAATGTAGGCCTTGATATAATAAATTAATAATTGATATCTGATCTTTTATTTCATTCCATAAACAAGAGAAATTTATCTTAGTAACATCGATATCTATCTATTTTTACCAAATGCCTAAGGGTAAAGGTATATATATCTTAGCTATTGATTAGGCAATTCTAACACGAGCGTAGTGCGCCGGAGCTCCGTCTTGCTGATAGTACATAGCACGCAAACTGACAAGCGGCACATCCTCTAAAAGAACTGGTAGAACTTCTGTTAAAAAATTCAGGTAACTGCTTGTGTTCAGCCTTTCCAGAAACACGGGACCTAACAAAGTGGTCCCCACTATGCCTCCCCATACATTGACACTAAATCTATGTTGAAAATTATGAGGCCGCACTTCGTGAGGGTTTTCGTAACACCATAAATGTTCATTTCGAGTGTTGAAAAGCCCCACTTTGCCAAATGTAGCTTCGTCAGTCCACAAAATAGTTGGTCGTTCCACAAGCGCCCAGTTGCAGAACGCAATTCGCGCAGGCCGGTCCGCAATCTGGAGTTCATGGACACGTTGCACGTGATAAGGATATTTTCCTTCATTCATTTCCTTCATATGGACGACGCACCAGGCAAAGTATTGTGAAACATTAAAACGTTTCGCAGCGTCATTGGTACTCGCAGCAGGATACGTTTCAAAGAACTCTAGTATGTTCTCTTCGACGCGCACTCTGTGAGTTGGTGGGCGGCCGCGATCGTAGTGGCTAGGCTGGAATTGCCCATGATCTCGCAAACGTTGTGTAGCGGCCAACATTGTCGACCAACTCGGTGTCGGTCGGTTAGGAAATAGTTCTGCGTAGTCACGACAAGCCCTAGCCACATTGTCATTTGCTCTTGCTAGCACTCTAACCATTTCGGTGTATTCAATGCTTGAAAACTGATACGCCATCTTTCACATCAAAACTTGGCACGCGAAGCATTAGCGGGTGGCGAAAACGCATGCGATGCGTCCGCAACTAGTGCGATTGAGTGACTGACCTTGTCCCACATTAAGTTTCGCTTCCGGCCAGTCAAATACTTCCGCCCGCCTCGTTCTTCCCACCCGGCCTTTTTTTAGCAGTATGCTATCTTTGTCACTCTCAAAGCGCCCGCGCTGCGTAGCTGTTTTCGCTTTATGGCGGAAAGGAAACATCATAGACATCCTGTGACATCATAGTGTACAAAAATGCGTAGTGACTTTCTCACTCTCCCACGTGGTGGTGCAACCGTCGGCGTCGCGTCGCTGCGTCGGTCCCTATTGCCATCCTGCCTGCACACTTCAATTCATTCTGTTTTTCTAGTGGTTTGGCAACGTCGCATGGCATTGAATCGGTGCGGTGAAGGTGCGGTGTTTTTGTTTTACAGATTAATGACGCATCAGAGACACAAAAAAAAATAATAAGAATTCTTAGGAAAAATGTATCACGGATTTTTTTAAAGTAGTACACCTAACATTCTTAGTTTTGATGATAGGAATCAGCGTACGAGAGCTTTCCGGTAAATTAAAAATATCCCTGTATAAAATTCTAAACTGATTCCAGGAATCAACGCACAGCCCAAACCGCTGGTCCTAGAGACTTGAAATTTGGAAGGTGTATTCTTTGTGAAGTGTAGGGATCCATTAAGAAAGGATTTTTCCAAAATCCACCTCTAAGGGGGTTATATGGGGCTTTTACGTTTGTATGCAACTTTTTATTCTGTGGATCGATTGGTTCGAAACTTGGTGTGTATACTCTTCAGTTAAAATAAAGTTCAGATTGTTTCATAGATTTTTGAAAATCACCTCCCGTCAGGGTCATTCGGGGTCTCAAATCTATAAATCAATGCACAGTCTGAACCGCTGGCCCTAGAGACTTGAAATTTGGAAGGTGTATTCTTTGTGAAGTGTAGGGATCCATTAAGAAAGGATTTTTCCAAAATCCACCTCTAAGGGGGTTATATGGGGCTTTTACGTTTGTATGCAACTTTTTATTCTGTGGATCGATTGGTTCGAAACTTGGTGTGTATACTCTTCAGTTAAAATAAAGTTCAGATTGTTTCATAGATTTTTGAAAATCACCTCCCGTCAGGGTCATTCGGGGTCTCAAATCTATAAATCAATGCACAGTCTGAACCGCTGGCCCTAGAGACTTGAAATTTTGAAGGTGTATTCTTTGTGAAGTATAGAGATCCACTAAGAAAGGGTTTTTTGAAAATCCACCCCTAAGGGGGTGAGATGGGGGATTTTACGTTTGTTTTGTATGTAACTTTTTATTCTATGGAATGATTGGTTTGAACTTCGTTGTATATACTTTTCAAGTAAAATAAAGTTAGGTTTATGCCACGATTTTTTGAAAATCACCTCCCATCAGGATCAAACGGGATATCAAAGTTTTTTTCTATCGAAATCTATAAATCAACGCACAGCCCAAACCGCTGGTCTTAGACTTGAAATTTGGAAAGTGTGGATTCTTTGTGTAGTGTAGGGATCCACTAAGAAAGGGTTTTTTAAAATCCACCTCTAAGGAGGTTAAATCAGGGTTTTACGTTTGTATGCAACATTTTATTCTGTGGATTGATTGGTTTGAAACTTGGTGTGTATACTCTTCAGTTAAAATAAAGTTCAGTTAGTGTCATGGTTTTTTGAAAATCACCTGTCGTCTGGGTCATACGGGATCTCAAATGTATAAATCAATGTACAGCCTGAACCGCTGGCCCTAGAGACTTGAAATTTGGAAGGTGTGTTCATAATGAAGTGTAGGGATCTACTAACAAGGGGTTTTTTTCAAAATCCACCACTTAGGGGATGGAATTGAGTTTTTTCGTTCTTTTTATTCTGTGGATCGATTGGTTTGAAACGTGGTGTGTAAACTCTTCAGTTACAATAAAGTTTAGTTTGTGTCATGGTTTTGGATAATTACCTCCCGTCAGAATCATACGGGGTCTCAAATCTGTAAATCAATGGACAGCCTAAGCCGCTGGTCCTAGAGACTTAAAATTTAAAAGGTTTGTTCTTTGTGAAATTTAAGGATCTAATAACAAGAGCTTTTCCAAAATTCTACCACTGAGGGGATGAAATAGGGTTTTTTCGTTTGTATGAAACTTTTTATTCTGTAAATCGATTAGTTTAAAACTACTTACTTTGTTTACTTGGTGCGTAAACTCTTTAGTTAATATTAATTGAGCGCATATCACGGTTTCATGAACATCACCTCCCGTCAGGGTCAAACTAGGTTTCAAAGTTTTTTTTATCGAAATCTATAAATCAACGCGCAGCCTAAATCGCTGGTTAATCTAGAGACATGAAATTTTGAGGGTGTACCTTCGTGAAGCTTAGACATCCTCTAAGTTAGGTGTGTGCTCCACGTGGGTTCGTGGGTGGTTGACCATAACAAAAAAAATGCCCTCAGCATCAACTTAAACGGGAAATCTAGGGTTAAGTAATAAATAGGTGCAACGACGAGCGAGCAAAGCAAAGAGTAGCAAAGCGTAGCGACGCGTAGCAAAGCGTAGCGAAGCGTGGCGTGGCAGCGGCCGGCGAGTGCTAGAAGTCACTTATGCTTTATCATCCTCTTTGCCTTTTCCCATTTGTTATTGGGGTTGGCTCCCAATCGTACCTGTAGTGGCGAGCTACCAGAATTACACGAACGACTGCCATCTGAACGCTTTAAACGCTTATCATAGGGGGGGATTTGCCATAATCATCACGCTTGGCAGGCGGCTTGGTGATCGCAGAAGATTTTAATGTACCAAGGAGAATGCTGCTGCCCATTTCCTGGATATTCCCTTTGCCAGCTCTTACAGAGCCCACGGAAAGAGATGGGGGTGATCCTATTCTCAAACCGGGACCACACAGTTAACAATTATAATCTGCTGCAAAAAAAATTGCGGCAGATTATAATTAATTAGTGGTTTAATTATATAGGGGTTTATAGCCATAAGTGTGGCCGTCTGCCACCGCGTGGGGGACGTTTGTGGGGGCATACAGGAACAATCCACTGCATGCGCATCGCGCAGGGTGGCGTAAATGCTTAACGAATTGAGATGAATGTAAGCAAAATAAGAGGCGTAACAAATGATATATTTTCCATCCCGAAAAATGAATGGTTCCTGTGGTATTGCATTATCACTCAACTGCATAATTATTAATATTCAACTAATTTGGATGACATATTATATGTAATACGATAGGCTCTACTCTATCTACTCTATCTCTTGGCTCTATTGCATGTACTAACAATTGAAATATTTTCCATCTCGGAAAACGGAATGGTCCCTGTAGGCTATAATCATTATTACGTAGTTAGTTGCCGTCTTTTTTCGGGGTTGCTCTGTTTGGTAGGTATACTTAGTACCTAAACAAAATTTACTGGAACCTCTTATGAAGATTTGAACGGTTTTTATGGTGAAAACACAAAAACATCTGTTTAAGTGAAAATGACAAGGAAAAGATCGACCGTATCACTGGTATGTAGGTATACCATAATAGAGAACTTTTATTAGTTAGATGCCTAGACCTATCGTATATTTAAAAAAACTAACGTCTAAGTATAAGGTAGGTGTAAGTAGGTACATATTTAATTAAATATTGTAGGTACCTATGATTTGCAGTTTCTAATCCACTATTTTATCAATGTGTAGGTGATCTGATGACACGTGAAAAGCCATACTTACCTACTACCCAAACAACATTTTTACACGTGTGCTATAGGTAATATCTGCTAATACTTGCTGAGCTCCGAAAAGATTTAGTGGATTTTGTTGTTTGGTATATAGAAAATGCATGAACTAAGTTATTATTAGACTACCTAAACGTAGAAATAACACAATACAAGCGTGCGAAGCCGCGGGCAAAAGCTAGTAATAAATAAAAATAAACGAGTACACTCCGGGGCCGGTTCTCGAAAATGGCCGTGCATTGCTCTATTGCGATCGCTCTATCATCACGGACAGGACTATTGTAGCCAATAAGCCTGATATCGTGCTGGTAGACCGATCCCAACGCCGGGCAGTGCTCGTTGACATCACCATTCCGCATGACGAGAACCTCGTGAAGGCTGAGAAGGACAAACTCAGCAAGTACCTTGACTTGGCTCACGAGGTAACCGCCATGTGGAATGTTGACTCAACGAGCATTGTCCCGATAGTCGTTTCGGCGAACGGCCTTATAGCGAAAAGCCTCGACCAACACCTCAAGAGGCTCTCGCTAGACGGTTGGATCAAGGGTCAGATTCAGAAGGCAGTACTTCTTGACACGGCACGTATTGTCAGGAGGTTTCTCACTCTGCAGCCCTAACCACCGGTAGCTTGGGTCCTGCCCCGCTGCCGGCGGCGGTTTAGGTTTTTTTTTATAGTATTTTTGTAATTTATTTTTATATGAATATTGTAACAAAACCTAAATCTAAGAAAACGTAATAAAAGAGTGAATAAAAGTAATATAATAGAAGGTGGAAATCGCAAGAGCTTAAAGCCTAAACAGGGTGGTTAAAGGTAACGTCGCAAGTAGCGTTCAGTGAAAGTGGACCTAAAATAGGATTCCCTGTATCTAGGGACCCAGGAACTACGAGGACCATGGTCCCACAACACCCAGACACAGAACAAGTTTTGCGCTTTTTTTCTGTGCACAAATACTTGTCCTGTCACGGGAATCGAATTCGCCGCCTTCGGGTTATGAACCAACCTGCTCAACCACCACACCACGGAGGTTGATGTTGATTATTGTTGATAATATATTATGTGTGGCAGTTACAAATTTATTATATCTATGCCACTTAATTGATTTTAGTTACCTTCTAATAAGGTTGATTGGACTTCAACCTCCTGAAGTTGAAATATGTCTTCTTCAGTTGGTGTTTCCTCCGTTGATGGTACTGAAATACAAATTTGTATTATGTATATTGACATAAATAAATAATCGAATAGTAGTATCATGTATGAATAATCCATATTGATATAATATATACATACATACTAACATAACTAACTCTTCATGGCTGAACCTTGGTATGTTATGTACCTATTCAGATAGAGTGGAGAAAACAAAAGCCTTTTATTTTGATATAAATAAATAGTTACATGCAATAAACCCCATACCTAATTGAACAGATTTGATCTTATCATACTGGGTTTCATTGGCGTATCTAGGAATTCTTTCTACAGGGGGTCCGGGCCCCTGAAAATTTGTGGCTGATGGATCTTCATCTACTAATGAATAATGATGATAATATAATTATGTAAGTTTAATGCCCTTTAGGCCTCTAGGTTTGTAGAGGTTAGGTAGTAGCATATTAATATAATTTTGTCACAGATTTGATAATAAAAAAAATTGAAAATGCACAAGAGCGAAAATTTACCATTGGGCCCAGTGATTACCAATGACGGGTTGCAGCATATCTTTTTCTATATACCCCAGCACAAAAGCCAATACAGTGGGTTAGTAATGTTATGAGTGTTTTGACCAAAGTGTACACCAAATAATTACTCACATATTGTATATTGTGTATTGTAGGAAGAGTTGTGTGGCCCTTCATAAAGCTGAAAATGTTTATATAAGTATATTAGTAAATGACAATGGTTGTTTATCAATTATAAATCAAACTTTTATCATAATAGAGTTATAGGAAACATGCAGTTAAAAACATGCAAAGCAAACCAACATTAACAGGTATCCTGACTCCAGGATCTCCTTCCACTGCCACCTTCCCTAAGACACAGATAACCCTTTCTTCCAAATCTGAGAGTGGAACTAAGGTGTTTGGTCCACCCCCAGTTCCACTCTGATTCCGCCTGTTATCAGCCGCCTTTGCCTTGGTGCGGCACTTCAACAGATGCCAGTACTAGCAAAAAAATATAAAAACATGTAAAGCCATGGTTACTAAAAGGACTCATAATTATATATCAATTGGTTTTCACTTTGAGAGTATGTCCTAATGTGCTGCCTTATTTCTTGTTTTTCATGAATATAATCAGTGTTTTCAAGGATTGAGTGAATAGGTACTATCTCGATTTATGAGCTTCGTCTTTAGCCATACTGTTCAAAAAGGTATTAGTGGTTGAATATCCATCACAATTTGAAAAAAAAAAGACTATTAAACAAGCATCAGTGCGAAATAAATGGTAGATGTGCTTAATGTATATGCTGTAAGTTAGTGCTTCATCTTCGGCCACACCATTGCTCAGTATTAGTGGTTAAATATCCATCACAGTGAAAAATGAATATGAAACAAGCTTTTTTGAATTGTCATTTACATGCATGTTGTGTACCTTCCAAACAAGTACCTACACAGAGAAATGATAATAAAAATCCACTGAAATTACCCTTTTCCACTGCTCGGCGGTTTTGGTGGTCCCTTCACCACAACCGTTGAGCTTGCGAGACAAAGTCTCCCAAGCCTTAACAGCTTGTTGGTGGGCGAGGGGACCACTGCGGCAGCTGTTTGTGACTATGCCGCGGTTCAGCTCGGCGAACTCTACCAGCAGTTCGAGCTGCCGCGGTGCCACCTTTCTAACTGGCGCCATTTCTTTAAAACAAAATTACAAGCCTATAAGATTGCATATACTTATAATAGTATGTACTTACTTGGTTATCTTGCAACACAACACAACGCAATTAATTCACAATAAACATCAACTTTGAAATAACACTACAATTTCACCAATGTCTACAATACGAGAAATTACACGGAAGCTGCTTGGCCTGCTTATACTTACCTTTTTTTATATAACCAACACAATAATCTAAAAATTTCACGTTTTGAGGTTGCACTTTTTGAGTTGTCGTTCGTTGACTTGCCACACCTTGTTTCAATAAAAACCATAGGCAAAAGAGCCGTATAATGCAGCCATATATAAATGGTCAGTCGTTTCAACATGTTTTCTATTATAACCTAGCTTTTTAAATCGGTTGGGTTAGCTGCAACTTCACATTGGAACTTATCGATAACAACCCATAGAAATCGAGACCTAAGCCGTTACATGATCGCAAATTACACAGGTCTACAATGATTTTGGTGCCGCTAAAAGTAAAACTGATTTCAAGTACATCCGGTACCCTGATAAAAACGTGATACATACTTTTTTAATGCTACGTATAGTTTTCGAGATTTCATTTATTAAAAAACAAAAGAACATTTAATTCAAAACAGTTAAATACATTTAATTACACATTTTATTTCACAGGTTAGAAGCTTCTCTTTTTAGATTTTCTCGGATGGATGTCTTCAGGACATTCCCGTGTAATACTCCAACAGTAATCTGCCATCATATGCTCATCCCAGCGACCTTGGTATCTATCTTCCATCACCTTTAAATCTTGATGAAAACGTTCTCCTTGTTCTTCGCTATATGCTCCAAGATTTTCAGGAAACTTGTCTAAATGATTGTCCAGATAGTGTACTTTTATGCTCATATTACATCCAAGATTTTTAAAGCTAATTAAGAGGTTTTGAACTAACTCTTTGTAATTTTCGGCCTTCTGATTTCCTAAGAAATTTTTTACAACAGCAACAAAAGATTTCCAAGCCGCTGCTTCTAAATTATTCATTGAATGTATGAAATCGTTATCTTTCATTAAAAGTCTTATCTGTGGGCCATCAAAAATACCAGCTTTTAGTTTTTCATTACTTAAACCAGGAAACTTTCTTGAAAGATATACAAAACACGGACTAGTTTTATCTAATGCCTTAACATATTGCTTCATAAGTCCCAATTTGATGTGCAATGGAGGCAAAATAATCTTATCACTAGAAACTGGAGGCGGGTTTATAATATTTTGTTTGCCAACTGTCATGTTATCTCTCAAAGGCCAATCTTTCTTGATCCAGTAGTCTTTTTTTGCTCTGCTGTCCCATAAACATATGAAGCACGGAAATTTAGTGTACCCACTTTGTTGGCCTAATAGAAAGTTGACCATTTTTAAATCGACACATAACCCATTGGTGCTCCGAGTACTTAAGTTTTTTCAAAACAAGATCCACGTTTTGATACTCCTCTTTTAATTTCGTTGAATGAGCAACAGGCACAGCTGCATGATTGTTACCAATATCTAGTTAAACACATTTTAAACTTCGCTTACAGCTGTCCATAAACAATCTCCATTCATCAGCTTTGTACCCTGAGAGCCCCAATTTCATTAGAAGGCCACCAATGTTATTACAAAAAACTATATCATCTTCTGAGCTATAAAATGGAAGAAATTCTTTTTCGCGATCACGATAAAATGTTATTTTTGTACCTTGAGATAACAAATTTCTTTCTTTGAGTCTAGATGCTAGTAGCTCAGAGCGCTCTTTCGAAAGGTCAAGGTCTCTAATCAAATCACTTAAAGCATCTTGAGAAAAAAGTGAAGGCGCTGTTGACTCTTTAAAATCACTGTCACGTTCATCAGAAAAAACTTCCATCATCTCGGTGTCCGAAAAATCTGATAGATCTGAAAGATCTTGACTCATAGGAGATGGTATGTCATCTGAACACAGTCGAGGTCTTTTAGCAGACGGTAAATCAGGATATGTCATTTTTCTTTTGTTTATACCATGTAATTCTACAACACAAAAATAACAGTCATCAATGTGATTTTTCGGTTCTGTCCAAATCATCGGCACATTAAACTTTAAATGATTACGTTTACCGTTTGCCCACTGTCTTAAATGTTCACTACACAACTTGCACACAATGTTTGGAACCCACGGCTTGTTCAGAGCCTTCATCTCTATTTTAAAGTAATCAATATATGTCTTCTTCACTGAATCTGTTATAGGTTTTCTAAACTTTTTCACTACATATTCACCACAAATGTAACAAAATGTATTTGGATTATTTACGCAACACCTTCTTGACGACTGCATATCAATATTATTAATTTAAAAAAAAATTATTGATTATAATGACATTAATTATGATAAAATACGTTTTTTAGGTTATTATATCGATCGATACAAACCTGAACGTAGCTTCACAATTTTGACAGCTTCACACGATATCTTGTGGGCTAATTAACCAAAATATAACCTAGAATTAGCGGCACCAAACAAAACATTTTTTTTTGTAGACCTGTGTTATCGATACCCACAAATTACTATTACAAATGAGTTGGCATCAAGTCAGTGTAAGTAACAGCTTTACGTGATCGCCCTGCTGATCCAGGACCTGATTCAAAGTTCTTTGGAAAGTCGAAGGTGCATTGGATAACCCAAATGGCATTCTGTTAAATTCAAATTGGCCATCAGGTGTAACAAAAGATGTTAATTTCTTGGAATCTTCATCAAGCGCTATCTGGTAATATCCAGAAGCTAAGTCTAATGTTGTAAAAAATGTAAAGCCATTTAATCTATCTATTTGGTCATCAATCCTTGGCAAGGGGTATTGTTCCTTAACAGTTTTTTTATATTAAGGGCCCTATAGTCAATGCACATTCGCTTTTCACCAGTTTTCTTTGCTACTAAAATTATAGGGCTGGAATAGGATGACGTAGATTCACGTATTATATCAGTCTACCAGTTCTTGGATCATATTACGAACCTCTTCCCTTTCTTTGTGGGATAACCTATAGGGCCTATATGTTACTGGTGCACTATCATTTAAAGCTAGTTTCATGCTACCTGCAGTACATTTTCCTAATTCTTGCATATCTAGTGCAAAACAATTTCTGAATTCGTTTAGTTCTAACTAGTTCATTTTTATGAGCACTACCTATATTATCTCCCACCTTAACTTCATCGTCTCTAATTTTCCTACGATCTATACTCGCTGACCTGTTAAGCTCCTGAGGCTCAACATTAAAGCGGCTATACACGACCCTAAAATCAGCGGCGATATCGAGACAGTGCTAGGGGGTATGAAATCGGCTATTCTCTACACACGTCGCTGGCAGTCAGTACGTAACCGACCGTGCAACAGACTGCTCGTTGATCCGAGATGCTGCCGACACTCTCAAAGCAGCAAAAAATAGGCATTGTCTTGGCACTTACTATGGTGCCACCTAACCAGAAACGAAAAAGGAGGACCTGGGTTAAAAACTGGTTGATGAAACGTCATGAATTAAGCCACATGAACGTGATGAGACATTTAGAAGCAGATGAGTTCAGAAACTTTTTAAGAATGGATTCTGAGTGTTTTGAAGAGCTCCTCAATATGGTGACACCATTAATACAAAAACAGGATACCGTAATGCGAGAATCCATAAGTCCGAGAGAACGACTTACAGTTACTTTACGTTTTCTAGCAACTGGACAAAGCTATGAGGATTTAAAATTCAGTGCCGTAATATCGCCGCAACTTATGTCCACAATGATTCCAGAGACATGCTCCGCTATCTATAAATGTTTGAAACACTTCATTAAGGTAAGTATTAATATTATTTACTTGTGTTCTTTTTTTTTGTAGATCAAAAAATCCTTCATATCTGCGCCAGTTCCTATTTTAATTGTTGTATCACTAAATGTACAGTTTGGAAATTCAGTGTTAAAAGGTTCAGTGTTCGACGATGAAGAATACGGCTGCGGAGATGTTTGAGGGGATTGTGGTGTCATATAATGTTGGGATGGTTGAGGAGAAGGTTGTACCGTAAGCTGTGAAGATATTTGAGGGGATTGTGGTATCATAAAATGTTGGGATGGTTGAAATGAAGGTTGTAGCGTAAGCTGTGAAGATGGTTGAGGAGATTGTAATGTCATATATTGTTGGGATGGTTCAGGAGAAAGTTGTACCGTATGTTGTGGAGATGCTTGAGGGGACTGTGGTATCATATATTGTGTAGATGATTGAGGGGACGGCTGTACTGGATATTTTTGATAATATGGTTGGGGCGATGAATTTGTCACCGAAGAGCCAGAGGAATAATGATAGGAGCGATGTGAAATGCGAGAAGGATTTGATGCTGTGTGTTGTGGAGATAAAGTGATAATAGATTCGTCTGTCAATTTGCCAAGTTTTCCGTAAAATAGGGCATCATTGATAATTTTTTGGGCAATTGATTGTTGATGGGTACTCAGATTTTTCAATTGAACGCCTATTGAATTTCCTATAATGTCCCAGTCGTCATCTTGTCGAGTCATTAGTATCTGAGCAGAATCCAGCAGTTTTTCTTGTCTACTTTGTATAGACATTTTCTGCTTCTTGGACTGTGAAATTTTTGTGGAGACCTTGGGCACCTCTTTTTCACATATTTCTGTATTTATAATTTGTTCCGATGATGTTGATGCTGACATCTCTGGTGACCATTGGATCTGTAATAAAACTTTCACTTTACTTTCTGTTTCAGATGCCTACAACGCAAAGTGAATGGAAAGACAATGCTAAAATGTTTGAAGACAAGTGGAACTTCGATCACTGTGTGGGTGCGATAGATGGAAAACATATATCCATAGATAAGCCACCTGAGAGTGGCTCGTCATTTTATAATTATAAAGGTTTTTTTAGTATAGTTCTATTCGGCGTAGTAAATGCAAATTATGAGTTTATGTATGTACACACTGGCATTAATGGAAGCGTTTCTGATGGTGGCGTCATACAACACACATCCCTGTACAATAAGTTAATGACAAATGAGTTAAATCTACCACCACCGTGCACGTTACAGGGAACAAATATTTCAGTACCATACACATTTTTGGGAGACTCAGCATTCAGCATTAATAGACACATTATGAAGCCATACCCATTTAAGAATATAATTCACGAGAAAAGAATTTTCAACTACAGATTATCACGAGCAAGGAGAGTAGTTGAAAATGCCTTTGGAATCTTAGCAGCACGTTTTAGGATCTTTCGTCAAAGAATAAGTGTGAAAATTGATAATGTCGACAAAATTGTGCTAGCTTGTTGTGCCTTACATAATTATTTAAGAACAAAGTCCAAAAGTTATATCACCAAAACATGTGTCGATGCTGAGAATATCCACAATTCTACTTTTCGTTTAGGTGATTGGCGGGAAGAAACAACAGGACTAGTGTCATTGTTGCAAATAAGTGAAAAAGAGCGCAATAATGAAGGCAACATTGTACGCAATAAATTTACAACTAATTTTAATGGACAGGGCAGAGTTTCTTTTCAGGAGGATATGTTGAGGGTAGTTCCTACATAAATGTTGTGTGTATTGTGTATGTTATAAATAAAATATAGGTTTATGAATTACTTAAGTATTATTTTATCGTACCTCATCCAAAGTATCCGTACCAGGTCGGCATGGCTCCGTCGTCCCCTCTAGGAATTCGAAGAGAGGATAATACCAAACTGATGGTACATAGATGTCATTAGACCCTGATCCTGTTTGCTTGGAAGCATTCACCTGAAACAAGTGAATTGATACAAATTTATCAAAATACTTTTATAAATTGATAGTATTTTATTTTAACGTGTAGGTAAGTACCCATATAGGTACCTACTTATATTTTGCTGACTGGATACAAATGACATCTATAGATTTTGATAATCTCCTTTTGCTGCATACCATATGAAAATAAAGCCCTCCTCTTGTAGCTGTAAATATGAGCTGGTTTCTATTGGCGAATCTCTATATTTCTTTGCACAGATTCTACATAATCTTACCTTTTTCAGCTCTCTTCCATACGTAGTACGCATATTTTCAAGCTTTTTCTTAAAGTCCGCCAGTGTTGTGTTTTTGCCGGTCTCTTCATTAAAAAGTTGCAATAGCATTTTGAATGCCTCCTGTCTCATGTCGCGGTTGAAGTATTCTTTGTGTTTTTTATCCCACAAATAAGATAATTCCCTGAAGAGATCAATAGTTTTTGTCCACGCTTCTCGCTCCTTCTCCTTCGCCATGTTTTCGCGCTAAACAAAGAGTATAACCTACAGGAAATAAAATAAATGGCGCGAAATAACTCGGACCAGCGCTAGCACGTCGTATCGCCGTAGCACTCGCGCGCATACTGATAAAAATCAGTCCCGATTCCTCTCTACCTCCGTTGCTCAGGAAGACGCCGAGGACTGCCTCCTCGATGACTTTTCTAATTTCAATGGCGCGGAGTTCGTCCATCTGTATGCGGTTGCGATCCAAAACAACTACTTTGTAGTACGCCTTGGCTGCCTCCGCATAAGATGACGGCCCCACGCCATCAGTGGTGTTGGTCACGTTGGATCGAGGGGGTTTGACCACTGGTCCCGCGTAAGTGGCAGCGGAAGGTCTGCCTTCAAGGCATACCTTTTTGTGTCGCTGCTCCGCTGCCGCTTCGCGCCCTGACTGCATCCCTCCCGTCACCACGTTCTTTACCTACTTCCACAGGCACAGTGGTACCAGCTACACCGCCTTCGGACACTGCGCGCCCCTTCTTCCCCTTCCCCTTTCCCTTGTCTTTTGACGGGCACGGTTGAGGTTCAGGCTCAGTCGGGCGGACTGTGCACGGCGTAGCCGCATCCCTCTGTGGCGCGCATGTCCTCGTGACAAGGTCGGAAGGCAAGTTTACGTTTGCCGGGACGGGTTGCGAAGATGGCTCCTGAAGCTTACCGCCCCGCCCTCCGGTCGCTGCTACCGCAGACGCTTCCGGATTAGGGGTTTCAGCTTCATTAGCAACCATCGCAACGTGCGGGTTGACGCGTGCCATGCACGCCACGACTGACGGCGCAAGCGCATACATGCCGGGCAGATGAAACACGCCCTCCCGCCGCTCCCGGTAAAACTGATCTACCAGTTCAGCGTCCCGCTTCCTGCGCTCCCGTTGTTCAGATTTGGGGTTTTTTCCGCGATAAGAGCTTTGGGTCGGCTTGTTAGGCTTCCCACCGCTCCCGTTACCTGTCTCAATCGCGCTACTCCCCGCCACAGGTTCGCGCCGCTGCCTCTGCTGATGCCTCTTCTTGGGATTGTAGCGCGCCACGTGTCCTGTTCTGGGCTTCTGCACTGGTCCAGCCAGTGGTGCTGCCGCGGTCGCCGTTGTCGGTCCAGTAGCATCCGCAGCCGACGAGGCCTGGGACACCACCCCGCCGTTGCCTTCGGTAGCCAACTTAACACCCCCCGGCCCGGAAACCGGTGGGCGCCGGGTGCTGGCCGGTTCGCATGGCATCTCAATATTCAATTTCGAACTCATCATTGTTTTTTAAAGAAAAAGAAGAAGAAAAGCGCTAAGTTCTGTGGAGCAAAGATGGCTATTAGCGGGGCAGAAGCAAGTGAATGTAGCCGCCCATTCAACTTCCCCCCGTTTTTTGCATGTTATGAGAGTAAGAGAGACCCTACACCTACGAAAACCCCTAAATTCTCTCCCACTCCCTTAACGCGCAGGCCACGGGCTGCCGGAAGAGAGATGCAGAGCTCGGCATACCAACGGATGAATTGAAATGCCGCGCCCCCCATCCCCCTCAAGTGCCCTCCCTCTTTTCCCGGGCTTGGGACCGGCACCATAGATAGCTATTGTGCTGAAAGCGGAAGCAGCGGGTGGTAAGCAATAACTAAATATGGAGGCGAGGTTACTAAATATGGAGGCGAGTACATTTACAAATACAAGATCATGATGGATTAGTCATTAGTTATTGTAGTTTTAATTTACCAATTAAATAAAATTATCCGATTCTTGCATCCGTGAGCCTTGCCATTTCTTCTTTAATACTGCTTTGATTGAAAATATATTGGTCATTAGTTGACCCTGGGAACCTTGTATTCACATTTAATAACTTGTAATTTGAGTCAAAAACCTAGAAAAAAAGTGTAACCTAAAATTTTTAATAAACATTCTCCAATGACATATAGAGCAGGTCGTAAATGAGACTTGGAAATGGTCAAGCAGCACTTTAAAAACTAAAGGCTGTTGCTAAAAATAATCAATAATATACTCACAAATTGGGTGTTAATTGACCCCTTTTCGGTTCTTGTACATAACACGAGGATCTTCCAGATTGTTGTTGAACGGTGTGACAATGGAGATGTGCGTACAATCCAATGGCTCAACTGATGCTTCTGCTCAAAGCCACCAGCAACTGCCCTCCTGTCTACTGCAGTGCTAGGGCACTTAATAAAACTACCCATGAGTCTCTGTACGACTGTTTGCGACACCTCCTTTACAAGCTTACTTACAGTCCTCTGAGCCAGTGCAATGTTATATTCTTGACCGATACACCTTTGGTAACTGCCAACCGCGTAAAAGCGTACCGCTGTTAAGACCTACAATAATAAGTAATTACTGTCCGTAAGTACTTACTGTATAGTATTAGATGTCTGTGGTAGGAAAGTAAACAATGCACAATTTTATGTTGAATTGGTTTACTGAAAATATTGAAATCAATTCAAAATATAACATTTATTAAAAGAAGAGAAAGAAGGAAAGAAAGAAAATCTATTTATTTGTAAACAACAATAACTAAAAAAAAAAAAGATACATAGTATTTTAACAGGAATAAAAAAAAGATAAATGTTGTCACAAATAGGCCCCAACTCAGCATTATGCTGGTTCAGTTGAACCAGCGCTGGTCTTCCGTTGGGACCTCTTGGTGAAACCACGGAGCGGATACACACCAACAGTTACTTAATTATAACAGAAAATACAAGAATGAAAAAAGAAAGATAATTATGCAACTAAAACAACAAAAACAGGTACCTACAATTAAGCGTTTAGGTACACAGTGTTCCAATAATAAAGTAAAAAATAATAATAATATAAGTATTCATGGTCTAGCATTATAATCAATACAGGTGGCAAAAAGAGAAACGGTAACAGAAAGGGAAAAGATGACAAGGTAAAAACAAAAAATAATTTGCATGTCTATATCGCACTTGTATCATGCACTAGCGCTCCCGGGCTTTTTGATGGACTAATAAAAATATTTTGAGTCTGGTCCTGAACATTTTAATATTTTGCAGGTTCCTAATTGGCGGTGGAATATTATTCCAACACTTAGTTGCAGCGTAACGGAAACTCCCTCTGAAAGCGGCTGAGCTATGACGTTTTGTCGAGAGCTGCATTGCGCACTGCCAGGACCCGTAGGATCTCCGAGCAGATACCCAGGACAGTTTTTCGTATAGATATGCAGGCTCACTGTGCTTGATGACACCAAATAGTAGGCATGCCAAATGAAGTTTGCGTCGATGCATCATTTTGAGAGCTGTGTTTTTATTTAGATATGGAGTTACATGAGCTCTTAACGGGATGTCGAAACAGAACCGAGCACAAGCGTTTTGGATTCTTTGTATAGATTTCTGCGTTCTTACTAGCAAACGCGGGCCAAAAACGGTATCCATGTAATTTAGCCTTGACAAAATTAATGACTCTACAAGCTGTATGCGAAGGCACTCCTTTAGGTACGGTTTCATGCGATATAATACTTTTAATCTATAAAAGCAATTCCTGACAGAATTTGCGATATGTTTCTCAAAACGCAGATCACAGTCCATAAGTAAACCTAGATTGCGAGCATCATAGACCCGTTCGATGGGCTCATCCATAAGCATGACTGTTACAGATGAACCTACTTTTGCTAATTGATTTTTACTGCCAAAGATCAGGTACTTTGTCTTGAGAGGATTTAATAGCAGATTATTATTAACAGACCAAGTAGCTATTCTGAAAAAATCATCGTTTAGTTTGCTTACAGCAGAATGAATATCGGATGGCTTACATGAGATGTACACATGTCATCCGCATAAATATGAAATTTGCAATGTTTTATATGCATTTTTATATCGGCTGAGTATAAGATAAAAAGAATTGGTCCCAAAATAGATCCTTGGGTTACACCCTTATTCACATCCACTTTGTCCGAGATTACAGATGAACCATCATTACGACCTAGCTTCACATATTGCCAGCGGTTACTAAGGTAGCTATTGAACCATTGAACAGCTGCAGAATCAAAACCGTAGTAATTCAGCTTGGACAAAAGCAAGGTAACATCTAAAGAATCGAAAGCCCTGGAAAAGTCAAGTAGTACCAACACGGTACACATTCCCTCGTCTTGAGCGCAGAGTATGTTGTCGGTGACATCTAACAAAGCAGTTACTGTGCTACGCCCTTTTCTGAATCCGGACTGAACTTGGGGTAAGATATTATTACTTTCTAGATAATGGCATAGTTGCGCAGAAACGGCCTGCTCCAAAATTTTTGATAAGCAGGGCAAAATGCTGATTGGTCTTAAATCTTTAAGGTCAACAGGGTTAGTGTTTGGGCAGCGGACGTACAATTGCCAACTTCCATAAATCGGGATAAGTAGATGTAATTATAGACTTATTTACAATGAGACTCTTTACAAAATCCAGAGTATACGGGAATGTCATAATAAGCATGTTTAGACTTAACGTATCGCAACCTTCTGCATTCGAACTCGAATTTTAAACTTCTGATTATATTCATTATTTTATCTAAAGTAATGGGTTCCATATGAAAAATAGTATCACCATGTTTGTTAAACTCAAAGTACGTCAGCTGTGAGATACATACATTTGAACTCCCCGGTATAGTTAAAAAATGGTCGTTTATAATGTTTGGATCTTGAAAAAATGATGGTAATTCCTTATCTGACTTTTGCAATAGACAATTTTTTAGATTTTTCCATAATAGCTTTGGATTGTGTATATTACTGTTGATGTTGAATTTGAAATAGGCCGATTTTTCATAAAAAAGGGCCTGACTCACAGTGGATTTTAAATTCTTATAATATAACTTTTTGGTTTCAGTTTTAGTTTTATGATACTCTCCTGCAGCTTCATCACGTAGTTTCATCATTAACTTGATTGTATCAGTAATCCACGGATACGACCGATGTTTAATGACAATTGATTTCAAGGGTGCATGCTTATCAAATACGGCAAGAACATTGTTATTAAAAGTATTTACCATCTCATTTACATCCGCATGTGCCGATATTAGATCCCATTTTATACTTTCAATGTCGTCATTAAACTTCTCCACACAAATATATTTGTTGGGTCTATAAGATATAGAAAACGGGGCGGGCTTCTCCCGCTTGAAGTTAAACTCGCACACTAATAGGCAGTGCCCAAAAAGAGATCCTACATGTTCTATAGTCATTTTCCTGGCGCGCAAGTCAGTACAAATAACGTCAATAAGGGTTATTCACATGGGCCTTAACCCATGAAAGTTAACTGACTTCACCACTGCATTTGGAATACAAGGGCAGCATGCATTCGGAACAAGCTGTTATGTCCTTGGCAATAGATTTCAACTTGAGGGTGGTTGCCTAGCCAGGAGAACTAGGCAATACCCTACCGCCACCCTATTAATTTCCTCACAGTGTTACTCCACCAGAAGCTCAAGCCTGTGGCAAAATTCAATCCGATGATCGCCAATCAACTTTTGTGACCACAATGCCATCATCGCTTCAAAATGTAGATGTCTGTGGTGATTTTTAGTAATGCATATGTAGGTAGGTAGGTACCACCGCTTTGCCAGTTATTCTGCCGCCAAGCAGTAGTGTGCAAACATTACTGTGTTCCGGTTTGAAGGGCATTGTAGCTAACGAAATTACTGGGCAAATGAGACTTTACGACTTGATTTCCCAGTCTGGTAATCTGATTACTAGACTGTGTGATGTCTCAGGATGACGTGCGCAGTGCAGTGTCACGTGAAACTTTATTATTTTAAAGTTCCGAGTGACACTGCAACTGTTATGGGCGGCCGTTTTGCTTAACATCACGTGAACAACTAGCTCGTCACGTCATTCATTCTCATAAAAAAAATTATATAAGGTGGACACTAATATTATAAATGCAAAAGTAACTGTCTCTGTCTTTGTGTTACCTTTTTACAACTAAACGCCTGAATGGATTTTAATGAATTTTGGTGTGGAGATAGCTTAATCCCTAGGAAAGGACATAGGGACATACTTTTTAACATGATCGTAGTTTTACATATAACCCTTCTTGTTTCAGATTTTATGAAAAGTTTAAAATAGCATAGGTTGCATTGATGGTTCACATTGCAATAATAAGACCGGCGCAAAATGAAAAGCGGTTTTACAATCAAAAAGGCTTTTCATTCAAGAAATGTCTTCTAACTGAGTATTTTTTGAGTACAACTAATGGGCCAAAGAAGTGGTTCATCTAACGGCAAGCAAATTTAAGAAATAATAATGTTAGAGTTTCAGTTTGAAGTATAAAACCTAATTTAGCCGTAGTTTGACAGAGTTTGTTATTTACGAAATAGTAAGACAATGCAAGCCTGGATACGGCACAGCTAATCTAACTACAAAGTTTGATCTCCATTGACTTGCTGTTTTTTTATTAAAACGGATTTTTACGAAAACGCCTAAATTCCGCACTACTCTGGGGATCTTAAGATACTCAGGGCTTAAAGTCTCATATGCCGAGTTATATTGCTGACTACAATGCCTTTCCGAAACAGTACTGTTTGCCATCTGGCAAGTCAGTGGATACTCTGGCCTTGTGAATTTTATTAAATTAAAATGTATTATTTTTAAAAAGCTTTGTCTTTCTTGCAGATATGTGATGCAGACCTCAATATCCTTAGTGTTGATGCTTCATTTGGAGGAGCTACACATGATAGCTTCGTGTAAAACCAACATCCCGTCAAGGATCACCTGATAAATTTAAATAAGGGAGGCGAAAGAGTTTTCTTACTGGGTGAATTTTTAATTAAACTGTAATAAGAAAACAATGAATATGGTACATGTTTAAGTAGGAACTTATGGTTTAAATGTTTGTTTTTATAGGTAATTCCGGATAATAAAAAGCAATCAAAAGTAAGCAAAGGGAGCAATAATTAATGACTCCTATAGTGGATGCTCCTCCGGGTTCTGCTGAAGAGTATTACTCAAAACTACACTGCACAGCCCGCAATACGGTAGAGCGCGTTATAGGAGTGCTGAAAAATAGATGGAGATCTCTTCTGGGCCACAGAGTTCTTCACTATCATCCTGGCACAGCTGCTAAAATCATTCTTGCTTGCTGTGTTGCAGAACAAATGCAACAGAGCACGCCTGTGTCAGGATGACATTGAAGATATACCTGCAGCACCCATGGGAGCAGAGGAAGACCTTCAGGATAGTTTACTGGTGGTTGACCATCAAGGGCCTGCCTCTGCAGAGGTGAGAAGAGGAGTTGAAGCTCGTGCACGCCTTGTCCAGGAACTGTGGGCAGCACGGCGTCTTCATTCGAACTGACTTTAATGCCATAATGTCTTTTATCAGTGTGTTAGTGTGTATGTGTACATATTTGTTAATATAATAATGAACTTTAATTTTAATCGATATATTTGTTTATTATTCTTTCATATACAAAAAACAACAATATGACAATATGTAAATATACAACGCAACCATATTTTGTTAATGGCACGGACTAGGATGTTTACAAGACAAAAACGAACGATTACGATTTCCTTTTCCTTTTCGTCTCGTGTTTGCAATGGGCGGAGCCGCAACTGACGTTTTGCTATCCCTGGATTGTCACTAAGGAAATCCGCTAAAGCCTCCACCTGTTGGTAGATTGGCCTACTCATAATCTTAGGTTTCTGTTAGAACGGACGTATGGTGACATTTTGCATGTCTATTATCTGCTGAGTGAGGTAACTTTGTTGTTATTTGGTCCACGATGGAACAAATCACTTGACAATTAAAATTGTTATGAAGTGAAGTTAATTTTACTTTGACAGATTTTATGATTGTTTTATTTGTTTGACCCAAAGCTGTTATGTTCAACTTGTTATTGAAGGCTATTAGTTGCAATAATTTGGCAAGATCAGATTTTGCTAAAGACACTTGACTGCCGGTATCTATTAGGCTGCCCCCACATTGGGCGGTAGCGATACCGCCACGATATCGCTGCGTGATCGCCGGAAATGGGCCAGTATTTCTTCAGTTTGAGTTTCAAGAGACTCCATATTTGATAACGTGGCCTCAAAAATACCAGGAATTTCAAAGAAAGATTTAAACATAGCCCTTAATGGGATCTTTGACCCCGTAACTGTTTTAGTTTGCATTGCGTTTGAAGAATTTCGTATGCTTGGTCTCACAGAATAAAAGTTTCTTTTCCGTATCTACATTTGTAAAAGGAGATGAACACGCGTTTATTACTGTTTCAATAGCAGAGGTACCATGAGGAGTGTTTGAAAGACAATGTCTTATTGTATTTCCAATTACTTTGGTAACATTTTCTGTGACATCCTGCAAAATATCTGCCGCCGTAGTTCTATTAAGATTCGGGTTACTATAAAGAGATAATGCGAAACCTGTTGCTAAATCTTGCAGTGCTTTTAAACACTCATCTACAATTTTTTTTTTTTTTTTGTAATGAAGTACCTTAACTAGTGCTTCATTAAGATTACAATCTAGCCATTACTACGGCTAATAAGTAATTTAAGTTTGACTTAATCTGCTACAGTAGAGTAAACCTAAGAATGTTTTCATTAACACTTTTCTTAACGTCTCTATTAAGGGGAAGACACTTCGATCATGTGACCTTTTTGAGCAAACTACACTACGGTTCAATGTCACTATCACCAAACTAACTCGAAAGGTTTTACCCTTTTTAGTCTTCTCACTATATCCGTGTTATCGAGGAGCTGGATAGCCTCAATATTCACATGGTGGTGAAAGCCTTCGTTCATGAGCTTCGGCAAACTTTTTTATTATGTTAACGACGAGGTCGACCTTTAAGTCCCGATGTAGGTCCTCATTTCTAATATACGTGCATTTACAGCGCACCGAAGTACTTTGTTTTGGAAACGTTGTATGATCTGGATATTGTTTTGTGTGGTACAGCCCCATAGCTGAATACCGTAAGTCCATATTGGCATGAGGACTTGTTTATATAAGAGTATTTTATTGTGCACTGACAACGAAGAATGCTTCCCAAGCAACCAGTGCATAATGAATTGGCCTCTTGTTAGTAAAATCAATGTGTATAGACTTGCTTTCGTTAAGTTTTATTCTCCATTTGCTAGTCCAATGATTTTGTTTATGGCTGATTGGACTTTTTCAACGGCTTCCTTTTGGTCGATTCCTGTAGCCATAATGGCAGTGTCATCCGCAAAAGTTGCAATGGTGTGATTTTCTATTTCTGGCATATCACAAGTGTACAATAAGTACAGGATTGGACCTAGTACACTCCCCTGTGGTACTCCAGCTTTTATTTGCTTAAGTTCGGAATAGGCGTCTTCTTGTCTTACCCTGAACATCCTTTCTGTTATGTAAGACTTTAATATATCAGAAAATTGTTTTGGAAGCATACTTCTCAATTTGTATACGAGTCCCTCATGCCAAACTTTGTCAAATGCTTGCGCGACATCCAGGAAAATAGTAGCACAAACTTTCTTTTCTTCTAATGCATTTTCAATAATGTTAGTGATTCTATGTACCTGATCTATGGTAGAGTGGTTTTCTCTAAAACCGAATTGGTAGTCAGGGATTAGCTTTTTATCTTCTATAATAGATTTTAATCGCCTCAGAAGTAGTTTTTCAAATAGTTTTGACATTATTGGCAGCAGTGATATCGGTCTGTATGATGTTGCCTCATGTGGTGGTTTACCTGGTTTTGGTATCATTATAACTTCTGCTACTTTCCATACATCAGGTACATATTGAAGTCTGAATGTTGCATTAATTAGAGTTGTCAGCTTAACTATGGCCTTCCGTGGAAGGTTCACAAGTACTTCTCCAGTAATAAGATCGTAACCTGGAGATTTCTTTAGGTTCAGATGCTTAATTTCATTGTACACCTCTTTTGGGGTTACAAGTCTGATTTCTAACCCGATGTGCGAGGTTTGAACCAGCTTAACACCGTCGGTGCTCGCTTTGGTTGAAAAATCTGCTCCAGATGTTCAGCAAACCTGCTTGCTTTCTGTTCATTGTTTATGGCCCAACAGCCGTTGACTTTCTTTATAGGTGGAACTTGCATAATTGGCTTTTTCAGATTTTTGGTTGTCTTCCATAGAGAATAATCTGTCGAACGGTCACTTGTTAATTGTTTTAGGTACATATCCATACTATTGTCCTTAAAATTTTGAATTTCTCTTTTCAGTTGTTTTGTAAGATTATTTAATAGTCTTTTATCATTTAGGCTTCTTGTAGTATGCCATTTCTGCCGCTGGTTTCTTTTATTGGCTATGAGAAGTCTGATTTTTGTAGGATAATAATAACTTCTGATTACGGTTTTAGACTCTGGCGTATTACACCAGGCACAACGTTGAATATCTGTTATTAGTTTTCTAACTTCTAACTCTAATTGTTCTGGTGTTTTTAGAGGAACTTTTAAGTCAACAGTTTGGTCTAGATCTAACTGAAAGCTTTCCCAGTCCGTTTTTTGATTCACCAAGTATGGATGGTTCTCTCTTTGAACTATGCTATCGCTTAAAGTTAGTAATATCGGCGAATGATCTGAGCTCATATCATAGCCTTCCTCAATATGAAGAAAGCTAGGTGAGATGTTTTTATAAATGAAAAAATCAATAAGGTCTGGTACCTTTTGAGGATCAGTAGGCCAATAGGTAGGTTTACCCGTTGATATGACGTCACATTTGATTTCTTTAACTGCATTGAGCTCTTTTCCTTTGGTTGATGTTAGTCTAGATCCCCAAAAGGTGATCTTTGCATTGAAATCACCTCCCAATAGGAATCTGTTACCAAGCTTTTCCAAAAAGCTCTTGTATCGCTCTACTTTCAGAGCGTGTTTGGGTGGACAATAGATAGCTGATATGATGACAGGATAGCGCTTAGTTCGGACACAAACAGCTACAGCTTGTATATGCTGTTCTTCATACTTAAGTTCTTCGTAATGGTAAATATTTTCTTTTATGATGATGGCGCTACCTCCTCTGGCAGTATTATCGGGGTGTCGCGCATGATAAATTTTGTAACCTTTGATTTTAATAAACGATTCAGTTGTGAAATGTGACTCAGATATAAGACACACATCAATGTTTTCAGTGTGGAGGCATTTTTTTTAGCTGTATTGCCAATAGACATGGGCGTTATCAGCTATTTCTGGCAACGGTTACCTAGCCGGTATTTGGTTTCAATAATGATAACCGTTGCCGAATATCGGTATCAAAGCTGCAGGTTTTCAACTAACTAATACAACGCATCGTTTCCGTTTGTAGGTACTCGATAATCTATGAAGCTAGCTGCCGTATCGTTATTGTCTGTCTAACTTAAGAACCTACTCGTACCTACTTGGGTATTACTTATCATTAAAATAGGACCTATATAACCTTATTACGTTTAAACCTTGGCTGAATAGAAATCCTTTCGTTTACATTTTTATCAATATTCGTCTTGTTACTAAGCCGCTCGCCAATATTCGCTCTGTCTCTGTTTTGAACGTGATGAATCACTAGAATGAGAGAGATGGCATAATTATTTTGGTTATTGTTGGCAGCCGGCAGTGTCGTACGCGTCGTCATCAGTTATTCACCTGTAGCTAGTCTGGTTATTATGCCGCTCGCCAATATTCGCTCTGTCTCTGTTTAGAACGTGACGAATCACTAGAAAGAGAGAGGGCATAATTATTTTGGTTATTGTTGCCAGCCGCCAGTGTCGCGCGCGTCGTCGTCAGTTAGTAGCTAGTAATAGGCATCTCGATAGCTTGATAACCGGTGATAACTATTAGGGTGGAGTGAAAAAATTAGGTTTTAAACTTTAAGATTCCTGTATGCTCAATCGATGATACGTAGTATAAGATGTGTTCATGCAAAATTTCATCTAATTAAGTCAATGTTTTAAGGTGGCGCAAAAGGTTTGAATTTTATAAAAAACCCAATTTTTAACTATCAGAAAAAAACTTTATTTAAGACTATGTTTCTATTATTACTTTAATATTGATACGCCAAATTGATAAAAGAACAAATAACAATAGAAAATAAGTATAATAATACCACAAAAAATACGCCTTAAGGTTCTAGATCGGAAGTTCCAGCAGCATCTTTTTGACGAAAATACTGAGATTTCGTCTCGAAAAGTGGTATGTCTTGCCTGGCTTTTATCCTCGTACGAATGAAACCATCTCTTGCTTCCGGTCCACAAACAGATAATGAAGCCTCTGTTACGAGCTTCACGCACCTCTCCACTGCCTGGGTGTGACAAGGATACTTTTCAATTTCAAGCAAAGTATCTCCTAAGGTAATGTTTGAAATTTCTGTGTCGGTGTATTTCATTGTTATCGGAGGTTCAGTAATCTTTTCTTTCTCCCAATCTATTATATCATAGTAACTTGACGCATCAACCTTAAGTTCTGGTAGTTGGAATTCACGAACTTTTTCCCCTTTGCACTGATTTCTTGCCTTTAAAACTCTTTGAACAGCTAGTTCCCTTACGTGTGACTCGCCATCTTGTAACATAGCCAGCAACACATTTTCTGGGTGTGCGAAGAAGGCATTTCTCTGAATAGTTTTTAAGACAATGCTTTTTAGGTCATCTTGCAAATACAAACACCTTTTCACCATGTTAAATACATGTATCGGACCATATTTACAAGACGATTTCGTCTTGATATCAAACCAGGTTGGAGCGTAAACTTTCATGATAAAAGTGGCTAGTTCCTTCAAGTTTTTTGTCGGTTTAGCTGTTCCAATATATAAACGAAGAATCCTGTTTGCGAAAGTCAACCATCGAGAATGTGTCACTTTTCCTGGGTCTTTGTTAGCTAATTTTGATGAGACCGTGCCAGCAGAAATTGCAGAGCATATCTGATACAGGTATTTTTGATCAGTGCTTAACAAATCAGTGTTCAGATCCGGCAATTCTATGGGAATGGATTCAAATGCTTCTACTTTCAAGTCAAGACACTTATCGATCTGTTTTCCTAGGCTGCCAGAAAAACTATTAGGGCCTGTTGTAGTGCCGTCGAGATTGGAGAACAAATGGCGAAGTGGCAATTCATTTGCGTGTAACAAACACACAAACCATTGCAAAGGTCGATTCAGGTGTTTTTCTAGTAAAACGATGACTCCATTTTTGTGTCCTGTGTTTACAGCGGTGCCATCGCAGCCAATTGCCACCAAAAACGAATGAAAATCGAATCTCATTTCAAGAAACTCGACAATATTCTTTTTGATCGTAGTTGCCTTCCCCGAATCAACAGAAAGATGACCGATATACTCAGAATCTGGCTCTGATATAATTGAAATATGTTCTTCAGTAACAGTCTTCCGATGTGATGTATTATCAGTCTTAGTCATGATTAAAGTCTTGTCTTTACGACCGTCGAAGTAAATAGCCGTTATAGGTTTATTGCTATCAATACACTGCAAATCTTTGCGTACTTTTTTCCGCTCTCGACGTATTTTGCTTCGATCTATTACATTTGATGAGTTGTCTGTACCGATAACATTTAGATCAAGCAATGCAGCGTTCACAATAAATGCAGCAGATCTATCAGAAACTCCAGTCCTATCACAAGCGGTAGCGAGGTTTTGAAGCTTGCCTCTCATCTGTTGAGATTCTTTGTTAAATGGTCTCGGCGTTTCAGATGTGCGAAACTCTTCACCATCTGATACATCAGTTGAAGTATCAGACGCTCCCACTGTGACTGGGGCAGATGAAGAAGTACTTGGAGTGCTGATGGATTTCTTCACAAACTCATCATATTTCCGCTTCCTAATTTCACTACGGCGGATAGATTGTGTCATCACCTTATCCACAGAACCAATATACATCTTCCGATCATTTCGTTGGTCTTTCAAGAAGTTTTCTTCAGCAGTGGGCACTTTAGTTTTACATTTGCATACTTCTCTAGACGTACATTTACATGCTGCGATATCAAACAACTTCAGAGAATCCTCGTAAAACATCCGTTTTTTGGCGTCACTGCGCAATTTTCTTATACTTTTATACTTCTTGCAATACGAAATCAACCTTGCAACCACTTGCTGTTGACTTATTGTAGGAAGTGATGCTTTGATCCATATTTTCTCTATGTCAGTCCCAATAATTTTACACAACTCTTTCACTGAAGGATCTTTTCCCTTATTTAAGTCAAGCATGTTACTTCTAAGCCACAAATAATGTTTTATCATATCACAATATGTTGGTAACATATTACCTCTTAATTTCAGTGGATCACCAAACATAGGGCATCGCAAATTTTCTCGTGTTTTAGGCATTTTAAAATATAAACTCAGCTTTTATGTCGGCATGTATTCCGAAGAAAAAATCCTAATATCTTTACTTATTCTAAGCTTAATAAGCAAACATTTGCAGATATTTCACTGCAAGATAGTACGTTATAAAGCAAAATAATACTAAGAACAGGATAAAATTAGTATGTTTACAATAAAAAGTTACGAAATTACTTCAATTTGGCGGGTACCTAAAAATGCAAGTTTTTTGTAAACTACTCTCACGGTGCGCCACCTGAAAACGAAGTTGTAGGTTTTTGGTTTTTTGTACGAATTAAGCTTTCCTATCGGGTCATCGATTAATGATACAGGAGATGTAAAATTTAAAAAAAAAAAAAATTTTGTCTTGGTTCGCTCCACCCTAATAACTATGTCAATACCGATGCGGTACGTTAGAGGAATGGTAACCATTATCAGTTACGTTTCGCTATAGCGGATACATGTCTAATTGCCAAACTTTTACAAAACATATCAAACTCATCTTCAACTTGCTCTTTATTTTCCTTGCTTATAGCTTTTAAGCACTTAAATTTAAACAAATTCGCAGTCATTTGAATTTTATGAAAAAACAAAACATAATCGAATTTTTTTTTTTTACAACCAGCCAGTATGTCATCAATAACAAAAAAGTTTACTTACCTACGCACTTTGAGTGAGTAAATACTTAGAAATTAATTAATAATAGTAATATCATGCATGTTGCTTAGACTTTTTTGATGTGTGTAGTTCCACACAGTAGTGACAGTATAATATATACTATTATTAAATCAGTAGCTAATTTAATTTTTATGTTAATTTATAATTTGTAATATTAGGAATATTCTTAGTATGATTTGTACATCTGTATCTGTAGTTCAAAAAGGAAGGATATGCGCCAGACAAGCCCAAAAAATGCTTTAACACACTAACCTTCATTGGAAGTTTTTTCAAAGATTTCTATGTAGTCCTTAAAAGACTTTTAATTTTGTTTAAAAATTTGAATTCCATTGTTCATGAAACCTTCAAATTTTTCGAACAGTATGACTTCTTTGCCCGGATGTAAATATTCGAAGTCAATCTCGATCTGTAAATTATCATAAACAAACGTTTAATCATCAGTATTGCAATTTTTACGCGGTAATGCTGCCAGCCGGTTGCTAGCTTGCTACCCACCGGCAGGAGATAACAACACATTTTTGTATTTTACACGTAATCCACGAAAAACCCGTCAAATTAAAGGAGTACACACACCGAGGCGGTATCCTGTACCGCCCGCGGTAGCGTTATCCGAGTGGGTACGCGAAATCCCGCCTGTACACACACACGCAGATAACGCCTTGAGTAGCGAAACTCGGGCGGAACTTTTACAGGGTTATTCCTGTTGT
Source organism: Ennomos quercinarius (assembly GCA_910589525.2). Taxonomy (NCBI): domain Eukaryota; kingdom Metazoa; phylum Arthropoda; class Insecta; order Lepidoptera; family Geometridae; genus Ennomos; species Ennomos quercinarius. The sequence goes on along the minus strand of OU342505.1, from coordinate 12,387,378 downwards.
CCCCCACGTTTTCGGCCCCATAGGGCCTAACAGGGTTTTTTTCCTCGCGGGGCCAACAGGAATAAATGATAGGAATAAATATTCCTGTGGGCCCCACTTCTCGATATTATACTTGTACGAATATAATATCGTGTTCGATATACATTCGATATCATAATGGCATATCAAATCCTAAGAAAAATATCGACCGCCATAAAAAATCCTATTCTCACAATACTCGATACTCAACACGAATCTAAAACAGAACCCGTACGTATTTAAATTATAGCACTTGTAGGGTAGTGTAACAAAACAGCGGATACTTGTTGTACTGTTTTTATTGTAGCAACACTTGAATACTACAATGCATGTGATAAGACTAAGATGCCTAAGCTAGGTAAGAATACTGGGGCTAAAAGAGCGGGTTGTGTGACTACTTCACTCAATAGCACTGTGTGACTATCTCTCAAGAGCTCCCTAAGCGAAGTGAAGTAAACTAGCTCGGCGACCTGGTTATATTCTGGCGGGGCGGAGATACCGCGCCGTGGTCGGGCTATTCGGATCTGCGCGTTACTGTTATTTGTCTTGCTACACACTTTTTTCATCTAAAATACCCCAGAGCCTGAAAACGAAAGTTTTCAACCAGTGTGTGCTGCCAGTGATGATTTATGGCACTAAGACGTGGTCCCTTACTTTTGGCCTGATGAATAAGCTCAAAGTCGCACAGCGAGTATGGAGAGAGCTATGCTCGGTGTTTCCTTGCGAGACAAGATCCGAAATGAGGAGATCCGCGAGAGAACTAAAGTCACCGATATAGCTTTCAGAGTTTCAAGTTGAAGTGACAGTGGGCAGGCCACATCGCTCGTAGAACTGACAACCGTTGGGGAAGAAAGGTGCTTGAGTGGCGACCACGAACTGGTTCTTTTTTTAGCACGATTTTGGCTAATTTCTAGGTATTCATTGGGTTTTTCAAACTGCTGATTTTTCGCGCTCGCTTTGCTCGCGCGTGCTGTTGTTGCGTCCTTCTCCTGTCAGTATAGTTTTATATCAGTTATTTTATCATGGGCTCTAATTTTGAAACTGTTAAGTATTATTGTTTATTTGTGAATGAACGCACCCGTCTGGTGCTGCCTTTCTGGCTAATGCGCTATACTCTGTGACGTAGTGTAGTCTGTGTGTGCACTCGTTGTAGCAATGTAGGTAAAGTTAGCTTAAGAATAAATTCTAAGTATACTAAAATGTAGTTTGTCCTCACCTCCTCGACCCCCTCATACATCAAACCCTATTAGGTCATGGGTCCAGGAGACAGCCAGATGGCATAGTTACTAGTTTATTGGAAAGTAAAAGTTACAGTGCAAAAGTAGAATCCAAAGTTTTTCAAAAGAAGAAACACGGCGTCTCATCACCTCAGTACAACACCACTTCCAGTATTTAATGGTGAACTTTTCAAGCTGGCTATTTCGAATGAAAAGTTTCATGGAGCTGCAAGATTGCATACAGGCAATTTCACCAAAATGCGACATCGATAATATAGAACAACACAAGAAAATGGACGCGAAGGCCCGAAATATACTAGGTGGTAGGACTTTTCTGCAAAGTTCGTCTAGGTAGGTACCACCGCTTTGCCAGTTATTCTGCCGCCAAGCAGTAGTGTGCAAGCACTACTGTGTTCCGGTTTGAAGGGCATTGTAGCTAGTGAAATTACTGGGCAAATGAGACTTTATGATCTGATCACTCAGTCTAGTAATCTGATTACTAGACTGTGTGATGTCTCAGGATGACGTGCGCAGTGCAGTGTCACGCGAAACTTTATTGTTTTAAAATTCCGAGTGACACTGCAACTGTTATGGGCAGCCGTGTCGCTTAACACCAGGTGAACGACTAGCTCGTCACGTCATTCAATCGCATAAAAAAAAAAAAAAAAAAAAAAATAATTATCCAGGCTCTGGCAGACAATCAATTAGAATATATCAAGGATGAAACTACTGCAAAAAAAATGATCGTAAAACTGCAAACCATATATGAAAGAACGCAATAAAAAATATAATAAACGCAATAATAAATTAATAAAAAAAGCAACTTATTAGTATGAAGTGTAGAGAAGAGGAAAACTTGAAAGATTACTTTTACAAATACGACAAAATAGTGCGTGATATCGAAAAAATAAGTAAATTGGAAGAAACAGATAAAGTAACATATTTAATAATGTCATTACCGGATATTTATCAACCAATTATTACTGCAATGGAAACAACAACAGGAAATACTAACTATGGATTTTGTGAAAAGTAAATTGTGTCTTGTACATGAAGATTTGTGGGAATATACGAGCGTCACTCCTCCAACATCAGATGCAATCGGGACGAGAAAGGATCAAAAGGCAAGAGCTAAGATTTGCTTAATGGTCAAACCGCATTGTTTGGTGCATGTAAGGCATACGAAAACAGCAAAACATGCATGGGAGTCTTTAAAAAATGCATTTGAAGACAAAGGATTAAACAATCGATGCAGGCTGCTGTCAAAACTTGTCAGTTTGAAATTGGAACAGTTCTCAACGGTTCGTGAATACGTAACAACGATGATGGCAGTTGCTCAGGAATTACTAGACCTTGGAAAAGAAGTAGACGATGAACTTCTGGCGGCGTTACTTCTGCAAGGCCTTACTCCGGAATTCCAACCAATGAGACTAGCCGTGGAAAACAGCAACATAGCACTGACTACCGACTATGTCAAAACGAAACTTTTCCAAATGGAGGACACCTTTACGTCACGATCTAGTGCATCGACGTCTGCCTTGCTATCGAGAAAGCAAACGACGAAGTTTTCTTCCAAAGCAAAGAAAGAAAAGAAGATTAAATGCTACATATGTGACGGACCACACAAAGTGAAGGATTGCTCGCAGAATCCAAGGCTGAAAAAGGAAGCTCTACATACCTATGCGTTTGCTACTGCTGGAGAAACCAAAGATGAAGGATGGGTCTTCGACTCTGGAGCCTCTACGCACATGACAAACCGAAGAGATTGGTTTCAAGACTTTCAAAATTTCAGTGTGACTACTCGAGTGCCTGTGACGTGTGCGGATGGAAACAAGGTGTATGGTGAGGGAAAAGGTAAGGTAGTGTGTAAGTCATTAGGGTTGACTGTTAGTGATGTTATGTATGTCCCGGAATTACAAACGAACTTAATGAGTGTGGGTGCTGTAGTGCAAAAGGGTCACATTGCAGTATTTACAGATAATGGGTGCGATGTTTATAAGAAAGGAGAATGCGAGGTCAAGGGAAAGGCTGTTGTGAAAGGTATAAAAGAGAGAGGCGTATATAAACTTAAAAAATGTTTCCAGGATACTGCTCTAACACAACTGTCAGTGATGAAATGATACTGTGGCATCAGCGGATGGGACATCTCGGTATGCACAACCTCCTCCTCCTTAGAGATAAACTTGCAACTGGGGTAAGTTTTCCTAATTCTAATGCTAAATTAAACTGCGTAGCTTGCGTGATGGGAAAACAAACCAAACAACCTTTTTCAAAGAAAGGTGGAACGAGAGCTACTGAACCTTTAGGGTTGGTTCACTCTGACGTATGCGGTCCGATGAGTGAAGGTTCTTTTGGAGGCTTTTGTTATTTTTTGACGTTTATTGACGATTTTACGCGGAAAACTTTTATTTATTTTATAAAACAAAAGAGCGACGTTTTCGGAAAATTTAAAGAGTTTAAGGCGTTAGCCGAGAAACAGACAGAAAAATCATCAGAACTGACAACGGTAGGGAATTTGTCAATAAACAGATGGATGAATATTTAAAACAAAACGGGATTCAACATCAACTTTCAGTGGAGTACACTCCAGAGCAGAATGGGGTGGCGGAACGTGCAAATCGTACATAATGCGAAAAAGCGAGATGCATGCTTCAGGAAGCAGGACTTCAGAAGAAGTTTTGGGCAGAGGCTGTCCACCATGCGGTTTTCTTGAAGAACAGGTCACCAACTATAGCTGTTGAAAACATGACACCGGAAGAAGCTTGGACTGGAAGAAAATGTGATCTTAGCATGATCAGAACATTCGGATGCAGAGCGTTTATGCACGTCCCAGATCAGAAAAGAACGAAATGGGACGCAAAGAGCAAGGAACTGCTGCATATTGGATACTGCGACAATTCGAAGGCTTATCGTCTGGTGAACCCTACAACAGGAGAATGTTTTAAAGCCAGAGATGTCATATTTTTTGAGGGTCAAAAATTAAAAGACAACTTAGTGACACCTTCAAATGAAGTTGTGGAACAGTTTTTAGGACAATCTGAAAAAGCGGTAGTGCCCTTGGAGGTGCACAATGAAGCAGATTGTGAAGAAATAAATCGCAATATTTCTGAAAATGTTGAAAATCAGCATCCTTACGTGGAAACTGAAGCACATGATATCCTCATACCGGAAGAAACTCAGCAGCCTCAGGTAGATACTAATGAAGACAATGATAATATGAGTTTGGGGGTACCAGCGGATAATGATGATCATGAGGTAGACGATTACATGTCTGCAGAAGAAGATGATGATCAAGAAAGCAGTAGGAGGTATCCGTTACGAAATCGTAAACCAAAGGATTTTCAGGACTACATTTTGTATCAAGCAATGGAATCGAATCATGATCCAAAGACTGTTGGAGAAGCATTATCGAGGAAAGACAAAATGCAAAATGGATGAATGCAATTCAGGAGGAGTTGGATTCATTAAAGAAAAACAACACCTGGACATTGGTGAAGCCAGCAACCAAGTGTAACGTCGTTGGTTCTAAATGGTTATTTAAAATCAAAGAAGAGGCTGGGAATAGAACGCGATACAAAGCTCGGCTGGTTGCTCGTGGCTTCAGCCAAAGATGGGGTATTGACTATAACGAAACTTTCTCGCCGGTGGTTCGTCATAGTTCGTTGCGGATATTACTAGCTTTAGCTGCACGGATTGGTCTTAAGGTTGACCAGATGGACGTAAAGACTGCGTTTCTAAATGGAGAAATTTCAGAAACGATTTACTTGAAACAGCCGGACGGTTTCGAGGAAAAAGGAAAAGAGAACTATGTCTGTCAGTTGAATAGATCTCTTTATGGACTAAAGCAGGCTGCTCGAGCTTGGAACCAAAAGCTGGACCATGTACTCAACAACTTGATTTTAAACAATCGGAGAATGAGCCATGTGTCTACACAAGAATAAAGGACGGGACGATTATTATCTTGGCCGTATATGTAGATGACATGCTAATCTTTTGGAATGATCCAAAAGAACTTTTGAAGGTGAAGAAGGAACTCACTTCAACATTTGAGATGAAGGATCTTGGTCGAGCGGAACTCATTCTAGGAATGAGAATCACCCAGGATAATGACGGAATCAAGATTGATCAAGAAAAATATGTTGAAAAAGTTCTCAAGTCTTTTGGAATGGAGGACTGCAAAGTAGCTGCAACACCTTCGGTTCCTGGTGAATGGCATAAGCTGGAAAGGCCTGAAGTAGGACATCAGCCAGATCCTAGGATACCATACCAAAACTTGATAGGATCAATCTAAATATTATTGATAGAACAATCAACTGTGTCAATTGAGAAAAAAACCTTTGTTCCATGTTTTTATAATATACTTTATTCTAAGCGAATATAGTAAATATCTTTACTTATTACTGTGTTTTAACCACTCCCACCACTCGCGCACGTCTGCTAGCGCAGTGAAGCGCTAGCAAATACAACAAAATTTTGAACAATATATGACTGATGTACATACAATGGACAGGGAATTGAAAATATACTTAGCGAACGGGGAATTTATAACAGCAAATAAAAAGGGCACTATTTATTTTAAATGTAATGGAAATAGGGTAACAATACAAGCGGTGATAGTTGAAAATTTGAAATTTAATTTGCTATCTGTAAAGAAGGTCTTAGAAAACAATTGTAGTGTAAAATTACGTGAAAATGGTGTGGAAATCTTTAACAATAAAACACAGAATAAGATATTAGGCAAAAGTGTAGGTAAACTGTTTATTTTAGAAATGGAAATATACCTTTCATATAATGATTCATGTTACAGTGCGAGCAATTCAGACTTATGGCACCGACGTCTAGGTCACCTGAACAACAGTTTAAAAATGATGAATCTACCAGCCACCGATAGCACCTGTGGTCCCTGCATGTTAGGCAAGTCAACCCGTTTACCATTCAATCCAGTACAAAAACCAAGGTCTCATTACATTAGCTGTACTACCAGCTAATAATTGATGATTTTTCACATTTTTGTGTTGTATATTTAATGAAACAGAAAAGCGAGGCTACCAATAATTTGTTAAACTATATAAGACAGTTGGAAAATGAAAAGGAAATAAGAGTGAAGTACATAAAATGTGATAATGGTGGAGAATTTAAGAATAACAAAATAGAAAAGTTCTGTCGTAATAGAGGCATTATTATACAGTATACACAACCATATTCACCACAATCGAACGGAGTGGCCGATTGCATGAATCGGACATTGTACAATAGAGCTAGAACTTTAATGATTGAGACAAAGCTTCCTAAACATCTTTGGGGAGAAGCAGTGGCATGTGCCTGCTATCAGTTAAATATAAATAGATGTCAGACATCAGCAATAAACTTTCAAATACCAGAGGAAATAATGCGAGGAAAGCTAGATTTGTCAAAATTGAGAACATTTGGAAGTAAAGCATGGAATGTGGTGCTACCAAGAGGAAATAAATTTGATAAAAGGGCAACTGAATCACGAATGTTGGGATATTCAGCAGCTGGTTATAGACTGCGGGATCCAGAAAAAAATAAAGTGATATATTCGAGAGATGTGCGATTTGATGAAACTGACTATGTATATAAAGAGGAAAAGAACAGTAACCAAAAAGGACATATGAATATTATTATGAAGAAGAAGAAGCAGCAGAAGAAAATGTGAAACAGAAGCTCAGAGGAAGCAAAAGAAGAAAAGAAAAGTCAGGAAAGAGAGAAAATAATTTCAATGGAGAAAGACAGCAGAGAATGGAAAATAGAAACGAAGACCATATAAATGATGAAATCGTAACAGAAAAAGAATACTTACAACCAAATACAACAAGAACTGGAAGAAAAATAAATGCACCAAAGAGGTTACATGATTATGAGGTTTATACAGCATACTGTTTACACAAGATTACAATGATGCAATGAAAAGAAAAGAAGAATGGGAAGAACCTATCAAGAAGGAAATATTCACATGAGAAATTAGGAATATGGGAAATAACAGTTCTACCAAAGGGTATGAAGGCAATCGACACAAAATGGGTTTTTAAGACTAAAAAAAATGATGTTAAAAAGGCAAGATTAGTTGCTAAAGGCTTTCAAGAAGAGAATGCATATAATTGTTATTCACCAGTAGCGAGACTGTCAACAGTAAGACTAATGCTAAGTCATGCAATTCAAGAAGATCTATGTGTAAACCAACTAGATGTACCTACAGCTTTTTTGAACGGGAACTTAGATGTTGAAGTTTATATAAAATGTCCGCAAAGTTTACAAATACCTCAAGGAAAGGTACTAAGATTGAAAAAGGCATTATACGGCATACGAGAAGCACCAAAATGTTAGAACAAACGTTTTCATGAATTTATAACTAAACAAGGATTCACACAATCAAAATATGATGCTGTTTATATAAAAAGGACAAGACATTTCTACTCCTATTTGTTGATGACATTTTAACCATAGGAAAGGATGAAGAAATAATAGAACTATTGAAGAAGGAATTTAATACCAACCATCTTGGAGAAATTAAATAATATTTAGGAATGGAAATTACTCGAACAAAGAACACAATTGAAATAAAACAAACAGAGATAATAAAGAAAATTGAGATTTGAGACAAGATTGTAGACCTATAGATACACCAATGGAACCAAATTTTAATGGAAATATTTACAAAGAACAAGAAATAATTAATGTACCATACAGAGAGTTCATAGGGTCATTATTATACATATCAATTAACAGCCGACCAGATAATACATTTTCAGTCACATTTCTGAGCAGATTTCTTGATAAACCAAATATTGAACTATGGAAAGCAAGTAAAAGGATCTTACGTTATCTAAAAACTACAATAAATAAAGGATTGGTATATACAAAATCAAATACAAAAAATGTAACAGCATACTCAGATGCAGATTGGGCAGGAAACAAGACAGATATGAAGAGTACAAGTGGATGGGCTATATTCTACCGTGATAACTTAGTTTTTTGGTTCACCAAAAACAGACATTCGTCGCGTTGTCAACCGCCGAGGCAGAATTTGTTGCAGGTGCACAATCTGTAACAGAATTAATATATATCAAGGGTATATACTTACCATGATTGATACCATAATATAGAATTGGGATTGTTTAATTAAAATTTGTGTAAACTACTTTGAATTATAAATGACTATGTAATAATTAAGTAAGAATGTAAAAGAGGGTTGATTTTAGCAACATTCAATTTTGTATTTTCATAAAAATTTAATGTTGAGGGGGAGAGAACTAGTATGTATTATTTTTTCTCAAAATTCTGTTAGTTAAGAGAGAAGTAACTCTAGATTTGTTAAGAGGATAGTATCTCTAGTGTTAAGAGGATAGTATCTCCAAAGTGTTAATGTGTAATAAATGTCAATTATTTTAATTTGTGTTAAGGGGAATGTAACAAATGTGTTTAGAGGAATGTATCTAAACGTGTTAAGGGGAATATACACCAATTTAGTTCATTTTTAAGATTTGTCCAATTACAAAGTAAATGATAAATATAAATAAGTAATTAAGTTTTAGATTAGGTTTAATAAGAAACATTGACTTTGCAATTGAGGGGGAGTGTTAAGTATTATTGTTTATCTGTGAATGAACGCACCCGTCTGGTGCTGCCTTTCTGGCTAATGCGCTATACTCCGTGACGTAGTGTAGTCTGTGTGTGCACTCGTTGTAGCAATGTAGGTAAAGTTAGCTCAAGAATAAATTCTAAGTATACTAAAATGTAGTTTGTCCTCACCTCCTCGACCCTTTCATACATCAAACCCAATAGAAACAAGCTCATAAACTCCTCTTATCTTTTAGCCAATTGCTAAGCCACACATTAACAAAAATTTTACCTATAAACGCGATTTAGCGCGAAGAGGTTGCTAAGTAATAACTAAATAGACGTCAAAATTAACCACCGCCATGACCTAGTTTAAGCCTGCTAAGAGCCAAGATGGCGGGTTTCAAACAGCTGTTTGACGGTGAACGTTGTCAATATCGAAGGGTGGTGTGCTTTGGGGTTTTGAAAAGGAGGATGGCGACTTCCATGCATTTTTTGGCCCAGTAATTTCGATGAAGTTCAGTGCAGATATTTTTTGCTACAGTTAATATATCCATAAAGCATCAAAAAGCAACTTGAATGCAGGGTGCAGAAGTTGGGATACATATTATAATTATGGTAATGTTAATTTGTTAGTACATAACCTATAAGTAAGACACGGGACATGACCATAGTATGTATATAGTACTATTATTTATTTTTAAATAATTATTCCATCCATTTAGAGCGTTTTTTTTTATCATTGGGCCAGGAGTCGCGCACGCCCGGGGTTACTTTATTATTGCTTCACGGACTGCTTGTTACGTTAGCTGTCGTTTGTCCAAATCATGACATTGACGACCTTGTCACAGATGTAAAATCGAATTTTGAGAACAAAAATATTCGTTCAATTTCGGATTTTAGTCGATTATTTTGAAAAAATCGCAAACCTCCCTCAAAAAATTTGAATGTTCCAATTTTACTGAGTTTCTATCTATAATAAATTTTGACAAAAAAGTATTAGTGTCCCAACAAACATACACATTTTGTGAGGACATGATAATTTAAAAAAAAGGTACCTGACGGTAATAAAACCTATCGGCTAATAAGGCTTAAGTAACAGGAATCGTACTTTAAATGAGCGTCCGCACTTAACTACCACACACACACACATACACACACACCCCCACACACAGACATGCATAACGAGCACACAAGTTGCTACAAGCTCAGTCACGCTTTCCCCCGCTCCGCGTCTTCAGTGCTTTGCCGTACCTTGGTATGTCTGATCCAAATGCATGACGCATAGTAATATAATCAGTAGCTTTAGAGAAACTGGTCTGTTTCCTTTGAATCCTGAAACAATCCCGGAAACTGCTTACGCTCCATATATATTGACAGAAGCTCCAGTGCAAACAGCACCTGATGCTGCCAACCAAGAAAGCTTGTCGCCTTCTAACTCCCGCAGGCCATCGACTTCAGATTCAGATTCAGATTCAGATTCAGATATTTTATTGCTTCCATAGTGTACATAGGTGGAATAAGTATAAAATTATTTAAGTAGGCTCATTATGGACCCCGTCGGGCGCAGCAAATTTGGAGAGAGAAGGACGACTTCACAAAAGAGTCAATATGTACTTACAAAGAAAATAATAACATATTAGTTTGACTATGATAAAATTTTACTCGCAATGTTTTAATTGTATTTATTAATCAGAATCAGCATCTTTTCAGGTGACTTCTGACCCCTGCAATAGAACACCAGCTAAAAGAGGTGTAGCATTCTCAGCATCAACACTAGAAGCAATTGAGCTGACGCCAGTCAAGCTTTCTGGATTCAACCACATTTTTGGATTTTACCACATGGTATATACTTCTGGTTCGGACGATGAAGAGGACCTACCGCTGTCTCAGCTATTGTATTATGATGTTAAATTACCTAATTTAGTTGATTGTTGATCTTAAATGCCAAATATTGTTTGTTATTTTAATAATTATGACTGTTAAAGTAATAGGCCTCATTACCGTACCATAGTATATTAAGGCCTACATGGCATTGTTTAAAAAAGGTCTGATTTTGTTGTCGTTTATGGCAGAAATTACCATTTTATGAATAAATTTTGTAGTCGACAAGATAAACGACTGGCTAGAAATAAAACCTGTTCATTAACTACTATTCTCGATTTTATTTGAAAACTCCCATAGCTAGGCTTTATTACCCTCCGGTACACAGATATTAATTAAAAACCGTCAAAATCAGTCATTTCATGCGTTGTTTTTGTCGTAAGCGCCGCGCTGAAGTGCAGACTGAATCGATATTTAAGACTACGACCTTAAGGTCGATGTTTCTTTGAACGATTTTAGACCTGCTTATCTGGCCCTACCCTTCACCTTAACAAATACGAACCGCTACGTGGTTCCAGCTATATCGAATTACCGAAATAAATAAATAAAAAGTCTTAACATTCAAAATAAAGACAATTGTTATTTCATGTGGTGTGGACGGCTGCTTTTTACCCAGCTAAGTCACACCCAGAGCGGGTAACATCTTATCCAGACTTTCGCACAGTATTGGATGTAAATAATGATGTGCTGTTTCCGGTTACGTTTTATGACAAACAAAAATTCGAGAGCAATAATTCGCAGCTCACATTTATCGTGTATGGGTTAAAAAATAACAAGATTATTGTGGGTCCTTTATATAAGTCCGAAAATAAAGAAGAACCTAGGCAGACCATTCACTTGTTGTTGCTCGAAAACAACTATGGAAAGCAACATCATTGCTTATTCCTAAAAAGCTTGTCTAAACTCGTTAGAAGTCAAATAACTAAACATCACGGAAAATTATATATTTGCGAAACGTGCTTAGCATTTTTTTCTAATGCTGAAGAGCTAAATAATCATGAGGTGGTGAGGTCACTGTTGAGAATATTCAAATGTATCCATACTCTGCGGATACTAGCATTAGTCTGTAGATTTAATATTTGCTGCTTACTGTATTATATATAGTTGTGGTACGGAAATAAAGAATTTCTTCTTGTTCGAGTTGATTAGACAAAAATGGTGGTTTAATTTATAATAGTTATTAGAAAAACCCTAACAACGCTTCCACTGCGCCACGCATGTGAAAAGGAGTGAAAATGAGTGACAAGAGAATTTCTACCTCGGCTCACAAACAATTTTACGAATTGGAAGTTCCGGATTGGACTTATATTGGAAGAAAAAGGCGTGCAATACACGTTGTCGGCAGACGCCATTACAGACACGACGAAGATAGAAAATTTTCCAAAAGATGTCGCTAAAGCCCGTTCTATCATAGTGCAATGCTTATCTGACAAACACTTAGAAATTGTAAAATCCAGCACAACGGCCAAAAAAATGATGACCCAACTTAAGGGAGCAGAAGAGGGTAATCTTCGCATACGCCATCGCCGCGTCCTGTCACGCCGCATCCTGTCTCGTCAAGTGTGTTACTGCAGCTTGCGGCATTGTCGCCAAAGCCTGGGACTTCGGCAGAAACAACTAACACAGAGGAACTAGTTTTAGATGCCGAGGTCCTGGAGCTGCTAGGCGATGCTCCCAAGGCTGACACTTCTCTTGGGCCGTCTATACACAAAGATATTGCACGTAGGTGGCAAGATATTCTGGCAAAGGGATTGCCGAAGGACGTTAAAGAGAAGCTCTTAAAAGATTATTTAGTTCCTGACAACTGCAATCTTTTGCTGGCCCCTGCTCTCAACCCGGAAGTTAAGGCGGCACTTGCTGACATCTCGATAAAACGAGATACATCTCTTTTGTACAAACAGAAGCAATTAGGCATTGCACTGTCGGCATTAGCTGCAGTCACAGAGCTGATTATTGCCAATGAGACTTCGAAACAAAAGATTTTAAAACCTCTAAGCGATGCCTGTCGCATCCTTTGTGATAGTCATTTTAATTGTACGAGATCACGTAGATCTTTCTTAATATCGGCCGTAAATTCAAAATTGAAAGATACCCTCATTGAATCTAAAAGAGACAATTTTTTGTTTGGTGAGAATATGTCGGAGAAACTCAAGGTTGCAAAAACCATTCAAAAGTCTGGAGATGCCTTAAAAAGTAATGCTCAAAGACCTAGATATCAGCAGTCGAATGTGGCTTCCACAAGCGGAAACACCAAGGCCCGTTTAAACTACGTGCCTCAACATCGCAAGAAGGACAACAAACCCAACGCCGGTCATCGAGCACCATATGCGCCGCGTCAGTCGACGAGCAACATGCATGCACGGCGACCCAACGATTGCCCAGCCCCTGCAAGGCTGCTGGCTCCACAACGGAGATAATTGACTCTCAGGTACGATTCGCGGGCAGGCTCCAGTATTTTCTTGACAAATGGGTTTAAATTACGAACGATGACATTATTCTATCTTGGTTACAAGGGTATACCATTCCATTCAAATCTACCCCGTATAGGACTGATAAACCTAGTGTGTATCCTAAATCTAAACTAGAACAAAGCAAGTTGCATTCTAAGTTTATTAAATATTAATGCGATATCTCACTGTAATCACGAACCTGATGAGTTTCTGTCCTCCGTATTTTTAGTGCCAAACCGAACGGTGACAAGAGATTTATATTAAATCTTAAATGTCTCAATAAGTTTATAGAAACAAAGCATTTTAAGATGGAAGACTATCGCACCGCGTCAAAATTTATTACTGAACATTGCTAATTGCTATATGGCATCAATAGATCTAAAAGACGCATACTTTTTTGTACCAATACACAGTTCTCAGAAAAAATGCCTTCTTTTTGAATATAATAATGTTCTTGATGAATTTAATTGTCTACCCTTCGGTTTATGCACGGCACCTTTCGTTTTTACCAAACTATTGAAACCGGTTATGGAGTTCTTAAGAAAAACACATCACTTTGTTTCAGTAATCTATTTTGATGACGTATTTTGTATCGGTAGAACTTATTCTGAATGTCAAAATAACATTAATTTAACAAAACTGTTATTTGAAGAACTTGGGTTTATAATGAATTTAAAGGAGAAAAGCTGCCTAGTTCCAAACACCCAATGCAAATTCTTAGGCTTTGTTTTTGACTCAAATAACATGATATTAAAATTACCTGATTTAAAAAAGTTAAAAATAAGAGAAACATTATGTAAAATATTACACACACAAAGGTGCAAACTCAGAGATTTAGCTCGATTTGTAGGATTGTTGATATCGGCTTGTCCCGCAATTCAATATTCATGGTTATATACCAAATATTTTGAACAGTTTAAGTACTCTTGCCTTATTCATAACCCCAGCTATGAACAAATTGTAGAAATTCCAAAATATTTAAAAGCCGATATAATTTGGTGGTTAAATAATATCAACCATGGACATTCTCCGCTTGGTTATGCTGATTATAACTTGGAAATATACTCTGACGCATCCTCTACTGGTTGGGGAGCCTATTGTAATAAAGATGAATGCTTTGGATACTGGAAGGAATACGAAAAAACATTGCATATAAATGAGTTGGAATTGAAAGCAGCTTTTCTCGCACTAAAAAGTTTTGCCAAAAACCTGAGTCACTCAAAAATTTTATTGCGAATCGATAATGTAACTGCCATTTCATGCATAAACAGAAGAAAAATTTGGCAATGGTGTGAAATGCGTAACCTAACAATTTTTGCATTTTACATAAATACTAAAGATAATTATGAAGCAGATCAATTATCACGTAAAAGGTTTCAAGATACAGAGTGGGAATTAAATGACGAAGCCTACAACAAAATTGTTCTTAATTTTAGTTTACCCGAAGTCGACCTTTTTGCAAGCAGGTGCAATGCAAAGTGTCCTACTTACATAACCTGGAAAATGATCCAGAAGCATGGGCAGTTGATGCATTTACCAATTTCATCGAAAAATAAGTAATTTTATGCATTTCCACCATTCTGTTTAATCGCAAAGATGTTGCAAAAAATTATCAAAGAAAAAGCAGACGTTATTGTTGTAGTACCATATTGGCCCACACAACCTTGGTTCCCTATGTTTTATAAGTTAATATAATAAATTCAAAAACATTAATTTTGGAACCCAATAAAAATCTGTTAATTTCTCCTTTCAGGATAAATCACAACCTGCACAGAACTCTGAGGTTGGTTGCCGCGAAGCTTTCAGGGAAGCTTTATTGAAAAAGTTCTTGTCTCCAAGTACGGTAGAAATTATGTTGTCATCGCTATCTAATTCAACCTATAAGCAATATGACGGTTGCATAAAAGCGTGGATAGAGTATTGTAATGCACACGATTATAATCACACCTCAGCTTCAGTTCCAATAGTTTTACATTTTCTTGCTGAATTGTTTAATAAAGGTGCTAAATATGGTACAATCAATAGTTACAAGTCTGCTTTATCCTTGTTAATTAGGTAACTTAGACGATGATAGATTAAAACGTTTTATGAAAGGTGTTTTCAAGTTGAGACCTACCAATCCAAAATACAGTTTGACCTGGGACCCAAGCATAGTCCTAAATTACTTAGCACAAAAATGGCCAAATAGTGAACTCAACTTGGAAATTCTCTCCAAAAAGACTGTATCTCTGTTCGCTTTGGTAACTGCACATCGCATTCAAACCTTTGCAACCATAAAATTAAAAGAAATTAAAATACAATCGCCTAATTATATAATAGATTTGATACCAGATTTGATAAAAACTTCCAAACACAATTCAGTACAGCTTGTTTTAAGGTAAGGTAAGGTTTATTTTGGTAGTCGACCTGAAATTTGCCCGGCAACATGTTTAGAACATTACATTAACAGAACAGAAACACTCCGCAACACAGATTCATTATTTATTAGTTTTAAAAAACCACATTCAAAAGTCTCATCTCAAACACTCGGTAACGACATAAGGACATCCTCCATAAAAGCGGCGTAGATACTTCTATATGTACTGCTCACAGTACTCGACATGCGGCTACGTTCACAGCCAGCAGGCTTGGAGTCAGTATTGAGCTTATTCGAAAAACTGCAGGATGGACTGATTTCTCTTCAGTTTTTGCAAAATTTTATAATAGACATGTAATTACCGATCCCAACAGCTTCGCCACTACAACTTTATCCTCGAATTGTAACCTGTAACAAAATAATGGTTTATAATAAATGTTATCTAAGAACAAGCGGTTATATTATAATTCAGGTCGATGTATAATTTACATAATAATAAATAAAAAACATTGATTATAATTACTCTAATGTATTTTATTCCATTTCACATTTTACTTACCTCTAAACATCTACACCAAGTAAATCTACTAGATCGCAAAGAATGAAGCTGTGATACCATAATTGAATATCAAACGAACTTACCAAGTGAAGTTCGATAACAATTATGTGAACAGCTTCATTCGACGCGATTTACACATACCCTCCCTATAATTTACAAAAGTAAAAACCCTACCCTATAAAATAAAATGTGAATAATGAGTAGCTCTTAACAAAATGATTTAAAATTAAAGTCGATTAGGAAAAGTAGCTGTGGTGAGGGTAAAACACAGAGTATATAAATGGCAAGACAGACCACAGAACAAAAAAAAAACTCTAAAAACCGTGCAAGGTGGAGGCTGGAAGCGCTGCTACACCAAGTAAATCTACTAAATCGCGTCGAATGAATCTGTTCACATAATTGTTATCGAACTTCACTTGTAAGTTCGTTTGATATTCAATTATACTAAGGAATATAGATTTTATAAAATGTTGATTTGTTTTAGGTGGACTGGATAATATTCAACTCCGAATTGTTTCGTGGCTTCTGTGGAGGAGGCCATGGTTACCTACTGACACTTATGGAGAGTCCGGCTATCCATAAAAAAATACAATATACCCAGCCCACAGTCAATATCCAAGGAAGATATTAAACAGAGTGCACATTTACTCAAAAACACCGGACATTGCACCATTGTCGAAGCTGGAAAAATTGCACTTGCATGTTATGTTTTGCACATTGTTATAAAAACCAGATTTGAATCTGTAAAGTAAAGAAAAAGTAAAGTAGAGGGTAAAAAAGACGCGGAAATTGCCAAAATTAGCACCGGATACTTATAAACAGTTCTTGCGAAGGGTGTAAATGTGAAAATAAAATTTATAAGTGTACATGATATTTTATTATTTCATACTTAAAGCACACACAATCATTTAATACTATACTAGTACCTAAACCATTCAAAACAGTGGCTAAACTCTGTTTAAGTTTCATAACTATACCTAATGTGAAGATACAGAACAATAAATTTTGATAATTGAATTTGCAATAGATATAAATAGATATAAAAACAATATCAACATGCAAATAAGCTTTTAGTTATTTATTAGAACTTATATAATAATAATGTTTTATAGAACATCATTTTCAATGTTTGTATTGAAAACTACAATTTACTTAATTAGATACGTTTTTGTTATTATATAGTAGAAACACTTCGCCTTCCATTTAACTTTATACCCACCACCAAAATTCAGGAGGAATATTCTCTGCTATACGTCAATTCGAGGGAATCTTATCAACTTTTTCCCGAGGCCGTGCTCTGAAGCCGGGAGTAGCGGGACGATAACCGTCAAAGGAAAATTCGTCTTTCCTATCCTCGTTGCCGTGCTACGTAAGGTGGAGAGGGGGATTATTTGATGTGACAGGTGGAAAAAACCGAGGAAACGAGAATTTGTCCACATGCCGTGCTAGGCCCGCTGGTGCAATTAAGATCATTCCAATAATGAAAGATAATTACCTACATATCTTTTACGAAAATTATTGCTGTGTCAGTAACCGAATTTATTCAACTCCGATTTGTTGGTTCGTTGAAATTCTTGGGAGCTAGTTTGGATAGCCTAACAAAAACTATGGATAAAGACAGCTTTAAACATTTGCGTGATTTTTTTTCATAACGATTTAAAATCCATATGCTGTCGTGGAAAGGTGTTTACCCGTATGAATGGATATGTGGGAACGTTACGAAGAACGGTCTCTTCCCTCCAAATACTGTTTTTACAGTTCTCTAACAAATGAAAATGTATATGAAGAGGACTATGAGCACGCGGAATTAGTTGAAACTTGAATAGAGTTCAGAATGCATGATTTTGGACAGTATGCGGATTTGTATTTAAAAAGGGATGTTCTTTTACTAACCGATATTTATGAAAATTTTAGAAAAACATGGAAACGTCATTATGGTCTCGATCCTGCTTTCTATCTGACTGCACCGAGTTTGTCATTTGGCTAAAAACGCAAGAAAGTTTGAAATTGCCGCGCTGAGTAAAATGTAAAGAAAACGACTGCTGCAAAATTAATTGCTAGTCCGCATTTTCATAGCCCATCTTTGTTCTCTAAAAATTTGGTTGTTGTGCTATTGAAACCAGATCCCAAAGTTTTTGACAAACCAATCTATATCGGTTTTACTGTACTTGAGCTATCAAAAACTCACATGTATGACCTTCATTACTCGGTATCCAGACCTGTCTATGATAATCGCATGAAGATGTGTTACACTGAAACGGATATCATATTGCAACTAAAGACTTATACCTACCAAAAGTTTTTATCTTTTATTTTGATGCGAGTAACTACGCGAAAAATAACGAGCATCTCTTAAAAATAAAAATGTTCCTGGAATTTTTAAGGATGAAATGGGGGGCAAAATGAACACTGAATTTGTAGGTCTCTCTCTGTTCCAAACTTTACCGCTGACAGCATCATTAAAAAAGCTGTCGTGACGAACTAGATCTGTCCGACTATATTAACCCTTACAAGGAAAGGTTTTGAAAAAAGCAAATAATCTTTTTAAACCAATAAAACATGAGGCATTTATTTACACAAAAAGTAAGGAAAGTGGCCTCGTCAGGCAAAGCTGATAAGCGTTTGATTTCTGCTGATAAAGTATCTACAAAGGCTTGGGGTAACTGCTCTATCCTTTTTAGGACAGGTAAAATTGATTGAAATCGTGCATGTACCTACCTACTTTTTTATTATTAATGTCTAAATAAAATGTTTGTTTATACCTAGTTAGTTTATTTTGTGTCTCTTTCTTAAGTTTGTAATTAGTAAAATAAAATAATGTTGTTTTTAAGGTATTCATACTCAAGTGAATGTAGTAAGTATTTATAGATATAAAACACTTTCGATTCAACTTGTTCTGTGAAATCAAACATTTAGAATAATTAATCGTGTAAATACCTTCTTAAATCGCAGTTTAACATGTAGGTCAATAAGTGTTGTTAATATATTCTAACTCGTACAACTAATATCTCTTTGGTTACTGTGTCTTTGGTTAAATAGGTCTTTGGTACTTTTGTTCCAGTTTTGTTGCTAATATCTCCTATTTACTACGAAACGCGTTCAAACTTTACGATAACCATCGCTGCTCGCGCGGATCGCGGCGCGGCCGTCGACATACACGGGCAGCAATTGGTGCAGAATACCCGATTTTGGCGATTCACTGACGCCACTTGACGCGCCTGTGTTGCCGCAGCTTTAATATCTGTGATTATTTTAATAAAACTAATTAAACTTAAGTATGGGTCAAAAATTCGAAATGTTTTCTATTATTAAATCAATTACATGATGTACGCTCTCTGCACGAAGCTAGAGTTCGCTTGGCTCGAGGAGGTACTTTTTAAGGATCGTGTCAAAATAAGCACACCGTGTTAAATTTTCCCAACAATCTCGGCATTTATTATTACGAGGTTCTTACTGACCTAAACATCTAGGAGAATGTCACCACCGCGTGCTAACTTTTCCTGTGCTGCCATCTAGTTTAGTTTTTGGGACTTACCACTAGTATGGGTTAACTACATTTACATACAAAATGCTTCTACATATCGCCCACCAAGGACAAGCTGAACCTTGTCCTTCTTCTTACATCGCCCACCATGGGCATAGGTGACAAGACTCCATTACAAAAATATCAAAAAACGTACAATAAAACAATTTTAAAATACCACAATGATAACTTAAATTAAGCCTACGATTGATCGCATTTGGCGATCTAATGTTACCCAATTACAAATAATCTAAAGGTAAGAAACACAATTTTGAAACAGGTCTTTTAAAATAACCGTTTTTAGTTTTTAACGTGACGACTCTTGTTACATTGTCGTCGCCAGGATGAGTAGCAATGATACTGCCATACAGCCAACGAGAAGGAGGTAAGTTGTCCTCTTTCACTACTACCACATCACCGATATTAGGCTGAAACGTTTGATCTGACCACTTATGTCGCTGCAAGAACTTATTCAAATATTCCTGTGACCACTTTCGCCAAAAGGTTTGCATCATTCGTTGAGTGTGCTGCCATCTTCTCAGAGAAGTCACATTCACAAGCTCAAAGTTATGATCAGGTGCTGTCACAGGTGGCTCGCCAATGAGAAAGTGTCCGGGCGTTAATACAGTGAAGTTGTCGGGCTCTTCAGCGATTACCGACATAGGTCGAGAATTCAGGCATGCTTCTACCTGGCTAAAACAGTGGCCATCTCTTCGTATGTCAGTGTGGTGCTGCCAACAACGCGCTTTAAGTGATATTTCACTGACTTAACGCCAGCCTCCCACAACCCTCCGAAGTTAGGAGAATGAGGCGGTATAAAGTGCCACTCGCAGCCGTTGGATGCTAGCAACGATGCGACTTCTTGAACTACTAGTTTTTGTTCCGCCTTGTTACATTTTTGTAGTTCAGTTGCAGCTCCGATAAAATTTGTCCCATTGTCGCTCCACAATTGCGAACAATGGCCGCGCCTTGCTACAAACCGTTGGAATGCTTGTAGAAACCCTTCGGACGTCAAGTCGCTTACGGCTTCTAAATGCATAGCTCGTGTCGCCATGCAAACAAATATGCAAATATATCCTTTATAGGACTTATGACCTCTACCTCTCGAAGTCCGAATCTGGATTGGCCCAGCGTAAACAACTCTACTATGGTTAAATGGTCGCGTTGGTGTCGCACGAGCAGCTGGCAGTTGACCCATCATGGGTGTTTTGGTCGCAGCTGCATTCTTCATACACGTGACACATTTACGGTAATGCGATTTCACCAATTGCTTTGCACATTGCTATGTGCAAAGCAATTGGTGAAATCGCATATTGACATTGGCATATATTCACTCCAAATACTGGGTGCTCCCAGTATTTGGAGTGAATATATGCCAATGTCAACTGCGGTCCGCCATGAAGCGTTTGATTATGAGCATCCGATATAATAAGGCTTGTTAAATGGGACTGTTTCGGAATCAAGATTGGATGTTTTCTACCAAAGCTCAATGCCGAATGACTCAACCTTCCTCCCACTCTCAATAAACCATTATCGTCGAGAAACGGATTCAACGACCGAAGTTTGCTGCTTTTAGGTAAGTCCTTTTTGTTTTTTATCACTTCTATTTCTTCTCTAAAATGACTGTTTTGACATTGTTTAATACAAACGTTTAACGCTTCTACTAATTCTTTTGCTGTTAGATAGCCTGTAGCTTTATCATTTCCAGATTTCTTCTTAGCGTTGTTTATGAATCGCTTGCAGTACGCCATAACTCTTATAGTTTTTGTTAAAGACGAATATCTGTACCATTCTGAATCATTTTCAGTCGCACAATGCACTCTAACCTTGACTGCTTCCAAATCAGTCTGTGTATCTTTTGGTTTCAGGTAAGTGATAGATTCACGAGAAAAGAATTCTGGACCATGAAACCATAAATTATTGTCAACCAGTTCTGATGGGCGCAAACCTCGTGATGCGCAATCTGCGGGATTATGTTTGGAAGTCACGTGAGACCAATTCTCTGGCTCCAAATTGCTCAAAATTTCTGACACTCGATTGGCCACGAACACATTCCACCTGCTTGGATGGCTGTTGATCCATGCAAGCACGACAGTAGAGTCGGTCCAAGCATGAATATTTTTCTTTCCTATGCTCATGACCCCCGCAACTTCAAGAATCAACCTGGCTAGAAGCACGGCACCACACAGTTCTAATCTAGGGATAGACACTTGTTTTACAGGCGCCACTTTTGTCCTAGCCGAAACTAAGGACACTTTAACCTTCCTATCGGAGTCAAGCACACGGATGTATACAGCCGCCGCGTACGCCACCTTGGACGCATCGCAGAAACCGTGTAACTCAACATGGGCGTCATCTGCTTTAGTGCCAACCCATCTTGGTATGCGAATTTCACTTAACTTCAACTGTTCGTCACGGTAAGTTAGCCATTCCTTTAATATGTTGTCTGGGACAACTTCGTCCCAATCCAACCCTGCTAACCAAAGCTTTTGAATCATCGTTTTTGCTATTATAATACTTGGTCCCACCCAACCGAGTGGGTCGTAGAGACGAGATATGTCTGAAATAATTTTTCTTTTTGTTACAGGTTGCTGCAGCGTCGGGAGGTTCAACACGTAGCGGAAGGTGTCGTCACTACGGTTCCAGGTAAGTCCCATTATTTTAACTAGCTTGTCTTCTTTTATGTTTAAATCTTTAGTCAAATCCTTTTCATCTTGGTCTCCATTCATTATTTTTACTAGATCATTGCTGTTGCTGTTCCATTTTTGAAGTTCAAACCCAGCTTTGCTTAGTAGTTCAGTCATTGATCTAAACACTTCCACGCCTTCTTCACATGTTTGAACTCCTGTCATTAAATCGTCGACGTAAAAGTCTTTATGAACTTTTTCAGCAACACAGGGATACTCTGCCCCGTGATCCACCGCCACTTGTTGCAGGACCTTGACTGCCAAATATGGAGCGCAAGATGTTCCAAAGGTGACTCGGGTAAGTCGATAATGTTTCAACTCAGAATTTTGATCTTCCTTCCAAAGATTTCTTTGGTAATCAGAATCTTCTTTTCCAGTTTTAACCTGCCGATACATCTTAACGATGTCGGCTGACATGCAGATTGGCGAAGACCTCCACTGCATGACGATATGCCTAAGCTCTGGCTGTAAGGTAGGTCCAACCAACAATTGATCATTAAGTGATAGATCATTTCTTCCTTTACAGGACGCGTCGAAAACAACACGGACCTTCGTGGTTTCCTTGTCGCTTCTCACCACGGCGTGATGGGGTAAGTATATAGCTTTTGGATTATCAACTTCTGTCTCTGGCACTACTTCCATGTGACCTAGAGCTACATATTCGTTGATCACTTGTTTGTATTGAGCCTTCAACGTTTCATCTTTGTTTAGCTTGTATTCTAATGACATTAAACGTTTTTCAGCTATCGCTCTTGACGCTGTTACCTGAGGACTTCCATTTTTAAACGGAAGATGTACGACGTACCTACCATCTTTGTCCCTGTGAGTGGTTTCCGTGAAATGTTGCTCACAGCGTTTTTCTTCTTCAGTGTACATCGCTTCCTTCGGTTTTTGTATATCAGATTCTAATTCCCAAAATCGTTTGAGCATTTCGTTGTCATTTAAACAACAGTGCATTACGTTGACGTGAGAAGACTCTGTCGTTGCGTTCACTACACCAGATAAAATCCATCCAAATCTGGTTTTTTGTGCAATAAGTGAACCAAGAGGACCTCGTTTCACACCATCCTGCAGTATACGACTGTATACTTCCGCGCCTAATAGAAGGTCAATTCTATTGGGAGTGTAATAATCTGGATCGGCTAACACTAACTCGCTGAGCTCCTGCCACTCTACGGCTTCAATTCTTCTCGACGGAAGAAGTGATGTTATGCTCTTGAGTACGTGTGCCTTCACCACCACTTTTACCTTTGGGTCCGCTCTGGATTGAATTTCAATATTCACCATTGCCTTGGACACCAAACTTTTGTTCCCACCCAGACCTGTAATCTGGTCTGATGTTGTGGTTTTCTTTAAACCTAAATACTGAGCTGTAGACTCAGTGATGAAAGACGCCTGCGACCCCTGGTCTAGGAGCGCTCTAATACTGTAACCTTCTCCAGTTTTCCACGTAGCCTTAACAAGTGCAGTGGCAAGTAAAACTTGCTGCTGTGTCTTGCCTGTCGCAAAACAAGAGACCATGAGTGAAGTTGTATTAGCACTCGAAGATGCGCTTGAGGCACCTTCTGATGAAGTTGCAACACACTCACCGTTGCTGACATTAGCTGATTGAGAGCCATCGGGATGTAGTAGTGAATGATGATTCCTCTTACAAATTCGACATCTTAATTTAGTACGGCACTCCTTAGCTGAATGATTACTACCCATGCAGTTAAAGCATACATTATTGTCGAGCACGAACTTGCGTCGAGCTTCGACTGTTCCCTTTTGGAAATCCTTACATTGTGTCAACTTGTGACGTTCCTTACAAAATATACATGAAATGTGAGTAACATGAAGTGATTTTACTTTATTACCATTATTATAATTACCTTGGCCCCTAAATCCTGACGTCGCCGGTTTGGTATCCAGAAACTCGATAGCGCGATATCTTTTCGTCAGAAACTGAGTAAATTGTTCGTAAGTGGGTAGTTCATTTGCTGATTATTGTTCGTTACGCTAAACTCCCATTGACGACGAGTTTCTGAGTCCAACTTGGACGTCAAGATATGGATAATCAGCACATCCCAACTCTTTACATCAATATTTAAATTAGAGAGGGTGGCCAAGCAATCGTTTGTTGTGTCTACAATATCCTTCAGCCCTTTAGCTGACTCAACCTTTAAATTATGTTGGTTGAGTAATCTATGCAACACTTGATGACAAATATGCGACTTATTGTTGTAGCGGTCTTCTAATAGTGCCCAACATCTAGTATAGTTAGCTTCAGTTATGGGGATATTGCTCAGTAGCTGCTCTGCCTCGCCCGTGAGGTACCCTTTTAAATACAACAATTTCTGAACGTTATCTAGGTCTACGTTATTGTGCACCAGTGAATTAAAAAGATCTCGAAAGGTATTCCATTCGGAGTACTTCCCGGAAAACTTTGGAATGTTTACTTGTGGCAACTTGACATTACTGCTGGATTTTGCTTGCATCGGTTCAGATGTGCATGCCGGGCTAACGCTTCCCTTTATGGCTGCCAGCGCTGTCCTAAGTTCGCATTTGTAATCTAAGTAAATTTCTTCCCCTTGGTCGAACATATCATTTTTAAAGTACTTTGTATCCTGAACACTTTTACTTGAGGTCGTTGAGCGCATCAACTCACTATGACCTGAACGAAATTCAACCCATACTTGTTCTAACAATTCCAATCTACTATCCAAATACTCTTTCGTAATTCGGGACTTAGAGCTCTTTTTAAAGTTAGTTTTATGCTTTACAATTCGGTTATACAATTCTTCTTGACAGTTAATAATTGCCTTAACATTGGCTTCAGTATCAACAGACGATTCCATTATTCAAACTCTAATATTTAACGTTCAACCAACAATAAACCTTTGTAATACAAAACAATTATTCGCAAGAAATTACAAGTCTATAGAACCCTTTCGCACCAACCATTAACATAAAGAATAGGTTTCCCGAAGTATCTTAACAAAACAATCACACAAAGTTGAATTTTACTAGTTCGATTTTTTACAGAATTTTTCTAACTCCCTTATAGTATAAACCGAAAAATTTTACAAGTGTTTGGAACCTTGTCGCAATCAATTTTGAGAGAAATTGGCCGTAGGTTCCCCGTATTTCCACTTTTGGGCAAACTATTCTAAGTCCTAAATTTAACATGCACACACTACTAAATTTTTAAAGTTAATATTTTCTTGATAATAAAGTTCACTTTTAACCAATAATTCAAAGTACTCACGATTTTATTTTCACTCACTATGATGATGATGATGATCCAATCCTTTGATGCAAATGACAACCGTAATTTGATGTTCCTTCACGCTAGGCACCCTTGCCTTAGCGTGACGTCGTTACTGGGTCTCAGTTCCAACGTCTAGACAGCGTCACTCCCAGCACCGTCTACCTTTGCTGGGTCTCAGCTCCACCTTCGCCTGTCGCGGAGTTCCACTCCCGCGACCAATTCCTGACAACTCCTCAGTTGTCTCGAAGAACGACCGAGATAATCCACACGGCACTGTATCACTCTTCACACTGTATTGAAGAACAACTTGTGTTCCGCACTGCACTGCAATGGCGAACTGTACCACACGGTCACGACCGTACTCCGTGCTAGCTTGCGTTCGCGACGGCGATCCACCGTCCGCAAGCACCGTAGACTAAAACCTGTGGTTCGTAGTTAATTATACGAATCCGACCTCTGAAGGACCATGTACGCTCTCTGCACGAAGCTAGAGTTCGCTTGGCTCGAGGAGGTACTTTTTAAGGATCGTGTCAAAATAACCACACCGTGTTAAATTTCCCCAACAATCTCGGCATTTATTATTACGAGGTTCTTACTGACCTAAACATCTAGGAGAATGTCACCACCGCGTGCTAACTTTTCCTGTGCTGCCATCTAGTATTGCAGGACAACAATTATTTATTTCAGCTTCACAAAGATAAAATCGACCATACAAATTCCAATCCGTCCTTTCGGCGATAGCAGAGTATATTCGTTCCCATTGACCACAGATAACACCTTATCGGCACCATAAACTAGTTGCCATGTCTATGGAATGGTTCGTGCTGGCACGGCATATAGCGCCGGCATGCAGGATTGGCGTATAAAGGAAAGCAGGCAGAGCTGGCGGGACTTAGCTGTGCTGAGGCTTAGGCTTTGGCATTGGCTTTGGCTTTGGCGTTGGCTTTGGCTTTGGCTAGGCTGGGCTGGGCTTGGCTGAACATAGGGCAGCAAGGGCTGGCACTCCAATGGCGAGGCGTTACAGTCGGCCATCCTGTAACAATTGCTCCCGCAATGGGAACACAGAATCACAATTAGCTTTCCACCTGGTTTTACTGGTCATCAGAACTACTGGCACTGTCAGATACACGAGCTAAACTGCGGTATGGCCTTAAAGAGTCTGCTGACACTAATCCAATAAAACTGTTATATCCCCGCAACCCTTGATGCTCCTAATTTTGTATCTGTCATTGCCAACAACTTTTATAATAGGACCTGAAAGGAAGTCATTTTTGTATTGACTGTGGGAGCGCTATACTAGTTGGGTTTGTCTCCATAGGACTAGATCGCCCTGTTTATGAATCCGGTGTCTTTCTACGTTTGTCAAAATGACACTTCATTTTGGCACTAGCCTTATCGCATCTAGACTGTATGGGTTCAACAACTCGCTCTGGCATAAATACATCGCACACCTACCACACACATACACACAATGCAAACAAGCGGTTACATATTTTTGGATAAAACGCGTCGTCTTGAGGAACCAATAATCAGTTTTAATTATGTCCATACAACGCTTTAAGCCGACATGTCCTATTTCATCATGATGCATCTGAACAATCTTCTATCTAGCAGGACCAGCTGGCTAATTACGTATCTCACAATAAGTTTGCAACAGGCGTAAATATCGCGATCACTGCTGTCGCTTTGCTACTG
This sequence comes from Ennomos quercinarius, assembly GCA_910589525.2. Lineage (NCBI taxonomy): Eukaryota > Metazoa > Arthropoda > Insecta > Lepidoptera > Geometridae > Ennomos > Ennomos quercinarius. The sequence continues at coordinate 12,360,161 of OU342505.1, read as the reverse complement.
CTGTTACTTTGCTACTGCAGTTGTAACTTTTACGTAATATGGCAGTGGGAACTACGAGTCGGTTTCTATCGAGAGTCTGTCGATATAACCTATCATCTAGTGAACTCTGAACCGTATAGAACCAGCCTGCTACCTCAAGTTTATTTATATTTATGGCATCTATGGGGATACTACATAAAGCAACGACATGCATCATGCGCTCGTTTGGTCCATATTCTACATACTATTTATATCATAATCTTGAATTGAACTACCTTCTGTTTAGAATGAGATAACCTATAGGGCTGACGATATATCGGTCTACGTCAATAGCTGAGATGATGGCGGCCGAATAAATTAGACAAAGTAGGCACATCATGTGGCTCAAGCGGATATGGCATATCGAGAAAATTGGCTTAGTCATATTGGCTAATAATAGCATGGCATGGCAAGGCAACTGACCTGACTGGTTCGTGGCCCTTCACAACCAGCTCGGGTGAGAATCTGGCCAGCCTCCCAGATGATGTCCTTGTCACCGGTGTTGACGACTTTGACGTGTCCCTTGTTGCCTCGGAGTAAAGATGCAGGCAAAGAGTAGGCGATACCTTGAAACTCGAAATTTTGTGTAGCTGTACATCCGTCATTGTCTTTGCGGTTTCCCAGGATATGGACTTCAATAATCGAGGCTCCAGGTGGTAGGGTTTCTCGAGTTGCTGTGACCACCTTAAATTTCTCGCATTCCTCTACTACGTCTATATCTATAGTGGCGTTAAGATTTTGCTTCAGAATAGCTGCACCATTGGTCACGGTCAGTGACATATTATTTGCGTTAATCACAGGTTGACCAATCAGCAAGTTGACGCCACCCATTTCAATGTCAGTGAGATACGCACTGCAAGGCAACTGAATGTTGTCGATTTCTAAACTAAACTTCACCTCTCCTCGGCTTGTTATCAATCCTCCAGCAAATCCTTTTAAAACTGTACTCGTGGGTATAACGCTAAGTGACAAGAGTTTAGAGATTTGACTGTTTATGACATTGACTTGGCTTCCCGTGTCAATATAGGCTTTCACAAATACTCCATTAACCTTGGCTACTTTCATGTAGGTTTCGTTGTAGTTCTGTATAAGTTTGATATCCTTGATGCTACTAGCTGGTTCAGATGAGGATTTTGCATGGGCGCTAGTGCTGGGACAGCGATTAGCGATATGACCTTGTGCACCGCACTTAAAACAAATGCGTAGATCAGGTTGTATACAATTGCGTAATAGGTGTCCTGTCTTTTTACAGCGAGGGCAAGGGTCGGTTTCCGAATCAACTTTTGGGTACAACGGCTGTCTCATATCTTTACATGGTGCGCGTACCTCTGGTGTTGGACCACGATAATCATCAAGAGCGCAGAGAAAAGCCTCGTAAAGTTCATCAGGACGCGCACACTGGAAAGCACGTGCATTTGGTTGTAAAAAGGCGGGTAGGCCTCGTATAATACATGACACACTAGCGAGGTCAGACAATTTGCATCGAAAGCACATGGCCACTTTATCCTGATAATATTTTGTCATGGTTTCGTTAGGAAGTTTTTTCCTTTGCATCATCTCATCTAATAAAGAACTGTAATCACGGTGTTTTGGAAAAGCACGAGCAACATTCGTTTCCACTCATCCCAGGTATAATTATATTCATCTAGTCTGTTGTACCACTTGCGTGCTTGACCCCGTAGCTTGTCTTGTAGATGGAATGCTTTTATCTTATCACTCCACTCGTGTATATCTCCAAGTTGGTCGATCTTTTTTAACCACGCCATCACCGTACAATCTTCTCCGTCTGGGTCGAACTCAGGAATAAGCGATGCAGCACGATGATTTTTGGAATGGCCGATTGCTGTCGTTTCTTGATCGAGTTCGCGTACCGCTCTATCGACTTCATTTTCCAGTAAATGTTTGAGTAGTTTCCTGGCAGGAGGCGGCGAATAATCAGAATCTTCATCTTGCTCTGGTTCCTTATCAGAAGGACTCCATCCTGGTGGACGGACACATCGTCCTTTTTCTACCGAACGATTACGCTTCATCCCGCTTCTGAGTAAAACGGCAGGGAATATAAACGCCGATGTATTGCAGGACAACAATTATTTATTTCAGCTTCACAAAGATAAAATCGACCATACAAATTCCAATCCGTCCTTTCGGCGATAGCAGAGTATATTCGTTCCCATTGACCACAGATAACACCTTATCGGCACCATAAACTAGTTGCCATGTCTATGGAATGGTTCGTGCTGGCACGACATATAGCGCCGGCATGCAGGATTGGCGTATAAAGGAAAGCAGGCAGAGCTGGCGGGACTTAGCTGTGCTGAGGCTTAGGCTTTGGCTTTAGCTTTGGCATTGGCTTTGGCTTTGGCTTTGGCTAGGCTGGGCTGGGCTTGGCTGAACATAGGGCAGCAAGGGCTGGCACTCCAATGGCGAGGCGTTACAATTTACATACAAAATGCTTCTACACATGATATCAGCATAGTGTGTAGGTTGTGTTATGTTGGATTACAGAATAATTCTTTTATTATGTAATTTTTTTTTTCAGGGTCTCCAAACTTGCTTTTTCATCTGTCTTTAAAACATACAAATGAATATCAGATAGGTAGTCGTAAATCGAAATGCAATTGCAGAACAACAATCATTAGATGCTAGTTCGAGTTCTGATCAATCACGTACAAATTTATCCTCAAAGTGAAAAAATACCAAGAAAAATGATTATTTAAAAGAACAAGCGTGTGAAATTGGTAACATCAACTATCAACTTGAAGATCGTAAAACGGTTAACGCAGAGTGGTATACCACAGTTTGTTTACCACAAGTCATCGCCGAGCAAGCTTACACAGCGCTCGTCAAACGATTGAGTATTTGAAGCAGGAAAAAGTAGAAATTCTTGACCATCCTCCATACAGTCCTGACCTAAGCCCTAACGATTTCATTACATATCTTAAAATTAAGAAGTCTTCGTGGTCAAAGGTTCCAGTCCGGTGAAGAAGCAGTCGACGCTTTCAAGTCAGCCATTTTGAACACCCCCACTTTAGAGTGGAATAAATGTTATATAACTGGTTTGAGCGAATGGAAAAGTGTATTAAGCTACGTGGTGAATACTTTGAAAAACAATAAAAAGTACTATTGTATTTTTTTCTTCAAACGACAAAACTTAAAAGACATGCCTCGTAAACAAGTAATTATGCTTTCTTATCCAATTCTAATTATTCGTAGATTAAGGTGCTAAGACACTGACGTCGCGCTAGGGGTGTATTGTACATTATTTAATTATTATTTGATACACATTTGCCTTCCTATAAATAAGTAAAAAAATCACGTACATATTTTTTGACATCTAAAGCCTTGTTCATATCTGTGTGTCGTGTTGTGTTGTGACGATCTCTGACGTGATGGCTACTGTTCACATTTGTATGACGCGTTATGACGCATTCTGATGCAATTTTTAGTTCAGTTCGGTCTCAGCGCTCGGATAGCTGACACGTTCACAATGTTATTTTAAGAATCATCCGATTCAGATTCCGATTTTGAAGATGAATTGGAATTGTTGGCGCTTACTATGATGACAAAAGAAAGAAAGAGACGGAGATATTGGATTCATCCAATAAATAGAAAAAGGGAGCCTAAGGGCGAGTTTCATAGTCTCGTTAAAGAGCTTGAGAGTTATCCTGAAAGATTTCATCAGTATTTTAGAACGTCTAAGGCACAGTTTGAACAAATTCATGGTTTGATTGCAGAAGACATCAAGAAAATACAGACAAAATTTCGCAAGCCTATTGCTACAAAAGAAAGACTAGCAGTATGTTTAAGGTAAGATTTTTATTTTTATTAATATGAATTATTTTCCTCAGAAAATTGTACATAATATTCCGAAAGACGAGAATTATGTTCTTCCGATTCCAATGTTTCTATAGGTGCTGTGGATGTACGTGTGCAGAAGTCTGATGTGCTTGGATATGACGGCGTGGATGTAGATGGGTGACCTTGTGACTGCTGTCCTTGTTGTTGCAGTTGAGAAATAATCTGCCTAGTAATATGGATGGGTGTTCTGCGGATTTGGTCTTGTGCTTCAAGAAAGCGAATTTCGGCCTGTGATATCGCAGTGTGTAAATCCAATTTTATTTTCGACTGTTCGAGTTTAGGAAGTTTCTTTACGGCTTTGCTCATGCTTAGAAAGAACAAGTCAGTGTCATCCATTTCTTTGTCTTGCGAACAACTCATGCGAAGATTTCATCAAATCGTATAAAAGGATCCTATCCTTATCTCCCTCCAGGATCCTATCCTTAGTTCCCGATCATAGGGGCTGCCCAAGCTAAGCTTGGGCACTAGAGAGCTTGTGCGAGTAAAAAGCTAGTGGTTGCCAGTCTTCACCTTTGCGTTGTTGTAATACGGCACCGATAGCAGAATCAGATGCATCAGTCACAATCGCCAAATCAGCAGACGCATCTGGATGAGCAAGAAGCGAAGTCTTGCAGTCTTCAAAGACACGACGTAGATCTGCAGTCATCTCGACAGGGTGCGAACCTTTCACCTTCGGGCCGGACAGGATGGCGTTCAACGGTGCTTGTAGTTGAGCTGCGTCGGGGATAAAACGACGGTAGAAATTTAGCATTCCTAAGAATCGCCGGAGCTCCTTCACGGTCTTGGGGACTGGGTACTCCTGGATAGCTTGGACTTTCGTTTCCAGTGGTTGAGTACCAGCAGCTGAGACGCGGTATCCTAAGAAGTCTACTTCTGACTTGCCTAGAACACACTTGGACGTGTTGATCAGTACTCCATACTGCTTGAGACGGTCGAATAGCTGACGCAGGTGGTTCTTATGGTCTTCTTTTGAGGACGAAAAGACCAATATATCGTCGATATAACCGTAGGCGAAATCAAGGCCTAGAAGAACCTCGTCTATGATGCGTATCGGCCGGATATGGAAACAGGCGGTCCACAGCTTCGCAATTTGCGTACTACATCCACACCAAGAGATGTTTCAGTGCCAGCATCTCCACTCAGCATTTCTTCTCAGGCTTCAAACTATAATGATCCGATTATAACGGATATTTTCGGAGATTAATTACCTACCTCTGTTGGTTTTTGAATGACAAAATAAATAAAAATATATTAAGTATGCTCTTTGTTTTCGCTTTCTATCCCCCCTACCACAGTAAGGTAATAATAAAGGCCTGAGCAGACCGGATACGTGGCGTGTGCGTAACGTACAGTCAGCGACACCTACGAAAGTGAAAAAACCACAGCTGATGTTGAAAACCGCTGCCGCTGCCGCCGCAACCGCTGTCGATGTGGTCGCTGTTGTTGCGTTTAAAATTAGGTTGAAATTCAGTTGCAGAAATTTTACAGATAAGGGTAGGTCGATATGACGCTAACTGTACATGCATACTGTTGTAATAATAGGAAACTATATGAAACGTGCCCACAATCATAATCTTACTTTTTATTGTTAATGAATTAAGAGGCCGTACATGGTTTTGCTCGCAACACTAGCGCCACTTTCATAAAAATAATAAGATATTTTTATTTGTCTTAAATAAAAAGATACATTGTTTTTAATGAAAGTGGCGCTAGTGCCGCGAGCAAAACCAGGTAGGTACGGCCTCTTAATTTGCATCTGTATTTTATATTTTATAAATTAATTTCATCAGCCCGGTGAGTCTGTCCCGGTAGATGGAACTAATTATATTTTCTAAGCACTTAAAAATATTTAACTATAAAAACAATTACTCACCTCAATGTCATTGCCAGACGTTCAACAGATGGTATGCTTTTTCTCATGGCCGTGTCTTTTTTTTGCAACTCACTATTCAGTTCGTTTAACAAGTAGTCAAATGTATTCTTGCTCATTCTAAATTTTTTATAAAATTTCATCTTGAACCTTCGAAGTTTAGGATAATCAGTACGGAATTGGCTTTGACTTTTGTTTTCCAATAAAGGATGTACCCAATAAATTCTATTTCGACGAATACGCTGATTTCGTCGTCTTCTTCTTATTAATAAAAGCCATAACAAGGATAGCAACAACAATCTTTCCTCCATGACTACGTTCAGTCAAGCCGTGTTACCTCTACTAAAGCTGGAGTATAACTGCACATGACCACGTGTGGTTACCACGTCGCAACAACAGCGACAACGCAACCACATCGACATTTTGTCGGTGTAACCCCCCCCCCCTATCTATATAAATAAATATAAATAATTTGTCTTAAATTAAATGCATGCTACCACTAACTACTACCTACCCTAATCTATACTTACAATTACCTACTAATCCTAATTTACCTAATTAGCAACGATGTGCTTTTGTTTTATTTTGGCCAAATGATCGTCACTTGTATTTTTAAATGGTAATTAAATTATGTTTTTCCGATTAAATAATTAATAGTATGAATTTCATGTAAACAATTATAGTACAACCTTTAACGATATTTCACTTTGAATTTAGATATAAATATGTATTAAAGTTCTACCTTGAGACTAGTACAAATAAAATTATGCCTAAAATAATTCAGTAAGGAAATCAATCCAAGAGCTACGAATTGTCTACGAGTTTCGTAACCCTAGCTACGCCCTATTTAAAACATTCCCTTTACCCAATCACTATACGTAAAATTGCGATATAATCGACCTATAAGTTGAACATCGAAATAAGTTAGTCCTTATCCTAATACCTAGACTGAAGATGACCTAAAGGCCTACATTTTCTACCAAATAGAAAATATCGTAATTTATTCTGGAAAACATAGAGAATGTATAATAAACAATGTAGCATCCTTATTTCCTGTATTTATTGTAAAAATACATTGCTGGATTACACAAAAGGTTTTAGGGGTTTCCCCCAATGGTCTCCAAACCTCCCCTCATAACCATTCCGTACCACCCTTCAACTTCCATGTTAGAAGGCTGGATTCCTCAACTGTCCCATATTAGAAGGGTGGGTACCTCCACTGTCCCAAGTTTGAAGGCTGGGTGCCTAGACTCTATTAATCCAGAATCACAATATCTCTACAATTCAATACAGATAAATAAACATGAACTCTTCTAAAATAGAGTGAGCCAAAACGGTTTATATTAAATCTCATAATTTATACAAGTATATAACTCAATAAATAGCAGTCAGGGAGCACTGCCTCTTTTGACTGCTTGGAATACTTTCCAAACTAGATTATTCACATATAAGTTGATTTAGTTCAACACATAGTTATAATGACGTAAAATGTAGACTCTCGCTACTTCATTAATCTGTCTATCCCAGACTGATCACTGATTTCTATCAGATGAAGAAGAAAACAACTATTAACCCTTAAGCTGTATAAGAAAGATCTCGCATTCCCTCTGGAATTTAAGTATACTTTCGGAGTCTCTCGCTCCTAATATTAACCGTCGATCCAGCCATTAACTCTCAAGCTGCATTTGAAAGATCCCGCATTCCCCTTGGAATTTAGGTATACTTTCGGAGACTCCCGCTCCAAATATCAACTGAAAGCTACTAGCCAAACAATAACTGTTGTCCCAGTTAGATATTCCAACCATGGAATAAGTTTAATTCATTACAAATGATCAGTCTTAGGTTATCCAAACCAATAAGTAGCTCTATTAAAAATAGATGATTACTCTAAGTTAATCTTATATAATTGCATAACAATTTAACAATATATCAATAGCTACCACTGTTAGTAGTATTCAGACATCTTTATATCTCTTGAATACAACAACGTACATTACAGATTCTTGAATCTCTATTAGTAAGTGATTATTCAGTTAAAACACTAGAATCTAATTGCTCTATTCAACTCAAACCGTTTTGATAAAATTTCAATCAAAGAAATATATGAACTTTCTTAATATGAGCAAAACCTTTGAAAATATTTAGTAAATGCAGCTTTCCTAGCTAAAATCTCATTAATTACTAAAATGTCTACTTTACTCACAAATAATATCCAAATCCTTAATCACTGCAATCCAATACACTGCAATCCAATCAACACTGCAATCCAATGGCACTACCGAAACCGTAAAGGGAACTACTATTCCAAACTGAACCACTAAAGACAATTTCTTTAGTTAATTACTTAAAACAATTAAAAGAATTTCCTGGTTAATTAATCCAAGAAAGCGCGACCGAGACTATCACGATTTCCCTCCTGCATCTTCTTTTAAACTCTGGAACTCTCCTTCATCAGCTCCCAGCAACCAATCACAGCTCTTCGTCACATCTCAACATCGTCATTCTCCTTCCTGATTGGTCAAGAACCTCCGTAGTCCACGTGGACCTACATTTCTCATACATCTCATGACCATCTAGATTTGCTATTCTGCTCTCTGATTGGTCGAACTAGTTCCTACTACTAAGTACTAAGATCACACTCCACGTGGACCACTCCACGTGGACTCCGACTTCAGCTGAAAATATGATCTTAGAATAAACAATTGACGATCAGTTTGTTTAAACCATTCCTCTAATCCCGCTAATAGACTGTAACTTAGCTATATTAGAAATAACGATGTTTCTATAACTATTTTCACATTTTTCCTAATATATAAGAATAGTGGTGTATTAATCATACCATTTGAATAGTTTTCTTCAGTAACGATTAGCTACAGTACGTAAGTTATTTTTAATATTATTTACTGTTAAAGAAACCTATTTTATAAATGTAAACGGGACCCCGTACCGTTACATCAGTACCACAACGCAACTGCTAAAAGCCGCTGCGGCACTATTCACACGTAACCACAGCTTGATTATGTCGCTGCGACGTGGTGTGGTTGTGGTACGTGTGAATTGACCCTAATACATACTTACCAAAAAGTTAATCACAATACGGGTTGAATCAATACCTACTCAATGAAACAGAATAATAAGCCCTGTAGCCTGTACTATTGCCTACCACGGAAAAACAGGAAATTACTGCTTTTTATTCGAAGTTTTTACCCCTTTATTACATTGGCGAAAATATTAAGATTGAAATAAAAAACTATAGAACAAAAGTTGTTCTTTTAAATAGTGATGCCTTATAAGGTTATAGCAGAGTCAAAGACCCTGTTTTAGGTGAATTGAAAATAACCCTTGTACTTTATATATGCATAGAATGTATAGGTATCTGTAAGTTACAATTTACTATAGAATGGTGCAGGTGCTTTCGTCCCCCACCTTTCAATTGCGGGAAAGGCGAACTTGATAAATTTATATCAGTTGTATTCTCGTTGGTCCCAGACTACTTACTCTTAGACAAAACTAGTGGGAACTGGTTTTGTCAGTCAATAGAACGAATGGGAACATTAAAAATCAATTATGCCAGAAAAGCACATTGCATACCTACTGGTCATATGTATAAGTGCCATTGCAAGTGTAGTATTTTATCGCCTACTGCTGTAAAATATAAACTTAATTGCTTCAATATATTTGCAAATTGCAATAATAAAAATTACTATTTTGTAATTCTTTTTATACGTACTTGATATACTGATAATAAATAAAGAATAATATGAAACTTATTTCGGCCAATAACTTAATTTTATATTAGGTAAGTAAATATGCCTATGTATACATTTATTATATCATTTCTAAATGCCGTGATAGCACTTTATATTTTCTGTCGATAAAAAATATTTGTGCCTAATATTTCCAAGCTCTTTCATTTTTCTTTTTATATTTGAAGTGAATATTATTTGTTACTATGACTTGGAATTAAGTGCAAGTTACTGTTATAGAGGTCTGATTTTGTAGTTCCATAATATTTTTTTTAAAACAACATTAATTTAATGTAAAATAAATAACAATGAAAAGAATGCAATAATTACTTTATTTTCATTGTTGTCTAAGTTTGTAAGCACGTATATATATCACATAAGTATTGTGCTGAGCCACGGCTGAAATAGCGTATATGTATACCTAGCATATTTAAAGTTGATAGGAACATCATATAAATTAAGTCCGTACTAAATTCTAAGATCCCTTACCGCCCATCTCTTAGCGATAGCAATAGCGATGGCTATAGCTATAGCAATTGACTTTGCATTGATTTGATTACACGACTCTACAAAAAAATTTTCGTTCTTTGTCCTAAAGTTTATACTATTATTTTCCAGTTAGTTATGCACAAAAACGAAAAGAAAATACCTTTTTTCGGTATAAAGTTTGCTTTTGTGATAGTTATAATAATAATACTCATTTTTCAATTTTTTCATAAATTTTAATTGATTTTAATATTTTTAAAAAGACCGCGCGGTGAGAGTGGGGTATTAACGTTTACACTGTGCCGCTAGATGGCACCCGAGTGATAAACAACCATCAGGTGTTATTTACAAGCCCAGAATAACTAAAAATGTCGTCACGAAAGTGCAAATACGATGCTGATGCATTTTGTTTTATATGTAGTCAATTTATTAAAGTTCGAGACGTGAAATATGAACTAAAGACATCTCACGTTCTCTGTGAAGCCTATGAAGCATATTTTGACTGTCCTGTACGGAATAAAGATAAGCCATGGGCTCCACATGTTGCTTGTAGTTATTGTAAAAGGTGTTTGGAAGGTAAGCAATTTTTATTTAATTAAGCGATGAATCCAAAATAATAGACATATTAATTTTTATTTTTATATTTTTAGGTTGGTATCGAGGTGAGAAAAGGTCTATGAAATTTGCAATACCAAGGATTTGGCGAGAACCAAAAGACCATATTACTGACTGCTACTTTTGTATGGTGAATCCGAGTAAAAGACGTAGAGGTAAAAATGCAAAACTTGTACTTGTACAAATGTACTTAAAAGTACATATGCTGCATGCTCACATCAGGTGAACGACTAGCTCGTCACGTCATTCAATCACATAAAAAAAAAAAACAAAAAAAAAAATGCTCATTTGGATAAATTTAAAAACAATATGGAGCCTATTCCGAAGAGCAAGGAGAACGTTTCCATCAGGACATCATGAATTTTGAACAACGCTATCAAGGCCAATACAATGAAAACATGATGGGCGACTATATTTGGGGTTTATTGAGAGAAAGTAGCTATGAACATAAAAGAAAAAGTAAAAGTGTGCACTTTTAAGTTATTTTCCACTTTTCTGTAAGCTAATTTGATAGTAAAACTTAATAAAAATAATAAACATTTTTAATTCAATAGTTTTATTTTCAATCAAAAATTAAAATCCGAGATTTTTAAAAATTTCGTTCAATCAGTCTTCTAAGCGCAAAAGCAAAGTTTTTCATGCCATATATTTTTCTTCCGTCTTATTACGACCTAAACTACCGAAATTTAATGCTTTGCAATCAAAGTCAAATTTCATGTTGACCCGTGTTATTGAATGACATATTAACTGCTTAACTAACTCTCTCTTCTCGTTTCTGCATGTTTGTGTTATTGCATTGGTGATTGATTAATTATTAACAACAGAGGACAGTTAACTGGTTTTGGAGACTCAACTATTCTGTGTTGCCTAACGCTTTAGTATTGGAGTGACTTAAAATGCAAAGTGAGGAAGAAAGGGGCAGCAATGCGACAGCATGCCAGCGGCACAGGGGGTGGGCCATCATGGGATGGCATATTGACCCCATTAGAAGACAGCATTCTGTCTATAATGGGAGTACAAAATGTCATCGGAAATGAGAATGTCCGAATCGAAGTTGATGTATGTTTTATTTTATGGTGTTTTATAATTTTGCTTTTATTTTCGTCTATTATATGTATAACTGTAATTGTATGTACTATTAATATTTGTTATTTTGCTTTGCATTATTTCTAGTCATGTAATAATCACACATTTAATCCCTCGATCATGGCAAAAACAAGACAATTGATTTCTATTGTTCGCTCGGTAACCGGTTACCGCTTGAGGCTTGACGGGTTAAATCAGATTACCATTTCATTAGTAGAAAAAATATGCTTAATAACTACATAATATATTGAACAAAACATACTAATATGGTTGTACTAACACAATACACCTATTAGGTATTATAAAATTATTGTTGTACCATTCAAATACACTCTATTTACACACAGATGCAATGAATAATCATTTATCTTGTTTTATTAGATGGGCATTGATGAGCCAAGTCCTGCCATTATCACAATCAGCCCACCACCGCTGCCCCTTCACACTGCCACACACACTTCACCACCGCTAGCTACCTCTTCAACCCAAGGAAGTATGAAACATCTATAATTAAATTATTAAAATATATATTATGTAGATGAATTATGAAAGAATGGTGTGATAAAGAAGAGGCCTATGTCCTGCAGTGGATCGATACAGGCTGAAATGATGATGATGATGAAATGAATGATCTGTAATTTTTCCTACTAGATAAAATAAAGTTTTTAATGCTGTAGGTGTTAAACAGAAGGACAGTTTGCCTGATGGTAAGAATTACTGACTGAGGGAAATATGGTTGAGGGATATTGTCACTAAGTAATTATAAATATACAAAAAGTCTATCACTAAGTTAGAATATTGTCTATCTTTACTAAAGTACATCGCATCAATATTTCATTTTCAGTTGGTAAACTGCCGCAGGAGGCAGAGCCTGAGGTGGAGTCTGAGCTCTCCAATGCCCAACCTTCGCCATGCCCGCCCAGTCGTCCTCGTAAGTTGTTCTTAGCAAAAAAATCTCTGGTCTTTCTTACCATTACATCAGCTAATGGTACATTTTACATTACATTTAAAAAAAAGCTGATATTTATCATATATATATATTATTTAATATTATAAATGCGAAAGTTTGTGTGTATGTGTGTGTTTGTTCCCTATTCTTGTCGCAACGGTTGGACGGATTTGGATGAAACTTGGAATGAAGACAGCTTATTCGCTGGATTAACACATAGGATACTTTTTATCCCGGAAAATTAACGTATCCTGAGGGAACGCGGGTGAAACCGTGGGGCGCTGCTAGTTTTGAATAAAACACTATCAATATTATTGTTTCAGGGAAAAGAAAGCACTTCGATGCTGCAGGCGCGGATGCCGACGGTTCTAGCGACAGGTCGAGACCACAAGGTTAGACTGAGCTTTGTAACCATCACTTTTGCATTGTAATATAATATAATCAGCATATCATGTCGCATTGCTGGGTACGGGCTTCTTCCCGGAGGAGATAAAAACATGCCGCCAACAGCATGGCTCTTGTTGTATAGTATAGTGCTACTAATAGGTGTAATTAATTTGTTACAGCGGCAGCTCCGCGTTGGGTGCTTGAATTAGAAAACCGTCACATCTTCGAAGAGGAGAAGCGGCGGGAGCTTGAGGAGCGGCGGCTGGCGTTGGAGCAACAGCGGCTGGATTTGGACAGGCAGCGGTTGCAGGAAGAACAGACGTGGCGGAGAGATGTTCTTTCCATCCTAGAAAGGATGGCCTGCCATCTGACACCACCACCGCCGCCGCCACCGCCTGGGTTTTAGAGTGTAGGGAACAAGGGCGTAGCCAATTTTTTGTTAGGGGGAGGGGGGCAGGCAAAGAAAAACCAAGAATATATGTATAAGGTACATGCAGCACAAGCAATGGGACAGGCTACATTCTAGCAGCATAGCTTCGCTCGCGCGTAAAAATTAGGAAACGAATAACATTTTAGATACAGTGTTGCTTTTGCTTATTAATTTATTTAATATCCGGTTCGTGAGCATTTTAGCCGAACATACACCGTTGTAGAGGGAGGGGGACAGCTGGCCCGTAGCTGGGCGTAGCGAGATACGGGCAGGGGCCCGTATCTCGCTACGCCCTTGATAGGGAATGCCCCCGGGAATTCCCGGTACTGATATTTCCTCGTCTATAAACTAATAACTAAATAAATTGTGTATTGTCTTTATTTAATAAGTCTTCACATATAAGATTTTGGTATAGAGGCTAATATAAATTTTGTTGGCACATACTGTCAGAATTACCTTTGTCGATGTATGAACTTCTTAGTTGTACAGATAGATATTTTCCACAAGTTGTGTAAACTCTCTCTAGCTGATGAATTAAATACAGATAAGCAGGCCTTAAAAGATTTATCAAGGGTTAGTAATTGTTAGTCAAGTAAAATGTCAAATGTTTTTGTATAATAAATTTTATTTTATTTTTATTTGGTTTTTTTTATTTAGTTGTTTGGTATAAGTATTATTCAGCAGTCTGTTCACAACAGACTGTCTCACTGGACATATACCGCGGCCGGCAGATGTCAGCGCACGGAACGGTATATGCGGTGGCTGAAGTGCCCGATCCCTGCGCATCGCTTCCTCGTCAATGTCTATATTTACATTATTTATTAGATTGTGCAGCACCACACATGCGTTGACAATCTTTCCTGCCTTTTCAGGCGTGTAGTGCATCGTTTGATGGGCCAACAGACAACGGAATCGTGTTTTCAAGACACCAAAGCATCTCTCCACTACATTTCTAGTTCGCACATGTCTGTTGGTATAATGCTCTACGGGACTGCCTGGATGAGCATTAAGAATAGGTGTCATCATCCATGGACGCTGCGCATATCCAGAATCAGCTGTAATTAAACAATTTACATTTTGTATTACTATAATTATTAAACTTTATAATTATCAGGCAGTTCGCTGGCTCGCGATCATTTGAGACGAAATTTTTATATGGGCATGGGATGTACTTGGATGCAATAATGTATTGTTTAGTGATGTTTCAACTTAGCCTGGTCACTTGTTGTAACTGAACAAACAACCAGCAGAAATAGAGCTATCCAAAAAAAATCGCAAAAAAATATCGCTAAAAAAAATTCAGTTTACGTAATTGTTGAATTACTAAAATTATCTAATATCAATAATACATTTGTTAAGTATGTCGCTGTTAAACACTGAGTACCATAGATAATCTTATAACTAATTTATTAGTGCTAAAATGTAAAATAAAACTTCAATTTGAACTTAGCATTTTTTTAGGCCAATAAAACCAGCGTACCGTTAGGTTTAATTCCCTAATTATTATTTAATAGCGGTTAGACAAAATAAAAAAAAATATTTGTTTACCTTTTAGTTGTTATTTTTATTTACCTACTGAGGTAGCTATTACATACTTAATTTTACTCAGCATTGTTTTTACTTGAATAGGTACCTTAATATGAATAAAAATTATTTAAGTGTTCAAGTATTTATCCTGAGATGTTTATTCTTGACACAATAATAATTCTAATCTAAACCTAAAAATTAAATTATTTTGGGCACTTTGCACACATGTTGTGGTTTGTTAGATTGGTTTATACTGGGTGGCGCAAAAGTACTGGCACTAAAGAAAATACTTTTATTTTTTTTATATGACATTTTCTGTCATTCTGTTGTAGAAAATTGTGTAGTGAACAAATGTAAAATACACTGAAAATAAACATGGACCGTTTTACTCCCCAAGAACGTGGAATAATTGTGTCAATGTTCTTACGGAATAATTCATCAGTGATAAGAACACAACGTGAATTTCGTCGACGATTTCCCCACCGTCCGGCACCGATTGGTCGCACAATTCGACGCTTTGCCACACGCCTTGAAGCAACTGGCTCAACATTGGATAGACCTAAGTCTGGGAGACCAAGAACAGGCCGTTCAGCTGAAAATATCGATGCTGTGCGCGAAGATGTGGAAGAGTGTCCAGAAACATCAACGAGGCGACGTGCCACGCAATTGGGCATTTCCAGACGGACCCTGAGGCGTATTTTGGTGAAAGACTTAAAGATGTTCCCGTATAAAACTCAAATGACTCATCAACTGCTGCCTGCTGACCACCGAGCTCGTCTAGATTACTGCCAGCGCGTCATAAACCTCAACCTTGAAGAGGATGATTTTCCTTCAAAATTGGTTATGAGTGACGAAGCGCATTTCCATCTCTCAGGGCATGTCAATAAGCAGAATACTCGGTTCTGGGGCACTGATAATCCGCGCATTATTCAAGAAACACCTCTACACCCACTAAAAGTTACTGTATGGTGTGGCATCTGTGTTGACAGAGTGATCGGACCCTATTTTTTCGAAGACGCTGGAGGCAATGCGATAACTGTCACTGGAGAACGCTACAGAACCATGTTACGTGAGTTTTTGATACCCAGTTTGGACGAATTGGGGCTGGAGCACATCTGGTTTCAACAAGACGGCGCTACGGCACACACAGCGCGCGACACTATGGACTTAGTGAGGGACGCTTTTCCAAGCCGAGTTATCTCTCGTTTTGGCGATTTGCCTTGGCCTGCAAGATCACCCGATCTGACCAGTCCAGACTTCTTTCTTTGGGGTTTTTTGAAATCTCGGGTGTATGTGAACAAGCCACAGACTCTCGCAGCTCTAAAAGAAAACATTCGTCAAGAAATAACGAACATATCGCAGGAAGTGTTACGGCAAGTTATGCAAAATGTCATAAATAGGGCTCAAATGTGTATCAACTCTGGAGGTCACCATTTAAAAGACATCATCTTTAAATCCTAATGGTACGAAATTTAATGGCACAAATATACATTTAAAAAAACCTAAATCTAGTTTTCTAATTTAGAAAAAATGTTATAGCTGAACCAAATAGGGTCTTTACTTTTGCGCCACCCAGTATTATATTGTTGATTTTATAATTTTTAGTTCTAAAGTAGTTTAGTTTTATAGTATTTCTCGAGATAATAATTATTGATGATTACTAGTAACAACAAAAATCAATAATTAGCATTATGCATTTACTGTATTATAATAATTATTATGTACTTAAAATAGCTAAGGTACATTGTTAACTTAAAATACTCTGCCTAATCCACTCAAACTTTTTTTACGTCATATTAATTATTACTAAAATCAATATTCGTCAGCAAATCAGATTAATAAATTCAGTACATATGAAGATGTATCTTCATTTACATCTAAAATCACACTTCATTAGGACGTTTTGTAAATATTACAGTATCACGATTTGTTTTTCATACCAAGGTAGTTTAATGTAAATATCAATTATGAAAAAATCCGTCAACTACTTAGTATAGTCGAACTAAAAAAACAGCTAATATAATAATTTAAATTTGTGTTCATTATTTATTACAGATTTTTACTAGAAGTATTATGATATATCTTAAGCGACCAGCTCATACGCAATATGCTCTGCAAGCATCACGCTTACAAAGCTTTGATACAT
Source organism: Ennomos quercinarius (assembly GCA_910589525.2). Taxonomy (NCBI): domain Eukaryota; kingdom Metazoa; phylum Arthropoda; class Insecta; order Lepidoptera; family Geometridae; genus Ennomos; species Ennomos quercinarius. Next base: position 12,343,043 of record OU342505.1, on the reverse strand, counting down.
GGCTTCCAGAGATGACTCAAAAACCAGAAGAAATGGCTGACGCTGGACTTTATTATACAGGAGATAGTGACAAAGTCGTGTGTTACTTTTGTGGTGGAGGTCTCAAGGACTGGGGTCGTCATCACATTGGAATAGGTAGGTACTAGATATGAGCGTCGATAGTTATCAGTCGGCGGCGGCGCTCCGACTGTGAGAGCTCAGCGGCGGCGGCGTGTCGGCGGCGTGACCTTGAAAATCTACATTTTTTTGGAGAAATGAATAAAATAACATTATTTTTACATTATACAATGTATTGAATCAACAACAAATATAATATATTCTAAAAAATTAAGACTCGCTATCCACCGAGAAAATAGAAATTTAACATAAATTTTAAAAATGTAACATTATTAATTTAACAGTTTCAGGGTACAAAATTAACAGTGTGTTAGTGACAGGAATACAATTAAAATAAACTTTCCCACTTAAAACAAAACAATTGAAAGTTACCTACGTTTGATGATACAATCAGATAACAAACCTGTACCTACTATATTACCTACGTGTACCTACTTTCAATAATTTGTTGATATTTTTAGATATATAATAATATCTAAAAATATCAACAAATTGTTTAAAGTAAGTAAATCTAAGAAATATATAATAATAATCACGACGCTGAAGAGATTGACGATTAATAATCAATTTTACAGTGGCTGTAGTTATAATGAATGAATATAATTCGATTTACCCTTATGGGATTTAAGCGGGACCTTTTTGCTGTTATTATTTGTCCAGCAACGGAAAATACCCTTTCGCTAGGAGTGCTCGTCGCCGGTACAAATAATATTGCCCGTGCCAAGTTCGACAACCATGGAAACGCGACCTTCCTATCATTCCAGAACATTAAAACATTCCCGTCGTATGGCTGAAGATCTGTGACACTAGCTGTGCTAAAATATCTCCAGCACTCATTTTCAACCTCGCTGTCTAAATCATTGTGCAAGTTGCTGTGCTTTTTAGCCAAGTCCATTAAAAAGTTGGCAGGCAGTGAGGGCTTGGAACTCGTTCCAGGTATTGAATCTGGAGTACAATCAACTTGAGTAGACCCTATAACGTCATCTTCTTTTAAAATTGCTTTTACAATTTTTGTCAGGAATGCTACTTTGGTAGTGTTGTGGCTTTCCATGTATACATCAATATCTTTGATTGATTGAAATCTGCAGTCCAATAAAGCAGCTGCTACAATAGTGTCCGTGACTGGAAATATTTTTTGCAACATGTTATTTTTAAGTCTGGTAATAACAACAGGTTCAACATCATCACACTCTTCTAGCAATCTTGTGATTTCTGATTTAAAAACCAATGCCAAATTTATTGTGGTGTGCGTTTCGGAACTTAAAATTTCCACAATCTTTTTGAATTTATCAAAAAATGATGTTATATGTGTTTTTTTTTTTTTACAAATTAATATTATAGTCGTTCGTCGTGATAAGATTATAGTCGTTCTCATCTAATAAAAGCGCACTGCGACCAATGTCGATTAACATGTCCCTAATAGGTCGGCGATTTGCACTGTGATTAATGCTCAATAACATCGAAAGCACGCTGTGCCATCTTGTAGGTGTAGTCGTCTTTATTGTAGGAGGGACGCTGGTTGCAATATTTATCGATTTTAAGAGACTGCTTCTGTCGTCTGAATCGATTGAGGAAATTTATCATCCATGTGCTCTAAATATACGCCAGTAGCTTCAAAAGATGAAAGCAGCTCACGTTGTTCTATGTTGGCAGCGGCTTCAAGTTGCGGAGCTCTATACCTTAACTGCTTTACTATTTGTTTGGATTTGTTTATCAGCTGAAGAACTTCATCAATATTCTGTATACCGTCAACGGTAACCAGATTGTGTTGTGTGATGTAACCAGGTTTTCTACATTCATTAAATTAGCAGCTCTTTTCATATTACTGCCAGAGTCTGTTACTAGGACAATGTTTTTTGAAGAATCTGAAATGTTCGCAAAACATTTTGAATTTCGTCTTTGATTTTTTCACCTGTGTGTTTATCAGTAACTTGTTTGGTAGCCAGTGTGAATTTCAAAAGTTCCATCTCATGAGAAATAAAATGAAAGGTGCATGTTATATAGCTCCGCCGTCTAAATTGATCTGTCCACAAGTCTGCTGTCAAGGCACCGAACCGTATTTTTTGTTTTTGAATAATATTTTTAACATAAGTTAACATGCTGTTATAAATATCTTCTAGACCCTCTCGAGCAATATTCTGCCGTGAGGGTAGATCGTCATTCGCCACTATAATGTTATATTTCTTTAAAAAATCAATCATTGCTTGACCATCTATACTGTCGAATGGCATTAGTGATCTGGCAAACCAAAGAGCCAGGTCGCGTGCCAACAGCCATTTGTCTTTCTTTCCATCACTTGCACCGCTTGTTGTTACTGGCTTTGACTTCCTCTGTACGGAAAAAAACTCTTTAATGTCTACATTTTTAAATTTTTGCTGAGCATCTTCTAAATTGTGTTCATCCTTTAAATGGCGCAATAAATTGGTGGTAGCTATGTTTTTGCTATAAGCTTTCACGTGTGCTCTGTAAAAGGGAAAGAATAATACATTGTAATTATTAAACTTTATTATTTCTTTGAATGGCATTGTTGCCAAGCCGGATCAAAGCAATTTTGATGTCACTAATACGTCGTGAGTGTCGATCGTGACGTGTCAAAATCATATTATGAAAAAAAAAATGTAAACAGAAAATAGAACAAAAAAGGAATGGCCAAACAAAACTTAACTAAGTACTTTAGTTTTTTTATAATAAAATCGTTCTAATGACCCCAAAAATGTGCAGACCCAGTTTGGCATGAAATTATTATGTGCGATTTTAAACTTTAAATAGAGCTCTATAGAGACCCCGTCGAAAAAAAAAGAAACTTCTGTGACAGGGCCTGAATGGGTGATCAGCTGATCAGTACCACCACTGTGTTATTTCAATTTACTACAATTATAGTTACAAAGGCGGGTCATTTCAATAAGTCGCTGTGTGAAAATAGTAGTGATTTTAGAATAGCATCTTCAATGGGCGAATTGATAAAGCCAATTTGGAGGAATCTTTTTTCTATAGAACGGGCAACAAGTCGGTAAAGTTGATCACATACATTATCAGTCAGAAAGCGTCCACTACTGAACATAGGCCTCCCCAATAAAACGCCACTTTAGACGCTTATCATTGGGGGAATTCGTCATAATCACCACGCTACACCGCTGTTTACCCATGTTACATTTATTTAACAGTAAAGCAATTTTTTAAGTAAAATGGTTTTAGAAATAGGAACAGAAAAAGTATATTATTAAACCTCTACACTGTTTGTCAATATAGGCATATTCCGTTAGTCACTGTATAATGCCAAAAATTTGACATAATAATATAGTCGTAATCCAAACTGTAATAACCTAAGCTTCAGTGATAAAGTACTTAGGGCAACTCGGATAAAATAATAATGATAATAAGCTGCTAGATAGATAAACTTACTTGGAAAACAGCATTTCGTCATCCTTTTCTTTTTCAGAATTTAAACATGCGTCACAAAACACTTGTTCACCCAACACTGTTCTTTTCTTTCCATCAATGTTTACTACCAACTGTCCAAAATGCAACCAACAAAAACTGTGTTTATTGGTAGATATTTTGCTTAAAACATTGATAGATAAATCGCAAATCTTCTTTATTGAAACGTTTACGTCTTTCGTCGCCATTTTCTAAATCATGCAGCCGTGCGTACGATACGATTTGCGTGTCTAGACGAACTGAGACTCGAGTCGGCGCGCCGGACCGCAGGGTTCGGCGGCGGCGGCCCCGGAAAGAACCGCGGCGGCGACGGCGCGTCGGCGCGGCGCCCATGTCTAGTAGGTACTAAGTTAGGAGTTTATTATTTCATAATGTTTTCAGATATGTGATGCAGACTTATGCATTTTGCATGTGGATGCATCTTTCGGTGGTGCGAGTCACGACTCACATATTTGGAACCTTAGTCCTGTTAAAACAGGAATCTATTAGACCTGAAGACTTAAAAAATGTTCGCGCGCATTTCAAAGATGTGAACTTATTTAATTTAGTTTGCAAAAAAGGGGTATATTGCTATGTAGATTCATTTGAACGCTATGAAGATACTGAATTGCCAGAGAGAACACATTTTTTCAATAAGCTAACATCTGAATCCATTTCAGATGACGATTATGAACACGCGTTAAATGTTTGGAAAACTTTCGACATCTGCAATTTAGGAGAATACACAGATTTATACCTTAAATGCGATGTTCTTCTATTATGCGATGTTTTTGAAAAATTTCACCTGTATATTTAGTGAAATATGTACATATGTTGGCAATAAATAATTGAGTATTGAGTATTGAATTTCGATCTATGAGTTTAAAATTTTATAACCTAGATCCTTGTATTTATGTCTCATCACCATCACCGAGTTGGGATGCCATGTTGTTGCATACAAAAATCAATTTAGACCTCATTTCAGACATTGACATATATCAAATGTTAGAAAAGGGGATTAAAGGAGGTCTTGCCCAATGTACTTTGAGATATTTCAAACACATAACATACATAACAGGTTTCTCACTATGACACTCAAAAACCAGATAGTTTCTTAATATACCTTGATTGTGTAAATCTATATGGTTATGCTATGATGCAAAAGTTACCGATGGGTAACTTTAGATTTCTCATGCCCATAGCTCACCTCCGCTGCGAAACCATAACAGCGGAACCGCATTAATTTCGCTGTGTTTTGTCCGTATGTAGGAGAAGCGGAACTGCCTGTTCTAACGCATAGATTTAACTATATTCTATCTCTTTCCCCGCGCGGTTTCGTCGATAATACTCCGACGCCAGCCACACTACCGCGCTCCGGCCGCCATTTTGTTGCGGTGCCGCGTTGTTTTCGCACGTGTTTGTGGAAATCGACAAAAATTAAAAGCGAAACTACATTTTTTTCATAAAATGGACGTCGATTTCACAGAAAAACTAATTCAAGAGGTCAGAAATAGACCTATTCTTTATTTATTAAATCATCCGGATTATAAAAATAATATGAAAAAACTGCAGGCATGGAGAGAAATCCAGAACGAATTAAATGAGGAAGGTATGTAGTCTTTTTATAATAATAATAGACTGTATTTGTAATGTATTTGTTTATTTTGCTTATAAGATAACATTATGTATTATATGTATAATTATTTATTTGTACTTATTATAACGGGTGGCGCAAAAGTAAAGACCCTATTTGGTTCAGCTATAACATTTTTTCTAAATTAAAAAACTAGATTTAGGTTTTTTTAAATGTATATTTGTGCCATTAAATTTCGTACCATTAGGATTTAAAGATGATGTCTTTTAAATGGTGACCTCCAGAGTTGATACACATTTGAGCCCTATTTATGACATTTTGCATAACTTGCCGTAACACTTCCTGCGATATGTTCGTTATTTCTTGACGAATGTTTTCTTTTAGAGCTGCGAGAGTCTGTGGCTTGTTCACATACACCCGAGATTTCAAAAAACCCCAAAGAAAGAAGTCTGGACTGGTCAGATCGGGTGATCTTGCAGGCCAAGGCAAATCGCCAAAACGAGAGATAACTCGGCTTGGAAAAGCGTCCCTCACTAAGTCCATAGTGTCGCGCGCTGTGTGTGCCGTAGCGCCGTCTTGTTGAAACCAGATGTGCTCCAGCCCCAATTCGTCCAAACTGGGTATCAAAAACTCACGTAACATGGTTCTGTAGCGTTCTCCAGTGACAGTTATCGCATTGCCTCCAGCGTCTTCGAAAAAATAGGGTCCGATCACTCTGTCAACACAGATGCCACACCATACAGTAACTTTTAGTGGGTGTAGAGGTGTTTCTTGAATAATGCGCGGATTATCAGTGCCCCAGAACCGAGTATTCTGCTTATTGACATGCCCTGAGAGATGGAAATGCGCTTCGTCACTCATAACCAATTTTGAAGGAAAATCATCTTGCAAAATGTCATAAATAGGGCTCAAATGTGTATCAACTCTGGAGGTCACCATTTAAAAGACATCATCTTTAAATCCTAATGGTACGAAATTTAATGACACAAATATACATTTAAAAAAACCTAAATCTAGTTTTCTAATTTAGAAAAAATGTTATAGCTGAACCAAATAGGGTCTTTACTTTTGCGCCACCCAGTAGATAATATTATGATAACGTTAAGTTCTCTGCGTTTGTGTAAAATATTGAACGAATTTATCTCTGACCTCAAACGCTGCCGCCGATGCTCTCTGTCGGTTGCCAGGTCTATTTTGTGGTAGAAAGGCACCTAGCTGTTCTATTTCAAAGCTGGAACTGGTATGTACGGCTGACTCTTTCGTCTGTATAAAGTTGTGCAAACAACAAGCTGCTTTTACAATTTTTATTGTGTTTGTCAAATTTGTTTCGAAAGGTCTTAGGAAAATCCTAAACTTCTGTGCCATTATTCCAAAAGCACATTCCACAACTACACGTGCTCGACTGAGCGCCTGATTAAATCTCTTTTTATCTCTATCTTGCATAGCCGCTTCTCTTACAAAAGGTCTCATCAAAAACGTTTCCAGCTTAAAGGCACCATCCCCTATTAAAACATAAGGCAAAGGATCTGTGCTTTGTTGTAATGGTTGGGCATTTGGTACATTAAGTTGACCAGTTCGCAATAGTTGTAAAAAAGGTGTTTTTTCAAATATAGTACTATCAGAATCTTTTCCAAACGATCCAATGTCAACATATATGAATTTGTAATTAGCGTCTACAACAGCCAATAACACAATAGAAAATTTACTTTTGTAACAGTAAAACATTGAGCCGCTATCTGGAGGGCATTTAATGGTAATATGCTTTCCATCCACGCTACCCAGGCAATGAGGAAATCCCCATTTCCCAAAAAAGTCTTCTGCGATATTGAGCCACATTTCTTGTGTAGGTTGTGGAATGGCTAATTGTTGTAAAACATTCCATATTTCCTGACATACTTCGGTCACTATTTTTGAAACTGTTGAATTTCCTATACGATATGAAAACGATATTGTCTTATAGCAATCTCCAGTAGTTAGGAATCTGCAATGAAAATAATATTAATTTTGTCTTATTTTGTTATTTTTCAGTCGTAACTTTGAAAGCGAAGTGGAAGAATTTAAAAGACTCCTACAAAAAGTACAAATTATCTAAAAAGAGTACAAGTGGCCAAGCTGCAAAAAAGCTTCAAAATTGGACTTGGGCAGATCAAATGAATTTCATTGATCCAGCAATTACATTGAATGAGACTCAAGGTAGTATGGCATCTCTGAATGTTGAAGAAGTTAATTCTACTAACTCTCAATCTACGGGAGACGTAACTACACAAGACGTTGCACAAGATACCCGCTCGCAAGAAACTCAAAACGCCCAACAAATTTATAGAAGGCATAGGAGAAGTAATCCGGATCCGGATCCAACAGATAGAATGATCCAGTACTTACAAAATAGAAGAGATCGCAACAGAAGTGAAGATAAAGTTGATGTAAAATGTGATGGAGTAGATTTATTATTTTTGGGATACGCTGATACTTTCAAAAAACTATCAAAGCGAACACAAATAAAAGCAAAATTTGATATCGCCCGAATTTTGATGGAGGCTGAATTAAGTGATCTGGAGGCTGTAACTTCTAACAGCAACTCTACTGCAACGGGTAGTTTCAACTACTCTGTTCTAAGTGATACCACGCATTCTCCTGCTACTCCAGGAAATTACTCCATGATCAGTGACGCAACAGTTACTGACAATGCTAATTATTATATTCTTCCACAAGAGGGCAATACGGCTATACCTACTGATTTAACAACTTCAAATCAAAATGATCATGAACAAATCAACATGTTTCACTTATCGTAGAGTTAGTAACATGCCGAATATTTTTTTTGATTAATAAATAAATAATTTACTTACCTCAAAGTTAAGGCTAATCTTTCTCTGCTAGAAATAGCTTCCCTAAACCTTGTATTTTGTTTAGTAATATGTGGCTTCAAAAGATTATGTAGATCTTCAAAACTCCCTGGGCTCATTCTAAAATATGTATAAAAACGATCTTCATGTGACTCTAGTTCTTTACATAATAGGTTTTCTCCTAATTTCTTTCTTTTTTTCATTAATCTCGTGCACCCAAATTCTACGAGATTTACGCCTTTTCAAAGTTAAAGTCCACAATAATATTTCCTCCTCCTCTGACTCTGATAACGACGACATTTCGCTCCGATGGCTGACTGATGACTAGCAGGTTCCGACGCCCGTTCCGCAACTACACAACTACACTTTATCGCAGCGGAATTCCTACAGCGGTTTCGCAACTGAAGTTTCGCAGCGGAGGTGTGAGAAGGGCGTGATGAAAATTTCAGCTGATAGTAGCACTGGATTTATTCTGGAAGTTGATGTACACTACCCTCCAGAAGTTCACGATGTTCATTCTGATTTACCATTTGCTGCTGAAAAATATGTCCCACCAGGCAGTAAAAAAAAAATTAATAGCAAATTTGAATGACAAGCATAAGTATGTTATTCATTATGGTCATTTAAAAGAATGTCTGAAAAATGGTCTTGTTTTATTCAAGGTTCATAAAGTACTACCATTTGACCAAAAAGCATTTTTGGCTCCATATATTATGTTAAACACAGAGCTCAGACAAAAAGCAACATCTGATTTTGAAAGAGACTTTTTTAAAAAACAAAACAATTCTATATTTGGATAAACAATTGAGAACAAAAGAAAACAAGTAGATGTGAAACTAGTTAATGTGTGGAAAGATGTTTCAAATTAAACTAATAAAATTTGTGGAGCTGAAAAATATATCATCATCATCATCATCATTAACAGCCTGAAGACGTCCACTGCTAAACATAGGCCTCCCCCAGAGCACGCCACCTTGAGCGGTTGTCGCCTCCTGCATCCATCGGCTCCCCGCGGCTTTCACCAGGTCGTCGGTCCACCGAGTGGGGGGCCGGCCTACGCTGCGTCTTCCGGTTCGTGGTCGCCACTCGAGAACCTTTCTTCCCCATCGGTTGTCAGTTCTACGAGCGATGTGGCCTGCCCATTGCCACTTCAACTTACTAACTCTAAGAGCTATATCGGTCACTTTAGTTCTCCTGCGGATCTCCTCGTTCCGGAGCTTATCCCGCAGGGAAACACCAAGCATAGCTCGCTCCATAGCTCGCTGCGCGACTTTGAGCTTACTAATGAGGCCAACAGTAAGAGACCATGTCTCAGTTCCATAAGTCATCACTGGCAACACACATTGATTGAAAACTTTCGTTTTCAGAATCCCCATCTCTTCCCGTGGGTGCCGTAGAAGGCGGCTAAGGGAATATCCAGGGAATGGGTCGCAGCGTTCCCCTCGGTCTTGCTGATAATCAATCTTCACCTACTGCGATCACCAAGCCGCCTGCCAAGCGTGGTGATTATGGCAAAACCCCCTAAAAATATATAAGCGCTCCTAATTTTAAAAAATTGTCCATTATATCTGAATCCTTAGTACCTATTCAGTTACAACAAGCAAAAATTGTTCTTGATCGACCTATTTACATGGGATTTTCAATCTTGGAGCTAGCTAAAAGTCATTTATATCGGTTTCATTACTCTGTGATGAAAAAATTATACAAAGACGACATTCGACTTTGTTATACTGACACTGACAGTTTATTGTATCTTATATATACTGAAGACTTTTATGAGGATTTGAGAAATAATCTGAAGTACTTTGATACAAGTAACTTTGAGCAACCGAATAAATATAACATACCTAAAGCCAATTGCAAAATACCAGGATATTTCAAAGATGAAATGGGAGGTGATGTGATATCAGAATTTGTTGGTCTGAGAGCAAAACTGTATTGCATCGACTCTATAGCCTCTTCAATAAAAAAAGCAAAAGGTGTGAAAAAATCCGTCACAAAAAAGCTTGACATACAAAAATATAAAAGAGCTTTACGGTATAATGAATGTCTGAGAGAAAATATGTGCATTATTAGATCGAAACAACATTACATTTTCACTCAAAGAATTAATAAGCTTGTACTTAGCAGAGATGATGATAAAAGACAAATAATGGACGATGGTTGTACGACATTGCCTTGGGGGCACTACAAAACTGTATTTTAGTTAATGATAGAATGTACCGATACTTTTATACTGGGTGGCGCAAAAGTAAAGACCCTATTTGGTTCAGCTATAACATTTTTTCTAAATTAGAAAACTAGATTTAGGTTTTTTTAAATGTATATTTGTGCCATTAAATTTCGTACCATTAGGATTTAAAGATGATGTCTTTTAAATGGTGACCTCCAGAGTTGATACACATTTGAGCCCTATTTATGACATTTTGCAAGATGATTTTCCTTCAAAATTGGTTATGAGTGACGAAGCGCATTTCCATCTCTCAGGGCATGTCAATAAGCAGAATACTCGGTTCTGGGGCACTGATAATCCGCGCATTATTCAAGAAACACCTCTACACCCACTAAAAGTTACTGTATGGTGTGGCATCTGTGTTGACAGAGTGATCGGACCCTATTTTTTCGAAGACGCTGGAGGCAATGCGATAACTGTCACTGGAGAACGCTACAGAACCATGTTACGTGAGTTTTTGATACCCAGTTTGGACGAATTGGGGCTGGAGCACATCTGGTTTCAACAAGACGGCGCTACGGCACACACAGCGCGCGACACTATGGACTTAGTGAGGGACGCTTTTCCAAGCCGAGTTATCTCTCGTTTTGGCGATTTGCCTTGGCCTGCAAGATCACCCGATCTGACCAGTCCAGACTTCTTTCTTTGGGGTTTTTTGAAATCTCGGGTGTATGTGAACAAGCCACAGACTCTCGCAGCTCTAAAAGAAAACATTCGTCAAGAAATAACGAACATATCGCAGGAAGTGTTACGGCAAGTTATGCAAAATGTCATAAATAGGGCTCAAATGTGTATCAACTCTGGAGGTCACCATTTAAAAGACATCATCTTTAAATCCTAATGGTACGAAATTTAATGGCACAAATATACATTTAAAAAAACCTAAATCTAGTTTTCTAATTTAGAAAAAATGTTATAGCTGAACCAAATAGGGTCTTTACTTTTGCGCCACCCAGTATTTATTATTTTGATTAATTATAGATTATCGTGATAAAATTATGCATGTTTATATAATGCATAGTTCTGCTTGTATCAAATTAATGTATATACCTATGTAAGTCTAAATAATTATATTGTGTGTAACATTTATCTATGAAATAAAATAAATGAACTTGATATTTTTATTGCAAAAACCTTGAGAACAAATTACTTAAAGGCTGATCTTACAATTACAAAGTAAATGTTAAGGTTAATTATTTATTATCTGAGTAGAAGCTCTGTGACCGTAGAACAAGAACATTAACGAAGTATTGAAAAATCGACCCTTAATGTAAAATAAAACAATAGGTTGTAATTAAATTTAATATACTTTATTATTAAGTAGACACTTATTAACCTTATCTATATAACGACCTTAAATCATAATCTAAAAACACCATTAGAAGCAAATACTTAAGTTATATATTTTTTAGAAGAGTAAGTTGTCTTTAGTCTTTAAACGAAGTATTACAATAATAACAGCTGCAAAATGCTACTAACTACAACACCTACTGTAACAGGTGAAATTTTGTGTTTCAAAAGGATTGAAATATATTTATATTTAGTTAATATTTAAAACCAAATATTTGAGTAACTTAGGACAAAGTAGATCTACCGGCGAGTAGCAGCGATACATAAAATTTAGTAAGAATAGTCTACTGATTAGTACGGCCGCGAAGCTGCAGAGGGCAGTTGAATAAATTCTGGTTTGGAGACCAAATCTAGCATTTTCTTTTGGTAGCTTTAATTTCCTTGAAATATAACTAAGAAATTACAATCAGAAATTTAGGTTAAACGATTCTGGCACGTTTTCGTCTCATGAGGCTAGTGAACATTGTGATTTGCTTTCTAGATCGATCACGGACGGACGCCATCTGCAGTGGTATATAAGAACTATATCTACTTTTGGGAAGCTAGCTAGCCGCGCTTCGTCGTGGTGCGTTTGTCGTTCGCCAAAGGGCACTGCTCTAAATCATAGGTTTTTGGGAAAAGGATTTAAAAATGAAATGAAAATGAAAACATAGCATGGACATGCATAACATGGATTTAGCTAGTTACATTCGGTATATATTACAGTGTTTCAGTGAACAGAAGAAAATACCACTGAATGCTAATTTTGATTAGATCAGCTGGTTTGTTAAGTCCGTTTTTAGAGAAATAATTTAAATTGTAAACCCCATCTAGTAGCGAGTAGGAATGCTGCCAAAGATTTCAACCATCGAACCATGACGGAAATGACGCATTCCTCTCCAAGCAGCCGAGTTTACGCGAATGCAGTTTTACTCCTTAATGCACATTGCACAAAGGGATAAAGTGGTCTGCACCAAAAGGTTCTAGAAGGTTCCACAGCTATTCTCGTTTGCTGCAAGGCTTCTGGAAGGTTCCATAGGAGACTGGGCGGATGTCGAGGAGGGGCAAGCGATGTTGATGGCTGAGTAAGCCAGAGCCCGCCTTTCATTACGCATCTGTTACTTCCCAGGCACAGTCTGGTCTTTAAATTTACGTGAATAAAGTGTGAGATTGCGGTGTAGGTGAGTTTCTCATCAAATTTCTTTTCGTTTGCAACGACATCGTAAGAGTTCAGTTCAGTGGAATCATTTCGAAATTTTCTTCCAGAGGACGGTTCTGCTTTCTGCAGGCGTACCGTTTGAGGGGTGCGGCAGAATTCGAAAGTGCTGATCTGGAGAATAAATAAGATCCAGGAAGCTGTTTTTTTTTTCAAGTACGGTCGGAGTGACACCGTTTGGAAATATTATTTTCGAGGAAAGAAGAGGTTAGTAAAAGTGTTTTTTGTTAAAGTAATAGTAGGGAACGTACATTGGGGAATCATATTCGTTGTAACTACGTCATGAATATTCCAGAATTCGGGCGGGACAGTCTTCTACACCGGGGTTCTACACCGGTTCGACTCCAGCTTCTACGCCGGGACCGGACCTGGACCCGTGGCGTAGTGATTGCAGAGCTGATCTGTGGCACACAGTAGGTACTGGGTCGCGTCTGCTTCGCGCATAAGGTTATATCTTTCGTACGAGGTTTGATATACATAGCATTTTTACATGTATATGCGACATCATTTTTTTATGCGTGGTGTGCGACTTCATCTTTCATGTACACAGTGAGCGACATATCAATTTTGATGTCCAGGGTGTAAACGGTATCTATTGATAATACACTGTGTATCAAAATCAACTTTTTTGATGCACAGTGTGGTACTCTATTCTGCGAGTAGGCAGGCACACATTTCAGGGTGCTAGAAAACTTCGTTTGGTGCGATACGGAAAAACAGTACACGATGTATTTTTTTGAGTAAACGGTACTTTTGCGATATTTTTGTACATACAATCAAATAATTAAATCACTATTTTTTGAATCAGAGCAATCAAAAGCTTCAAGTATTAAAAGAGGAGGTAGCATAACTTCCTTAAAGAAACCATATAAAAAAAAACACAGATTTCATTTATTGGGATGACCCAAACGAACTAATTGAAAGGCTTAAGCTACTAGTAGCATCAAAAAATGCTGGAAATGGCGATCATGACAATGAAATCATATCATTAATTGAAGAATTAAAAGAAACTGGTATAATAAAACAATAATAAGTTAAACCAATACCCAATAGATAATGTAGAGTGTGTAGTGTATTATTAAGAATAAAACATTTCATCTTTTGACAACTAAATTGTTTTATTACATTCACGTTCAGTTCATTAAAAAGTTAATAAATTAGCTAATTCCTATACAAACTGCTCAGTGTGAAATCGCATGTTGCCTAAACATGAACGTCAATAAATTTGGGCTCCATGCTTACAAATATAAGACAGAATAATGGTTGCGTAGAACATAATATTTGTAATTTAAAACAAAGTATTGATGGAAGTTTGGATGCGCAAAACAAGATACTGTCTAATCTAAAGAATCCTATAGATTTGAATGATAGTGCTACAAAAAATTATGTAGACAAGTCAATAATAGATGTAAGAAACAAAATTGAAACATATGACGCATTAATTTTGGAGATCTGCAACAAGATAAATAGTTTTGAAAAGGCATTTGAACATTACAAAAATGAGCAAAAGAAGTGTGGTGAACGAAATTCACAAATACGCAATTTACTCGATATGCAATCCTTCTCAAGAGTTAACTCAGGCTATAATTACATTTTAGCTGTCATCGACACATTTTCAAAGTTTGCATGGGTATATCCGCTAAAGCAAAAAAAACATGAACATTGTATCTCAAGCTTTTCAATCATTATTTGATAAAGGTCGCATTCCAAAAAATCTACAAACTGATTTAGGCACGGAATTTTATAACGAAAGTTTTAAAAAAATAACGGAGATGTACAAAATTAATCATTATCAACATATTCTACAAAAAAAGCGTCTAATGTAGAAAGGTTCATAAGAACTCTAAAATCTAAACTATTCAAAGAGTTTAGTTTAAAAGGAAACTACAAATGGATGGATGGATGGTTTACTAAATAAAGTGTGTGAAATGTATAACAATACCGTTCATAGAACTATAGGTATGCCGCCAGCTCAAGTCAGCGAAAAGAAGAAATTCCTTTTTCTGAACAGATATAAAAATATGTATGAATCCAAGTTTCGAAGAAATAGTAAAAAACTTAAAAATCAATGATTTTGTTCGTATAAGTAAATTTAAAGGAACATTTGAAAAGGGTTACACTCCGAATTGGTCTACAGAAATATTTAAAATCGTTAATGTACAAAACACTAGCCCTGTCACATACATATTGGAAGACTTTCGAGGTCGCCTTATACTAGGCGCATTCTATATTCAAGAACTTCAAAAAACTCTGCATCCTGATATTTACCTTGTAGAAAAAGTATTAAGAAAAAGAAAAAATAAATGTTATGTTAAATGGTTGGGGCTGCCATCTACTGAAAACAGTTGGATTAATGAAATAAATATTTTATAATAGAATTCAAGAGCTAATTTGAGGTCAGTCGTTATCTAGTAATGAAAGAGAATAGTCTTCTTAATAGTTTGATTAATAATCTGCCATTTGAACTTCATTTACCGGGCTATAACTATTGCGGACCTGGAACTCGATTAAGGAAAAGACTTGCTCGAGGAGACAAGCCTATCAATCAGTTGGACGAATACTGCAAGCAGCACGATATAGCTTACGATAACTCGTCGAATTTAGAAGATCGTCATAAAGCAGATAACATTTTAATAAAAATGTCAAAAAAACGAATCTCTTTTTCTAACGCTAGTATTGGAGAAAAATTAGCAGCTACTTTAGTAAATAGAGCAATGTTGGCTAAAGTTAATTCTGGTTCAGGATTAAAAAAGAAATTTAAAAGCATTGTATCCTATGCAAAGAAACAAATAACTAAAATGAAGCCAAAATGTAAAAAATTGCTATAAAAATGGCTTATGCAGCTGCTAAAGAATTGGCTAAGGATTTACCTGTTCAACTACCTAGAGTTATCATCATCATCATTAACAGCCTGAAGACGTCCACTGCTGAACATAGGCCTCCCCCAGAGCACGCCACCTTGAGCGGCTGCTCGCCTCCTGCATCCATCGGCTCCCCGCGGCTTTCACCAGGTCGTCGGTCCACCGAGTGGGGGGCCGGCCCACGCTGCGTCTTCCGGTTCGTGGTCGCCACTCGAGAACCTTTCTTCCCCATCGGTTGTCAGTTCTACGAGCGATGTGGCCCGCCCATTGCCACTTCAACTTACTAACTCTAAGAGCTATATCGGTCACTTTAGTTCTCCTGCGGATCTCCTCGTTCCGGAGCTTATCTCGCAGGGAAACACCGAGCATAGCTCGCTCCATAGCTCGCTGCGCGACTTTGAGCCTAGAGTTATACCTATACCAAAATCAGGAGGCGTTCTTCCTTTGATACCAATTTTTGCAGGGTTATCTGCTGCTGGTAGTTTAGCTGGAGGAATATCCGGAATAATTAAAACATTTAATGAATATAAAGCCGCAAAACAGCGATTCTCTAAATTAAAAAAACACACCGAGAAAACTCGAGGGAAAAAGGTTTACATCTGAAACCCTACAAAAATGGGTTGGGAATATATGTGGCGAAAAAAAAAACTAACTTATCAGCTACCTAAACGCGCTCTTTCAAATATTGACATCTTAAAATATTCCAAACATACTATTCCCCATTTTAGAGGTGTTTTTATGAGAGATGAATTACCAAATTCTCCGCTTCAAATAGAATCAACTTAGATTGTTCAAAAAATCCTGGCACACATTGGGTAGCATACGCCAAATTAAAAAAGTATGTTGAATATTTTGACAGTTATGGTAATTTAAGACCTTCTAATGAATTTATAAAGTATATGAAAAAATACAATGTTGATGTTATTTTTACGTTTAGTTGTATGTTTTGTTTATCTTATGTTTCCCTCAAGTAGAACTAGATGGCGCCCACCATCGGCGATAAGCTTTCTGAATCGCGGTGACAAGATTCGCACGCACATCTATGTACCTTTTGCTGAATACAAATAAATTAAGTCGAGATTGCTCCACAAGCAAACGGAGTTTTATTACCCGGTCTCCGACTTCACCCTCACAAGGACGTGTGTATTTATACATACAAGATTGTTTATAATTATGATAACTTTCAAAAAAACAACTCGTATAACTGTGGACATCTGTGTCTTAAATTTCTAAAATATTTTTGGAGTAAAAAAATTGAATAAATACCTTGATGCAACTGGCTTTAGCACAGTCGCTGTATAAAAGTCGTTTAGATAAGGAGAATGTCTCTCACATTAGCAATTTCTGGAAACAAATCTGTACTACAAACGATTTTTCATCCACCTTTAAACCTAAAAGGTTCTTATGAATGTGGTTTATTATATTTCTCTGTTTTCAATTGTATACCAAATATTAATGATGGAAATAACTTGTTTATTTACGGTAAACTGAATAATGAAATAAAAATACCGAATGGTTCATATGATTTACATGACATCTGTGAATATATTAGAAGCAAAACAAAGGACTGTGAAATACATATTAAACCAAATAATAGGGTGATTTTTTTGAGGTTAGGATTTTCATGCATTAGTATTTGACAGATCACGCGGGATTTCAGACATGGTGTCAAAGAGAAAGATGCTCAGTATGCTTTGACATTTCATCATGAATAGACTTACTAACGAGCAACGCTTGCAAATCATTGAATTTTATTACCAAAATCAGTGTTCGGTTCGAAATGTGTTTCGCGCTTTACGCCCGATTTATGGTCTACATAATCGACCAAGTGAGCAAACATTTAATGCGATTGTGACCAAGTTTCGCACTCAGTTTACTTTATTGGACATTAAACCAACCACACGAATGCGTACAGTGCGTACAGAAGAGAATATTGCGTCTGTTTCTGAGAGTGTTGCTGAAGACCGTGAAATGTCGATTCGTCGCCGTTCGCAGCAATTGGGTTTGTGTTATTCGACCACATGGAAGATTTTACGCAAAGATCTTGGTGTAAAACCGTATAAAATACAGCTCCTGCAAGAACTGAAGCCGAACGATCTGCCACAACGTCGAATTTTCAGTGAATGGGCCCTAGAAAAGTTGGCAGAAAATCCACTTTTTTGCGACAAATTTTGTTCAGCGATGAGGCTCATTTCTGGTTGAATGGCTACGTAAACAAGCAAAATTGCCGCATTTGGAGTGAAGAGCAACCAGAAGCCGTTCAAGAACTGCCCATGCATCCCGAAAAATGCACTGTTTGGTGTGGTTTGTACGCTGGTGGAATCATTGGACCGTATTTTTTCAAAGATGCTGTTGGACGCAACGTTACGGTGAATGGCGATCGCTATCGTTCGATGCTAACAAACTTTTTGTTGCCAAAAATGGAAGAACTGAACTTGGTTGACATGTGGTTTCAACAAGATGGCGCTACATGCCACACAGCTCGCGATTCTATGGCCATTTTGAGGGAAAACTTCGGAGAACAATTCATCTCAAGAAATGGACCGGTAAGTTGGCCACCAAGATCATGCGATTTGACGCCTTTAGACTATTTTTTGTGGGGCTACGTCAAGTCTAAAGTCTACAGAAATAAGCCAGCAACTATTCCAGCTTTGGAAGACAACATTTCCGAAGAAATTCGGGCTATTCCGGCCGAAATGCTCGAAAAAGTTGCCCAAAATTGGACTTTCCGAATGGACCACCTAAGACGCAGCCGCGGTCAACATTTAAATGAAATTATCTTCAAAAAGTAAATGTCATGGACCAATCTAACGTTCTAAATAAAGAACCGATGAGATTTTGCAAATTTTATGCGTTTTTTTTTTAAAAAAAGTTCTCAAGCTCTTAAAAAATCACCCTTAATACGTTAACATGTTCTTTATACTGTAAATTACGAAATAAACAATAGCATCGGCAGTTTACTGGGATTTCCTAAAGAAAGATTAGAAGCTAATAAATGGCATGTTTCAGTGAATCCCATGAACATTCTTCCAGTGTCTTTGATAAGAGTCGAATGTGACCTAGTTCAGGGATCGTTTATTAACGGCTCGCCTTCTCACATCGTTCATGAATTTGTACCAGACGTACCACCAAGTTTCCGATTTCTTGAAACCCCTAAAAAATGATTTATTTTCCAGTTAACAGCAAAAATATATCAGTTACCATAAAAATTGTTGATCAAAAAGGAAATAGAATTGATTTTGGTAGGGAAAATATTCAAGCGTGTCTTCATTTACGGAAAACAAAATGATTGTATTCAATCAAAACGTACCCAATATAACTTCAAAAACAACATTAAAAAATACTATTCGTACAAACACGTTCAAACGACAACGACGTGTCAAAAGCACGAAAAAAATTACATAACAAAATAAAGATTTTCTTCGGGCTCTTGGATTTAAATTATGAGTATCCTTCATGTTAACGATTTGCCGCAATTCGATAATGCTATAGAGGGTTATGAAGTTCATACTAGGAGTGGGCGTTAGCGCTAGTTCAGACACGGCGGGAACCGCGCGATTTCAGTATCGCATGGAAATCGCGCGGGTCTTATTTGTATGAGTTATAAAGTAATCGTTCAGACATAACCGCGCGGTTAATCAAGCCGCGCGGTTACCGCAACCTAACCGCCAGAAAATAGAATCGCGCTGCTCCCGCGCGTTTCTATTACTATGGAGTCTTTACTTCGCGTTCAGTTGCGTTGCGGATACCGCGAGGTGAGCACGTCACTGCTCGTGAGTTCGCCATGGATCGTTTCGACACTGAAGTATTTATTGATGGAGAAGAGACCTGCAATATGGGACATTCAGTGTGATGATTACTCAAATAAAATTATCAAGAACCGAGCTTGGAATTATAATTAATTATTATTCACCAAAAAATAATTGACAGAATTATGTTATAATTATTGTTATGAAGCGTTTATTATACTCTCCGTATACTTTAGGTACTTAAATAAATATAAACAAACTTCGGCTGTTTTATGCAGACATTTCGAGCATTTTTCAAATTAAGGTCACAACGGTATTACCATATTTCGTTTGTTTACATTTAGTTATGTACCTAAACATTACAAGTACGGTATGTTAGTTGCAGCTATATCTTTGTGTCTTGCGATGGAACACGCCCATCGTTCACAAAGTAATGAGCGAATTTATCTCTGATATTCAAAGATGACGGTGTCCCTCTTCCCGCATGCAAGGTATTGAGATTAGTCATGGGTGCATTATATAAAGTATCTTTAAATTTTAGACCATCTCTAGTCCGCACATAGTTATGTAGAACACAAGAGGCTTTTATTATGTCTTCGGCAAAATCTATGTTTACATTTATAGGCCTATGAAAGATGCGCCATTTGTTCGCCAAAATACCAAAAGTGCACTCAATATTACGTCGGGCTCTCGGTAACCTATAGTTAAAAATCCTTTTTTCATATGGTAAACATTTGCCTGAATATGGGCGCATTAAATTTTCTGCTAAGCCGAAGGCTTCATCTCCAACTATAACATAAGGCATTGGTGTTAGGTCTACATTAGATATTGGTTTAGGTGTTGGTATGTTTAATGATTTTTCTGTCAGGCGTTTATAAAAAACCGAATTTTTAAATATAGCAGAATCACTGCTTTTGCCATAAGCCCCAATATAAATAAATATAAGTAAAGCAATAGTTGGCATCGCAAAGTGCTAAGAGCACTATGGTAAAGAAATGTTTATAGTTATGATACAAAGAACCCGAATCAACAGGCTTTATAACTCGGATATGCTTGCCGTCTATAGCACCAATGCAATTTGGAAAATTTGCATATCTCTCAAAGTCTCGTGCTATTGTTTTCCAGATATCTTCAGTCGCTTCGAGCATGACTATGTTTACCAACTTATTCCACAATGATTTACATACTTCGCGGACAATTCCAGTAATCGTCGATTTTCCTAGGCGATAATTGTAGCTTAGTTCTCCAAATGAACAACCCGTACCAAGATATCTGAAACAAGAATATTATTAATAATGTTATTATTTTTAGGTACACAACTCGCCGCCCCAGTGCTTGAATGGCCAATAGACCAATTCTGTCCAAAACTATTTTTTGTTTTATAATGAAGAAAAGGCAATTACGCGTTCTATAAAACCTATTATTTTATTTTATTTTGAATGCAACTTGCTCTATTTACTAAAATAAAATATCCTATCTCCGAAACGAAAATGGTTTTTAGTGCTTGTTTAGCCTATCTCCATAATTTGCTCTAACGACCATATCCAAATATGAAACTCCGTTCTTGTGAGTTCAATCTCCAATGGCAAATGGCTCCATTGCCGTTGTCACTGTGGTGTCACGTGACGTTACGCCATACTGTTTTCATAGTGATATTTTTGTTCACGAACTAGCAGTGTTTTATGTGTTATTAATGAAATTAAATGGTTTCTATTTGAATTAGTGGTGCAAAATGACTGGGAAAACTAAAACAAAGGATTATAAGCAAATAGAATTGGAATCACACAGGTATGTTGGCAGAAATCAAAAGTATTTTGTGTCGCACCGTTTAAATTTTGCTGATATTTTACATTATAGAGGCTGATTCTGAATCGATTGTTTGAAAGTATTGTTTTTTATGACAGTGCATTTTATGTGAGGTATCTATAAGAAGGTTATATTCTCAGTATATTTTTGGGTATCTGAAGGTAACCCATTTATTTTTCATGTTACTAAATTTTGGACTTTTGAGTAGCGTTGGTGCCTTCATTTATATTTTTGTCAAATCTCTTGGCTCGATTTCGATTCTGTTTATTATTTCTTAAAACCAAATCGATCAACATTTGAATCGATATATTTCGTTTTACTAATAAAAAAAATGGAGGCTAATAAATGTTTGGCAAAAACCCCAATCTATTTAAAAAAAACACGTGTAATTACTAGAAAGAAATGTTTTTAGGATTATTGTTAATACGTATCTCTTCGCACATTTTATAAACAATTTGTCATAAATGTGCTGCTTCTTAAATAAAAAAGGTCGTTCAAGTAGAAATCGATTCATAAAAACAGCTTCATGAACAATTGGGTAGACACCATGTGCGCACTCTTGTCTGCTAGCGCAACATGCTGCGTTACTGCACGGGTTTAGTTACTTATTATAGTTAGGTATAAACAATGCTCCAGGAATTTGTATTTGTTAGGCAGCAGATGTCAACTTTGATGATTCTCGGAGTACTAAAGAAAATTTTCATATATAAGTTGATAGGCATTTTTATTTATAAATTATCGACGCTATACTTTGGATGATAAACTTAAGTATTATACAGTCTGCTTGGGTACATACAAACTGACCAGTAATATTTGAAAAGCGTATGCAATAACACTGTGAGTCAGTACTCGGTACCCAAACAACGGTAAAAGTAAGAGGGTAAAGCTATAAAATATTTTTTTTAGTACCTGCACGTAAGCCGTATCGAAACAATTTAATTATAGACATAGAGAAATGAGTGCCTAATATCTTATTATAATTATATGCTTTCAGGATCAACTCGGTGAAAAAACGGTTATTTTCTGTAGACTCTGACAATGAGGAGAACATTATTACAAACACATGTAAAAAAAAGTGATAGAGAAGAAAAAGCGTACAAAATTACAACGGAATGCAGAGGAAAGTTGAAAGCAAAAATAGAAATGAAGAAAAATAAGCTGCAAGATAAAGAAGCAAGCCAAGAAGTGAAACAAAATGACGTTAGTTGTAAAGGAAATAAAGAAAGCACAATTGAACTTACAAAAGAAAGAAAAAATTTAAAATATAAGCTGCAAGTAAATGAAGCAAGCCAAGAAGAGAAGCAAAATGATGTTAATTGTGATGAAGATAAAGAAGGAACCGTTCATCTTACAAGAAAAAGAAAAAGACAACCAGAGATTTGGAATAGAAATATCTTGAAAAAAAAAGAGAATCAGGACAGGAATATGTAAATATTAAAGGGGAGAAAAAACAGAAAAAATCAGTTCAAACTGGATGTGAAACAACTTGTAAATTCAACTGTTTGGCAAATATTTCTGGTAGTAAAAGAGAAAATATATTGATTAAATTTTATACCCTAAGTGATGACCAAAAATATAAATATTACAATGAATACACTGAACGAAAGCATACAGAAAGAAAGAGAACCTTAAAAGAAAATAGCAGAAAAAAATACAGTTTTGTGTACTACCTTCCATGTGAACTTATCAGACAACGGGTATGCAAAAAATTCTTTTGTACTACATTGGATATTTCTGTTAAGAGAATATACCACTTTTATAAAAAAAAGGATAACACGAAGGCAAAAATAGCGCCTACTCCCAAAAAAGGCAAGCATGTGAAAAAACAAATTGACACAGTAAAAATTGAAGATGTCATAAACCATATAAAGTCATTTCCAGTTCAGGAATCACATTACTGCAGAGCTATTTCCAAACGCCAATATCTTGATCCAAGTCTCAGCGTCACAAAAATGTATTCTCTTTATGTAGCAATGCATAATGAACCATTGAAAGAGAACATGTATCGGAAAGTTTTCAACGAAAACTTTAATTTAAGTTTTCATCGGCCAAAAAAGGATATTTGCGATACATGTTGTGAACACAAAGCAATATTAAATCCTGATAAGAATCAACAACTCAAATTCAAAGAACATATGAGACGTAAACAAGAAGGCGATGAAAAAAGAGCAAGAGATAGACAGAAAAATACAAATACTACAAGCACAGCTGTAATAACCTTTGATTTAGAAAATATTTTTTAGTCTACCAAAAGCTAATATCTCTTGTTTTTATTATACAAGTAAACTTACAGTATACAACTTAACAGGTCACTGTAATATAAATAACTCTGCCACCAACAGCATCTGGGATGAAACAAATAACGGGCGAAGTGGTGATGAAATAGCCAGCGCATTAATCAAAATACTAACTCGAGTAGTCGAGGATTTGCCAAGCTACATTACTAAGCTTATTCTTTGGTCTGATTCTTGTGTACCACAAAATAAAAATTCACACATGAGTATGGCCTTAATACATTTTTTGCAGTCTAAAAATGCCAAAAACATAACAGAAATAGAGCAAAAATTTTCAGAACCAGGGCACGGAAACGTTCAAGAAGTAGATTGTGTGTATAGCGTAATAGAACGTAACTTAAGGCATCAAGAGATTTATAGCCCTATTGGACTGATGCAGGCCTTAACAAAAATAAAATCAAAAATCAAGCTTGATTTTTTGCAAATGCAAGAAATGGATTTTCTTTCGTTTCATGATGAAGCAGTAAAACTTGGATTTGGTCAAATACCATACAAAAAAATTAAATCCATAAAGTATAATAAAATGAAATGGAATATTGTAGAGTACAGAATTAGTTTCACAGACACAACCATAACAATAAACCTTAAAAAAACGAAAGTGCAAGTTCTGTGTGATGTAACGCTTAAAAAACCAAAACCCTGTTCCCTAACTGACAAAAAAATTCAAGACATACGGTCAATGTACAAATTTATGCCACTCAACGACAAAAACTTTATGGAGGCCTTCATTAAAAAGGCCATAAAACGTAAAGATGACGAAAGTATGCTTTCATCTGGCCATAAAATTACAACAAAAGAAAAAAAATCACTAAAAAAACCCACTTTAATTAAAGGTAAAAAAGTAAAAAGTAAGAGCTTCCTATTTTAAACTAATATATTACATTATGGCAAGATAATATAATACTATATTATGATATAAGTGTGCAAAGTTGATCATTACGTTCGAGGCGGTAATATGCGCGCGAGCCATATGCGAGCGCTTTATGGGAGCCAAGAGTGTAATGATCAATGCACACGCATGTTATATGACGTTTTTCATCACAGTTGCGAGGAAAAACAGAGTTGTACTATTAAATGTCGTGCAGGCTTCTTATTTTCACGCGGTGTCGGAGAAAAACCGGGTTGATGGCGCGAACAAAATCGACCAAAACGAAACGAAACGAAAACTGGAACTGGAACAAGTACTGGAACTGGAACCAGAACGGGAACTGGAACTGAAACTAGAACGGGAACTGGAACTGGAATGTGAACTGGAACTGGAACGTGAACTGGAACTGGAACGAAATGAAATGAAATGATGAAAATGTACGTATAACTTGCAGTGAGATACAAACTTAACTGAATCGTGCGGCAGTGTAAAGTAAAAGCACGCGGTGGAAATTTCTTGGATTATGATACTAAAAGCGGTGGCTTTTGCACGAGCCTTCGTCGAGTTAACCTCGTTCCTGAGGATGCCTCGTGGAGAGGCGAAACACGTGTTGGTGAGGGTTATCTATATTGTGTTAGTGTAGGCGATTGTTGTTAGGTATAAATATGTAATATATTTTAGGTATATGTTATTTTGTATTATATTCATTTAAGTTCTCGAAATCATTTTTGTTTATTTAATTAATTAATATATTTAAGTATTCTATGTAAATAGTTAAATCCTAGTATTATAAGTTATTAATTTTAATGGTTAAATTAGTTTGTCATTGGTCTGATTAGGTTTTTACTGGGTTTTTCCTAATCCTGCGCAACGAATGTTGGACCAATTTAGGCTCCCCAGTTTATTTCAATAAAATATTATACCTTATAGTTTTCTTATCATTTTTGTTATACATTTACCTTTTTTTAAAACGAATGACGTAACGAGCTAGTCGTTCACCTGGTGTTAAGCGTCACGGCCACGTATTACAGATTGCAGTGTTACTCAGAAATCTAAATTAAAGTTCGCGTGACACTGCGCACTGCGCACGTCATCCTCAGACATCACACAGTCTAAAAAAGATTTCTAGACTGTGAGATCAGTTCATAAGTCTCATTTGCCCAGTAATTTCACTAGCTACAATGCCTTTCAAACCGGAACACAGTAGTGCTTGCACACTACTGCTTAGCGGCAGCATAACTGGCAAAGCGGTGGTACCTACCTAGACGAACTTTGCAGAGAAGTGTTACCACCTAGTAAAACACCTATAACAATCCCTTACAACTTCCCCAATATTATATAAGTTATTTTTAGCGGAATTACACTTGATATACTTTTTTCATTTTGTATTTAAGATGAAACTCCGCGAAGTCACGCCTGAGTTAATCAAGTATCATATTAGTGTATTTTTATTCACACCCTAAATTAAATTTATACTTAAAAATATTAAAATTTATATATACTCATACATACATTATAGTCAATAATCAAGTTACTAATTTTAGTATTCAGTCGATCTATTTAATTCGTTACTAACATTGAACATGCTGTATATAGGTGTTCAATTATGGTTATTTGGCCAAACAAGCACCAAAGTTTCTAACAATATTTGTGGCCTATCTCCATGCCACTATGCTCTATCTCCAGTTTCATAATTTTGTCGGTGCCATTTTGGCCTATCTCCACAAATAAGTAAATATACTTCGGTTAATGCTTGTCATATTAAAATATGATATATATAATCATATACATACATATTAAACTGTTGCTAAAAATTTAGTTATTTTAATATATTTCTGTTAATAACAATAACAAACATAAAAAGCCGCTCCTGTAAAATTTGGCTAATGGTCGATTGGCCATTCAAGCACTAAGGCGGCAACTCCAAAAAAAATGGGAAAACATACGAGATTGCTACAATAAAGAATACAAAAAAGAAAAAGTTCAGGTGCTCGTAAAGGAGCCCGATATATGTATTTTTCAAGATTATCTTTCCTGCAGAATAGTGTAAGTAATAAAGACACTACAACTAATATGACAAGTCAACTAAACGCCAATGCAACCGAAGCCACTGAAATACGTCCCCCTAAACGTAAGAAAACACAAGTGCCAGAAGAAAAAATAGCTGTTTTAATAGAAAAAAGTATCGAGTCACGAAAACATTTTCAGAATGAACTTCAAGAAAATAGTATTACCAAGCAAGATGACGACAAACTCTTTTGTTTGTCGTTATATAAAGAACTCAAAAAAGTACCAGAAAATAGGCGTTTAGCAACCAAAATTGAGTTACTTCAAGTGATACAAAAAGGACAAAGCTTACCACCCCCTGTTCGCTACAATACTCAGCAGATCACACCTACGTATTGGCAAGGACAACAGTATACAAGCCCGCAAGGATATTTTACTACATCTGGATCATCTCCTCCTGTTCCGGCACCGTCACCGTCACCATCGCAATTTAGTTCTGGCTCTCAGTCCTCTACAGTTATAGAAAATATTTACGCTGATTTTGAAGAACAATAAATAAATCTTACCTTAAAGTTATTACGAGTTTCTCTTCCGGTGACACGCTTGGCCTCAAATGCGTTTCAGAGCATGAAATATCTTGCCTGATCAGTTCAATTAGTTCATCAAAAGATTTTATTGACATTCTCAAATAGTCAAAAAATTTGTTATCATACATTCTTAATTTGGGATATAACGTTACGAACTGACCATGTACTAGTCGGTCACGTAATATTGGATGCACCCAATACCGCCTTTTTCTTTTCTTTTTTTTAAGGAGCAACCACAGTAAACACACTTCTTCGTCGACCTCCATTTTGAAACTGACGCTAACCCGCACGAAATCGCATACTAACCGCGCGTGTCTGAATAGCATCACAATTTTGCGGTTTCAAACCGCGCGATGCGTAAACGCACGATTCCCGCATGTCTGAACGCACACTTAATTCAACGAACGGCTTTTTTTAACTGTTAATCTAATGTTAACGAATTAACTGCTTTTTGTTTACCGCAAAACCCGTTAAATGTATCAACTGTTTCATTCAACGATTTTGGTAAAGCGCATATTATTAACTCAACGAATAGATATTCAAAAGTCGCTAACGTTATCTGAAGCTGCTAACGCAAAACCAGCTAAAATTATCTGTTTCTTCTGCGTTGAAAGAACGACTAGAAACGGAATATGCCGAGTGGACGCGAGGACGCCGAGCGAGACGCCGCTAGCTTAAAATTGTACGAGCGAGAGTGAGAGAGATCTATGTTTCTAAGTTCGCTTGCTCTATGGCTCGCGCCGCTCTGTCTTGCCGAAACGAACAGGTTTTTGCTTGTAAACATTATAATCAAATTAGTTTGTTTGAGTGACAGGTTGAAGGTTAACGCTTTTTTATTTGTTAAGTGAAAGTTTAAGTTATAGATTTCGTTAATAGTTTCTAGTTAGACGTTGTTATAGGTTTTAGTATTGTTAAGTGTAGAGGTACAGTGTACCTAAATAAATTAATAAATAATTGTTTTAACGTACAATGGGGCCAATTTTAAAGGCTTTAGTTGACAGATCTAAAACTTCTAAAACTGTTGCTGTCCTTGTCAAATAGACGGCAATGTAAGAGACGGATATATTTTTAGTAAGTTAAGGACTGTCAACTAAAGCCTTCTAAATCGGGCCTAATAGATACCTAAATAATTTGCAAAATGTCAGCAGCGGCACGTAAAAATTCAAGTGTTTTGTGGCGTCATTATGAAAAGGACAGTGATAGTGGGAAAGCTGTATGTAATATTTGTAGGGAAAAAATAAGTTATAAGACAACAATTTCTAATTTAAGAAGTCATTTAAAAAGAAAACACATCAACTTTTACGTCTCTTGTATCCGAGGAAAAAGGGGTGTCGGAATCAAACAGAGCTGTCGAAAATGAAGGTGAGCCTGATACATATTCCGACCTGCCAAGTACGAGTTCCGTCCTGCCAAGTACTAGTTCCAGCCAATCTCATTTACCACCAGCTCCAAACCGTCAAAGGGCTTTGGACACATATGTACATAAAAAAATAAGCTTGGAACAGAAAAAAAAATTGATCGCGCGCGACTTACTGGATCTATGTATTGATGGATTTCATCCCTTTTCATTGGTAGAAGAACGCTCTTTTATAAAATACTCACGATGGATACCAGTATATAAATTGCCGACAAGAAAAACTTTGTCAAATTCTTTGTTACAAGAGGCTTACACGCAGACTGAACATATTGTTAAAAAACAGGTTGCTGAAGAAGTATATGTATGAACTTCATACATATAACCCTATAGCCCTAACCTATAGCAGCAGTTACAAAGAAAATGACGAAATTCGTATATCTATTAATCAACAAGACATATATGTGCTTCCTTCTGCCATTTCGATTTACATTGAAGGACTTGCTACGGTGACCGAAAAGGATTCAACTGGAAAACTTGTTAAAAAGCCAGTTAATTTTACAAATAATCATATTTCATTTCTTTTTCAAGATATTCGATATGAGATAAACGGTGTTGAAATAGATCGTATTAGAAACGTGGGGATTTGTTCAACAATTAAATCGTATATTTCAGCTCTGTGCCTTCGGCTTGACCTTTCGGAGATTAGCTATGCTACCTACAGTACACAAGAGCATCTTACCTATGTAGTTTCGGCTGGGAGCGAGTGCAAGGTGCGGGAGGAGCGCCCCCCCGCGAGCAGACGGCCGGCAGCGTGCGCGTCGTGACTAGCGTGTGACCGCACTTCTCTAGTACGTTGTTTGTTACCACGCAGTGCACACGTTCGTCCGTACCTATTCTCATAACGTTGTGTAACGTTCAAAAAGATAAAGTGTACTTGCCTTGGTGATAGTGTTCGTTTCGCTAAGATGGTAAGTGAATCTTTACTTGGTAAAATAGTTTTGGCTATAGGGAAATAATGAGTGCAAAGCGTTGTTTTGTTCCAATATTTCTGGTAAGTAAGGAGCGTGGTTAATGATCATCAATGATAAAAATGTTGTTTTATGATTTTTCTTGTGTTTGGATATAATAATGTTTTGCAGTGCATTCTTGTTTATCCGCTGGGGCTCGTGACTGTAGCTCTTGGCTCATATCTTCGGCTAGCAGCTTTGTTCGCCGTGGTTCTAAGATTCGCTAGTGGCGTTCTTTCAACCTACTAGCAGACGTTCAGCTCGCGTTCAGCAGCTGTACGTAATCACGAGCCGCAGCCGCACGGCTCGCGAGCCGGCAGCCGTTCGGCCCGTGAGCCGCAGCCGCACGGCTCGCGAGCCGCAGCCGCACGGCTCGCGAGCCGCAGCCGTACGGCCCGTGAGCCGCACCCGTACGGCTCACGACCCGCATCCGGACAGCTCGCGGGCCGTAACCGCAGCCGAACAGATTGTGAGCAGAAACTGAACAACTCGCGAGCCCGCAGTCGTTCTTCTCACGATCTTCAGCAAGCCGCTTGCCAGCCATCGTGTTATGACATCAAATTTGCTTTTGCTTCAGATGGCCACCGAAGGAGTTTCTTTCACCTCTATGGGAGAGCTTCTTGATGAAACTGGAGAATCAGAGACCGATAATGAAACTCTGGAGCGCATAAAAGTCCTCGCGCAGGAACATCTACCTGAAGGCTGGACCTCTTGGAGGGTCACGCGCTTAACAAAAGAGGATATTTTTGGAGATCGAATTGACCCTCAGACCCTTAACAAACTACGGTTTGCTCTTCCGACAAATAAGATCGCAAAGGCATTTGTTCCCGAAGCAACTCGTCTGTCGGAAAAAGGTTTTCGTGACATTAAAGTAAAAATGCTGGATTGGGCTTTTACGAGAGCTTTGATCACAAGTCCCCCAGCGATCTGCCATAAGATAAGAGGCTCAGCTGCGGCAACAGAACTGTTCAACCAGGCGGTTAAGCCAGACAAACCAATGTCGAGAAAGGAAGCTGACCGGGCACTTTCGTTAGAGTCAGACCGTGAATTTTCATCATCAGCACGGAAGCGATACTCCTCAGAGTCTGAGTCGAGTGAAACGTGGAGGAGACCTAAGCGTACAAAGATAGATGCCTTAGAAGAACGAATGGACAAGATGTATGCTGCGATCATGGAGAAGTTGGAGTCTCAAGATGCATCTCGCCGTGCTCAAAAGCAACATAACTATCCCGAGAAAGAATACTCCTCGGATGAGGAGGATGATCTGCCCACTCGGCGAGATTCACCGGATGATTGGCTTGGGCCACCCCTGGATTCGGAATTAGACTTGAATTGCGAGCAACCACTGTTGGCAGATTGGGATTTTCTACCGAATGTTAAAGAAGCGGAACCTGCAATACCAGCGCCTTGGAAACGATTAAGGTGGAGGGTATAGCGTGCCAAAGGTTTGGATCAGATGCATGGAACCGCATACGGTATAAAGATGTGGCAAAGCGGCTGCAAGCCTCTCCGGTGTTCAGCGCGCTGAAAATAAACCCTGAGCTTGGTGATGTAGGAGTTCAATCATCTGGATTCTTGAGCAAGCAGGGGCCCAATTCTGTATGAAAACACAGATTCCACACGATACAGAAACCACGTCGTTATCGTGTCTTGTTCAAATCGTGTCACAGCAAGGAATCGTCAATTTTTGTATTCTGTATAATCTAAGACACATTGGTGTCGAGCGCGACGGTCTGGTGAAAATCACGGCGAGCCGATGGATGCACGAGGCGAGCAGCCGCTCAAAGTGGCACTCTGTGGGGGAGGCCTATGTTCAGCAGTGGACGTCTTCAAGCTGGATGATGGTGATGATGATGATGATGATGGTGATGATGATGATGATGATGAGTTATAGTAAAGGCATATAAAACTAGCCCGGCCCCCCACGGGGTGGATCGACGATCTGGTGATAATCACGTCGAGCCGATGGATGCACGAGACGAGCAGCCGCTCAAAGTGGCACTCTGTGGGTAAGGCCTATGTTCAGCAGTGGACATCTTCAAGCTGGATGATGGTGATGATGATGTTGATGATGATGATGATGATGATGATGAGTTATAGTAAAGGCGTATAAAACTAGCCCGGCCCCCCACAGGGTGGACCGACGATCTGGTGATAATCACGTCGAGCCGATGGATGCACGAGGCGAGCAGCCGCTCAAAGTGGCACTCTGTGGGTAAGGCCTATGTTCAGCAGTGGACATCTTCAAGCTGGATGATGGTGATGATGATGTTGATGATGATGATGAGTTATAGTAAAGGCGTATAAAACTAGCCCGGCCCCCCACAGGGTGGACCGACGATCTGGTGATAATCACGTCGAGCCGATGGATGCACGAGGCGAGCAGCCGCTCAAAGTGGCACTCTGTGGGTAAGGCCTATGTTCAGCAGTGGACGTCTTCAAGCTGGATGATGGTGATGATGATGATGATGATGATGATGAGTTATAGTAAAGGCGTATAAAACTAGCCCGGCCCCCCACAGGGTGGACCGACGATCTGGTGATAATCACGTCGAGCCGATGGATGCACGAGGCGAGCAGCCGCTCAAAGTGGCACTCTGTGGGTAAGGCCTATCAATTAATATTGGCATAAGTGGTGGTAACTTTTAACGGGTCGATGTTGATGAGCGGAACATGATTTTTGACAGTTCAAATCGCGCTAATCCCAGTTAATTCCACATTCATTTCGCGCGGTTTCGTTCTCATTTCATAGAGAATAGAGTTTTGCAGATTTCTTATGTAAGACAAGGAATTCGCGTGGTTTCGAAGCAAGGAATCGTAAATTGGTCATACAGAATTAGGGTCCAGGACGGGGTTCTGGGAACCATAATACACGGTTTGCTTCTCCAAAGAAAGACGTTGGCTGAGGAGTTTAAAGGATTGGCAAAGAAATTTCCGGTGGCTGCTGATGACATAAGAAAACGGCTATCAGATGGATCAGGGTTAAAAACAATATCGGATGATCTACTACAGTTCGTGTGTGCGCACCGCGCAGAGACTATTGAGATGAGGCGCCGGGCTTTCAAGCCTAAGAATGAGTCATTATCCACTACCCTCCATAAAATACCGCCATCTCCCGCACACCTCCTTGAGGAACAAAAACTAACTAACTTCGTGAAAGATAATGGAGGCGTCGCTCGTATTTTTCCGTCTCGGAATGGTCAGTTTCCGGAGAGGCGCCGATTTTCCGAGAAAAATCTGCCTCGGCAGCCCAGACCTAACCGTCCGACGGGCACAACCCATGCACCAAATACCAGACGGCCGGTATGGCACACGCGCTCAGCACATGCCACGACCCAAAAACGGAGCCAGCTTCCAAGCCAGACAAAAGGAGGCGCCGGTAAAAAGGCCCATCGCCAGCCACAACGCAACTGACGGTTTCCAGGGGGGCGATTAAGGGACTTTGTTCGTCAATGGAGAAATTTAGGAGCTCCGTCGTCAGTTCTGAAAATCATATCCAACTATGCAATCCCGTTTGTAAAGAAGCCCCCTTCTATTCCCATAAGTCCGACTTTGTTGAGGAAGTTCGTAACAAAATCATCAAAGTTAATGGACGAAGAAATCGCGATTCTTTTAAAGACAGGTGTCATCGAGAAGTCCGATGCCAAGACCGGCTTCCTGTCTCGTCTGTTCTTGATACCGAAACAAAACGGGAAAGTACGGCAGGTTTTCGACCTTCGTCAACTAAATATGTTTTTGAATCCTCCAAAGTTCCGTCTAATCAATCAACCTCACGTTCAAAAATTTCTCCAGGAAAACGACTTTATGGGAAAAATCGATATTTCGCAGGCTTACTTTCACATCCCGGTGAGGGAAAGTCATCGCCGCTACCTCGCATTTGTGTACAAAGGGGTGGTTTACCAAATGACTTGTCTGCCCTTCGGCTTGTCGAGTGCTCTTCTGGCATTTTCCCGGATCAGCAACTGGTTAGCAAGCGTCTTAAGGTCTCGAGGCTATCGGGTTCTAGTATACCTCGACGATTTCCTCTTCGCTCATCAGGACCCTTTATTATTAGAGGCTCAAATGAGAGAAGCGGTGTCTCTCATGGAGGATCTAGGTTGGAACTTAAATCTAGAAAAGTCCATGGTAAAGGCGACAAACGAGTTAGAATTTCTAGGTATTGTGTGGAACACCGTGGCCAACAGGAAGAGTCTTCCGCAATCAAAAGTCATTCGTTTGGAAAAGATCTTAAAGAAGTTGATAACCCTGAAGTGCTGGGATTGGAAGTCGGGAACTTCGTTGATAGGGTCTCTAGGGTTCGCTTCTCTCGTAACGCCACTAGGAAGGCTATTCACAAGGCAGCTTCAAAGAGCGAGTCGAGGGCTTCCAGAGTACAATCCCACTCGAAAGCTTTCTCTTCCAAACGAGGCTCTAGACGACTGTCGTTGGTGGTTAGAAAACCTGTCGCAACCGGGCAGGATTTTCATCCCCGAACCGAATCTATTTGTAACCACGGACGCATCCGACGCAGGTTGGGGAGTTCAGTTGGGAAATCACCATTTTTCACAAGGTTGGACAGTAGAGCAGAGACTTTGGCACATCAATCGGAAAGAGCTGTTCGCGGTGTTTATGGCCATAAACAAATTTCCGGAATTAGTAAGGGGTCGTTCGATAATGGTTCAGTCCGACAACAAGACAGTAGTAGCATATCTGAGAAACCAAGGAGGAACGAGATCGTTGACTCTTTTAAACTCAGCAAAAACATTGCTTCTTTTGGTTCACCAGTTAGGGGCAAATCTCGTTCCTTTTTATATCCCAGGTCGATACAACTCAATAGCAGATTGCCTGTCGAGAGCTCGAAATCTGCCGGACTGGCAGCTCAAGAAAAGCGTGACTACGGTAATATTCCAAAAAATGGGCACCCCCTCGATAGATCTGTTCGCGACGTCCCAATCGAAGGTAGTCCCTCTCTATGTGACATTAGACGCGCGGGATCATCAGGCAGCGTTCGTAAACGCCTTCAGCCAGGAGTGGAACTTCACACTGGCCTGGGTATTCCCTCCGCCACCGTTGATCCCCAAGGTCCTCCAACACTTGAACAAAGCGTCAGGAACGTTCTTAGTAGTGGCCCCGCGTTGGGAGAATGTATTTTGGAGAGGGGACCTGAAGCGAAGGGCGGTGGAAGCACCATTTCAGATCCGCAACCTCAATCGTCATTTAATCGATCTTTCGACGCATCGGCCTCCACCGAATGTGAGCAGCTTTTCTTTAGAGGTCTGGAAGGTACGGGGTGGAGTCGGCTGATCTCAGGTTTACAAAAGGAAGACATTTCGCTCTTAAGCTCCGCGTGGCGCGACTCATCTTGGAAAACGTACAGCTCCGCTTGGCGCCAGTGGATTTCGTGGTGTAGGCAAAACGGGGCAGAACCTTGCAGGCCTCATCCACGGGAAGTAGCGTCATATTTGGGGTTCCTGTTTAGGGTTAAGAAGCTTGCCTATGCGACAATCTTAGTTCATAAATCGGTGGTAATCACTCTCTCGGACCCGGAGAACAGCAACCGTTTGTCTGCTCACCCCTTGATTTCGTCAATTCTAAAAGCAATAAGTCTCCAGGCGCATTCTTCGTTGACTGCTAGGCCACAAATTTGGAACATACAGGACTTAGTTAATTGGCTAGAATCTCATCCCCCGGACAAGAATAGCATCTTCCAAGTGTCCCGCTATGTTGCTATCTTGCTATTATTATCATCGGGACGAAGGATACACGATTTGACCCTTTTAAATATAGACTCAGAACACTGTATTCTCAGTGAGGCGTCGTTAACCTTTTGGCCAGTATTCGGCTCAAAGACAGATAACTCGAAAAACCGCCAGTCCGGCTGGTTTTTGAGTAGTTCGACTAACCCCTCGTTTGATTTAGTTAGTTGGGTCAAATGTTTGATTGAAGTGTCGGCGGAGAGAAGAAACGCAGTCAAGGACCTGAATTGTTTATTTATTACCACGCGGGGAATGGTGAAGGCGGCTTCTAGGACAATTATTGCGGGTTGGGTAAAAACAACCTTAGTGGAAATAGGAGTGGATTGCACGCCAGGTTCTATACGTTCAGCCGTGGCATCATATGATTATGAGAACAATGTTTCTTTAGATCTCATCTTAAAACGCGGTAACTGGCGAGGCTCGAAGAATTTCTTCAAGCACTACTGTAAACAGGTGGAAAAACCTCGTCCATGTAGTCGCATTAGTTTACTTAATATGTTTAAGGCTGTCTAAGGTGATTAGAGTTAGTTGAAATAAAACGACTCTATTTTTATAATTTGTTTTCTGTATCATTAAGAAATCTGATAAGTAAATAGTTGCAGAGTATTAAGTTGATTCTCTATAATTTAATAAGTAGTTGCTCATGCTTTATGTATGAATGTATGATTAAAACTGTTCAAG
Source organism: Ennomos quercinarius (assembly GCA_910589525.2). Classification (NCBI taxonomy): domain Eukaryota; kingdom Metazoa; phylum Arthropoda; class Insecta; order Lepidoptera; family Geometridae; genus Ennomos; species Ennomos quercinarius. The sequence goes on along the minus strand of OU342505.1, from coordinate 12,307,339 downwards.
GTACCTATATATTTGGGTGTATACTTTTTCTCCTAATCCTTACCCCTCGTCCCTCAGTGATTTGAATCGAATACACAAGGGATCACAGTACGCTGTCCTTATGCCGGCAGATGATAAACACTTCTCCGAAAGGTCAAGCCGAAGGCACAGAGCTGAAATAGGACCGTTTTCCACCCCGAAGGGAAGAAAACGTTTATTTCAGGTCTTGCCAAGGCTTGACCTGAGCAATGCCTTGCCGTCACCTTTCGATAGCAGGTACTAGAGAAGCGCGGTCACACGCTAGTCACGACGCGCGCGCTGCCGGCCGTCTGCTCGCGGGGGGGCGCTCCTCCCGCACCTTGCACTCGCTCCCAGCCGAAACTACATAGGTAAGATGCTCTTGTGTACTGTAGGTAGCATAGCTAATCTCCGAAATGTCAAGCCTTGGCAAGACCTGAAATAAACGTTTTCTTCCCTTCGGGGTGGAAAACGGTCCTATTTCATTGAATAGTGGAGAAAGTAAAATTGCTGCCGCATGGGGTTAGAATATAAATGGGTATAAAGCGAATAACGGCTATTTTAGTGTTATTTTGCCTCTTAATAAATAACTAGGGTAGGGTTTGCTGAAGATTAAAATATAAAATCATTCTAAATTGCAAGCACGGGCTAGTATTAAACAGAAGTAGCACCAACTTGAACAGCGTCATTCTTGACAAAGATAATGTATTGAAATAAATATACAAAAAGTTCAATGGCGCATGCCCCACATAAAAGTATCCGATCGTGAAAGGCTTTTATTACTAAAATATTTAGAAAACGATATACCTATACAAATAGCTTTTAGGAATTGGGATCTATACGAATATCCTTTTTTACCAAAAACTACAAAGCATTAATGGTCTGTAAAAACTGCTTCTCAGTTAGAAAAACCCAGATACGTCATATTCGGACTGCAAACAGATAGAAAAAACCACAGATTAAAGAAAAAAACAATAAAAATAGAGATAGCTCAATGTTTGACCAGTGTAATTTGACAAACGTCACTTTATTCTTAAATTCGCAATATTATCCCTATGATTCATTAAACGTGAAGTTTGAAGAGAACAACTACAGTATATTATATGATTTATATGCTAAGTTTCGCCAGTCGTATTTTAACGTTCCTGCAGATCCGTTGTTTGACATTATTGACTATAGAGAAAAAGCTCCATTGTTTATAATAGACTCTTCAACACAACATGAGAATTTAAAATCAGGACCGGTGGATGTGCGGCTAGAAATTGAAACGTCTCGAGATATTCCTGCGAATACAGCTGCTTACTGTCTAATTATAAACGATAGACTTGTAGAATACAATCCTCTAAGTAATATAATTCGCAAGCTATCATGAATGTGATAGCAGATTTGCAAGGATTTAAAACTGACGCCAATGAATTTATATTGAAAGAAATAGCAGTGCAACCTGGGACGCAAGGGACAGTTCTACTATTCAAGCCACCTTTTCCGTTTTATGACTTAACTGAAACAGAAAGAAAACAAGTATGCTGGATAGAAAGAAACAGAAAAATATTTTGGGAGGAAGGATTTATACCGTACAATGAACAAAAAATTTACATAAGAAATATTTTAAGAGACAAGAACATTTATGTAAAAGGCTTAGAAAAAGTTAACTGGATGAAAAACATATTGGATGTCAATGACAATGATCAAAGAAAATTGTACAATTTAGAAGAATTTAACTCTCCTAGCTTACTAATTTTGAATGAAAGATATAAGTCATGTTTAGAAGTTTTTCAATGCATGTATCACTCTAACATTTGTGCTCTAAAAAATGTTAACTGTATTCAAAAATGGAATCTTGAAAATAAATGTTTTTAAAATACAGTAGAGCCTCGATAATCCGTACTCAGGCTAATCCGAACGTCGCTATAATCCGAACTGCATACCCCACCCCACTTCCTCGCCTTCGCCTCGCTGCTATGTTGTTTATTAATTAGTCTGCAGTTACGACTGCCACGTTGCGCGTCCATTCCACGTTTTTCTGCTCTGTACTCGTGCGCGGCGTGTTTTTTGAGGTTATAAAGATGGTTCCAACACCAAAACGCAAACATAAAACTTTGACTATAGCCGAAAAGTGCACCATACTAGACAGTTTAAAGGACGGAGTGTCGGCAACTTCTCTTGCTTGTAAGTATGGCGTTGGAAAATCAACAATTACAGACCTCAAGAAAAATGAGCAAAAATTGAGATCTTTTATAGCTAAAACTGAGAAAGGACCAGGGTTTAGAAAAACTCTAAAATTACCAGAGAATCCAGTGCTAGAAGAAGCACTGTTCACATGGTTTTTAGAACAAAGACGACGCCACATTCCATTGTCTGGTGAGGTCGTAATGGAAAAAGCGAGATTCTTCCATAAAAAACTAACAGGTTCGGATTTTTCTGCAAGTAGAGGATGGCTTGATAATTTTAAAAAACGTCATGGCATACGTCAGCTGAAAGTGTCAGGTGAGAAAGTCTCTAGCAATACGGAAGCTGTTCAACCATTCCAAGAAAAATTCCTAAACGAGATAAAAGAAAAAGACCTTTGCCCTGAACAAATTTACAATGCCGACGAATCAGGATTGTTTTGGAAGGTTCTGCAGGACAAAACTTTAGCCTCTTCTGCTGAAACTAGCGCTCCTGGGTCGAAAGTGTCTAAAGAGCGAATAACTTTTATGCCTTGCGCAAACTCTACAGGGAATCACAAATTACCATTGCTAGTTGTGGGGAAGGCAAAAAAGCCAAGATCTTTTGGATCTGTAAAATTACCAGTGCATTATGAAGGGCAGAGGCGTGCTTGGGTAACCAGAGATATTTTTCTCGAGTGGTTTAGAGGCCATTTTGTTCCTGAAGTCAAACGCCATTTAAAAAAAATGGGACTGCCACAAAAAGCATTGCTACTCTTAGACAATGCCCCTGGACATCCAAATGCTGAAGATTTGACAACAGAAGACGGCAACTTCTCTGTACTGTACATGCCGCCAAATTGTACGCCTTTGATCCAACCTATGGATCAAAACGTAATCCAAAATGTCAAGATAAATTACAAAAAGAAACTCCTGATTCAAATGTTCGTGCAGCAAGAAGCCGATGAGGCTTTAACCTTGCATGATGTTATAAAAAGCGTCACAATTAAAGACGCCATTTTTTCGCTAGCGCAATGTTGGGATCATGTATCATCGTCTCTTATCGAAAAATCTTGGAAGCCTCTTTGGCCTGAAAAAATAAATTCAACAGAAGATAGATCAGAAGAAAATGATGACTTCGACGTAGAAGACGATCTCCCGCTCAGTCTTTTACGTAATCGTGGTTATACAGAAGAAACCATTTCCACTTTCTTGTCCATGAGTGAAGAGGAGAATTGCACAGATCCTATAACTGATGATGAGATCATAACCCAAATAACGCAAGAGAATGACGAGTCTTTAGCTGAAGATTATTTTGCTTCAAATGTCAAGAAAATTACTCATTCACAAGCCATATCATCTTTGAACACTTGCTTGGAGTGGGCTGAAGAAAATGACCTGTCCTTATCGGAAAAGATGATGCTACGTAACTTGAGGGACAAAGCTTTTTTCTGGTCCATCAACAGGACTCGCCAAACTAAAATAGATCAGTTTATGACTAAATAGACAATTTACAGTTTTTTTTTTATCCTTACATACTATAATCCGAACGCTTCGTGAGTCCGAACAGGGGTTAGTTTTTGCTAGTTCGGATTATCAAGGCTCTACTGTATATACATCATAGCATTTTTCCTTGACAACCTGTTAGCTTATAACTTTAGTTCTATACTACAGAGATAAAATAATTATGTAATTAAATAAATAGGAAGACTTGTATTGAATGATATTAAAGAGATTGCCCAACTTCCACCAACCTTATTACAATTAACTAGGACTGCATCATAATATCGATAGAGGGATATTGTAATAAAATTGGGGCTTTTGCAGCACGCAGCTCGAGCGAAGCGAGAGCAAGTGATGAAGAAGCCCCAATTTTACCCTACTCACGTTACAACCTTAACCTATTGTAAATGTACTATTTATTAACTAATACAATACAAACAGCTTTTCTAACAAAGATCTACAGAACTTTATGAAGTTACCTAATAATCATATTATCATAAAGTTTGGTAGGTATAAAATCTATGTTCATTCTGTATGTTGATACTCTTTGTCTATAGGCATAACCATACCTAAAATGCAAACATTTTCTGCTCCAGACGGCCGCTCTAATAGTACATAGATCTCTTTGCCATTACCCTATTATCCACTGATGAGCTATTACCAGTTGAGCCATTGGTATTACCCACTGCTCAACTTGATGCAGTTAAGCAGCGAGGAAGAAGCACAAATTTATAACAGGATGACCTACTGATCAACTTAGTTGAGCTATAGAGCATAAAATGTTTGATAATACAAACTTAGTTTCAAAAGAGCAATTTAGTTGAGCAGTGGGGAAGTAGCGTCTTGTTTTTGAAGCTGCGCATGAAAAGGGGGCAGATGATGATATTGGTGGAGGAGTCATTAAAAGGATGCTCAATGATAGAACTGCTCATGGACCATGCAAAAACAATGCAGGCTTAAGTTTCACCACAATAGCCCAGATTTTATTAAAACCTTTATATTATACACCGTAGTTTTACATTTCAATATGCCAAAAAAATAAGGGACAATATGTAAAACATGGTCACATTGTCTCTAGACTGGACTTGATGGAATGTGATCCCATCGATGCTGGATCCAGCGAGTGTGACCATGTTAAAAGTTACTTATATGTTCAACAGGGCCTCTTGGTGTTAGCTTCGGGCCCACCAATGCCTCCAAATATCCAGGACAGACCCTAGAAACTTAACACTTAAAACATAGGATAGTAATAATAACTTTTAATGAGTGTTTAAAAAAATTAAAGATTTTTTTAAAGTATTAATCAAAATATACACTCATACATAATATTTTAATTTGTAGTCCCATAACATTATGATTTTAATTATTAATCAATTAAATTTTATTGAAAACAAATTAAGATTGATTTAAATCACTGATTGGTAATCAATTGATTTCAATCAATCAACCCTGCATAGGATATTGTGTCAGGGTACTATGAAGCATTACCATACAAATAATTAGACTTTTTAAGCTACTTAGATGGCTATGCCAACAGCAAACTATGATGATACTTATAAAAATAAAAATAACGAAATATAGGAATGGAGGCAGGTACCTACTTGCCTTTGAAGTACCGATACCTAATTCTCAATAAATGAAGAAAATTCACTTCTCTCAGGATGTAAAAAGAAGAGCCAATATGACTAAAAGTTACTAAAAGTACATAGACTACACACAATGGATGGACTACTATTGAATAGTATCCGTTCATGTGGACATGTTACCCAAAACAAAAATCATTCCAGTATTAATTAATCAAACTAGCATAATTATCTAAATGTGTAGATGAATTATGTATCAACATTATCTATATATAATGAGATAATCAGCCCGCAGTCAATGATCCATAAACCAAAAACCAAACACACAGCACAGCTCATGAGCTCTCAGCTCATTCCGCAGTCCACAGAAGACCATAAAAATATGATATTTATTCATGAGGTTGAGGAGGCTCAATCGGTCAGCCAGCTTACCAAAACCACTTACTACCCACCACTCTACCTTTATGAAATAATTGGTAGAAAATAACCTGAAACAATCGCAATGCAACAACAAACCCTAATGTACATAGAAGTAAGCTTTATGGCCACGATTCAAAATAAAACCATCGTAAAACTGAAACACTATATCACTAGAAACTATTTGGACTTATAATAGTACATGAAATATAAGACATGGAATTACTAATGCAATTTTTGTAATCTAAAGGGATAAAGGACTGGTTTGGTTTAAAACTTAGAACTACACAACAAATACAGCACAATAATATTTCAATCACAGAATTCGCTCTATTTACATCCTATTATTTCAATCTAAATATTATTATAAATAATACGACACACTGCACACCATAGAGTAACTTTTTATACTGGATTGCACACTGCTGTTTTTTTTTTCCTTATATTTTGGCTCCACACATATTACACTCCACACATGGTGTATTAAGCCAGTGTCAAGTTATGTAATTTTTCATCGTATTATGGAAATTTTCACTTAAAGTCAAGTCATAGTCACAGTCAGAGTAGTCATAGTCTAGTCTAAGTCATAATCCAGTCTAAGGCATGCCCTAGTAAAGTGGTGGCAACTTTACTAGAGGCTTCTATGGAATTTTGGAAGCAACACGAAAAACCACGTTTCACTACATTATATCACTTGCCCACACTCATGCTCGTAATTCAGCACTTAATGCGTAAAACACCACCAATTTTAAACATTAACACTGGAAAAAGCATAAGTTTTATAAAATAATACAATGGACCGACGGGAACTTTCCGCGTTCCCGCCAAAACTCCACACTGCTGTTTTTTTTTCTTTCTTATAGTTCGGCTCCACACATAGTGTATTTAGCCAGTGTCAAGTATTGTAGTTTTTCGTCGTATTATGAAATATTTCATGTAAAGTCAAGTCTTAGTCACAGTCAGTCAGGGTAGTCATAGTCCAGTCTAAGTCAGGTAGTCATAATCCAGTCTAAGTCATGCCCTAGTAAAGTAGTGGCAACTTTACTAGAGGCTTCTATGGAATTTTGGAAGCAACACGAAAAACCACGTTTCACTACATTATATCACTTGCCCACACTTATACTCATAATTCAGCACTTAATGCGTAAAATGCCACTAATTTTAAACATTAACACTAGAAAAAGCATAAGTTTTGTGAAATAATACAATGCAACGACGTGAACTTTTTTTTTTTTTTCTTATATTTTGGCTCCACACGTAGTGTATTTAGCCAGTGTCAAGTATTGTAATTAATCATCGAGTTATGGAATATTTCACGTGTAAAGTCAAGTCTTCAAGTCTTAGTCACAGTCCAGTCTAAGTCAGGTAATCATAGTCCAGTCTAAGTCATACCCTAGTAAAGTGGTGGCGACTTTACTAGAAGCTTCTATGGAATTTTGGAAGCAACACGAAAAACCACGTTTCACTACATTATATTACTTGCCCACACTCATGCTCGTAATTCAGCACTTAATGCGTAAAACACCACCAATTTTAACCATTAACACTGGAAAAAGCACAAGTTTAGAAAAATAATACAATGAAATGACGTGAACTTTTTCGAGTTCCCGCCAAAACCCGACGTGAACTTTTTCACGTTCCCGCCAAAACTCCCACACTGCTGTTTCATGTTTGCATCATAGCAAATAAAAAGTTAAAAGCAAATAGGGATGTATGTTCCGATACTAGTAAATACGACTAAGTACTCGATACTTTTCTTTCGATACTTACTTGGTATCGGAAAGAATGTACTAGTATCGAATCGAATCAATGCTGCTAAGTCAAAACAGCATAGAATCGTCAAAAATTCAATGCCAAGCCACTTTATTTCGCCATAATATATTTTTTCTTTAAAAAAGCATAGTATGGCCTAACTTTAAGTCAAGTAGCTCAAAAAGATGATTTTGAATGTATACTTAGGGCTAAAACATCCCCATTTTTTATGTAATCAGGATTAAATCAAATTTACATTTTATTCAAAGCGTTGAATACAGTTAGGGTGACGAGTAGAGCCAGATAAGCAGATCCAAGTCCGTTCAAAGAAACACCAACCTTAACGTGGTAGTCTTAAATATATATGCAGTTAGCACTTCAGCGCGGCGCTTACGACAAGGACAACGCACGAAATGACCTATTTTGGCGGTTTTTAGTTAGAATCTATTTTTAAATAGTATTTTTCAAAGTTTTAAGTCATCACGACATCTGAATGTTTGTTGGGAATACACTAATATATTTTTTGCAAAAATATATTCGGTAGAAGCTCAGAAAAATGGAAACATTTAAATTTTTTGAGGGAGGTTTGCGATTTTTTTCTATAGAGCTATATTTATTAACACACACAAAACTCTGAAGATTTAATATTGTTGAACTGGTTTCGTATAAGGGCGAAAAAGTTTTTGAACGCAACTGGTTTCGTACTCGGATTAAAAAGTCTTTGATCGAAACTGGTTACGTACAAAGACGACAAAGTCTTCGTTCGTAAATGGTTAGGAAGCTTCGGTTTCGTAGACGGCCGAAGCGTTAAATGTACAGTTTATGGTCTGCAGTTACGTTTCTCTATTCGTTCTATTTATTTATAATATGTGCAGTTTGAATCTGTGGGTGTGACTTTTGTAGCGAGTTTAACGGTATTTCGAAACCGGAGCGTTTCTTTAGCGATTTCCTTCCCCACCCTGTCCTTCCACAATTTACGTAGTGCAACAAGTAGCACTAACTTCTGACGGCTCAAGCTTTGCCAACTAAGAGTACATCTAGATCTAGAACGCCCAAGCTGAGGCTTGTTCATAGTCGAGATGTTCGTCAGAGCCATAAAGGTTGCTGGTGGTACGTTGCAGCACCACTGCTGGGGCTGCGGGCGCTGCGTGTGCACGCGGTGTGTCGCGCGCCGCACTCTCCCCGCGCTCCCCGCGCCGCGCGCCGCGCCCCTGTGCGCCGCCTGCGAGCCAGCCGGCACGGTACTCACTACACTACACTACACTACACTACACTACACTACACCGCGCCGCACTCTCCCCGCGCTCCCCGCGCCGCGCGCCGCGCCCCTGTGCGCCGCCTGCGAGCCAGCCGGCACGGTACTCACTACACTACACTACACTACACTACACTACACCGCGCCGCACTCTCCCCGCGCTCCCCGCGCCGCGCGCCGCGCCCCTGTGCGCCGCCTGCGAGCCAGCCGGCACGGTACTCACTACACTACACTACACTACACTACACTACACCGCGCCGCACTCTCCCCGCGCTCCCCGCGCCGCGCGCCGCGCCCCTGTGCGCCGCCTGCGAGCCGGCACGGTACTCACTACACTACACTACATTACACTACACTACACTACACTGCGCCGCACCCTCCCCGCGCTCCCCGCGCCGCGCCCTCCCCGCGCTCCCCGCGCCGCGCCCCTGTACGCTGCCTGTGAGCCAGCCGGCACGGCACTCACTACACTACACTACACTACACCTACGACTACGCCGTACACTACACTACTCTATGCCTACGCCTTACACAACACTACACACTCTACACTACACTACGCCTACACCTACACACCTGTGCGCTACACTACACCGTGTATTATAATCCAGTATTAATCGTTATCGCGTCGCGTTGGCACCAACTGTTTGTTACAAATGCAAATGTGTGCGTGATTGGCGTAATTCATATTCGCAGGTTTAAAGTACAAATGTTTAGTTTGGGCCTAGGTGGTGCTGTGTGGAATGTTCACAAATATTTATTTATTGTGCAAAGTACCTTTTTTTTTAAACTAACTTCTACAACATTACCAACTACTACTAAACGCTACAACTGCCTACTATAAACACTTGGACATAGTGTACAGTATACTATAACCAGAGCCATATTCAACATGCAATATTTACTAACGCTGCACAGACAGTTTTTTTTTTTCTTATATTTTGGCTCCACACATAGTGTATTTAGCCAGTGTCAAGTATTGTAATTATTCATCGAGTTATGGAATATTTCACGTGTAAAGTCAAGTCTTCAAGTCTTAGTCACAGTCCAGTCTAAGTTAGGTAATCATAGTCCAGTCTAAGTCATACCCTAGTAAAGTGGTGGCGACTTTACTAGAAGCTTCAATGGAATTTTGGAAGCAACACGAAAAACCACGTTTCACTACATTATATTACTTGCCCACACTCATACTCGTAATTCAGCACTTAATGCGTAAAACACCACCAATTTTAACCATTAACACTGGAAAAAGCACAAGTTTAGAAAAATAATACAATGAAATGACGTGAACTTTTTCGAGTTCCCGCCAAAACCCGACGTGAACTTTTTCACGTTCCCGCCAAAACTCCCACACTGCTGTTTCATGTTTGCATCATAGCAAATAAAAAGTTAAAAGCAAATAGGGATGTATGTTCCGATACTAGTAAATACGACTAAGTACTCGATACTTTTCTTTCGATACTTACTTGGTATCGGAAAGAATGTACTAGTATCGAATCGAATCAATGCTGCTAAGTCAAAACAGCATAGAATCGTCAAAAATTCAATGCCAAGCCACTTTATTTCGCCATAATATATTTTTTCTTTAAAAAAGCATAGTATGGCCTAACTTTAAGTCAAGTAGCTCAAAAAGATGATTTTGAATGTATACTTAGGGCTAAAACATCCCCATTTTTTATGTAATCAGGATTAAATCAAATTTACATTTTATTCAAAGCGTTGAATACAGTTAGGGTGACGAGTAGAGCCAGATAAGCAGATCCAAGTCCGTTCAAAGAAACACCAACCTTAACGTGGTAGTCTTAAATATATATGCAGTTAGCACTTCAGCGCGGCGCTTACGACAAGGACAACGCACGAAATGACCTATTTTGGCGGTTTTTAGTTAGAATCTATTTTTAAATAGTATTTTTCAAAGTTTTAAGTCATCACGACATCTGAATGTTTGTTGGGAATACACTAATATATTTTTTGCAAAAATATATTCGGTAGAAGCTCAGAAAAATGGAAACATTTAAATTTTTTGAGGGAGGTTTGCGATTTTTTTCTATAGAGCTATATTTATTAATCTTGTATTTGCGGTCATCACAAACGACATAATGAAATGAATTACATGATATATTGAATTGAAAGCTCCACATGTTTTAATTACGCCAGTAAACGTGCCAAAAACACCTTGTTTGCTCTACTCGTCGCTTTAATACCCACAAACACATACACTCAGTACAGTTAAGGTAGTTGTTACAGTTAATTCAAATAATTTAATAAAATACACCGAAAAGTTCTCGCGATACCTACTCGGTATCGGAAAGAAGGTACTCGTATTGGAAAGAAATACTTGTATCGGAATGAAAGTACTTCTATCGAATATTGTCAAATAATATATCCTAAACGCATGCTTAGCTTTCAAATGTCTGATTCTTCGCGCCAAAACACTTGGAAATGTAGTTCAGTCAAAGAAACAACAAAACTTTGCGCCAGTAAGGTAAAATTTGTTTATTTTTTTCGGTTTTTATATATATAAGTTATTACTTCGAAGGTAAGATATTAAGCCGAGTAGAAGTTATGAGAGATTTGGGTGTGATGCAAGATTCTAAGCTAATGTACATTCAACACATAGATAAAATCGTTACGAAATCTTTGCAAGCCCTTGGGTTTATCATGAGGGTATCTAAACTATTCAATAGTATCAAAACATTAAAGATTCTGTACTGTGCCTATGTCCGCAGTACCCTTGAGTACTGCTCTCAGGTGTGGAATCCACAATATGAGTGCCATATTTTACGCATCGAAAGAGTACAGCGGAAGTTTTTAAAATTTTTGCAGTTTCGCTCAAGAACATTCGATGTCAGTTACGAGCAGCGCTGTAGACGTCATTATTTTTTGCCACTGCAAACAAGGCGGACTATAGCAGATGTAAGATATTAAATAATAAAGTTGATAGTGCTGAGTTACTTAACAAAATTTCTCTTTGAACTCCAATATTTAATTCTCGCCATACGCCAGTTCTTTCTGTTCCGTCAGCCAGGACAAACTACAAGCAAAATACTTTCTTCTGGAGAACATCTTCATTTCTTAATGACTATTTAAAGACTAATAAAGATTTTGACGTTTTCTTTGATGGGGTGCGTTCCATAAGACAAAAACTGGCAGCTGAATTTTTCGGTTCTCAAGCTTAAGCGGTACTGTTATTATTAAATTATTCTATCGGTTGCTTCATGTGGACTTCACTAGCTACCTACTACGAGGTTAATGATTTATACTGGGTGGCGCAAAAGTAAAGACCCTATTTGGTTCAGCTATAACATTTTTTCTAAATTAGAAAACTAGATTTAGATTTTTTTAAATGTATATTTGTGCCATTAAATTTCGTACCATTAGGATTTAAAGATGATGTCTTTTAAATGGTGACCTCCAGAGTTGATACACATTTGAGCCCTATTTATGACATTTTGCATAACTTGCCGTAACACTTCCTGCGATATGTTCGTTATTTCTTGACGAATGTTTTCTTTTAGAGCTGCGAGAGTCTGTGGCTTGTTCACATACACCCGAGATTTCAAAAAACCCCAAAGAAAGAAGTCTGGACTGGTCAGATCGGGTGATCTTGCAGGCCAAGGCAAATCGCCAAAACGAGAGATAACTCGGCTTGGAAAAGCGTCCCTCACTAAGTCCATAGTGTCGCGCGCTGTGTGTGCCGTAGCGCCGTCTTGTTGAAACCAGATGTGCTCCAGCCCCAATTCGTCCAAACTGGGTATCAAAAACTCACGTAACATGGTTCTGTAGCGTTCTCCAGTGACAGTTATCGCATTGCCTCCAGCGTCTTCGAAAAAATAGGGTCCGATCACTCTGTCAACACAGATGCCACACCATACAGTAACTTTTAGTGGGTGTAGAGGTGTTTCTTGAATAATGCGCGGATTATCAGTGCCCCAGAACCGAGTATTCTGCTTATTGACATGCCCTGAGAGATGGAAATGCGCTTCGTCACTCATAACCAATTTTGAAGGAAAATCATCTTGCAAAATGTCATAAATAGGGCTCAAATGTGTATCAACTCTGGAGGTCACCATTTAAAAGACATCATCTTTAAATCCTAATGGTACGAAATTTAATGGCACAAATATACATTTAAAAAAACCTAAATCTAGTTTTCTAATTTAGAAAAAATGTTATAGCTGAACCAAATAGGGTCTTTACTTTTGCGCCACCCAGTATAAGTTACTTCTATAGGTGGAAACTTGTAATTGGCCTAGTTTCTTTTTTTGTTTACTTTTTTTACTGTTTAATTGGCTGTAAGTTTTCCTATGATGAATAAATAAATAAATAAATTTTAAAAAATGTATCGATATGAGTAGGTATCGATACTTTGGTGGTAGCGGAACATCCCTATTAAGCAAATAAACTTGAAAAGTATATAATTTACTTGAATCACTGACCTCTATAATACAAGTACGCGTAATTGTATTATAGAGGTCAGTGACTTGAATCAAAGAAAAGAGTATGTAAAGAATAGCAAGCACAGAGCACGAAAAAAATAAGCCACACGGCCACAGACCACGCCATTATGGGGTTTTTCTGACAGCTAGGCCTCGTTTTATAAAGCTACAAGTACAAGCTAACAATTGTAGCAGCTACAAGAACAAGTAACTACAAGTTACTAGTTACGGCGTTTTATAAACAACAGTTATCGATTACAAGTGTAAATTACATGTATAATGCACATCACTATGAACGTCACTGAGGCCTCTCACGGCGGGGACCACAGACTAAGTAGAGGATAAAGTGTAGATTATGATATTACAAGTTGCACATCACTATGAATGAACGTCACGGTCAATAGCTTTTTTTTAGTTTGGCTCCCATTTATTAGTGAATTTACCCGGTTTGAATTTTACATTAAATCCCTACATAATATAGAAATTATAAACATTATCTATTTGTTTGTTGTGGCTTTCATGCCAAATTGGATGACCTTTTTTAGATGAACTTATATTACCGGTAGCGGTTTTTTTCGGAAATTCATGAAATCAGGCGGAAAATTATGCAAGTTTTGGGTGAAATCGCGGGGCGTCTCTATTTTTAAGTAAAGCTATTTAAGTAAATAAAGTTGGGTCTAAGTCACTATTCTCATAATAGGTTTTGTAATATACAGCTACGCTCATTTTTCATGGGCTTCGCTCAAGCTGAATTTCTCATTATTTAAACATAATCAGTTCATATTTACTTGATTTAACTAATGAGGCTTTTTATTAAAAAAAAAAGAAATTGTATTTTATATATGACCCAATAGATGGCACCAGTTGTGGTTTTACCAAAATCTGTCACTGTCACTGTTTCAAGCATAGACCACAGGTTAGAGGAAATGTATCACGATACTGACTGACAACTCTAAACTCTCGTTTTTTTTAGTTTCGTTGTGGTATAGATTGGCTTTATTTTGGATCATATTATTAACGTTTATCTATCTCGCAGATCTACTGTACTTCAATTTACTTAATAAGAATGCACCACAGACTACTTAGGAGATACTACAGGCAATTTACTCGTGATCCACTCAATTGAATTTGACATATCCTTGTAGATAGTCTAGGCATTTTCTTATGTTTGAACTACTCTGTGGTTTGAAAGGTTTAAACTATTACTTACTGCGCCATCTGGAAAAGAAGCGGAACTAGGTTTTTTTTTAAAAATAAAACTCCTCCTTGAACATTAATTAATACGTGACACGACCAATACAACACACTTTCAATAAATTTATCTAAACTTGTACTTCATTTTACCTAGCTCTTTAGTCAGGTAAAAAACTTTACAAGTTGTAGTTCCGTACACTTGTAATGACCAAAACAATTGTTCGATTTTACATTTTAAAAATGAAAACACACTATGGATTGTCTATAGTCTAAGAGCAAGTGCTTGTAATTCATAGAGTAAAGCAATATATCGGGAGATGTAGCTTGTAACTTGTTGTCTTGTAGCTTTATAAAACGCATTATTTCACTTTTTTTTGCCTGTGTTGCCAGTTTTTCGCTACAAGTACAAGACTTGTAGCTTTATAAAACGAGGCCCTGGATGGCACGTATTTCTATATCCAAAGGTAGATGGCACTGGCGAGATATGGCTTGTTTTTTTTTGCCTGTGAAGGGCCATTCTGCCAAAATGCCAGAAATCTGCCAATGGTCACACTGGTGAGTGAAGTGTAAGGACACTGTGCTATGACAGAGGGCAAAGCCACCAAAAAAACAAGCCATGTCTCGTCGGCGCCATCTACCTTTGGATGTAGAACTACGTGCCGTCCAGCTGTCAGAAAATCCCCTATTATTTACGCCACGAAAAAAGTCTAGGTCTGTGGTCTGTAATTCGCAGCCATGTCTCCTCAACGCCATCTTACGGATTTTAAAGAACTAAATATTTTTTAAATTTGGTTGCCTGAATACCTCCTAATCGAGTTTTCCGTATTCTCAAGCATAAAATTCGTGATATTCTCGATTGCTAGCGCACGAGATGATATGTCAATAAAATGGCAACAAATGAGCCTACAAGTAGAGACAAGCGCATCTCATGGTGGTCTCGACTGCTTCCGACCACACAAGTCATCTCGTGCGCTAACAATCGAGAATATCACGAATTTAAGCTTGAGAATACGAAAACTCGAATTTTGAGATGACATTGCATCTCGATTCCCGAGAATAGTTCCCTGGAGCTATTCTCGGATGTCGAAAGGAACGTTTCACTATCGCGGCAAATTCAAATTTTCTTGCATTCTTTTGCAAATAATAGCTTAGTTACTCAACGTGATTACATTAAAACTGATTTAACGTAAAGAAATAGAATGTATCAACAAATTACGATTAAAAGTACCTCCTAGATATCATTGGTTTAGCGACAAATGGCAATAAACAAATTCTGTCTTAGTTTTTCAGTCTATTGCCATTTGTCGCTAAACCAATGATATGTAGGTGATACTTTTAATTGTAATTTATTGATACATTCTATTTATCACCTCACAACTACGTCAAAGAGTACGACGCTACGCTAAGGCTGCCCATACACGTTGAATTTTATTGAATTTTATCTATATTATACTTATAATAAAACTGTAACAGGGTCAATTCTATACATTAAGGTGGAACGTTTCACTAGCGCGGCAAATTCAACTTTTCTTGCGTTCTTTTGCCAATAATAGCTTACCTACTCAACGTGATTACATGAAAACTAATTTTGAGCAAATAAATAGAATATATCAATACAATACAATTTATTGGTACATTCTATTTACTCAAAATACATAGGATATGCCATTCTTCTTTTAGGTAACGTGGTGTGCCGCCGAATGGACACCTCACACCAGTACCATCAAAAGCTTTTGGGCGAGAGTAACTCACTAGCTATTTCAAACGGGATTAAACTCACACACCACACCACGGGTCACATTTTCAGTATGCCACTTACCACCTACTTCACTGGATAAACCGGTTGTTAAAGGTTTTTATAACTCTTTCAACGGTTACCTACGCTTCAAACGAAATAATCAACAAAACCGCTCTTTATCGGTTCTAAACCTGTTAATTTCCGGTTTGGTTTTAAAACCGCTGTTTATCGGTTCAAAACCAGTTAACTTCCGGTTTGGTTTCAAGCTAGTGGGAGTTCTGTGGTTTCAAGTGTTTTTAATTTACCTTTATAATAAGCCACCGAACAACCACGTTCTCCAAAATTGAAAATAGGTAGCAGGTACTACGTAGGTACCGTATAAGTACCTACGTAGTAGTGTAGGTACCTGGAGAATACGAAGATAGGTATTTTATTGGTTTATTGGACATGGATTAACGTTTATCGAGCATTTATTTATACAATATAGTTAAACAGCTAGGCAGAGGCACCCCCTTTCTTACCCTCCCCCCCCCCAAGCTTTAGTAATTGACAACAATTGTATTCTTGTTGCTGGCCATAAGGTCATTAGTGCACTCGTTCAACTTCGCCGCAAGGTCGCATTCGTTGTGATGATGAGCGCTCATTTCGATGCACTGATCCAGGTTCTTCTCCAACTTCTTCATCATTCGCGTCTCTTTGGCGAAAAACTTACTCACCAGCTGCAGGAGATTATCTGAAAAAATCATAAGTAATAATGATAGTTTGTCGGATTTTGTGGCCAAAACGGCTGGAATTGAAGTAGATCAAGGGCGAGATTCCACAAAAATATAATTGACTAAAGTAAAAATAAGAAATTTTACTCGCAGGAGTTTAAGATGTCTAGGTATTTTATTTTCTTTTTTTTTTCCCGATCCCCATCGGGTACGCCCCGCTGTAGGGTTAGCACGGCCGGTAGACAAAACTGTCTTTCCCCTGTTTTCCTCCAAGCAAGTATGAAGAAAGTGACGTAAAACGGGGAAAGACAATTTTGTCTACCGTCCATGCTAACCCAGCTGGTGTAGATTTGTAATAAGATGAACTAGGAGACGAATGCCAATACATCAAGAAAACGGCGTAGATCAGATATATGCCAAAAACCGTTATAAACCTAGATGGCGCTGCAAAATGAATGAGCTATAAGTTGAGCGTAGATCAGAAATATGCCAAAAAACGCACTTGTTCCATGGTGATAACAAATGTAGGTAGGTACTAACCTTTATTAACTTTATTGTTCTGAATAACTGCATTGCGTTTGAGTACGCACGCTATCAAACATTCTCCATGTACAGGGGACGCCATCTTTGGTGAAAGACGTCTGACCATCCGCTTGTCAGTATCTTGTACCTATCAAAATAATATTATAGTGTTTGTTCTACTAACGAGCATATAACGTGTTGAATTTTTCACGGGACTTTCTTACTTCACTAGACTATATACCTACGGGTTCCATAAATATTGAATTTCGGTAAAATAAAAGCCATCTCCTTTCATTTTAAATAATGCTAGTAGTGATCCTTGTTGGCGACAAAATCTGTTGATTTATTTATACAGGGTAAGAAATTAAGAAAACAATTGGTTTGATATCTAGCTCAAAGATTAAAACAATACGTATGGCTAGTGACACTGCAACTGTTATAGTCGGCCGTGGCTCTTAACATCAGGCGAACGACTAGCTCGTCATCGTCATACCTTAAAGAAATATGAATACTTATAATATTATCCGTTAAAAGATTTTAATGACAAAAATAAGAATTAGTACCAACCGAACCGATAAGCTCCGGCATGAGGAGATCCGCAGGAGAAATAAAATGACCGATATAGCTCTTAGAATTAGCAAGTTGAAGTGGGCAGGCCGCATCGCTCGTAGAACTGACAACTGATGGGGAAGAAAGGTTCTCGAGTGGCGACAACGAACCGGAAGACGCATCGTAGGCCCCCCCACTCGGTGGACCGACGATCTGGTGAAAGCCGCGGGGAGCCGATGGATGCAGGAGGCTAGCAGCCGCTCAAAGTAGCGTTCTCTGGGGGAGGCCTATGTTCAGCAGTGGACGTCTTCTGGCTGTTGTTGATGATGATGATGAGTAGCAACCACCACCAGTGGCGGCGGTTTGAGTAGGGCTCGTTAAGAATAATCCTTATGGGTCATATCGACCACGTACCTCTTTGAGGCATTCCGTCATGTTCTTTTTGAACTGCTCCACATACATGCTCACTTCTTTCGGGACTGTGTTGTACGACCAATCTGGCTCTCTCTCTTCTGACTTAGGACTAGTGTTTGCTATTTCAACATAATAATAAAGACTTTACTATAATATAGAAGAACAATAGAAAATATGTATTTTGTAGAATGTACAATTTTTCTTTATAATTAGAAAAAGGTATGTTTGACTGAACATTAACAACTAAACCCAGATTTAAAATCCGAATGACAGAGTACGTAATGCACCCGTTGATGAAAAACAAATCACGGACACTGGGAGAAATGAATGAGAAATGGTCTCTCATACCGCGGGTTGATGACTGTGACTATCCGTTCTCCTATTTCCCGTAGGTACAGGTATTTCATACATAATTCCTACATATGAACTTTGACGGATGGTACGCAGCGTAAAATAAGGTTACCAGAAGCAATTAGGGGTTCATTCTCGAAAGTCAAAGACATCTGAGTTTATAAGTATAGTAAATTGAATCCCTGGGTCTTTTCACCCCGAGAAAATGTAGACTGGCCCAGGTGCGATTACAATGATTTGGGAACTCGCCGAATCTAAACACTTAATTTGAGTATTCAACGCTTGTACTTACAGTTTTTCCCTTTACTACGCCTTTCTAGTTTAAGGTTACGCGTAATTATCGTATCTTTATCAATAGGCACATTTGTAGGAGCAGTGTTTACAGTTTCCGCGGTACGTTTCACTGTTTGCTCTACTACGGTATGTATGGTATCTATGCCCATCATTTTACCAGGTCCAACCATTCCCGGGGTTTCTGTCGCCTCACATTGAATGTAGATACATAAAGAAAGTGTGAAAAGCGTACGACGAAACATATTGGATTGGAAATACGGTACACAGTGGATACATTCAGGAGAAGGGCATTTTAATTGGCGTTGAAACTAACAAGTTGATAAGGCTTGTTAAATTTTGATAGAAGTTTTAGTGTTACTAATTGGTCCAACTCCAGCTGATTGGACTCCAATCCAACCCTTTCCAAATAACGCATATTCGCTGACCAATAAAAATATATTGGCGTCGTTAACTCTAAGATTCACCTAGGTGCATTAAATACACTTTTAATATATTCGTCCTTTTTTTTTTAAGACTGTTATAAAACATGTGATTAACAAGACTGAGATTAACGAAGTAGACTATAGACTGCTACCAATGTACCAGTAGGTACTTATACAAGTTCAAATGAGTTAAGTTTTGTGCTTACATGCTTAAATGGAAAAGTAGGACAGCCTAACTTTTAAATACTACGTAACGGGCGCTACACACACACTTAATCGGGCCGGCATTAATCGGCACACCTGGGCGAAATCGAATGTTATTAGGTGGATAGTCTTCACATCCTTACGTCGTTAGTGTACCACAAGTCCGCGTCACCGCGCCAATAAGCGTTTTGCCGAGTCATTCATAGTCCGAACGGCCAAGGAATGGAATGCTCTTCCAGCAACAATGTTTCCTCCTGGGTATAATCTGGGTCTTTTCAAGTCAAAAGTGAATGGGCATCTCATGGGCAAACGTGCTCCACCTTAGACAACTTCGTCACTTACCATCAGGTGAGTTGTTGTCAAACGTATGCCCATTGTAGCATAAAAAAACAATGAATGTTCGAGAACAAGACCGTCCGGCTTAGGGGCGCTGTATATTTGCTTTGCGGCATCAATCGACACAGCCAAACGGCAAAACTGAATACCGATATTATGTAGAATGCTCGGAGCTATGGAGAGAGCTATGCTCGGTGTTTCCCTGCGAGATAAGATCCGAAATGAGGAGATCCGCAGGAGAACTAAAGTGATCGATATAGCTCTTAGAGTTAGCAAGTTGAAATGGTAGTGGGCTGGCTACATCAAACTGACAACCGATGGGAAAGGAAGGTTCTCGAGTGGCGACCACGAATCGGAAGAAGCAGCGTAGGCTGGCCCCCCACTCGGTGGACAGACGATCTGGCTACGACCGCGGAAAGCCGATGGATGCAGAAAGCAAGCAGCTCAAAGTGGCGCTCTGTGAGAGACGCCTACGTTCAGCAGTGGACGTCTTCAAGCTGTTGATGATGAATCATCGAAAAAAAAAGATGTGCAATAATGGCCGCCTTGTGTAGGTATAGCTGGTGCTGAGTGACGATATATGATCGAAGGTCCGGACTTGACGCTTGAGCTCGATGTTTTGTGGGCGCGATAAGGGTCAATTCAGACAGAGCAGCAAAATGCTCGAGCAGTTTTTAAGTGCTATTGGAATATCAACCTTATGCCATTTAGACAAAGCACAC
Organism: Ennomos quercinarius; assembly: GCA_910589525.2. Lineage (NCBI taxonomy): Eukaryota > Metazoa > Arthropoda > Insecta > Lepidoptera > Geometridae > Ennomos > Ennomos quercinarius. The sequence goes on along the minus strand of OU342505.1, from coordinate 12,286,787 downwards.
ACCAATGAAAATAGTATGCAACATTAAAATCTTACCTATTTTAATGTTGCATACTATTTTCAACTTTGTCTGAATGACATAAGGTTGATATTCCAATAGCACTCAAAAACTGCTTGAGCATTTTGCTGCTCTGTCTGAATTGACCGTAAGTCTTTAATAAACTTAAATCAAATATACTATAGATACACACAATTAGTAAGCTCAAAGTCGCGCAGCGAGCTATGGAGCGAGCTATGCTCGGTGTTTCCCTGCGAGATAAGCTCCGGAACGAGGAGATCCGCAGGAGAACTAAAGTGACCGATATAGCTCTTAGAGTTAGTAAGTTGAAGTGGCAATGGGCAGGCCACATCGCTCGTAGAACTGACAACCGATGGGGAAGAAAGGTTCTCGAGTGGCGACCACGAACCGGAAGACGCAGCGTGGTCCGGCCCCCCACTCGGTGGACCGACGACCTGGTGAAAGCCGCGGGGAGCCGATGGATGCAGGAGGCGAGCAGCCGCTCAAGGTGGCGTGCTCTGGGGGAGGCCTATGTTCAGCAGTGGACGTCTTCAGGCTGTTAATGATGATGATGATGACACACAAAAAAAAAATCAAACCTCAGCTGTCTGTCCTGTGCCTCCAGCTAATATAAAATAGTCCACAAGCGGTTGTTTCGTTTTAATATCGAACCATAGCACCCTGTAATAGCGTTGTGAAACAACAATATGTGAGTTACATTACTTTCATTAGGCGCGGTCACACGCTACTGAGAGCAAAAACAAGGCATATGCCTTGGGTTTAAACGGTGCCGTTTTCGAGGCGGCGATCGTGGGTCTACCCTATATTTCATCGCAGTTTATAAACAAAGAACTATTTAAAACTTGAGGCTGCTAGACGGAACATGTCGTCATGCCCGTGTCAGCACGTCGATGACACGAGATCTGCTTATTATTTATCTTAGATAATGTTCCTAGCGTAAAATAATGAAATAATGTACACAAGATGCATAACTATTATTATATATTTTGCTAAATTTACATCTACATTATTTACAGTTTTAAAGTATATTTTGATTGTATTTGTTCCCATTATTTACAAAGAGATGGGTTGAATATAATACACCCTATTAACGGTATTTTAAAATAATTGGAATATTCTTATAAAAACGTTAATACATAGAAAAAGCACACGTTCTCCTCATAAATAGCAAATTGATACTACAGTCATCAAACAAAGCCTTAAGCAGCTTTAGCTCATACATTTACAATACTATTATTATACTGGGTGTAATTAAATCATCATATATCCTTTAACATTAGAAACTTACTCCTGACACCGGTCACGTGTGGACCAAACTTTATGAAATCTAATGAAACGATTTGGTATTGATAATAACTCCAAAAAAATGGGATAACTTACTTTATCAACTGCTACAGTACAATATTAAATTAAAATAATTAAGTACTGCTTTTAATTATTACATACAAGGTAACAAAAACTTTTAAAAGTATCAAAATCATTCGTGCCAGCTACGTTAGGCGCTAACAATCTTTATAATTTTCAATAAAAAAATATTTTCATTTGCAATTTTTACTCTTTAATAATCATCAATAAACGATGTACTATCTATCATGTACTCAATTTATGGTAATGAATTCAATTGCACCCTGTATACTTGAAGCGGCCTTAGGTTTCACACGCGTTTCTTCATACAATATTTGTACCCTTAGGCTGTGTCCTCACTAGGCTATCAGAAAGCGGCTGGCTGTCCGCTGGCTGACTCCGCGTCGAAGCGTGCAACTCAATATCAATTGAGCAGCGAACCAAAATAGCAGTGATAAGCTAGCGAACTGTTGGCAAAGGAAGCAAACTATACTTCATACTTATACGATACTTCGCCGCCGACTGGAGCAAATTGCGCGCGATATTTTGCCGTGAATCGGCCGTAAATTCAATGAATGGGTTGAACGACAAGAATCTGCAAGTGAAACGCCGCAAACTGCGGCACAGCACACGCTGTATGGACACTTCATTTTTTTTTTAAATAGAGTGGCAAACTGGAGTCAAACAGTGAGCCGCTCACTGTTCGACTGGTGAGGACGCAGCCTTAGAGGTTGAATTCAAACCCATTTCCGTAGTATTAATCTACGCCATGAACAAAAGACACCCTCCACATATCAACTCTCTACGTCTAGCGGTTTAGTCTATGTGTTTGTCTGTGAGTCAGTCACTCGAGTCAAACCTGTTTTTAAATATAGATAGATGTCTATACTTACACTAAAAATGCTATATTTACATATAGGTAATTATAATTCTGTATACATTACTATATTATGTTAATTATTTTTTTGTGTCTGCTCTTTAGAACAATATAAAACTGATGGCGAAAATATTTTGTACTTGGTATAAGAGAGCATTTTTATAACACTTACGCCCGTATGCGCTAAACTTTGACAGCTCCTAAGTTCGTACTTATCCCTCTATGGCGTACCTACTACAACGCATTTGGATAGGTCCTAGAGAGAAACCAAATACGCAATCAGAATATCGGATTCGGAAAAATACCAAAAATGGCTAAAGCTAACACACTTTCGGATATATCACAACGAATTCGGCAGTAGTACGACTTGAATAGCTGTAGTTAACTTATATATTTGATGTTGCCCTTGGATTCTTTCAGTTTACAGTTGAGACTAATCCTGAAACAATAAATAAACAAATAAATAAATGGGTCGACACAGCTATATATGAGCCAAACTCAAGATGCAATATTTACCAACATTGCATTTGCAATGACAGTAGAATCAGCTGATAGCAGGGATCACAAACATTTCTAGGGCTGTGGCGTACTCGCCCATTTCAAAGTTTTCATACCAGCTTCATAGAGAACCTCTCGGTTGCTATGGGCGACGGATCATAGTAAAAAAGTAACCAATTGTTTCCTACCCAGGACGTCAAACCTGAGATTCATTATGGTTGGCACTGATAAACCTCTGGTGATTTCAATTTTAGTTTTTAACACCTATTGAAGATTTCTAAATTCAAGTAGTTAAGATTTTTCATAGCATTGACATAACTATTGAAAATTGTGACAAATCTGATAGATTTTATAGGTAAAATCATCGTAAGTCTGATATGGCTCAACCATTTCGTGGCGACAACCCTAAAAATCTGCTGATTCAACTGTCTGTGGGAGTTTTGGCGGGAACTCGAAAAATTTCACGTCGTTTCATTGTATTATTTTTCTAAACTTGTGCTTTTTCCAGTGTTAATGGTTAAAATTGGTGGTGTTTTACGCATTAAGTGCTGAATTACGAGCATGAGTGTGGGCAAGTGATATAATGTAGTGAAACGTGGTTTTTCGTGTTGCTTCCAAAATTCCATTGAAGCTTCTAGTAAAGTCGCCACCACTTTACTAGGGTATGACTTAGACTGGACTATGATTACCTAACTTAGACTGGACTGTGACTAAGACTTGAAGACTTGACTTTACACGTGAAATATTCCATAACTCGATGAATAATTACAATACTTGACACTGGCTAAATACACTATGTGTGGAGCCAAAATATAAGAAAAAAAAAACTGTCTGTGCAGCGTTAGTAAATATTGCATGTTGAATATGGCTCTGGTTATAGTATACTGTACACTATGTCCAAGTGTTTATAGTAGGCAGTTGTAGCGTTTAGTAGTAGTTGGTAATGTTGTAGAAGTTAGTTTAAAAAAAAAGGTACTTTGCACAATAAATAAATATTTGTGAACATTCCACACAGCACCACCTAGGCCCAAACTAAACATTTGTACTTTAAACCTGCGAATATGAATTACGCCAATCACGCACACATTTGCATTTGTAACAAACAGTTGGTGCCAACGCGACGCGATAACGATTAATACTGGATTATAATACACGGTGTAGTGTAGCGCACAGGTGTGTAGGTGTAGGCGTAGTGTAGTGTAGAGTGTGTAGTGTTGTGTAAGGCGTAGGCATAGAGTAGTGTAGTGTACGGCGTAGTCGTAGGTGTAGTGTAGTGTAGTGTAGTGAGTGCCGTGCCGGCTGGCTCACAGGCAGCGTACAGGGGCGCGGCGCGGGGAGCGCGGGGAGGGCGCGGCGCGGGGAGCGCGGGGAGGGTGCGGCGCAGTGTAGTGTAGTGTAGTGTAATGTAGTGTAGTGTAGTGAGTACCGTGCCGGCTGGCTCGCAGGCGGCGCACAGGGGCGCGGCGCGCGGCGCGGGGAGCGCGGGGAGAGTGCGGCGCGGTGTAGTGTAGTGTAGTGTAGTGTAGTGTAGTGTAGTGTAGTGAGTACCGTGCCGGCTGGCTCGCAGGCGGCGCACAGGGGCGCGGCGCGCGGCGCGGGGAGCGCGGGGAGAGTGCGGCGCGGTGTAGTGTAGTGTAGTGTAGTGTAGTGTAGTGTAGTGTAGTGAGTACCGTGCCGGCTGGCTCGCAGGCGGCGCACAGGGGCGCGGCGCGCGGCGCGGGGAGCGCGGGGAGAGTGCGGCGCGGTGTAGTGTAGTGTAGTGTAGTGTAGTGTAGTGTAGTGTAGTGAGTACCGTGCCGGCTGGCTCGCAGGCGGCGCACAGGGGCGCGGCGCGCGGCGCGGGGAGCGCGGGGAGAGTGCGGCGCGGTGTAGTGTAGTGTAGTGTAGTGTAGTGTAGTGTAGTGAGTACCGTGCCGGCTGGCTCGCAGGCGGCGCACAGGGGCGCGGCGCGCGGCGCGGGGAGCGCGGGGAGAGTGCGGCGCGCGACACACCGCGTGCACACGCAGCGCCCGCAGCCCCAGCAGTGGTGCTGCAACGTACCACCAGCAACCTTTATGGCTCTGACGAACATCTCGACTATGAACAAGCCTCAGCTTGGGCGTTCTAGATCTAGATGTACTCTTAGTTGGCAAAGCTTGAGCCGTCAGAAGTTAGTGCTACTTGTTGCACTACGTAAATTGTGGAAGGACAGGGTGGGGAAGGAAATCGCTAAAGAAACGCTCCGGTTTCGAAATACCGTTAAACTCGCTACAAAAGTCACACCCACAGATTCAAACTGCACATATTATAAATAAATAGAACGAATAGAGAAACGTAACTGCAGACCATAAACTGTACATTTAACGCTTCGGCCGTCTACGAAACCGAAGCTTCCTAACCATTTACGAACGAAGACTTTGTCGTCTTTGTACGTAACCAGTTTCGATCAAAGACTTTTTAATCCGAGTACGAAACCAGTTGCGTTCAAAAACTTTTTCGCCCTTATACGAAACCAGTTCAACAATATTAAATCTTCAGAGTTTTGTGGTATATATCCACGTCAATCGATTTCCACTTCCACCGACAAATCGTTAAACAAACAATTTTTTTTTCTAAATTATAACTTTAATTGTGGTGTAACTTATTTATGATTTTTTTTTATTTATCTTAGTACTTATGTATATATTTATTTAGTAGAGTAGTCATGTGTGGATGAGGGGTAGACATCTTTGGTTGTAGCTATCTTTGGAACCCATCAATATTTTTTGCTAAATGGTGTCTCATTCAAAAGCCGTTGAAAAGGAAATGGCATTACAATTTATATTACAATTTACAGAAAAAAAACAGTGAAATTTTTGAGATAAATCAACTTTCATGACATTATTTTCACGAAAAAAAAGTTTTACGTTTTAGCACTGTTTTTAAACACTATGGTTAATTATGAGTTATTGAGGTTTTTTCATGTAGTTAAAACCAAAAACTTATTAGCTAACACCCGTACTTTCAGAAATCAGTGATTTAAGGTAGAGAACGGAAAATTTTCCCAATTTCCACATAATATTGAATAACTCAAATATATAAAAAAAAATCGCTGAACTAATGCTATGCTTAAAAGATAGCGCAAGGCCAAACACACCTTTCTCAAACAAAATTGTGGTGAAGTGTTGCTAAAGGTGGATGTTAAAAACGCTTTTAATTCTGTCGACAGAGGCGCTCTTTTGACACAAGTCAAGGATAAAATTCCCGAACTATATAAATTCCTTTATCAATGTTATGGCAATCCAACAAAATTAAATTACCAAAATAACGCGATCCTATCCTCAGTCGGGTGTCAACAGGGCGACCCTCTAGGTCCGGCCATTTTTAGCCTTGCCATCCATCCAGTTATTCAACGTCTTCAGTCCAAACTTAATGTTTGGTACTTGGATGACGGAACCCTAGGAGGCGACGTGAACACTGTTTTTAATGATCTAGGTATCATTATTAACGAATTTCGCGACATTGGTTTGGATTTAAATTTTTCTAAATGCGAACTTTTTGTTTGCGATACTTGTCCTGATAAAGATTTGGTTTTTGAAAAGTTTAATAGTCTTGCTCCGAATATCAAATTAGTAGACAAGCGTTCTCTTCGCCTTTTGGGTTCGCCGATTCTGGATGAGTCTATCTCACCTTTTGTAGAAGAAAAAATTCAAAAGTTCAATAACGCATCAGACAGGTTACTCAAAATTAACGCCCACATGGCTTTTACAATTATTCGTTTTTGTCTGTTTGTCCCTAAATTTACTTATATTTTACGATGTTGTCAACTGTGGAAACACAGTGAGCTCCTTATGGGCTTAGACAGCATTGTAAAAAACACTCTGGTTTCGGTCTTGAATGTTGATATGGATGACAGGACGTGGTCGCAAGCCTCTCTACCTGTGCGCTTAGGAGGTTTAGGGATACGCAAAATTTCGATTGTTGCATTACCGGCATTTTTGTCCTCTGTACATGGTACACATAAATTAATAGGAAAAATTCTTGCTCCATCTTTAGGTACTTTCGAAGTAGCCCATTTGTCTGAGGCCATGAATGCCTGGGGGTTGGCTTGTCCAAATTCTGATTTCCCGGTGGTTCTTTCCTCACAGAGGCTGTGGGACCGACCGCTCTGCGAACTAGCACGGAAAAATCTTTTAGATACGTGTCCTAGCGTCGCTGATCGTGCTCGGCTTCTCGCAGTCTCTGTGTGGGAGTCAGGACTTTGGTTACAGGCCATGCCTTCTTTCAACACTGGTAACCTTTTAGATCCGACTACTTTTCGTTTAGCTATCAGCTTACGTTTGGGCGCAAGATGCTGTGTGGCCCATCGCTGCCAGTGCGGTACCGCAGTTAACCAGCTCGGTCATCACGGTCTCTCGTGTTCAAAAAGCGCTGGTCGAATTTCGCGCCACGCTAGTCTTAATGACATCAATCGCCGGGCTTTTACCACCGCCAATGTTGCAGCCATTCTCGAACCGAATGGTCTCATGCGTGACGATGGTAAAAGACCCGACGGAATGACTCTGGTTCCCTGGAAGATGGGGCGGCCTTTAGTGTGGGACGCTACTTGCGTCGATACTATGGCGCCGTCACACCTTCCCGAGACACACGTTAGGGCCGGCGCCGCAGCTAATTCTGCTGAGCTGCTAAAACGGCGCAAATATAGTAATCTCGGTAGCGGTTACATATTTGAGCCGTTTGGTGTTGAGACCCTGGGTCCGTGGGGACTGGGAGCTCATCGCGAGCACCAAAGTCTATCAGAGCGCCTGGTCGATGCGACGCGTGACCAAAATGCTGGCACTTATTTGGCCCAACGCATCAGCATTGCAATTCAACGTGGCAATGCGGCCAGCATGCTGGGTACGCTACCTACCGGTAGTGGGCTGGAGCACTTGGACTGTCTATAGGCCATCGCGGCTATTATACAGTCCATAAGTGTTCTTTGTAGTAGGTAGTGTAGCTAGTTTAGTTTAGCTTAGTTTAGTTTAGTTTTTATTATTGTAGTAGTTAGCTTGAGTAATAAAGGCATTTTGCCCGTTAAAAAAAAAATTGTAGTTTTCTTCATCATAATTTTGATTTTGACGCCAAAAATTCGTAACTTTAGGTTGCTATACTTACGAAAATATTGCGTAAACCTAACAAAGGAAGATGTGTAGCATTGAGTCCTCATTGTACATTGTGTTGCGCTACAGTATAAATAAATAAATAATAATTATGACCGTGCGGACAACATATTAGGTTGGGGAAAAAGTCTTTTCGCATTATAGTAAGTATGAACTTGTAATAAAATCTCTTTGGCTATCCTATTTGTATATCTGGCTGGTTTTGGTATCATTAAAAGTTTAAATTTTAAAGAAGATAATTCCATATTCAAATTAGGAAAATGTGTGATTTTCATTTGTTTTTCATACTGTGAAGATGAGTGAATCTAATGAAGAAACTCGATACATTTTAAAATTTTACTACAAAAAAGGTAAAAATGCAACGCAAGCCGCGAAAAAAATTTGCGATGTTTATGGACCTAGTGCAGTGTTTGTGAGAGTAGCACCAATTTGGTTTAAGCGTTTTCAATCCGGAAATTTAGATGTCAAAGATGCACCTCGCTCTGGTCGCCCTATTACGGATAAAATGGATGCCATTTTTGAAAAAGTGGAGCAAGATCGGCATATCAGTAGTTACGACGTAGCTGAAGAACTGGGAATTGACCACAAAACAGTTTTGGCGCATTTGAAAAAAACTGGATACACAAAAAAGCTCGATATTTGGGTACCTCACGAGCTCACTGAAAGAAACCTAATGAACCGTGTACTCATTTGTGATTCTTTATTACGACGTAATGAAACCGAACCATTTTTGAAGAAGCTGATAACTGGTGATGAAAAGTGGATCACGTACGACAAGAACGTGCGAAAAAGGTCGTGGTCAAAGGCCGGTCAGGCTTCACAGACTGTGGCGAAACCCGGGTTAACTCGCAACAAGGTGATGCTGTGTGTGTGGTGGGATTGGAAGGGCATTATTCATTATGAGCTGTTACCACCAGGCAGGACCATCGATTCTGAACTCTACTGCGAACAACTGATGAGATTAAAGCAAGAAGTTGAGAGAAAGCGACCGGAATTAATCAACAGAAGGGGTGTGGTTTTTCATCATAATAACGCTAGACCTCACACATCTTTAGCCACTCAGCAAAAATTAAGAGAGTTTGGCTGGGAGGTGATAATGCATCCGCCGTATAGTCCTGACCTTGCACCTTCAGATTTCCACCTGTTTCGGTCTCTTCAGAATTCTTTAGGCAGTGTCAGGTTAACATCACGAGAGGACTGCCAAAACGACTTGTCGCGGTTTTTTGATCAGAAGCCCCAAAACTTCTATAGCAATGGGATCATGTCCCTACCTACAGGATGGCAAAAAGTTATCGAACAAAATGGTACCTACATACTTTAGTTAAATGTGAATAAACTATATTAAAAAATGTTTTGAATTTTCTTAAAAATGCGAAGAAACTTTTTCCCCAACCTATTATAAAAAAGCAGCGAAATCAGAAAACGTTTAGGGGTGGAAAACGTTGGCGCTGTAGGTATAGACAAAAGGAGGGGGGAGGATACTTTAGAAATGCGCGATTTAGAGGTTTTTACTCGGCCCTAATTTCAGAAGACTCAAAAAGATTTGCATGTATATAATTATTTGCCATCGCAACTAGAACTGTACAAGACCTAGAAAAAAATCTAGATACTATAAAATCTAAAAAACAAATAAATATGTATAATCTAGTAACAAAATGCTTGCTTTCTCACCTTTCTACTAAAATGGTCAAATGGTGTGGAGCAACCGCATTCAGTAACGTTTTTCAGACTCTTCCAGTCCAACGCCACCGAGGTTACTTCTTGTTCCAGCTGCTGGAACGTTGATGGTATCGTGTCTACAAGTTTCTGAAACGAATTTAATTAAATTAGTGCGATATTTGCAATACAACGGTGAAGAAAACATTGTGCGGAATACGGCATGGTCAAGAATTAACATAAATTCGAGGATATTTTATCATCCACCAAACAGTGTGACAGATTCATCATTAACAGCTTGAAGACGTCCACTGCTGAACATAGGCCTCCCCCATAGAGCGCCACTGTGAACGGCTGCTTGCCTCCTGCATCCTCGCGGTTTTCACCAGATCGTCAGTCCACCTAGTGGGGGCCGTCGCTGCGTCTTCTGATTCGTGGTCGCCACTCGAGAATCGTTCTTCCCCATCGGTTCTCAGTTCTACGAGCGATGTGGCCTGCCCATTGCCATTTTTTACTAAAACTATGATAGATTACTAAAAAAAAAAAAACCATGAGCGAAAGGCCCATGTCGCAGCCATGGGAAACTAAAGACTGAAGAAAAAAAAATGATATAGGTACCTCAGTAATGAGCGGTAGTTTGTCCGGTATCAGAGGCACGGTGGTATCCTTCAGTGGGTGGTCATCGTTTGCGCACTCGAGCTCTGAAAGCGTTGCGCCGCTTTCGTAGAGTAACCTGAAAGTACTTGTTCAATATTACATCCGGCGGGGTAATTACGTAAAATTTGCAACAGCAATGCGACAGCAGTAGCAATGCGACAGCAGTAGCGAAGCATACATTCTCGACACCACTAATGATGTATGACAGCAATCACCGCGAGATTTACGCCTGTCGCAAATTAGGTAATTAGGGGGCGGGTCGGATTGCTTGCACCGGTAATGGGAAAGTGAACTTCTTTTTCAAACTCATATATTGTAATAGGCTTGCTATATTATAATATTAGTGTCCAATAGCCTCTTTAGATTTCTTAAGGGACCGTATGGGATTTCTATTACTCGACTTCAGCTACTTCGAGGAGACATTTGGGCTTGAATTATTTTTGATGTCCAAGTGCCACCTTTGATTTCTTAAGATGACGGGTAGGGCCAGATAAGCAGATTAAAATCCATTCAAAGAAACATCGACCTTAACGCCGTAGTCTTAAATATCAATTCAGTCTGCACTTCAGCGCAGCGCTTACGACAAAGACAACGCACGAAATGACTGAATTTGACGGTTTTTAAGTAATATCTGTGTTTATATAGTATTTTTCAGTTATGAAGTCATCACAAAATCTGAATGTTTGTAAAAATATATTCGATAGAAACATAAAAGAAAATTGAACAAAAAAAAATGGAACACTCAAGTTTTTTGAGAGGTTTGCGTTATTTTTTTTATATAGGTATATTTATTTACGCCAGGAAACGTGCCAAAAACACCATGTTTGCTACTCTTCGCCTTAAGAGGCCGTGTGTGATAAAAAATGTTGCGAACAGCCAGTTCTGTTTTAGTAATACCATAATAACACCTTTATACTCGAAGGCGCCACGCTACGAAATGCAATATTCGAAGACTTCAAAATGGTTTTGTATCGTGTCTTAGAGTATAGACTAAAGCACAGAGATATCATCACCATGATATTATATTTGTACTGCTCACACGTATCGTTACGTCAGTGGCGAAGGAAAGAAACAAATATATAGTAATTAGCTACGCTTGCGATAAGCACCGTAGCATTTTTTTCGACTCGAGAACTGTTTTTTCTATACAAATCTGTCAGACACATTCACATCAAAGTGTCCACTTCATATAGTGTCCAAAAAAGTGGTACGCTTGACACATCATCAAGTTCTCTCTATGCTTTAGTCTATACTCTAAGTACCGGGTGGTCACGAAACGTACTTGTTGTCGATTTGTAGCGCCTGCGCCTTCGTCTCGATCTCTACGGAGTCGGCGCCCCCGTTCTGATAGTTGACGGTGGCGGGCTCCCTGCGCTCTGGCTTCTTGCCTGACAGAAGGTTCTTGAACGTAGTTATACGCTGGAAATAAACACAAAGATCTTGCTACAAATAGTTTAATGGCCGTCTGTGCTAATGTTAGACAGCTCCTGTGTTCGCGCTTAAGGCTGTTATTGGCAAAAGAACGGAAGAAAATTTGTAACGTTCCCCCTTAACATTTATCCTCTACGACATACCTACTGCAATGCGTTTGGTTATATCACAGAGGAATAAGTGCAAGCTTAGGAGCTGTCCAACTTTAGTACAGACGGACAGAAACTAAAAATAAATAAGGTATTTATTCACTGGCAATCAAGTACAATAACAATAAGGGGTCGCTATCAGAATATCATGGTTGCAAAATGACGATATCGCCCTAACCCCCTACCCCAGAGACTGGCGGGGTGCGCTAGACTCCCCGGCTACATGCGGGGTAGTAGGTACCTGGACGAGGTAGTCCCGGTGCGAGCGCAGCGCCGCCGCGTGCTCGCCGGCCGCCGGCAGCAGGTCGCCCAGAGACTCGCGCGGGTGGACGCCGCTCTCGTGCCGGCAGTACATGCCGCGCCAGAACCTAAGCGGCACAACATCTAGTAGTCTCATCTCCACACCTCATCTGCCACGAGATATCCGCGATCTCCTCTGACCATATCAACGGTTAGATCATTATGCGCGAGTTTTGTTATTACAAATTGAGAGTTCAGGCGAAAGCACAAGTAGTGCAACTACCACGAAACAAACAGTCGGGTAACGCACTGTGTAGTGGAACTACCACAGAACGAACAGTCGACTCACGCACTGTGTGATGTAACTCCCACAGAACAAACGGTCGACTCACACACTGTGTGGTGTAACTCCCACAGAACAAACAGTCGACTCACGCACCGTGTAGTGTAACTCCCACAGAGCAAGCAGTCGACTCACGCACTGTGAAGTATAATTACCACAGAATAAACAGTCGACTCACGCACTGTGTAGTTTAACTACCACAGAACAAACAGTCGACTTACACACTGTGTGGTGTAACTCCCACAGAACAAACAGTCGACTCACGCACTGTGTAGTGTAACTCCCATAGAAAAACAGTCGACTCACGCACTGTGTAGTGTAACTCCCACAGAATAAATAGTCGACTCACGCACTGTGTAGTTTAACTACCACAGAACAAACAGTCGACTCACGCACTGTGTGATGTAACTCCCACAGAACAAACAGTCGACTCACGCACTGTGTAGTGTAACTCCCACAGAGCAAGCAGTCGACTCACGCACTGTGAAGTATAATTACCACAGAATAAACAGTCGACTCACGCACTGTGTAGTTTAACTACCACAGAACAAACAGTCGACTCACGCACTGTGTGATGTAACTCCCACAGAACAAACGGTCGACTCACACACTGTGTGGTGTAACTCCCACAGAACAAACAGTCGACTTACACACTGTGTGGTGTAACTCCCACAGAACAAACAGTCGACTCACGCACTGTGTAGTATAACTCCCACAGAGCAAGCAGTCGACTCACGCACTGTGAAGTATAATTACCACAGAATAAACAGTCGACTCACGCACTGTGTAGTTTAACTACCACAGAACAAACAGTCGACTCACGCACTGTGTGATGTAACTCCCACAGAACAAACGGTCGACTCACACACTGTGTGGTGTAACTCCCACAGAACAAACAGTCGACTTACACACTGTGTGGTGTAACTCCCACAGAACAAACAGTCGACTCACGCACTGTGTAGTGTAACTCCCACAGAGCAAGCAGTCGACTCACGCACTGTGAAGTATAATTACCACAGAATAAACAGTCGACTCACGCACTGTATAGTTTAACTACCACAGAACAGTCGACTTACACACTGTGTGGTGTAACTCCCACAGAACAAACAGTCGACTCACGCACTGTGTAGTGTAACTCCCATAGAAAAACAGTCGACTCACGCACTGTGTAGTGTAACTCCCACAGAATAAATAGTCGACTCACGCACTGTGTAGTTTAACTACCACAGAACAAACAGTTGAGTCACGCACTGTTTAAAATAAGTATCTGCTGCGGAAAAAAACATTCTGCGAATTCAATTCAAAAATAGTCTAAAATAGCTCTGTAGCTAATTTGTTAATGCTCATAAATGAACTCTATTTCTATTACTACTGCAGTCAAGGTTATGGTTTACACTGATATGGTTGATTAGAAACCACATGTCGCTCTCGCTGTACTTGTGATGTAGGACTCACCTGATGCTTTGCGCATTGAGATCCGGCTTGAGTATCTCCGGATAGGCTTTCGGGCTATAGAGCGGATTCTTGTACTCGTTCAAATGGCTCGCCATGTAGCCCCATAACGAGAATGTGCGCTCCGATAGCCTGGAATGGATGGGGACAGCACTTAATTATTTATTTGTTGCTTGGAAAATAAACAGTTTAAAAAACTTAAACCTATAGCTCAAAACAAGTTAACAAACTAGCCTTGACAGTTTTCACAGGTAGAATAATCCTTACATTCCAGTTAAACTTGATTAAATTAATTAAGTAGGAACTTACTAATGAAATATGGAACGAGTAAATAGTGCGATTACAATAATTGAGAAAACATTTATTACAAATTTGTATATAAGAGAAATAAAAGGAAAGGGGAAAAGGGAAAAGGGGGAAAAACCATATCAATCTATAGAACTTGAGGAAACATACAATAATAAACTGAAATAATACTAAAAATTCATCCATAAATCCCATCCAACTCCAGTTGCGTTACACTGCGTACAACTGGACCACATTTCAAATTCATCACCCCAGTTTTTTTTGGTTTTATTAAGTTAGAAGAAAACAAACAGACGAGTAATTAACTTTTAATTTTAATGCATTATTTAATATAGCCGATTCTGGTTATTGTAAGGCTACATTAAGATTTTAGCTAGAATCCAGAGTGTGCGAGCGAAATAGAGAACTCAAGTATCGTGGTACCCTAACCGACCAAACGGCAGGGAGCTAACTGTGGCGCTCTGTAGAGGCAGCCTGTGCCAGCAGCGGACGTCTTCAGACTGTTGATGATGGTATCATATTATATTATTTTCCCCATTTGCCATTGGATTCTGGTAGGCCTATAGCTGCCGCCTTTCGGTTTCTCCCGCGTAGCCACAGGAACCGTTGTTTTTTTTATTGGATAAAAACTTAAAAAGCATTGCATAATGGCATTGGATTTGGCATTTGTTAATGTAGCAGTTGCCTGCAAGGAAAATGTATTTTCACCTCACTAGCTCGGAAAGATTCTCTTTGTCATTCGAAATCTGGGTGCAAAAACGCATTTTAATCGCTAGCGTGGAAAGTGTTTTTAAAATTTTAACCTTTCTACTTAATAATTTTCTCGTCAAGAATTGTGGATTTAACCACAGATCTGCCCGAATTTAACCTTCTTGACATTGCTAGTTCGCTGAAAATTAACTAATACCACAGATTACCTACTAAACGATACGATTAAGAAGTTCGCCAACCTCATTTTTAGAATAATCGCACTGTACAGCACCAAAGAGTATAAAATATAACCAATGCATTCAGCTCGGCGACTGCATGAAAAACACTTTTTCTTTAATGTTTAATGAATGACGTGATGAGCTAGTCGTTTACCCTGATGTTAAGCATTACCGCCACCCATAACTAAATTTATAAGCTAAAAATTAATCTATACTTAGCTTTTTCAGCTGTTTTTCTTGCATTTTCCTCGCTGTAGTAAGGTGAAAAGTTGTATGTTGCACTCGGCAGCAAAGTTATTCTGCGTCTCGTACCTTTGAAACCTTTGCTACGCTCAGGATTCTTCAGCGAAGGATCCTTCGCTTGCTCAGGTTTCAATTCAAGTACTCGCGCCAAAAACCAACATTGCAGCCTTGCATAACAAATAACTATTTTTCACTGAAACTAGTTACGAAATAAAAAGTCGGTATCGTATAAAGAACAAAACGTATTCCATAGTAACTATTATCTTATTACGAAGAATTGCTCTTCTACCGCAACTGGTTACGAACCTCCGGCTTCGTACGCGGCCGAAAGGGTGTATATCTATAGTAGGTAATATGGCATGGCGTACTGACCTAAGATCCCGGCGATCCTTCTGACAGTTCCCGACAAAGGTCCCGTACTGGCACGCATGCGCGTGGTCGTGGAGGGTCAGCAGAAACCTCTCATTGAACTGGAATGCCTGCAACACAACATGTTGGAGTTACAACTGCTCGTACATACAACATTTATAGCAAGTATGTAATTAGTCCGTGTGGTCCTAGTGTGAGAATAGGACCACCTAATCTCTTTCCGCGGATGCCGCAAGGGCCTGCTAAGGGGATATCCAAGGGATCAGCATTGCCCTCGGTCTACATTATAATCTACTGCGATCACCAAGATCAAGCATGGTGATTATAACCCCCTATTATGTCATAAGCGTCCAAAGTGGAGTTTCATGAAGAAGGCCTATGTTTAGCAATGGGTGCAAAAAGGCTGATGATTTGATAGCTCAGCTGGTTATTCCTCGCTGCAGGCTGTGGGTTCGATTCCCACCCAGGAGGAACATTTGATTGGTGTTACCTCCGGCGCCTGACGCAGCAGCTGCCAGGTGCAGTCGAGCAGCTGCGTGAAGACGGGCGCGCGCTCGCGGCCGTCGCACGCCACGTGCCCGCACCGGTGCGTGAACTTGTGCCCGAACGACAGCCAGTCCTTCTCGATCAGCGCCTGAGGACAATAGTAGATGCATACAGATGTAGATATTCAAAAATACCTTTTCTCAAACATGCTTGGAAATGTGAGTATTATTTTGACACCTTCTTCGGGATAAATCAAAATTGCTGTACTGGCGAGCAGCGGCCGGCAAAAGTTGTATGAAAATCCATATCTGTCGTGGTTTAGCGGCCAAATAAATTACATACAAAACTCATATCTGTCGTGACATGGCTATGACATGAGGTAACCCGGAGGGGGAAGTTACTTAGTTTTAATTTTCCGCGCATTAGAATAGACGAGAATTGAGGATAATAAATGAGGATTGATGAAAATTGATGAGAATAGATGAGAATAGATGAGAACTGATGAGAATTGATGATAATTGATGAGTATCGATGAGAATTGGTGAGGATTGATGAAAATTGATGAGAATAGATGAGAACTGATGAGAATTGATGAAGATTGATGAGAATCGATGAGAATTGGTGAGGATTGATGAGAATTGGCGAGGATTGATGAGAACTGATAAGAACTGATGAAGATTGATGAGAATCGATAAGAATTGATGAGAATAGATAAGAATTGATGAAAATAGATGAGAGATATGAGAATTGGTGAGAATAGATGAGAACAGATGGAAATAGATGAGAATAGACGAGAATAGATGTTAGTTTTCCCTTCCACGCATTATTTGAGAAAAGTACTACACAAGCCTTGGCCGCAACTAGGCATTGATGGACTTACGTATGTGTGCCTCGACTTCGCCTCGGCCCACATTTATACGTTCGTCCATCAATGCCTCCGTTGCTGGCTGCTGCAGTAATGTACTATACTGAGCTGACAGTGCATCGATAACGCCCCTGAGTTGCAGATGTCCATAGGCGGCGGTAACGCGGCCGTGCTACGGTTGGTCCTCGAGTGCCGCGAGTACCTGGTAGCCGTTGATGGTGCGGTAGTGCGGGTCGAGACAGAGCGCGGCGAGCGAGCACACCTGCGCGGTGCGGTCCCAGCCGTCGCTGCAGTGCACGCACACGCTCACGCCGCGCGAGATCGCTCGCGCTATCCACCACGACGTGTCCAGGATCGACCTGCACGACACCACGATACCCTATACGTCTACTACAATACACCAGTCAACATTTCATTTTAAACTAGGTTAAAATCAGTGTTTTATTGCAAACTAGCTGATCCGACCCGGCTTCGCACGGGTTAATTAGTTTTACGCCTTATCTCAGTCTAAAGGAACAGGGAAAAGATAAGGGAAAAGGATGAATGCATGCTTCATCCATTCATTCTTTTCCCCTCTGCCTTTTCTCTTTCCCATAGTACAGGATAGGAGTGGTTTCGGACCTAATACTGAAGGTTGTGTGTCTGTAATTTTTGAACCACAAAACCGACAACCTTGAAATATTTACGGGACAATATTTAAAACACACCCTTTTCAACAAAAAAATAATGAATGAAATCGGACCACGCGTTAATGAATTACAAATAAGTACATATTTTTACTTTCATCCCCTCTCCCGCGGGAACCGTGCTGAATTTCGGGATTAAAAGTATCCTATAGTAATCGTAATATGAACTCAAATCATGCCAAGTTTCATTTGAATCCACTCGGTAATTTCAGCGTGATGCTCTGCCAAGACACAGACAAACAGACAGACAAAAATAAAAAAAATATAGTTTTGGCTTTAGTATCGATTATAGAGAGCCCTCCAACAAAAACTTTTTAAAAAAGTACAGAATTGACCCTGTTACAGTTTTATTATAAGTATATAGATAGGCTATTCATAGCACTTTTACAAGTCATAGGTACTTAAAATACTTAAATCAAATTATTGTAAATACTGAGCATATGAAAAAAAAAGTTAAAATGGACTGCTAGCCACACGCAAAAGTGAGGGCAATTAGCTCTAAGGCATCCGGGCTGCGAGCCTCGGTTTGGGCCGTAGCCGGGACAAGAGGATCGAAAAGTTTACGGCCTCTGGAAGAGTGGAGGGTGGTCTCTTCCAGTGGGCGAACTTTTCCAAAAGTTCACCAAGAAATGGAAACTCGCAACCATTCTAGCTAACCTACGGTGGGTAAAGTAAAATTGGTAAATAAATGACGGAGTAATACGCTTTGAAGTTTTTTGAGGAGGCATCTCACCGGTCACTGGTCTCGCAAAACAGAGATCGTATGGAGCTTCCTCACAGCTACTATGAAGATCATAATTTGTGGCGTCACAAAGAGAAAAGAAGAAGACAGCTCAGTAATGAGGTACTATGGAGTGATGATTTGTGACGTCATTACGTGCTTGAGCTGTCTCATTGTATTTCTTATAAAAAGTTCCAATTAAGTAGTTCAACGGACGTTAAAGCTACTCATGCAGATAACTACTGTTTCATATATTAGAATGAATAGGAATTTAATTGTATACTAACTTGATGTGTTTTAGCCATCCCGAGGATTCCAATCCGCTGAGGAACGACGACATCGTTGGAGTGTTCTGTTCGCAAGCTGAAAATTTTTAGAAATATTGAAGTGCATAATACCACAGAACCTCACAGAAGACTTATGTCACGAGCCCAAGAGGGAAATTTGGGATTTACTCCACCGTGTCAGATTAAGATATGAAGGTACAAACACATAAGTATACGATACAAGACCAAATCTGTGCTCTTTTTTTTAAATGATGAATTCCATGCACCTATCTTCCCGGTAAATTGGCTAATTACCGCGCTTGGTGCTGCCTGCGTCAAGGGGGGGGGGGGGCCTGCACCCCCCCCCCCCTGTATCCTCGCCTGGGGCCAGTCAAATTTAATTGTAGCTTCGCACCTAAAGTGCAGAGCGGTTATATTCGTCACATACACTAACGACCCCCGGTTTCTGTTACGTTTGTTCAAGTTAACTTAAAAATACTGAACGCTCATTGGTTGAAGAGAGTCGATGATCAACAGGCAGCCAATGAGCGTATAGTATTTGGTTTGTTAAGTCAACATGAGTTTGACAAACATACGAGAAACCGGGACTAATACCCGTTTTCAATAGAGATCCATACATTTTGAAAATCTGACAGTAACTTTTCCGACTATGAACAAGGTTAAGAACACTATAGTATCCCCTTACTAATAGACACTGTGTCACAGAAAATAGTTACTTTGTATATTGTTTCTCTCGATCAATGAAATAGATAAAGATAAAACAAAAGAAAACACTGATAGTCAAGGGTACTTAGTAAAGTCTATTCGTGCGGAATAACCTCGAGAAATAGTATGAAACAACAGGCTAGTGTCCTGCTATTTTTTTATTGCACAAATTAACAATAATCCTCAAAAAAGAAACAGTCGTGAAATCAAAAAATAAATATATCAAAATATGACGAAGTAACAAGCATTTTAAAATACCGAAATAGAAAGAGACAGTTCAAACGTGCAGTGACGTCAGTGCGTTCTCCTTAATAGTACCTCATAACTAAGCTGTGGTAGCTTTATATACAATCTCTTTAGCTTGTGACTTCACAACGTGCGTTTTCATAGTAACTGTGGGGGAAAAAGCTCTGTTTTGCGAGAAAGGGACAGGCGATGCCACCTACAGAAACTTTAAAAGCTTATTACTCCGTGATTAATTTACCGATTTTACTATTTTTTCAATTATTGTATTCAATTTTAACCTCCTTTACGAAAATAATATTAAGTTGTTCATTTTCAATAGCAGAACACTAGCCTATTAACAAAACACAACTACTTACTCTCAACAAGTTTCTGCAGACTCTTCCTCATGACGTGTATATTGCCGATGCCCATGAACTGAAACTTGATGTTTTCGTAGAACGCCTCGTTTTCGTAGCCCTTGCCCGCCGCTCGGTTCACCATCGCGTTTATCTAACAAAATAGACAATGATTTTGACTCTGTCCTACAAAACCCTGAAGTAAACTATTGTCACTTCTCTAAATCTACTACTACGTTACGCTATTAATGCTGGCGATTATTGACCAAGCGAACGTAGTGACCGAAAGTCTCTGCTTCAACTCGAGATTTTTGCTTTCGTCTGTCCGGATGTACGTACGTACATACGGTAAAACGTGACCTATACTCGCGTACTGGGTCATAATTCTGTATGAAAACACAGATTCCACGTCGTTATCGTGTCTTGTTCAAATCATGTCACAGCAACAAATCGTCAATTTTTGTATTCTGTATAATCTAAGACAAATTATCTATGACAGGTTTTGGATCCCACGAGCGCGTTCCGAATTAGAACTAAAGGATTTCTCATCCCAAAACCACTAAAAAAATAAAATAAAGGAATGGCTTATATTTATGTGATATAACGAAGCCATGGGTAATTATTAAAAATTGTCAGAAAAACTTTAGAAATACCTTCACTTTACATTAAAATTAGTTGTATTTTGATAATTAATATTGGCATAAGTGGTGGTAACTTCTAACGGGTCGATGTTTCGGAACGCGTCTGAGTGGAACATATGATTTTTGACAGTTCAAATCGCGCCAAGTCAGTTAATTCCACATTCATTTCGCGCGGTTTCGTTCTCATTTCATAGAGAATAGATTTTTGCAGATTTCTTATGTAAGACAAGGAATTCGCGTGGTTTCGAAGCAAGGAATCGTAAATTGGTCATACAGATTAGGGTCCAGGTCGCATTTTTCAACGAATCTTGACGGAACTTGTTGTGCAGATTCTACAAAATTGGGGATTTTTTTTTGACGTCGGCGATTTATGATTGGTGGGATAGTTCCCCTAAAAAGGGGGGAAGTTTGCTGCGGTGCCATTTACCAGCTCATTTTGATATTATTTGGTAGAATTATATAGTACTCAATCCTCAACAAGTATGTCCAATATGAGCTGAATTGGCCAAGAGGTTGTCGTGATATACGGCCGTGACCTGAGGTCTGAGTTTGGGCCTTGCTGAGGACATCATACCGTGCAGTTGAAAAAAAGTTTGTGCTCGTGAGGTCTACCGTCCGTAGAGCTACTAGTTTATTACATTATTATTTAACGCAATCGAATGATTTATTAAATTTCCGTTGTCGATGAGATTCGTATGGATCGATAAACGTTGCTCTATGTTAATGTAAAAATGGTGAGTCGACTTACCCGAGGTCTAGTATCGACGACATACATGTACCCGCAGTTCGGGTTGGCCCGTCTTATCAAGTCGAGCATTTGTTCGTCTTCCATACACCTGCAATAATAATCAAAACAACGTTAAAATAATGTCCAATATCACAGCTGACCTGCACAGGTAGAATTAGCTGTTGAAATCGAATCGACACACCTCTTCTCTCGAGAAAGTTTGACCAATGAACATGGGTCAAACGCTTTCTCGAGAGAAGAGATGTGTCAATTTCTACAGCTCATGCTACTCATCATCAACAGCCTGAAGACGTCCACTGCTGAACATAGGCCTCCCCCGGAGAGCGCCACCTTGAGCGGCTACTCGCTTCCTGCATCCATCGGCTCCCCGCGGTTTTCACCAGATCGTCGGTCCACCGAGTGGGGGGCCGGCCTACGCTGCGTCTTCCGGTTCGTGGTCGCCACTCGAGAACCTTTCTTCCCCATCGGTTGTCAGTTCTACGAGCAATGTGGCCTGCTGCCATTTCAACTTGCTAATTCTAATTCTAATTAGAACGGTGGTATTAGTAAATTTGTACGGAAAATGGTGTTCTATATTCACCCGACTGTAGGTGAATACGAAATGTAACATTCCCGGAAATCTTTCTGCTGGGACTGTGAGAGGTCTTATCAACACTACAACCACTTTTAAGACGTCTAATATCACATAAAGCCTGTATAAAACGGCTAATTGTGTAACGATGGAGTATGACATTTTATGAAATCTAAAAGCTTCCGATATGAGTTCAGTACAATAATGACTCACCGCGCTGAGAACCCGCTGAGCGGCTGCGCACAGCGCGTGATGGCGGCCTTGTTGTGGTGCAGGTAGGCGAGCGCGGGCAGGCGGCCGCGGGACCGGAAGCTCGCGCTGCCCACCAGCACGGCGGTGGACGCGCGCGCCGGCACGTACACCTCGCTCGGGTACGTGTCGCACAACTACAATACACATACACCATCCTCAGGCACGTCTCATATAATAGATAACCGAAAGTATAGTGCGATTCACACACAATGGCTACTGTGAAGTCGACGCGAACCGCTGGCGCGGGAGGGACTTGCAGCGCACTTCACAGCCGCCGTTGAGTTTGAATCACGCTCTACGTGATTACTGTTAGCAAGGCAAATTAATAAAGACAGGCAAAAAAAACAACTCGTAATGAAAATTGGTACGGCTGATGAATTTACCAAAAATCCCCGACGGTGGTGTATGTGCCGGGAGTGGTTTGAATGATACTACTTTTCCAGATTAGAATTACTTCTACGACATTCAGCTACATTTTTCCTACAAACAAGGTCCTATTCATTTTTACTGTATGATCAATACACGAGATGGGTGTTGAATTTGATAAAATGTTAAATAAACAAACAAATATTACAGTAGTGTTAGTACGTAATTGTCTTTTTTATCATCATCATCACAATATTTGCCATGATCTCGACATATTCAACACATCGACGGCCTCAATCAGGGAGTTTTTATTTAAAAATTGTCAAAATTGTTAATTACTTAATGTTTAATTTTTTATTTATTTTTTTCACTTCTTGTTTAACATTGTTTAATTTACCCGTAGTGTACTAACATATAATAATTGATTATTCTATATTGCATGCAGTGTTCACTTCCAGAAGGGTGTACACAAACTCTAAGAAACTAACGCAGATTATATTTACATAAACGTTTCCTTGTGTAACGCCTAGTTTAGTGAACCAACAATTTATATTAAAAAAAAAAAAAAAAAAAAATATCGTCTTCATCCAGATTGACGGGGGTGCCGTTAGCACACGCTCCTATAGATAGTCACTGTAAATAAGGCTGCATTTAATACGCCCTTATTGTGTTCGTGTAGTATCTTCTCAGTAAGAGTACCATGTACCTAGTTATATTATGCCTGTGACGTAATCAAATTCTCAGACCGGCTGATCGGTAAAGTTACTATTATATTTTCGACTCTCTATGCATCGACTCCGTGGCGCAACGGTAGCGCGTCTGACTCCAGATCAGAAGGTTGCGTGTTCAAATCACGTCGGGGTCAAACGTTTTGTACATTTTATTAGGAATAAAACCTTTTCTTTTTCTCAGTTCCAGTTTTCTCTACTCTGACAAAGTAGGTATGACACATCAATAGCCGGAAGACGTCCACTGCTGATACATAGGCCTCCCATAAATCGGCACTTTTTGTCGCTTAACATAGGGGGGATTACCATAATCACCACGCTTGGCAGGCGGCTTGGTGGAAAGAAGGCCGAGGAGAATGCTGCTGCCCATTTAATGGATATTCCCTTAGCCGGCTCTTACGGCACCCACGAGAAGAGATGGGATGGTTTTATCGTTACGGAACTCTAAAAAGTACGTATACATGTACTACTAAACTCGAATCTCGAAGTTTTTAAAACAAAGCACAAACCAAATTGATATTTATTATAGAAAGCAAACTATTTTAGACTTAAAAGTCAACAGTAAAACAGATGAAGGCGACATATTACCTCATAGTCCCTATTGGCAGTGCATAGAACCCACTGGTCGTTAGGAACATTCATCCGCTGGTATTCAGTCTGGATGTCGAAGAAGTTCCACCCGGCAGACTTCGGGAGGTCGTCTGGTGTCTCTCTATAGTGGAAGCAGTACAGCTCATCGATGTGAACTGAAAATAATAGGTTTTGTTGTTCATATGTTACAATTTAGCCAAAAACTTCGGTGACGGGGCTTCGGTGTTAGAAAAAAATAAACAATAAATTACAATAAAAAAATAAATTGCGAGACAAAAGGAAAGTAGTTGAAATAATTATAGCGAAAATTAAATTAACATTTTCCTTAAAAGATTAAACAGACATTTTTCTTTTTTTCAATACATTTATATTAAAATAATCTTTTATTGCTAAAATCAAAATTAGTACAGGTCACTAGTTAGTAGTTAGGTCACTTCACATTTATAATCAGGGTAAGTTATGTAGAGAGTGCATTATAATATCAGGAAATCAAGCAATCAAATTTTGATAATATTTGTAAATTCATAGATTTTAACATACTATATTTTTGTTACCTTTTTTTCTACGTCCAAATATTTTTACAAAAAACCAAACTAATTTTTTCGTCATTTATTTGTGATAACCTGATAACAATAACAGTCCTAAGTTGAGAAGCTCTCGTTTCTGTATACAGCAACCTTTTAAATATAGTACTACTCAAATTGACACAGTTTTTATTGTTATTAGGAAAGTGTATTTTCCTGTTGAAATGCTTCAGGTTCCTTGGAACAGTCACACAATGTTTGCACACTTCACAAAACACAATTAGGTGAATTCCTCTGAAAACAGGACCGGTCACAATCGCAGTTTCAAGGAAAATAATATCGTACGACGGATTAGTTATTATTGACATTGTTTTCTTGCATTCCCGGCTCAACTGATGCATGACCAATTTGATATGTAGGTACCCATGTACCCATGAATCACTCGTCCATGGAGCCTACACATTAGATAGATCGATAGAGTACCTAAAATAAATACCAGCTTGAAACGAATCTACAGAAACATTTGCCAATTTCCCTCGTCGTAGTTTTCTCTGACTAGTTTGACATTGAAACATAGTAACGCTTGCATAGTGTCCGGCAGCAGAAAAATTACATAATGCCACCAGCGGAGACCCGCGGGGTAATTACGTAAAATTTGCAACAGCAATGCGACAGCAGTAGCAAAGCAACAGCAGTAGCGAAGCATACATGCTCGACACCACTAATGATGTATGACAGCAATCACCGCGAGATTTACGCCTGTCGCAAACCTGTTGCGAGTTAGGTAATAAGGGGGCCGGTTAGTAAACGTTATATAGGTACTGTAAGAAACAGTAAGGCTTTCTGTAATCTCCTCGTATCCACCGATACGAGGCAGGGTTCAAAATGAGCGACAGGGTTGGTCTAGCCTGAGGGCATACCGGGACTTTTCCCGGTGGACCGTTCCAGACCCAGAACCAAATACCGGCTTCATAATATTCTACATTTTAATGGAGAGCCGAGCCGTGATGACTGAGCTAATGAAACATTTCTACAACCTAGCACTAGCGACCGTCGCGTCGTAACGCGTGGGAAGAGGCGGGGTGACTAGAGAAGTGATAGACAGAGAGGCGATTAAAAATCATAAGGCGCTGTTCGACCTAAAACACTTTAATACCTTGTTGTAGTACTGGCAGCATGAGTTGTATTTTACATACGTCTGTATCTTTAGTAGTCCTACGGGTTTTTAATTCGTAATTAAGGTGAATTGTCAAAAGTTCTAACAAATTCTAAGCAACGGACAAAAGGCCCACCCTTCCTTAGTAAGTAGATATATTCAGTGATTCTGGCCTTTTCTAATGTCCACTACGATGTCGATACTCTTGAATGTTGAGGTTCTGTGCTGGCGGGTTTTCCCCTTCCTATTTTCTAAGCTGTTTCAGTTCAATCATGCACATTTAGTCATCAGTTTGCGAGAGATATGAGGCAAACTCAGCTTCGGTCGGAGTCTGGCGTAAGCCTCAGTGATCGGTCACCATTACTTTTATGTAGTTACAGGATAATGTAGTAGCAGAGAAAAGAACTTATTTCTCAAACTCTTTATAATTTATTGGTATTATGACATGGCGCACATTGTAATTTTATTTGCTTAGAGTATTGTTAATATCAGACGTTTATGATTTAGGTCAATTTAGGATCGGGTATTTTGCATCGCACGTGTTCTGAGAATAGGGTAGGTATATGTTAAATTTTAGTCATTTCGAGAGTAAGACGATTACTCCCTGCCTTTTTAAACATTCTGCAGCGGAAGAATAGTTATTTTGTGTTTCGCTTCTCTCTATCAAACTTGAAATACTTACGCAAAGAAAAAATAACCGCCCAAGTGAGAGTCGGACTCGCGCACGAAGAGTTCCGTACCCATTATCTATCCCTGTCATCTAGTGTTGAGTAGCAGTACTATTTAAAGCAGCGCCATCTATGACTCATCTGGTAAACGAGCAAAAAAATCACGTTTGTTGTATGGGAGCCCCCTTAAATACTTATTTTATTCTGTTTTTTACTATTTGTTGTTATAGCGGCAACAGAAATACATCAGCTGTGAAAATTTCGACTGTCTAACTATCACGGTTCATGAGATACAGCCTGGTGACAGACGGGCAGACAGGCAGACAGCAGAGCCTTAGTAATAGGGTCCGTTTTACCCTTTGGGTACGGAACTCTAAAAAAGATAACTCAAAATAAAACACTGAATATTTATTCTGTTATACAGTGTTTATTAGTTAGAGGGTAACAGATTTAGTCGTGTCGGAGTCTCAGGAGATTAAATGGTAACAAAATGGACGCAATTATTTAATTTGTTGACTAAGTAAAGTCTGCACTAAAGTTCGACAGCTTTCGCACTTATTCCTCTAATACGTACCTACTGCAAACTGCAACGCTTTTAGGTAAGTAGTTGAGTACGTCTTAGAGATACAAGTGCGTACTTAATTTTGAGCAGATGGGCGTAAAGTGGCCATGTGGTCGCGGTTTGCGAATAGGACCACCCCATCTCTTCCCGTGGGTGCCGTAAGAGCCGGCAGAGGGAATATCCAGGGAATGGGCAGCAGCATTCTCCTCGGTACATTAAAATCTTCTGCGATCATCAAGCCGCCTGCCAAGCGTGGTGATTATGGCAAATCCCCCCTATGATAAACGTCCAAAGTGAGGTTTTATGGGGAGGCCTGTGTTCAGTAGTGGACGTCTTCCGGCTGGTGAAGTGAAGTGAAGGGCGTATGAAATGATGAGGGTAGGTACCTGGTTGACTAAGCCTCAACAGAGTTTGGTGCATTTCGTGGCAGTCTCGCTCCCGTGGGATGACAAAGAACACCGACTGGAAGGTTTTAGTGCGGACGAGCAGCGGTGAGCCTGTGGTCGTGATCGGCAGCCGTTCCACCGACGATATATGCATCAGGAGGATCTGAAACACGTCGTCATAATAGTGCCTGCTATTAAAAATTAACAAGAGTAAAATTGGTAAATAAATCACGAAGTAATAAGCTTTTAAAGTTTCTGGAGGAGGGCATCGGCTGTCCCTTTCTCGCAAACAGATCGTGTGGAGCATCCCCACAGTTACTATGAAAACACACGTTATGAGCACCTACGTCACATGCCAAAGACATTGTGTGTAAAGCTACCACAGCTTAGTAATGAGGTACTATGAAGGACCAAGAAGTGACGTCACTGCATGTTTGATCTGTCTCTTTCTATTCCTGTATTTTAAAATGCTTGTAACTTTGTCGTTTTTTCGAGATATTAAATGTTTGTCTTCACGACTATTTATTTTTTGAAAAATTGACCAGCCCGCACTAGACTACTGTGGTATTATGGCCTATATTTTCTTCCCGTAGGAGAAGGCTCATCTTCCAGTATTGGGAACGTATAGGGTTATGTTATGATATATATAGAAAGGTCACTCAGAGTCAATGAGACTTTGTGACCTGATTTCACAGTCTACTAATACTGACCTGTGTGATATCTCAGGATGACGTGCACAACTGCACAGTGCAGTGTCACGCGAAACTTTATTATTTTAAAGTTCCGAGTGACACTGCAACTGTTATGGGCTTCCGTATCGCTTAACATCAGGTGAAGGACTAGCTATCTAAGCCTATCTATATATTAACGGTAGCACAATTGATGGTCGATTGTTTTGAAGTTATGATGATTTAGTTTACAACATACCCATGTCTCCTTCCTCATCTCATGGTCGACGAAGATGAGGTGCGTGGTGGCGAAGTACAGCGTGCCTTTTGACGGGTTCCTCAGATTGTACTTATCCAGTAGCTGCACATTTTCCAACTGGAACAATGGAAAATGTTTCCATGAGTGATAAAGATTTTTTTTATAAACATATCGACAACAATATGAATAGCTAACATAACAAGGTGTCAAAAATAGACTTCATTTATTTATTTAGCACTCCCGCGGTTTCACACGCTATTTAACCCGTTGTCCCGGAGAAAAACTTAATTTTCCAGGATAAAAGTTGGTCTCAGCTCAGTAGTGTAGTAGTGTAGGTAAGGTATCGGTAAGCAACCCAATTTCACCCATCATCGGCGGTGTGTCTCATAAAACCTGAGAAAAAAACAACATACCTACTATTATCTATTCTATGGTAGTAGGGATTTACTTAAAGTAAAAACTAATACATTTCACGTAAGTTTGTAACGTGGAAGCTATATGAGCTCAAAGGTACCTTATTCATATACGGTTGAAGATTCACTTCTCTCTTTAAATATTCAGAAGTGCCTCGCTCGGGGCTGTACCTATTAATTTATTACCCTCCGAAGTACGCCAGCACTGCTTTAAGTATTTTTCTCGGTTCACGGAGGAAATGCTTGAAGCTAAATTTTATATTATTTTCTACTTTTTATACTAAAATGGGTACATGTTTGACAACATCTCACCTGATATAAGTGACGAAGTTGTCTAAGGTGGAGCACGTTTGCCCATGAGATGCCTATTCACTCTTGACCTAATAAAATTATACTAGACTTCTTACTTAGCTGCTACAAACGGCTCATTCCCACTAGTACACCCAATTATTTAACCGGGGAACTAAACGGCAGTTTTTGTCCTAGTTATAGTTCTACTGCGTATAATTTTCTTTTATGAGTTGAACTACCTAAAATAGTATAATTGAACAATAATAATGTAAACACACCAAAGAACTTTAAGTGTGATTTATTGTCGATAGTTTAACTAGCCAAAAAGCTACTTGTAGTCAATAAAATACTATCTTATCTACGCCGCCGTTCGTCGGATACCTACACGTACGATATTTCTCCATTCGCCACCTCCCCCAGAGGCTGAAATCGTGCTCAAATCAAAATATGAATGACCTCAACGCAGTTAACGTTCAATCATAGGAGTTTCAAGAGTTAAGAAAGAGTCTTAGAAGGAAAAGTGATGCCTGAATAATATAAAGGGCTATCTGTTAGTTATTAAAAAGCCCTGTCCCCTTTTTGCTCGTGACGTTTCACGTCAGCGAGATATTAACAGGACCTTAATATGTATACTCTAAGGACAGGGCACTGATTAAATGAAAATAACGTTTATTACGTAGAGCTGAAAATGTATTATTCTCAACGATACCAATCAAGCACACGATACAGACTTAAATTACAGTGAAAATAGAAAGATAATACAAATATTGCTGAAACCCGAACCCCGAACGAGAAATCAAAGATACCTATCGTATTACAACGTATAGATACCAGTATCAGAACAATGATTTTTCAACTCACTGTGTATCAGAAACACTACAAATACTACAATCGTCCTTTTCATAAACCAAATGACGATCAGCCAGCTCTGCTGTCTGGATTTCAATGTGACTGTTCTCCAAACAAGCATTTATTAGCGTGATCTGAGACAGAGGGGGCCTATTCTTTTAATCGTAGTTGACGCAAGATCGTTTCAAACGCTAAAACATTTCTTTACGTCAAAGAGGATCTCTGACGCGTCTAAAAGCTTTTTAGAGACATTCCTGCAGTAAAAGCGGCGTCGCTTCTTATCACCTTAGAGTTAACGCTCCATTTCACGGCAAATGTGCCGCTGACGTGCCGTCAAGCACACCGACGACCCCCAATGGACCACCCACCCGTTTAATAGGCAAGTATTGAAACTACTATACACAGAGGACATAAGCAACAGTAAGTAGTTTCAAATCACTTATAATTTTATTTACAACTAGATTTCTTAGGACACACTACATAAACCATAAAAGGTACACACTAATATTAAATCTTTACCTCCAGCGGTAAGGGCACATAAATTATGTGATTTTGCCGAATGCTTGCAAAATGCTGGTTTAACTCCGTCAGCCATTCCTAAAAAGGAGTCGTGATAGACAGAATCAGACAAAACACAAAAAACAAAAGACAAAAATAGATGGACAACAAAGTCATCTTAAAAAGGTACCTTTCATCTAAAAATAGGTACGGAACCTTGAAAACTACATCATCATCATCAGCCTGAAAACGTCCACTGCTGAACATTGGCTGCCCCATAGAGCACCACTTTGAGCGCCTACTTGCCTCCTGTACACATCGGCTCTCCACGGTTTTGACCAGGTTGTCTGTCCACGTAGTGGAGGGCCAGCCTACGCTGCGTCTTCCGGTTCGTGGTCGCCACTCGAGAACCTTTCTTCCCCATCGGTTGTCAGTTCTACGAGCGATGTGGCCTGCGCATTGCCACTTCAACTCGCAAATCTAGCAAGCTTTAGCTTGCTTGTTTTTTTTTTGCTTGCTTGTTTTTTTTTGCTTGCTTGTTTTTTTTTTTTTTTTAGTTTTTAGACTTTATGTCTCCTGCGGATCTCCTCTTATCGGTTCTTAATCTTATCTCGCAAGGAAACTCCAAGCATAGCTCCCTCCATAACTCGTTGCGCGGCTTCATTCATAAGGCCAACATTAAGAGATCATAAGTCATAAGTGATAACACACACTACCAACTACATCACCACTACATCAATAATCTGTAATTCACTTAGGTATCCTGAATCAGTATCAGTAAAGATTTATGCTCTAGCTCTATTAATTTGACTCGTTCATCTCATCTCATCATCATCAGCTCATCTGACTAAACCAAGTGTATAGGTAGATCTGCGATGAGATAGCAAGTTATTTTCTAATAGATGTAATAAATAATTGTATGTACCTACTTCTTTTTACTATTGCTGTTTCTTGATTTTTTGTACGACTGTTTCTAATAACCCTTGAAAGTATATTATGTATTGATGTCATTTGTAGTAGATAGCTTGAACCCTGGGAGAGGGTTTAGGAAATCGCGATAAAATGTAGTTCACGCGTGCGTAACCGCGGTCAGCAGTAGGGGTGTACCTTAATTAATTTGGGTACTGTTGCGGACTAAACTTAGAGAAGACAGGTGGAATTGGTTCTCTGCCTAGAGTACTATTCTTCGTAAAAATATATAAATAATAAATATAATGCTCTTTGCTTTTACAAGATAGACAAAAGTTTTTGTAATGCATAATCGTGACTTCCAATCTGTGGGAAACACTAATTAGAAGAGAAGCGGACAAAGCAATGCGCTCAAAGCCCAGCATCAAACTTCGTCTTTATCCAACACAGCTGCATTGTTGTGAGTTCAAAACAGAATTAATTTGAAAAGAATTCTAATAATAAACCAGCAAGCAGATCAAAAGCGTTTTTAACAATAAACTTTTTATCGCTTGCACCATGCGAATAAATTAATATTTGGACATAAAACAAAAAGTAATTATTTCTGTTGTTTTTGCTGTATAAAATTATTTCGTTAACCTTCGTGCTCTGAAATACGGTTCCATCTTTCGTGGCTCTTGCGTAATACCTATATTCAAGTCTATTGTAAAACGTTCCGCAAAATGTTTTTGCTTTTTCAGGTGTCTTGGACACATACCAATCGCTTTTTTAGCTGATGTCTTTGAACAATTTGAGTTTACACATTTCAGGTACAACTACAAAATAGAAATGGATACAGGAATGTTTTCCATTACCTATCGAAAACCGATACTTTGTTACCTTAATACCGTTGTCAAAGCGACAATGTTGCCATGTTTATTCAAGCACTCGCAATTTTATATTCTTCGCCGATAAATAAAAGAATATAGTCACGAAATCCCAAAGGTTTCTCGACCGAATATAAAACACCTATCGGGAAATAGAAGGGAGCATTAATGACAGTAATTCTTGAGGACATCGATGAGCGACCTCGGGAAAAAGGGCGTCATTCAGCCGCAAGGGGCAAAAATCGAGTGAATGGAACTAAACCTTTTCTATTACAAGTTGCGGTTTATCCGCACTAACGCGAGCCTTCGATAAAGTCTGGCACGACGGCTTGATATTCAAGCTGTACCACATCGGCGTGCCGGACCGTCTTGTGCACATCATACA
Source organism: Ennomos quercinarius (assembly GCA_910589525.2). Taxonomy (NCBI): domain Eukaryota; kingdom Metazoa; phylum Arthropoda; class Insecta; order Lepidoptera; family Geometridae; genus Ennomos; species Ennomos quercinarius. The sequence continues at coordinate 12,254,493 of OU342505.1, read as the reverse complement.
AGACTTCCTTAGGGATCGAAGCTTTCGCTACCGCGTTGAGGGGGAGCGATCCTCTCCCCATCCTATCAGAGCCGGAGTACCCCAGGGCTCCGCGCTCTCCCCCTTGCTATTCTCGTTGTACACCAGCGACATTCCGCGGTCATTTCATCCCAGTGTGCAGCTTGCACTCTTTGCGGATGATACCGCCATCTACTGCTCCGGATGGCAGAGAGTCCATATGCGTGGTCGTCTCCAACGAGCCCTCACCGAGATCGGTGCGTGGTTCAGGAAATGGCGGATCACGGTTAACCCAGATAAAAGTGCAGCGATGTACTTTTCTGACTATAAGCGTGGTCCGCCATTGCGACCACTGTCCTTGTTCGACAAGCCCATCCCTTGGGTTCCGTCTGCCAAATACCTGGGGGTTACCCTTGACACCAAGCTCAGCTTCAGAGACCATATTAAGCGAGTGCGCGATAGGGCGGCCTTCGTCTTAGGCCGCCTCCACCCTCTCCTCTGCAAGGGTAGTAAAATGTCCCTTAGAAATAAGGTGACACTTTACAAAACTTGCGTTCGCCCGATTATGACCTACGCATCGGTCGCGTTTGCTCATACATCCTCAGTCCACCTGGATCGACTTCAGGTTATCCAGAACCGCTTTATTCGCAAGGTGGTCGGAGCTCGCTGGTACCAGCGTAACTCCGACCTCCATTGCGATCTCGAACTCCCATCCATCCGTCAGTTTATGAAGGATGCATCCCGCCGCTATTTTGACGCGGCGCCCCATCACCCCAACCCTCTCGTAGTCCAAGCATCAAGTTACTCTACAGACATGACAGACCCGCCACCCCGTCGTCGCCGCCCAAGACACGTCTTGAGCGATCCGGATGATCCTATAGCAGCCGTTGTGTCGGCTGCGCTAGGATCACCGGATCTGTCTAGCCCTTCTGGCTCAGGTACCGCTTTCGGCACCGGTATAGGATACCAGCGTAACACAATCAGACACCGACCCCGCCGGCGAGGTCGACGTACCCCCCGTAGGTTAGATAGAACGGTCGCGACTTTCCATAGGGTCCACTCTTCCAGTGGACGTAGCCTTCTCGATCCTCTTATCCCGGCAACGGCCCAAGCCGAGGCTCGCACCCCAGGGGTGCCCTTGTGCTAGTTGCCTCCCACTTTTGACGGTTGGGCGCCTTAAGCGCCTGCCCTCCCGCCCGGTGACGCTGTAAAGGTCGGTAGAGACCAACAGCATTAGCCCGTTCAAAAAAAAAAAAAAAAAAAAAAAAAAAAAAAAAAAAAAAAAAAAAAAAAAAAAAACCGCACTAACGTTGCGAGGCTTAAATCGCAGTCCGTGAAGTTTTTCTTGGAAACGATTATCTATAATACGGGAAGAGGTGTACATAACCTTCACTTGACTTAATCTTTGGTTTCAAAAATTAGTTGAGACCATTTTAATGGCCTTGGACACGTGAAATTAGTATTTAATATGTATAATCTAGCGTGGTTTTTTATGCTAAAATGGGCATACGGTTGACAACATCTCACCTGATGGTAAGTGACGAAGTTGTCTAAGGTGGAGCACGTTTGGTGTTTGGTGGTGATAATATATTATCCAAGCTATACTAAGCATATGTACAAATAAGTATAGGTACCGATTAGTCTAAGCCTTAGAGGGTGAGTTAAGGAATCACATTCCCTAGATTTTAATGATATTATACCACTCTCCCATGTATACGGTCATCGCATTGAGAAAAGCACTGTAATGATCGTAAGCAGAAAAAATTACATAGTGGATGGTAGAAGTTTAACCCGTAATGCGAAGAAAGTGCAGATTTATTTGCATCCAATTTTCAGTAATTAGTAAAAAAAATATCTAAATGAACATCAGTCAGATAGATGTGATTTGTGACGTCATCCCTTAGGTTGTGAAGTCCCCATGAAGCCTAAGTCCAGCGAATACTATAGTATTCGGTGGACTTAAGACTTCATCCCTAAACCCGGCCGAACGTCCTTCCATATTATCCATGCTGCTATCCAATATTCAGGAGCCGATAACAGGCAGGCAGGTTTATTTTTGTTATTTTACGCTGCGAATGGAGGGAAACAGAATGAGCCGGCGGCGCACGGTACGGTCTCTAATGACTTCCTTTATTATTTACAACAAGTTACTTAATTTTCCCCCACCACCACGTCAGTCGTCTATACATACATACATATACAAGCACAGAAGCATAAGAAAACTTTTCTTTACTACCACTGCAATCCATAGAGCAAATAAGGACATAATCTGAATTTTATCCTGCAGAAACAAAAAATGTTTGCCCACCTTGTACGACATGACAGCTTCATGGAAAACATCATAGAAGGAAAGGTAGAAGGGCAGAGACGAAGAGACCTAGAAGAGCGTATACAGATCAAATAAAAGATAAGATAAATGTCATGTCCTACGGGGAAGTCAAAGCATTGGCTGAAAATAGAGAAAGATGGCGATTACTTCAACGACAAGAGCAGGCCTCTTAAATAAGAAGAAGAAGAGCAGTTATAGCTAAAGTAATATGTAAGGCAGCGCGGCTCATCAAAGTTTCTTACCTTTTTAATTTAAAATGTTTTATTCATACACACACGAACCTTTATGAAGGCTCTAGGGGAATGTTAATGAAAAGCGACCGCTAGGTCCCACTTCTTTTTATGTAAATTTTATTCCACCTTTTTCTTTTTCATAACCACATGACGCCTTTTTTATCAAACGAGTACATTAAACTTTACTTTGGATAAGTAGGCAGTTCAGGCTAATAGCGAATTCGAATTCAAATTTATTTATTTGCATTCATGTACAGTTTCAGTGTCAGGTCTTAATAACTAAGCTTATAAGGTAGGTATATGAACCGTGTAAGGGCGTTTGCAAGTCTTGCAACAAAATGCGGTTTGTAGGTACCAACCAGCCAGATTCATACTAACGCTTGTGTGGTTTGTAATTCGTAACCACAGAACACGACAAAAAAAAATACGCTTCGAGGTGCGAAGCGTTTTTTTTTCGTGCTCTGTGTTTGTAAGCAACAGGCGCATCTATATAGCTCATACTAACATCATATGTGTAATAAATCCTAAAACATGCAATAATTTTAATAAGTTTCACGTGTTAACTGTAACATGATAATGTAGTGCATATGTATTATTGTGCAGTTCGCTGAATACCGGATTACTAGGTCAAACCACGGTAGCATGCATATTTGTGGTACTGGTACCTATTCATCGAATACCGTCATTCCCTGGGGCTTACGCTGCGCCGCTTTACTTCAGCCCTCATCGGTATTCAACTCCTATAAATAATAAAAGACGGAGAAAATATCGTCTTTTTATTCAAGATTTAGGAAAAGAAATAAAGTGGAACATCTCTTAATGCTCAATTTCTCAAATTTACGCTCGGGTACTTTGCTATTTGCGAGTTAAGGCGGATCTTTTAATATAATAAAATTTTGAAGCGAGTAGAAACTCCAGCGTTTTATTAAAACACGATCCCTTATTTCTATTTGCCTTCAAAATTGAATTTTACGTAAATAGACTAAATCTTTTAATAATACACGGTGTTTTAACGGTTAAATTGAAATTTGTTTTTAAAAGTTTACGATCATGCAGCCGACACACGTCTACTGCTTTATAAAAATGCCCTCTTCCACCACAATCGATTATCAGATACTAAACATAAGCCTGCCTATCCTACCGAGTTGAATTATGTTACTTTTTACCGAAATTAGGAAACCATCATGATTCAACTCCATGGTCTTTGCACTCATCTAGGTCTAGGTTGCTCTACATTGACGTATAATACACTGGTAATATGTATCATTACCTTGATGTTGGTCTACCATCAATCTCCGAGCAAGGGTTCCCATCATCCAATCACTGTCACAAGTATCACATCACTAGTAGATAATGGGAAAACGATGGTCATGAGAGTTTAAAAACCTTGAACTTTCTAGAATAATGCTAAATGAACTTTATTCCAACCATCACAATTCTATTTGGCTTCATGCTTCATTTAATATTCTCAGCCATTGGTACATAAATATCGACATTCTTGGAGCTCAAGTCGCGCCCTCATTGGCATTCCACCCCCACACAATAATACGAGACCATCCCTTCTAATGCAGCTGTTACTTTACTACAAGGTCGTTGTAGAAAACACGTTCATGCGGATTTTTGAGAGAACTACCACGATATTACTTCGGTTACTTTGGGCAAGAAATTGCGTATGATATTGGATGGGGGCGTGCATGAAATCTGAGAGGTTGTGGGAGAAGAAGGATTGGCTTTTTAGTTAAAAGCAGCCGGTTTCGGTGGTAAGCAAAGATGGTGGTAAGGTAATGTGAAAATGGACTTATCAACACTTTAAGTTATACTGAAAAAACACTATTTTCTTTCCTTAATTAAAAGTTGAAAAAGTAGGTAAAACGTTATACTGATTAAGACCAAGATACATTACTACATCAAGAAACAATTTAAGTAATATTATTTTTAATAAGCTAAGCGTCCTTTAATTAGCTCGGAGCACACGACAGGCGGCCGTTCGCAAAATCTTAGGAATATTTAGCCAGCAGTTTTTAGTTTATAACTGAGGAAAACTTAATTGACTTTAGTTAAATTAGAATCAAAATTAGCTATATGGTAATATAAAATATCAAATAGTTGACCGTAGATAAACTAGATAATAGAGTGCACCCTGACAAGAAGTGTCTCTGAAATTACGGGCTGTTCCCAGTTTTACTTGTATACCAGTTTGTAAGTCTACTAGGAAAAATAAGACCTGCCTGGTTTTACCAGACTAATGAGGAGAAGCAAACAGGAGGGATTTCTTAAAAGGTAAGCTATTATTGCTTTAAGCAGTTCACAGTCTGTGTGCCACCTATATTAGTATTGCTACTAGTAGATAGATATTTAGAAAATTGAGATGTTCTCACTAGTTCGGCAGTATTTGGAGTTTAGACTCATTAAGATGTATAAACCCTTGTATGTCAATAAATTATTATTTGATTTTTGATTTGATTTGTTAATTTTCTGCCGTACGCTCACAAACTATGAGCACAGTAATTAGTATGATAACGAAAAACAGGTACTTAGTCGTAACGGTACTTTAAAGGGTTTATTCCTCTCACTCAAGTTACATTAAGCTAGGTGGGTTCGCTACAATCCCGCCGTCTCCCGCGTTATTTCACGAAAACATGTCCAACAGTAGGTATCCACAACCCCATAAGTTGTGTACAATGGCCTAACAAGTGCCAACTAGGTCGGGAGTCAGCTCAGGCTCTTCGTAACACGTCCTTGCGCTCATCGATGCTTACACTCTACAATAGGGGATTAAAAATAAAGTATCTGTAACACCAGCTCTTAGATAACACTGTTATCCGACGTGATAAAATACAGACCCTTTTTATTGACCCCTATATCGGATTTGGGAAAATTGTCTCAAAAAAGGAGTCGAATTGAATTGTCAAAGCATTGTCAAAGTGACCATATTCGTTAGGAAGCTTTCGGAATCCAACATATTAGATTTCTAAAAGAAGCCTTTTAGTTTAATGAGATACAGCCTGGTGACGGACAGACAGACAACGGAACCTTAGTAATAAGGTCCGTTTTACTCTTTGGGTACGGAACCTTAAAAAATTACCTATGATAGGCCTGCATTTATTTTTTATTTTTTTTTATGCGACTGAATGACGTGACGAGCTAGTCGTTCACCAGATGTTAAGCGACACGGCCGCCCATATCAGTTGCAGTGTCACTCGGAACTTTAAAACAATAAAGTTTCGCGTGACACTGCACTGCGCACGTCATCCTGAGACATCACACAGTCTAGTAATCAGATTACTAGACTGAGTGATCAGATCATAAAGTCTCATTTGCCCAGTATTCTACTGTCTCACCTCACCTGATGGTAAGTGACAACGCGGTCGACGATGGAACATGCTTGCCTAGAAGATACCGCGGTTCACTCTTGCCTTGAAAACTCCCAGATTATATTTTTCAGGAAACCAAGAGGCTGGTAGGGTGTTGCTGTTGAAGCGAAACGCTTTTGCGGATTGGACGAATGCCCCCCCATATACAGATGTAAAAAAATGTTAAGTTGTGCAATTCCATCGCACACTCTTCTAATAAACCAATAAATAAGTAATAGAAGTAGTAAACAGAACCCTGGAGGTACTATTAAGTCTTCTGTGGAACCTAAAACACAACACAGCGAATAAAATAGAGCTGGGATTATTCCCAAGACTTCCATTAAAATAAGAGCTTAATGGAGGTTTAAAAACGAAGTCCAAAGCAAATCTCTACAGTTCCAATCAAGCCCCGCAATAAAACTCAATATGGAGACGTTAAGTTTATCCCAAGGCGCCCGTTCCAGCGTAAATCTAGCAGAAGACTAAATAAGAACGAATAATGGACCACCCCTACCCAGCCCATGCTTTGTACTAAGTTTAGATTATAATATTATGAGTTTTACCCATGGACGGAGGATGATACGTCCATGGTTCTACCAAATAGTATTTAAATTTTCAGAAACGATCTCACTACGCCTATAAGGAGAGCGATTATGGCTCAGCGGTTGCCCGTGCGGTTTTCAAACCGACGTATCCAGGTTCAAATCCCGCTCGGCCCCACACCAATGACTTTCCAAGTTAATATGCGCATCTGCACTCGCTCTTACAACGGTAATGCAAAACATCACCGATTCACAAAATTTGAGAGCATGTGTCATCCACCAACCCGCACTTGTCCAGCGTGGTGGATTATGTCCTACATCTGTGTCCTACACTCTCTCGCCGTGAAAGAAAGCTCGTGTCCCAGCAGTTGAAAAGTCTATAATTTTATACATTAAAAAATAAAACTTGCAAGCTAGGAGTACCTTTGCTATTATTACACTGTGGCAGCTTTGAGAGAGCGCAGTAGGAGTGGCGGGATTACAACAAACACTGGATCTGCAAACACTGCGTGGTTAATACTTCTCAAAGTGTTTGATTTAGAGCTTTGAATAGGGATTGAAGCGGCGGCGAAGCTACTTAAGCTTGAGATTTTAAATAGCACATACGAGCTGATGAGGTCGGTATGTAAAATACGAATAAAAACCATTACTACGTTTGTGAATACGAAGAAGGTACCTAGCGGAGGTTACAAATACTGCATAGTTGATACAAAAAATAATATTTGTTAAAGCATACGACTGGATAGTGGGAAAAATAAGATCAGTACATAATGACACCTCATGTTATCAAAAAAATAGTTTTTATCCCAGATAGACCACAAGGGTTTTTTATCTGTTGGACTAATCAGTTAACGATCCATTTTGACAACGAGGAAGAACCGGCTTAATTTAATCAGTTTCTTTTCTACTCGATGACAAAAATACCAATAAGTAATCCTACCAAAATTAAAGAAAAAATAAACAAAAATCCTAGTAAAATTACTTGGCAAGTTTACTGGGAACAGCCCAAATTTGGAGAGTTAACTATCACCAATTAGCTAAGGCACTGTACTGTACCTACCTAATCTACTATCTGCGCTATACGGCTCTACCTACATAAATCACGACAAAATGTATCTCCCAGTAGTTCTACGAAACTTAACGCCATCGGAACAACAGGATTATAAATGTATGACCACAGATCCTTTAAAAAATGTGTATGACCACGTACACTCTACACATACACACAAACACACCCTTCATGCTATTTTTTGTATACTACAAGCTACTAAATACACTTTTTATTTTATAATAGTAGTTAATTTGTGTAATCCTGTTTGGCCTTCTTTTATGAAATTTGTTATTGTATACTTTACTATTCACGCTGTTGGATTACCTGAATAAATAAATAAATGACCTAATTCATAGTCTAGTCGACAGGGTGAGCATTATAATCTAGATAATCTAGACTGTAGATTATCCGCAAAACTTCGTCGAAACACACACATACACATGAAATCGCTCATTCAGGTTTATAAAATTTAACTAATAGAAAAAGACGTTTATAGCATAGGTCTATGGTTTATAATATCGGCGGTACCCGTAGTAAAGAAGGTTACCTACCGCTTATCTATATAACTAGCTAATCACAGGATCTGAGGATGTATCTTACAAACTGAAATATTAAAATTAATACATGTAATACGTTTAGACATTGCAAGTCAGCAATGGAGTTACTGCCTAAATTAATTTATACGTTAAAAATTACAACGAGATACATAAGCGACGGAAAAGAACGTGGTATTCGGAAATATTTAGTCTGAGACCATTTTGGGTTGTATCATACTAGTACGTAGTACGTACCTCATCATAAGTAACGCGAACCCCGCGCAGGGACGAGCGAACTAAATGAGACACTCAAAGATATCGTCCTACTACCAAGGTCTAACTAGACGTAACAGTAATGACAGCCATCTCGCCTGAAATGGGGAAATAAAAGCGGCAAAGTGTTACAGCATTTTCATTATTCAACACATTTTTTACGAAGGATTTTTGTTACGGAAGATATTGTACACGTATGTAACTCATTTTTTTCTTCCAGGTTGCATTATCTTGTTTTGAGCCCCTTTTGTACCAGACTTTAATAAAGCAGCTTCGCACATACGCTGCAAGGGTAGCACTTCTTGATCGGCAAGTGATAGCAACTCATTGCGACGACGGTCCAAAGCGTCCATCACACGACTCACACAGGCGTCCAGTGCATCGGCTCCTCTAATCAGAGCGCTCCCTGCTCTAGTTGCCTCTTGAGCCGCGTACCGTCCACCATCTTTGAACAGGTTGATCTGAGACATAAATCGAACATTCGAGATCCGAGCGTTTTGAATGCGGTGCTCCAGGTGCCTCTTGTATCCTTCAACGGCAACATTAAGAGATTCTGCAAAAAGATTTCGGTGTTTAACTAAGCGAGGCATATAACTGGATATTTTTAATCGCCTTATTTCAGGGTCCAACGTTTCTTGAGCCGCAACGATGTTTTCTATGCCTACTTTTATGCGATTCATCCAATCAACAAGCGGGTATAAATATGGGGCTTCGAGCGATGAAAATTCCGATGCATCTATGGGCAGACTTTCAATGAGTTGGTATAATGCCTCTAGATGGGAATCAAGGCGCGCCTCATGATAATGCAGCTCCGAAAGTCGTAAGTCACGAGCAGCCTTTACTCTCTCTAGACGAACGCTATGAGAAACCATCTTGAGCGTGTACCTCATATGCAAAGCATTCGCTCTTTCTTCTACCCACAATCGGGCTTGATGCCGCAGCTCCTCCGGTACCAATGAAACGTTACTTTCGAAAGTCTCGAGAAATCCGTTCCTCCAATTACGTAAAGCCACTTCTTGGAGCTCTGTTTGTAAAACAGCACGTGGTAATGGGGATTGAATATTGTTGATTATTGTTCTTGGAGTAGCAAAACCTTGACTATTGGAACCGTTGAGTAGCGGATGCGAAATCAATCGAGGGTGTTTTTCAAGGAAACAATCGAACTCTGAGAGCAAGATATTAGCCAAAGATGATGGTAGGTTCATAAACTCTTCAAGTCGTCCGAGCTCCGCCTCGCTATGTAGGCGGTACATATCGGCAGTGCGTTCGAGCATTCCTGTAATAGCTTCATATTCATGTTTTAGCTTATCCGCATCTGAAGCTCCTCGCAGATGCTCTAACGCAACATTGAATGTTACCTCGTTAGACATCTGTATTCCATCATTACTAGTAAATAAATCTTCAACAGCTGCAATTGTCAATTTTTGAGCCAATGCCTGGCGTAGAATGTGAGAATCCCAAAGATGACCAGCATCATGTAAAATATGGAACGTATCTTGGAGACATTCTCCAAGTGACCATAAACTTTTTTGCATGGCCAACATATCAGCACCAGTTACTTCTAGCAATTCTCCACTAGCTATCTGTTTTTTATGTATGCTATTGGATAATCGGCATACAGTTTTATCAACCATTTGATGAAATTCCATTGTTTGATATGCATGTTGTTCCGGATCGACAAAACAATGATGAGCTTCTAGGTCTTTTTCCAAATCGCTAAGTTTATCAGCAAAACCAGTGAATACTCTCATTACAGCTGCTTTGTACGCTTGCAACAAATGTGAGACGCACGTGTCGAATTCTTCAGCATCGCTCAATAGTAAACCAAGACTCGGCACGGATGTTTGAGGCTTTTTTTCCCCAAGAGCACTTGCTGATCGTCGGATTGCTGTACGTTCTTTAGAAGCCCACGGCAGGGCGCTCTGTCCTCTGGATCCTACACTGAACCCTAAACAAAGCTGGTTTATTGTAGATCGTGCTCGACCAACCGTCTCGTCAACTTGGACGCGTAACTGTGCTTCCACCTCTGCATAAGCTCGGATGTTACTCAACAGTTGTTGATTGATTTCATATGCACGTTCATCAAAATCATGCAATAGATCACGTGGAGGGCGATGTCCAACACTAACAAGACGCTGAAAGTGGTCGCAGAGCAAAACCCTCAAGCCTTCAGCGCGTTCCCGCTCTAGCACGGCAGCTTCACGTTTGAAATTAGCCATTTCACAAATACGTTGAGCATGTAATTTGCAAATTTCTTTCAGAGCTTCGTCACGAAGTTCCGTCCCTAAAGCTGTATCTCCCATATGACAGTAACTATCTAAAACACAACCAATTTCTTCCTGGTTTTGTTGAATATGAGTAAGTAGACCTTCAGCTAATGCACGTATTTTTGAGTCAATGTCTTCGTTGACAGTTTTCGCCCCATCAGAGATGTCTTGTAGGATTATATTGTGGTTCTTTTTAGTCTCTTTGAGATAATTGGCGAGGATCGGTCCACTGTGCTTAGGTTCCCACCTGTCCGGTAGCGCTGCGACTGCAGCATCATCATCAGCACAACCTGCTGGCGCAATATGATACGTTGTTGTAGTATGACATTTGCACTCATGGTTTTTCTTTAAACTGTTTAGATTATTTTTTGTCTTCTGGTTATATTTTATCATCGAAGAAAATATTGTTTCTGTAAATTCCACAAATTATATTAAGTTGACAGAAAACGTCACAAAAGTCAAATAAAATAACATGAAAACACAGCATGAAAATAACTTTGTCTACAGGTAAAGTAAGTAGGTCTTTTTTTTGGCGGGAACGCGGAAAAGTTCACGTCGGTGCATTGTATTATTTTGCAAAACTTATGCTTTTTCCAGTGTTAATGTTTAAAATTGGTGGTGTTTTACGCATTAAGTGCTGAATTACGAGCATGAGTGTGGGCAAGTGATATAATGTAGTGAAACGTGGTTTTTCGTGTTGCTTCCAAAATTCTATAGAAGCCTCTAGTAAAGTTGCCACCACTTTACTAGGGCATGCCTTAGACTGGATTATGACTTAGACTAGACTATGACTACTCTGACTGTGACTATGACTTGACTTTAAGTGAAAATTTCCATAATACGATGAAAAATTACAAAACTTGACACTGGCTAAATACACTATGTGTGGAGCCAAAATATAAGAAAAAAAAAAAAAAAAAAAAAGTAAGTAGGTACTTTTGCATTAATAATGAAATAGGTTTCTCCGCCTTCGTAAAAAGATTTTATGTCCTTAAAATTGTTTTCGGTTTTTCTAACTATAGGACCCGAAGGACTGTTCTATTAAAGATTTGCCCGAGGGGCAATACAGATAATAAACTGTGGAGTGGAAAATTAGTACTTAACACAAACTGCTGAATCGGTATAATACTGAAAACGGGTAAATAGATGTCAACTCATACTTTTAAATCTTATTATTAGGTATGTTAGGTATGTTGTTTTATTGGATACCTAGAGTCACTTTGTGAATATGATTGTCATCAATGTTACCTATTCATACTTACACTACTGGCCAACACAACATAGGTATTTAATTTTTTTACCGGTACTTTTGGCCTCATTAGTAAGCTCAAAGTCGCGCAACGAGCTATGGATAAAGCTATGCTCGGTGTTTCCCTGCGAGATAAGATCCACAATGAGGAGATCCACTGGAGAACTAAAGCGATATAGCTCTTAGAATTAGCAAGTTGAAATTGCAATGGGCTGGCCACATCGCTCGTAGAACTGACAACCGATGGGGAAGAAAGGTTCTCGAGTGGTGACCACGAACCGGAAGACGCAGCGTAGGCCGGCCCCCCACTAGGTGGACCGACGATCCGGTGATAAACAAGGGCAGGCGATGGATATGCGGCGACCAGGAATAACAGTGGAATAGGTACTCAGTGTTTTCATTTGTTTTCAAACTCGATAGAAAGAAAGAAAACACAAAGAACTATTCCTCCGCTAACAGGGTAGCTCAAAACGGATACCACAATGTTTATTAGGAAAAGGGTGCAAACAAACATACAAAGTAATGCTAGCTAGTAACCCACAAAGCTGTGGAGGATCAACGATAGTCAGTTAACGTCAAATCAAATAATATGGCGGAAGAATGAAATTACCTAATTACGCAGTTCTCAACAAATTTTCTTTACATTAGAGAGAGCGCGTTGTAAATCGAAATCGAATTGTTTGCTCTTCACCAAATCCATCCTATAAATAATCGTGTCACGTTCCAAACCTTAACAAATACCCTCTCAGACTGTGCCACAGGGTGCTCTTCCTTTACAGTGAAGAAACCAACAGCGTGTTACCAGGTTAGTTTATTTTCTTTTGAGGGTTCATACAAATAAAATGCGACTTTGCGGTAGCGTCTAGAAAAATTAATTTCAACTCTAAATGAAGTTACTTTTAAAACCTCTCAGACTGTGCCACAGGGTGCTCTTCCTTTACAGTGAAGAAACCAACAGCGTGTTACCAGGTTAGTTTATTTTCTTTTGAGGGTTCATACAAATAAAATGCGACTTTGCGGTAGCGTCTAGAAAAATTAATTTCAACTCTAAATGAAGTTACTTTTAAAACACGTAATTTGAAATATATTGGTCAAAGAGATTTTCTTGGACAATATTTTCATAGAGAAAGCATTCCGCGTGAGGTAAATCGAGACGATTGGACATTCTCTACTGTTTATGTTCACTGTGACGAGAATAGCAAAAGCTTTTCTCCAAGGAAGCCGAAGTCCCATGTCCGACGACAAGTTTATAAAGTTCGGCGCTGTGGGCCGATAGAGTGACTCCGATTTCAAAGGGATCTATATCTCTGTCTAGAGAAAATCTTGAATCTTTTGTAAACTTTCTTAGCTCCGTAATCTTTTGTCGAGATCTGGTTTCATGTTTTTAAGTTGTCGAAGTAATTTAGTAGGTACAATATATTCTTTGATTAAAAATACATTTTTAAAGCGGTTTACGCGACTTCAATAGCCTTATTTTCATACTGAAAAGTTTTCCAAAGCTCATAGTGCGCTCAAATGTTAGGGACCATATTCCGTAATCCCCAATTCTACACCCTAATTGCTTGTCACGGGCTGTTTGTTCGTGAGGAGTTCCATTGAGTATTCCCGTGGGAACACGGGTGGATAGCGGGTGAAGCCGCTAGTATTGAATTATCACTAAAAAGATGTCCCTGGTGTTGCAGCAGGTGTCAGGTGACGGTAACTGCTTACCATCAGACGGGCCTCTAACTTGTTTGTCTGTCCGTGTTATAAAAAACACTTTTCAAGAGGCAAGAACACACCATAGAATAAATCACCCCGTACTCAACCCGTAGCTCAAGGATAATAAGCTTCATAAAGGCCAATTACTTCCACCGCACGATATAATAACAATGTTGTTGGGTAACTGAGGGTTTTTCGTTTTCTTTGAGAGGGGAACAAGTGGTGTACTGTCCCCTGGGGGATGAGCTAGGCTAAGGGAAGTTGAAGTATAGCGACAATATCGACGTAAGAGCTCGGTAAATTGAGCATGAAGCACTGTGAAAGTGTGAATTACAGAGCCGTCAGCCGTTATGTACGTAGGTACGAACTACCTACAAACAGTTCCGCAAATGTTGTATGGTTTGCGTTTTAAAATAACAATTAATGAGAAGACGTGATTATAAGTTACATAGTTATTATTATATCGTAGCATGGAACAAGGAGAGGGATGCCAATACACTAAGAAAACAGCTTAGATCAGAAATATGGCAAAAACCGTCTTAAAACTAGATGGCGCTGCAAAATGAGCGGGCTATAAGTTGAGAGTAGATCATATATATGCCAAAAACCGTTTTAAACCTAGATGGCGCTGCAAAATGAGCAGGTTATATGGCTAGTTATGGCAGGCTAGGTTTAAAACGGTTATTTGCCATATTTCTGATCTACTCTAAACTTATAGCCCACTCATTTGCAGCGCCGTCTAGTTTTAATACGGCTTTAGCCATATTTCTGATTAACGCAGTTTTCTTAGTGTATTGGCATTGCTCTCCTCCTTGTTCCATGATCGTACGCATTTCTCCGCATAGTAAATGAGACTATTATTCTAGTCTAAAGCCGCACTGTAAAACAATCTAGGGTAACAACAAGTAACAAAGTCCTCGTGTCGTCATTATACCCTCTTTAATTATGTTACGTTGGGACGGAACCCAAAGTTGAGCTGTGGTCAAATCCTTTCTCAATCCTGTTTTGCCGGGGCATTTTTCTGAATGAGATTTCTTGATATTTATGATTTTTGCACAAATCAATTTGTTGATTTCTTGAGTTCTTACCAGGCCCGTCTCACTCCGCGCTTTAGGTATTAAGCTACAAGTACATGGGACCGGGCGTTGCAGTATCACTCTGAACTCTAAATAAATATAGTTTTGCGTGCATGACACTGCACTGCGCACGTCATCCTGAGACTTGGTTCACACAATTTAGTAATAAGATTACTAGACTGTCCCACCTAGTAATTCTTAGGTATCCTTGAGAATAATAAGAACAGGGTCAAAATGAGAGAGCTTTTGAGAATTAAACAACAACAAAAGGTATCTTTTTTGTATATATAGTAAATTGTAGACCATTATTCAACAACATTCTTTGAATCGTAGTAACCTTTGATTTCAAACCTTTGTGATGAAGCGTTATTCAAATCGCCAAAACAAATCGAAAATTCGAAATTCTGGATTGCAAACAAGTTTTTAACAAATATAGGTAAGGTTTATATTAAAATGATTGCCTTCTAGCTTCTTTTTTTCGGTTTAATTAATTGTAGATTATGGAGGTGTCTTATTACAATTACTAACCGTCATTACTAAGAAACCTACAAATATTTTGTAAATTGGAATATTTACATTTTATCATTATAAATAAACGAACCAATTTATTTTTTGGTTTTATTTTAGATTACCCTGGCATTCTAATAACGCTCTACTCTAGAGATAAAATTAGATTTCATGACATATATACATAGTGTATATATCCTAACCTACGCACACCCTACGCACATGTACATAATACAAGAGGCAGCTCGCGGTTTCACTCGCGTTTCGTTACAACTTTCAACGCCCCATCTGACCCAGTCAGGGGATGTATTTTCAAAAACGATTTCTTAGTACACCACTACGCCATAAAAACAAGACGCCCTTCAAGTATCAAATTCTCTAGGTCCAGCGGCAGCGGTTTGGGCTCTGTTTTCAGCCGGTGAGTATATAGAATATTTAGATATATATACTATCTACATAAGAGATGTTTGAGTTGAGAGAGCTTTAGTTCGTTGTTTTTCAACAAATGTAATACGTAATATGAAAAGCTTACTTTATTTTCTCGGGTACTGCTACTGCCTCGGGCTCGCCCTATGTAGACTAATTTGGTAGTTCTAGTATTGGATTATATGAAATGAAAATTATTTTAGTACGAAAATTTTGTTTAATAGTAGATACTGAATAACGAAAGTCGTGTTTTCAGCGTGACCCTCGTGTTTATGTTTGTTGTTTAATAAAATAGTAATTTAGCGTTCCATATTAAATACATGTTTAGTGACCAGAATGCTGGCTTTTATTTTGCATTCTGGGCACTTATCCACCAACGGGCTATATTAAAATTTTATATTTTAGTTTTAAATAGTTATTTTAAGTTTTTAGGTTAGTTTTTAGGCTTAGTTTAGTTATATTGTCTGGCGCCCAAATTGGGATCAAACATTATAAGTATACGAACTGAAACTCATACAAATAACGTAGATCAAAAGATGTATAATTTATATAACGTATAGCAGTATCCCGTCTTAATGTTATGTAGATACAAAATAATTATGGGCTCATTAACATATGATTTTGTCATTTATCACGAACGAAATCATTTTCATCTACGACGAAATATCTTTTTAATTACAATTGTTCACGAAAAATATGTTTCTGTATCACACGCAAGACACGTCGTTTATTGATTAGAATAGGTGTAGAACCTCACCGTCGACGTTTTAATGTCACATTCTAATACGCACTACACACATAGGTAGTCCTTTAAAACTTCATAGTTACCAACTAGCTGACCCGTCCCGGCTTCGCACGAGTTAATTTGTTTTACGCCTTATCTCAGTCTAAAGAAAGAGAGAAGGAAGAGGAAAAAGATAAGGGAAAAGGATGATTGGATGACACGGTGTTTCTTCATTCACTGTTTCTTCGTTCACTGTTTCTTCCTCCCTTCTCTCTTTTCCATAGTACAGGAAAGGAGTGGCTCTGAACTTAATACTGAAGGTTGAATGTCTGTAATTTCTGAACCACAAAACCGACGACCACGCGTTAATGAATTACAACAAGTACATATTTTTACTTTCATCCCCTTTTTCCGAGGGAAACGTGCTGAATTTCGGGATCAAAGCATTCTATAGTCTGATAGTCTACCTCATAATATGAACTCAAATCGTTACATTTTACAAGTTACATTTGAATCCATTCAGTAGTTTTGTCGTGATGGTCAGCAAAGATACAGACAGACAGACAAAAATGAAAAAAGTTATAGTTTTGGCTTCAGCATCGATAATCCCTCCAAAAAGAATTTTCAAAATATCTTCAATGTACAGATTTGGACCCGTTACAGTTTTATTGTAAGTATAGATTTTGCCAGGTACAATGGGCTGCCATAAATAATTCATGTAGACATACTGTTACACCTTCCTACGCGATTCAGCAACTTACCTGAAACAAAACAAAGCGAGGTGAACGGGGCGAAACCGATACCGTAATGCTCTCTAATAACATGGAAGCTGAGTGAAATACGAGGAGTTCCAGACAGTAATTGGTAAAGTAATTACGTCGACCTGTATGTAAGGTGAGCTTATAAAAAGCATTATCTATTTCTAAATAACAAAGGTATAAACACCAATGTGTCAGTAGTTTGGTTGTCAGTCCGGTTGACCGAACTAGAATTTTTTTTTTTTTTTTATGTGATTGAATGACGTGACGAGCTAGTCGTTCACCTGATGTTAAGTGACACGGCCGCCCATAACAGTTGCAGTGTCACCCGGAACTTTACAACAATAAAGTTTCGCGTGACACTGCACTGCGCACGTCATCCTGAGACATCACCCTGTTTAGTAATCAGATTACTAGACTGAGTGATCAGATCATAAAGTCTCATTTGCCCAGTAATTTCACTAGCTACAATGCCCTTCAAACCGGAACACAGTAGTGCTTGCACACTACTGCTTGGCGGCAGAATAACTAATAACAGAATAACATAATAAATAATTGTACCTATGTTGTACATTTGCCACAAAATCTCTCTATTTGCAATAGGATTTTATGTTCCTAAAAAGTAGTCGAGCATTATTTAATTGCCTCGAATGTTGCTTATTAAGATTATGAGAAGCTAATTCGAGAATTTGGCACTTTCCCTCCGGGGGGACATGACATTGGTTCGGTCCAGACTGCATCCTTGTATCCTATCTGATGTCTGTACTCATAATACAAGCTTTGCTTAGTTTGTGGCTAGTCGGCGCTGTGTAAAATATTGCAAATCTTGTAAAAAGCCATAAATGGTAGCTTGAACGAAAACACATTCAACACATTCATGGAAAATATTACGTTGTACTTCACAAGCAGCAGTACTATACTGAAAAAAGTTGAAGCATACTTCAAGTCAAGTATTGACTTGACTTGACTTGATTTTTTCCTGTCACCAAGACTTGGACAAGTAAACATACCTACAACATTCTAGATCCAGGCGGTCACGACGCCTACGTTGCTACAACATGTCAATCAAACATAATTTACCCGCCCTTGACGTGTAACCCGAAACTTGGCAACAAGCTCGCAAGGCATTCCTTTTGTAAACAAAGGACCAAGTAATATCCAAGCATTATAGTTTGGTCAGGTTTCGATTATCTTTTGTATTAATATCAGTAGACGGACATTGGCTGTAATAACTCGCCAGGAATATGAGGAAAATTAAAACGAGCCTTCCTTTTTTGCTGACCCCATATTTAATATTACTAGTAGGGTAAGTTCTTTAAAATAGTTCAAGCAAAGCGTTTTCTGCCTTAATAATAGGCAGTTTATAGGACCCTACTTGGTCCACTCTATTTATCCTTTACAATGTTAGCACAATGGTCCTCTATGAGTTTCCAGCATCAAGATTGATATAGGGTCGCTTTGTTCTTCGGGGCTTCGGAGTTATCAGATATAAATTATAATAGTTCACAGAGCATAGAAAGAAGAACGACTCGGGCCACTTTTAAGCCTCTGCTGTTTACCGATTACGGAACATCGTTGTTGTACTTTTTATTGTTTGGTAGGCTAGCATTTGACCACTATCTCACCTGGTGGAAAAAGTTTTATATTTTACAACTGACTTAAGGTTGTTGGGTGGTTGGGTATGGAGATGCTGATGTTTTCACCTACAGCGACAATAATTCTCCATTTGCATAGATAACCTTATTACATTTATGCTCGAATACATAGGGCTAGCTACATGCTAGCTAGCTACAGCAACAACCCTAAACCCTAAACCCCTACCACGGGTGGTAACCAAAATTGTATCTCCCCTGTTTTACTCCACTTGTAGGGGTAGATACATAGATAGATAAACTCTTTATTGAAAACACCATAATTACACGAAAATTTAGAGGGAAATCTTATCACTAAGTGTCAATAGGCGATCTTATCGCTTAAAGCGATCTCTTCCAAACAACCCAAATGACAAATTAAAACAGGATAAATACAATTTTGTCTTCCTTTTGACTGTCTACAAGTGGTGGTGCATGCATACCAAAGCGCTCTTGTTAGTGTGCTTTCATTTCCATTGTGCAGTGTTCCCTTTCTCCTTACTGTTTGGAGCTTCAAGCTCCTGTAGTATACAAATTAAAACATTAAGCTGCACCGAGTAAATCCTTTCAGTATATCGACCGATATCTTAGAACGGCCCGAGTTGATGCGATTTCATGGGTTATTGCCGTTTACTACCCTTGCATGTGTATTCTTAAGCTTTACTTGGTTCCAAATAAATCTCGGACAGAAGGTATTACAAAAGCATTTTAGGTGATTTGATAGAACTAACAATCTTTACCCAGTAGCTTCGATTTAATTCATCAGTACTAAATTATCACTGAAATATTTTGACTCTTGTTTGCTACGGCAATGGCAAAACGAAATCAACAGAAGGATCAACACAAAAGACAAAGGATTACATAATTTCTCATTATATAAATTATAATTAGAAACACAATTTCGCAGAAGCATTTCTCAGTACCTTACCTCAAGGTAATGATGTTACGCTGCAATTTCCGAGACTATATCTCGCAGTCCTCAGGGCGATAGTTCTATGTCACAAGAGAACAGAGCTGTATCAAAGGCGTTCGTATTACAGTGATTATCAGCAGCTTTACTACAAACAACGTTTCGTGGTAAAATTAAAATTTTGAGAGACCTTTTCAAGTTCAAATCTTAGATGCTTAATACTATGGGTGCTAAATGCAATTAAAATTTCTACCATATTCACTTTTATTTTTCACCAGAGGCGTGCGGTTTCATCCCCATTTCTTCATAACACGCTCTCCTCATATCCCTATTTGACTTAAGTTTAAAATTTCAAAAACCCTTTCTTTGTACACCTCCTCGCCATAAAAAGAAGACATCCTCGAATTATCAAGTCTGTAGATATAACGGTTTGGGCTCCTCGCTGTCAGCCAGTTAGCCAATCAGTTACTCAGTATAATACCTTCACAAATTTTGGAAATGGACACAAATCATTGTATGAGAATATTATGTATTTTGAAAACATAAGAATGCGGGAGGCGGCAACGCTTCAATGAAAGGCATAGGATCACAGAGCACGAAAAAAATACGCATCGCCCCCCGCGAAGCGCCATATTTTGTAATGCTCTGTGCATACGATCGTGTGAGGTGAGCCGTGAGCCCCATGTCTTTCTTCCTACGGCCCTGTCCGGCGGTAGCTAGCAGCGTCTCTATTAGAGTATTGAGAGAGTACCTGTGTCCTTAGAGAGTCTCTAAGGACACAGGTAAGCTCGATACTCATACCAACTAACTTTGCTCATCTGATTGTGTAGTTGCAGTCAGTAAACTTCATATGAAAATAATTGTGTACAATTTTAACTGAACGAACACATGAGTAAGAATAAGAGTTAAGAATTATTCCCTTTGTCCCTGCACCTAATAACTTGAACATTTGCCTTAAAACTCTAAAATGTGAAAAATTATAATTAGCTATTAGAATTCCACCAATTTGTTTGCATTTTAGATTCAAATCTCACGGAGGACAACTTTATGATTTGATTTTATTGTAATACTTATAATTATTACGATTACGCACGTAACGTTTTACTTAGGTACTTCAAGTTTTACCTGCGCACCGCTGAGCTGAGAATGAGTGTTCCTTAGACCAGTCAATAACTATTTTAATAAGTGGAAATATTTGACATAGTCACCGCGACGACGGATACGAGCTGAGTCTCTCTTTAGTGAAAATAAACTAATGAATTAGTATGACTCAGAAATGGTTATAAACTTCTTAAAATGTATTTTGTAAATAATGGTATCTCCATGATAAAAGTAAGAGTATTCGACAAGTTAATCAAGTTGCTGTTAGTGTCGGTTCTGTTATTATTGACTTAACTAAGCGAGCTACTCATGATATTGGTTGGTTATTTTCGACTTATCGATATTTGAACCCAGAGTCGTTCACGGGATTATCACTTGAGTGGGTCGTCAGTAATGAGACAAGCGTGACGTGAAACCTGACACCACTTTCGACGAAATGGCTCGCCTTTCGTACTTATTTCGGAACAAGTTGATTGCTGCCCTATTTCGCGCGTATTTTTCTAGAGTAGTCATTTTGAGCGATGTCATTGCATATACACTGAAAATATTACCTACAATATTCTGATTGTAGCGGAATATCAGATAGCTTTGATTGTCAATATACACTTCCTAATTCACATTTCGTTGAATTTAAAGCTTTCATCTCTGACCGTGACTACGTAGTACTATTATACATAATATATATTCTGTGCCGTGACCTACTTTGCTGTTAGAGGACAGCATCACTGCACCCATCCAGCATTTGAAATTCCTGCTCACGTGCCTGAAATAAAGCTTTGCTTTACTAATAAAGCTTCTATATTTGAACTCGAAATTACTGGATAGGTTGACTATCAGATAATCATATTTCAGAAACTTAATTAACTTCTTTTGAGGTCTTGCATATTAGAAAATGTTTGATATAATTATTTTATTCATTCAAAACATCCTACGTACAACATGTCTTTGATATACCTTCGAAGATTATCCTCGGAGACATAATAACGATGCTCCATGTATAAGCATTATGTTAAACATGTTTCCAGTCTGCTGGCTCGATGAACACGTCAGTTAATCATGGCAGATTCATTCCAAATGAGTAATCACAGATTCAAAATTTCAGTTTGCTAATTATAACATTTAAATATAACGACATAAGAAGTTTTTATTCGGGTTGTTTGTGAAGTGACGCGCTATAAAAAGCACTAGAAGAGATAAGCACTAGTATAAAACTTCACTGAAATAAGTCGATCAATCGATCAATTCCTAATAACCGTTGATCTAATCTATAATGAAACTTAAAAAAACATAATATAACTAAACTATACCTAACTAAAAACTTAAAATAAACAATCTCGAGGAAGGCAGCCAAGATTATGCTTAACGTCGCGACTGCTAGCATTGCGTCAGTTTATCACCAAAATATACTATGTTTTATATGTTTCCACTTTGCTTTATGAGTTTATTTGCGCATATGAATTATCCAAGCAGTCCTATACATAAATAAAATTTAATAAATTTAATAAAACTGAAATATGAGTATGTAAATGCTTTTACTAAAATGGTTTATTTAGTTAAAAGGTTTTTCAGTAGATTTGTGTCCTGCGGTGATTTCCCTAACGGCGACAAAGCATTTGCGAACGAAGCAGCGATCGGCTGTCCTGAAACCGAGACGTGCGAGTGCTTTGAAGCGTATTGAGCGTAATACATAAATTCGAAAAAACTAATTTTAAGTAGTTATGCCACTTAAATGAGAGACACGAAGTACGAAAAATCGAATTGAAAGTGGAAAAGACCTAAAAGACGTTTAGGCAAGTACAATCCCTAAAATCTACATATAATAAATGTGTAAGTAATGTAAAGTAAAAATGGAATACCCCTCTGGAGATGGCTAAAAACGAACTAGCAAAAATTTTGAGCACATTCAGATGCAAAGCATGTCTGGAATCGATCATCTTACTGTAAGTATTGGAATTATTTACGTTCTAAAACATTTTAGAACAAGCAGCCATACCCATCCAAAGAGATTACTCTGAACAGCTACACGCATCCAAACTTTTGTGACATGCAAAGTTTACCTAAAAGCTCCTAAAAGGAAGGCGAACGATCCGTCAGAGGAAAAAATTGACATGACTTATTGAAAGTTGAAGCTCGTAACGTACTGGCTAGAGGTATTATGATGAGGGTCGAAAGTACACGAAAAACGGTGAACGATCAGTTAAATAATATGGGTGGATCTGAAGGGTAGATATACAATTATACTATCTGAGTTTGAATTGATATATTATCCCGAAAGGGGGCAAATCTACTCCCCAAGGTAGACAATGTTTCTTCTACGACTTTTTTGAATTACTAGTTTTTCATTGAAGAAATGCCATGTAAAGTTTACGTTCGAAGATAGCCCTAGCACAGCTGGGTGGTTGAACTTCGTCCTTGACCAAGTTAAATGTAAAGTTTTGTTATTTAATTTGGATGGCAAAACCAAGGAGTGTGTGCGTGTTAGACAGACTGCAGAGTTGAAATAAATGCGTGTAGAGTCTTTAACGACTACACTACAAAGACTGTTTGCGCAAGTCGGCAATTAAAACTCACTCCTTATATCGCAGTTTACGTTCTTTTCATTGCTCTCCACACCCGACTCGAGGATCCCTGCACCGCAACGACGTCAACATCATCTACAAACTCCTACCATTGATTATTAATTATTTATTTATTGATGGTACTGACGATGAAATGAGGAATAGGGCCGATGATGTAGGTAATCAAACCAGTTCGAGCTGCTGCACAGATCTGGCGACTGCTCGCGAGCAGCACGCAAACGCACCGCGCACGTGAGCGGCGCATTCGGCTGATCTGTACTGTACACACTCTTACGGCGCCCACAAAATTTAGAATTAACCAATAACTTGAAGGAATAACTCTGAGCAGGTATTTGTACTGTTATTTATTCTGTGGTTAAAGGTACGCCGTTCAAGACAAATACCTATAAAATAGTAGGTGTGGTGTTGGACAAAGGAGCGGCTCAGGACTTCAAACAAACACAGAAGACAGATGGTTCTCTCTATAGTAAAGTTACGTACAAAGAAAATAAGCTCTTGTTTTTATACGAAAATGAAAACCTAAAGGGTCGTTTGTTTAGTGAAATTGAAGTACTTAATGTGAAATGGCCCCATATGACAATACAGGTTACAGGTGGGTTGTTGTGACGATGACGACGGCTTCATTTTGTATTTTGGTTGTAAATTAAAGTTACATTCTAAGTTTAATGTTGCTTTATAGAACTATCAATCAAGAGGAGCTCAAGTTATACCTGACCTTGCAGGATAATAATATTATCTTAAAGATGTAGGGATTAGGGAGGACAGACTAGTAAGAACAAGTTGACTATGCCCTAAAAACCAGTGAAGTATCAAGTTCTACTTTCGCGCAGTCGTTATCGTTTTTTTTTCATTTTTACATGTTATTAAAATATAATCCATTTTAATGCTCCTTATTGTGCCCCATTGAAGATATCAAACTTTAACGCGATTACCTATTTCCTCTACCCTACCACCGCCTTCCGACCTTAGTAGAGTTGTTTTTACCCCTAATTTACTGATATTCCAATCCGCAGTCCGCAGATAGAAATATGTCACACTATTTTACAACGTTATAAAATACATTTTTTTTTTGTTTATTAATCACAAATTACAATACGCAAAAATATTTCGCACCAAAAAACCACAGTAGGTTTGACGTGGTGCTCACACTCATTACACCCGCTATGAATAATAAAGTAATATAAGTTATCATACTACTTAAATAAGTCATACTTCGCATTTTAATATTACAAATGTGAGAATGTACGTACGATTTGAGAGCTGTCCATCCTAGCAAAAACCTAAACATACCTAAACCGAGTGCGAAGTCGCGTACGAAGCGAATGCGAGGCTCCGCTCGGACGCTCCCTCTATTTATATTGGGTGTGTTGGTCTACATCCAACATAGCTACTCTAAAATAAATAATGAACATACGTATTACGTAATAAACTTTAAAAAGTAAGTTTATGAACGTTACGCCATATCTCATCTCACCAGATGATAAGAGTCGATGCTGCTGAAGGTGGAGTGGATCATTTAATAAATAACTAGCGCCTCACCCCGGCTTCACACGGGTAATAGTTTACGCAGCGCACGCGTTGTAAAAAATATTTTAGGACCTTGGGTTACATTATTGGAGTTCTAAAAAGGATCCCTCATTATATTGAAAATATGATATAGCCTATGTCATCCGGGGATAGTGTAGCTTCCCAAAAGTGAAAGAATTTTTCAAATCGGTACAGTAGTTGCGGAGCCTATTCAATGCAAACAAACAAAGAAACAATCAAATCTTTCCTCTTTATAATATTGTTATAGATGTTATAGAAAACAAGTCTTCTCTTACTTTACACTACGGTATCCTCGAATCTTGTTTTAAAAATTTAGACCATGGCATTGGCTACACAATCCTACCATAAGTACCAAAATGGTAGTGTCCAGTAAGGCAATTGTCGAATCGATGAAAGTGTCGAATTAGCGAAAGTAGCGAATTAATAAAGTAGCCGATTAGAGAAAGTGTCGACCTGTTACCTCACCCAGCACGCTGGCCCATGAAGATTACTTTAATATACCTAGCATTAAATTAATTTAAAAAAATCCCGACCTCTTGCCGTCTTGCCGCTGAGAGGGAAGTTACTCGTATGGATCTAGTTGGATAAGAGTTCCATGCGCCCCAACGGAAAATGTAAAGCATCAAACGTGAGTATCAGCGACGCGAAGAGCTTAAATGTAAAAACTGGCCAAGTAAGTGCGAGTCGGACTCGCGTATGAAGGGTTTGTACCATTATCCATCCATATATCTACCCCTGCAGTCTAGAGTTGAGTACCAGTACTATTTAAAGCAGCGCCATCTATGACTCATCTGGTAAACGAGCAAACAAATCACGTTTGTTGTATGGGAGCCCCCTTAAATATATATTTTGTTCTATTTTTTAGTATTTTTAGTTAAAGCGGAAACAGAAATACACTATCTGTCAAAATTTCACTGTCTAACTATCACGGTTCATGAGATACAGCCTGGTGACAAACAGAGACAGACAGACAGCGGAGCCTTAGTAATAGGGTCCGTTTTACCCTTTCGGTACGGAACCCTAAAAATGTGAAATGTTTGTATTCTGAATGCTGATATAAATTATACCATGAACGATGCAATGCGGAGTTTAGCAGTTCAGCTTATTTGAAAATCGATATCAATAAAAGTTTGTAGTAATATCGAGATGCATCTAATTTGCATATTGAATTGGCTCTCCAATACATGAGGTACCGATGCAAGCTATTCCATAATTTGAAATGGGGAAAAAACATTTACGATATAATGCAGACGTAGGATCCAAATTATTTAAAGCTATAGGTCAGATAACCCTGCAAACTTAAAAAAATCCCTTCAAATAAATATAGTAGCACATACATGGCTTTAAAGAAATAAGTATTAAGTTATTTTTAAGAAGTGCTGCAATAAAAATTGACCAGATTTTTCAGGTGCTTCAGATGTCCAAATAAATAGCGTGTCTACGTTAAAAAATATATAAATTAGAGGCATCTCCTTGATAAAACACTGTTTTAAACTTCCACGGTGTACCCGTATCTTCAGTCTACCCGCGAACATGGTGCATGTAACTGTGCCGAAAATTGCGCCACTGTTCCCGATACGGCCGATATCGATATTACGGCCCGTAATATCGATATCGGCCATATCGGGAACTGATTTCAATTACATTAAAGATCTCGTAAGTATAAAGTACTATTAAAAATGTTTCTCCTTGATTATTTTCTATCGAGGAAAACAGAACCAAAAATAGCAATTTTGCTTTAGGCGCCCTCCTATTATGACATACAAAGGTACCTAAGGTAGGTTGGTATCTATAAGCAGGTAAGAGGTAATATCACAGAATAAATAATAGTCTGCTATACATAGTAATATATAATTTTAGTGGCAGGCACAGCTGTAGTACTATGTGGCTGTACAATTTTACGATTTCGTACGATTAAGACTTAAGTATACCTATTACGTTTCAATATGAAAAATTGTATTATATTGAAACTGGGATGACAACGCAGGGCGAAAGGATAACAACCAGAGATAACGAAATTCCTCTACAAATGTCTAATAATAGATTTGTAATGTTGTTCAAGTGTTGGATAAAACAACAGCGAAACTCAATTAGATAGGGACTGCGAATACAAACAAATAGTAGGTATTATTACTTATAAACTACAATTACCGTCTGATCTGTTCCATGCGAGCAGAGAGTTATGATAATACTTTGCAAGCCCGATAATGTTCAATATTGGAATTTTAGTTTTCTGTTTTATACAAATTCCAGGGCAGGCAACGCATGGTGTATATAACCATGGAACAAGGAGGAGAGGAATGCCAATACACCAAGGAAACAGCGTAGATAAAAAATATGCCTAAAACTAGATGGCGTTGCAAAATGAGCGGGTTATAATTTGAGTGCAGATCAGAAACGTTAAAAAACCGTTTTAAACCTAGCCCACCGCGGCTAGCCGTATAGCCTGCTCATTTTGCAGTGCCATCCAGGATTAAAACGGTTTTTGGCATATTTCTGATCTGCGCTCAACTTATAACTCCCTCATTTTGCAACGCCATCTAGTTTTAGGCATATTTTTGATCTACGCTGTGTTCTTGGTGTATTGGCATTCCTATCCTCCTTGTTCCATGATATAGCATACTGCATACCGGGTGTCCTTCGGCGACGGTTACTAGCATACCAACGAACGAGGAGTCATAGATACCAGATATTAGAAGACAGAAAGAGGTATCATTCAATCGGGCTCGCGAAGTGTTATTAAATTCTCAGTACTTACTACAGTTTTTTTTTAACGGGCTAATGCTGTTGGTCTCTGCCGACCTTTACAGCCTTACAAAGACCTAGCGCAAAGGTGCCTCTGGGGTGTAAGCCTCGGCTTGGGCCGTTGCCGGGATAAGAGGATCGAGAAGGCTACGTCCGCTGGAAGAGTGGACCCTATGGAAAGCTGTATGACCTAGCCTTATAAGCCTAGCTATAGTACTTACTTACATTGTTATCAATAAGTTAGGTACTCCAGCTAGTTAGAAATATTGGCAAACCCATGTGCTGCTACTTTTACTAAGAATCATTTTGTTGTTTTTTGTGCCTATATTCATTTTGTATTGTTTTGGCTAGAAAATATAGCCGTTTTGAATCTCCGTCTCTGGTTGTGGTATTATTTTATTCTGTGCCTCTGAGCAAGCAACCGGAAGCCAAAAGAATTCGCATTGGTTTCGTAAAAAGGTGTACTTAAGTACCAACTAATTAATTTTCTTTACGAAGAACTTTTCAGTTTCTCACCTTTTCCGTGACGGCCAAGCCGGCATACTCTTCTGAGGACAAGCAGTCGCCTTTCAGCCAACTTGCTAGCCGACCGAGCTCACCGAGCATGTTCGACGGCGACAGTGCACTTAGCGCCATTTCTATAGGCTTTGCTGTGTTTGTTTAAAGCATTGAAATAATTTCACAAAGCTTTAAATAGCACAGGTGGCTCTAACTGGCACGATAAATCGCAAACTTCGAGAAACTCTGATACACTTTGCGGAAAATTGAACCGCAAATATCGTGGGGAAAACTGTAACTTTTCCAATTAAACTTGCAAGTCCTTTGTTATAGAGATGCAAATTATACCGCGCGAATTGAGAAAGCCGTCTTCTTACCGCTGCGTATTCAACGCGACTGATAACAATCGGGAATCACGGCTTCCCCTGAAATTTCCATATTAAAACATCAAACATCTAAACGCAATCGGGTACAGGACTTTATCCCATTATTTCTAGAGTTCATTTTGCAATATCAGAGCGTAACGGTGGCAAGGAGCATGCGCGTTAAAAACAGGACGACATTATACAGGGTGGTTGTAAATCGGAGAGAGATGACGTCATTTCCGCAATTCGCTTTCCATTTCCGAATTTGAAACACGTGCATAATACGTCGTAACGGTTGCAATGACGTAAAAGCTAAGAGGGTGAATGGCGTTTTTGTAGGAGAAGGTTTTGGCTTAGAGTATAGTCTAAAAGCATAGAGAGATCATCAAAATGATATTATATTTGTACTGCTGACACATATCGCTATGTCAGTGGCGAAGGAAAGAAACAATTAACTACGCTTGCAATAAGCCATACCATTATTTCGACTCAGTCAACTGTTTTTTTCTATACAAATCTGTCAGACTCATTCACATCAAAGTGTTCAAGCACTTCATATAAAAAGTGTCCAAAAACGTGGTACGCTTGACACATAATCAAGTTCTCTCTATGCTTTTAGTCTATACTCTAAGGTTATTGGTCACTTTTTGGTTGTTCTTCATTTCCCTAATGTTGCATAAATGAATTAGTAAAGATTAACATGCATGATTTAGTTTCAGGCTTAAGGGCCTAGCATTTAATAACTTTCAGCCAATCAGAACATCAATAAATTTTCAAGTCTTGCAAGACATTACATAGGTACCTACTAAACAAAAATCAAAACTCATATATAAATCATATTTAAAAATTATATCTAATATTCCTTTTTTATTTCCTCAGGTGTACCTATGGGGCTTTGTAGTCCTTATTTCAAAAAATATACCTATTTAAAAACATTTTTTACACCCTTGTTTTTCTAGAAAAATTATTTTTTGTACTATCATGCCATACCAAAACAGACCTACAGACCTAAACTTATATTCTCTTTTCAAGTTAAACAGAAAAAAGGGTGATGTTTTACACAAAGTTATGTTATAATAGTTTTTTTTTTACCCAATAATATATAATAATAAGATAGATATAACTAGACTGCGTGATTAGATCATAAAGTCTCATTTGCCAGTAATTTCACTAGCTACAATGCCCTTCAAACCGGAACACAATAGTGCTTGCACACTACTGCTTGGTGGCAGAATAACTGGCAAAGCGGTGGTATGTTACCTACCTAGATAAACTTTGCAGAAAGTCCTACCATCTACCACAATTTACACATAGATATTGAAATAATTTAGTAATATATGATCCTACTGGTAGAACAATAAACATGTTTTTCTATGGTTTTATCAGTACATCTATGGACAAGTAGCATTGCTTGTAGTTCACAGCTCACAGCTAGCAGCTAGCAATAGTCAATAGATACACTGAAACTCTGATTGTATTGTATAAGTATCCACTTATAAATATATAATAATTCCTCTAAGAGTACCTACCAAATGGTTCGGCTAGAATCTAGATATTGAAAGTATAATATATAAGTAGTAGTCACCATGTTACTGAATGAACAACTAACACCATCATCAGAAATTACATCAAATAGTATAATGACATGTTATTTACCTGTAATCTGTGACCCGTAGATGCAACAAGCTTGCTTGCTGATAGTGATATATATGGCACATGGTACAGTTTAAAGTAGCATGTGTGTTTTGGATTTTATTCCCGTATAAACCTTTCTTGTTCATAAGTTATTTCTTATAAAAGTTAAGAATCTAGTGCTTTTTGTTTGAAGCAACAAAATATACCTAAGTCATCAGCGCGCAGTAAATAAACGCTCATTACCATAATATAGACTCTGAAATATGGATGGAATACGTTAAGTAAATAGAAATTGTTGTGGAACACTTACCTTCGGTGTATCCATTGTAATATACGATGAAAATCGATACAGGAAGCACAATCACTTGGTATAATTTGGAATTAGATCACAGAATTAAAAAGCAATAGTTATGGAATTATATGAGATAAAAAATTACAAGGCCCCGTAAGGAAGCACGTAAAACCAGGCTTGAAACTTATTTTATTTCAATTTTACTTCAACTAAAGATAGAAAATAATAAAATATTAGAAATCAAACAACAATCAGATGAAATGAAAGGATAAAAAACCTTCAAAGTTCAATCATACGAGTTGACATTGACATTTAACTTGACAATCTTACGATGTTGTCAACTGTGGAAACACAGTGAGCTCCTTATGGGCTTAGACAGCATTGTAAAAAACACTCTGGTTTCGGTCTTGAATGTTGATATGGATGACAGGACGTGGTCGCAAGCCTCTACCTGTGCGCTTAGGAGGTTTAGGGATACGCAAAATTTCGAGTGTTGCATTACCGGCATTTTTGTCCTCTGTACATGGTACACATAAATTAATAGAAAAAATTCTTGCTCCATCTTTAGGTACTTTCGAAGTAGCCCATTTGTCTGAGGCCAAGAATGCCTGGGGGTTGGCTTGTCCAAATTCTGATTTCCCGGTGGTTCTTTCCTCACAGAGGCTGTGGGACCGACCGCTCTGCGAACTAGCACGGAAAAATCTTTTAGATACGTGTCCTAGCGTCGCTGATCGTGCTCGGCTTCTCGCAGTCTCTGTGTGGGAGTCAGGACTTTGGTTACAGGCCATGCCTTCTTTCAACACTGGTAACCTTTTAGATCTGACTACTTTTCGTTTAGCTATCAGCTTACGTTTGGGCGCAAGATGCTGTGTGGCCCATCGCTGCCAGTGCGGTACCGCAGTTGACCATCACGGTCTCTCGTGTTCAAAAAGCGCTGGTCGAATTTCGCGCCACGCTAGTCTTAATGACATCATTCGCCGGGCTTTTACCACCGCCAATGTTGCAGCCATTCTCGAACCGAATGGTCTCATGCGTGACGATGGTAAAAGACCCGACGGAATGACTCTGGTTCCCTGGAAGATGGGGCGGCCTTTAGTGTGGGACGCTACTTGCGTCGATACTATGGCGCCGTCACACCTTCCCGAGACACACGTTAGGGCCGGCGCCGCGGCTAATTCTGCTGAGCAGCTAAAACGGCGCAAATATAGTTATCTCGGTAGCGGTTACATATTTGAGCCGTTTGGTGTTGAGACCCTGGGTCCGTGGGGACCGGGAGCTCATCGCGTTTTCCAAAGTCCATCAGAGCACCTGGTCGATGCGACGCGTGACCAAAATGCTGGCACTTATTTGGCCCAACGCATCAGCATTGCAATTCAACGTGGCAACGCGGCCAGCATGTTGGGTACGCTACCTACCGGTAGTGGGCTGGGGCACTTGGACTGTCTATAGGCCATCGCGGCTATTATACAGTCCATAAGTGTTCTTTGTAGTAGGTAGTGTAGCTAGTTTAGTTTAGTTTAGCTTAGTTTAGTTTAGTTTGGTTTAGTTTTTATTATTGTAGTAGTTAGCTTGAGTAATAAAGGCAATTTGCCCGTTAAAAAAAAAACTTGACAATCTTGACATGCATAACACAAACTTATAGATTCAACTGTTTTTTTCTCTAATCTGTGATTCATACGTTGACTGTGCTCTGTGCTGCACAGACTAGCGTGCTGTGCTGTGACTGTCAATGTCAGTAGTAAAAACGTCAATTGGTTTTTCTCTAATCTGTGAGTAAAACAGTAGAAACGTCAATCAGTCAAGATCAGTGTGACCATCAGCGGTAGATTTTTGCCATTTTGGCAAATTTTACACTCAAATTTAGACTAAAGCAGATGGTGAAAGTAAGCGATATAAGTGTGGCAGATTTTGGCAGAATCGGAAGTTTTTAATATTTTGAAGTAAAAATTATTGCGAATATTGTCGCGAAATCTAAATTCGTTGACTCGATATTTGGAACCGTTGACAATTCCTGGTCAGATGAGTATAGTCTGTGCACCCAATATTTAAATATTATGAGAAACCGTGCACAAGACACCCAAAATGGTATACCTACTTACCTAGGTCATTAACTTGTGATACATTGAACTCTGTGATTAAAACTTGGGGTTCATTTTATTTAATAGTAAATTACAAGTTAGTTTTCCCCCACACTGAGTAAATACATGATTAACAGATATTTAAACGTAAATTCATGTATGATAAAAATAACGAAGGATATGACGTAACAAACGTACTACTTAAATTAACATCTAAATTTTTTCATCATGCCTACATGGATTTTGTATTTCTATTTTATAATTCCCTGATTTTTAAAATAAACATGTACCTATATGTTATAAGTTATGTTTACGTTACTTACGAAAAAAAAGAATTATTTATCATCTCAATAGGTCTTTCTATAGTACTGGCCATTTCAAATCAAAATATTTTTTGTTTGGCTAAGAATTCTAACTCCAAATTAATTTTATTTTACAATTTTGTTTTAAATTAGTCATTTGTTTTTTATTATGTATCATGATTTGATCGCATGTGAATCTTTTTCGTCATTATGGATTAACGATAAAAGTTCGAGGAGTTATGGATTTTAGTACCGTCGCCGTCGTGGTAGCACAAGCGGTACGAAACATCAACGACGCTTATGAAACGAACTCTACGAACTAAAGCACCATCTGTTATTGGTTTGCCGCTTCTGTTCTGGAAATTTCGACCTGAAAAATTAACCCCATTGTTGTCTGAAAACTTTTGTCGATAATGTCAAATTAAAGGTGATTGTGAAAGCTAATGATACTCAATCTACGCTGAATCAGCAGCAGCTTTCGAAGTTAGCATCAAAACGAATCCATATTGGTTCAGTTGCATCAAATTGGTAAGGAAAAAAGCTTGACAAATGAGTGCCCCGTGAACTCAATGATCGCTAGTGCGAAGTACGCATCGAGTGATCGAGACATCACTTGCACTGCTTAACAAGTACACAAACGAAAAAAATTTGATACGCATTGTTACCTGCGACGAAAAATGGATTCTGTTTGACAATTGCAAGCACTCACCAAGATGGTTGGATCCTTGTATGGTAAACAATGCCATAAGCGAAAACTTACCCCTAGACTAGTGATGGTCACTAGTCACTGGCCACTGTTTCGAGATCTAGCACCGCTGTGAATCATCACAGCTTCTTACTAATCTGGATGAGCAGTAATGCAGGCGTGTAGGTACTGTGAAGTACTGAACACAATGATGGAGAAGCTCACACGTCTCCAACCACCTTTGGTCAATCGCTCTTCTCCGCTGCTCCTACGCGCCAGCCCATACTGCACAGCAGAGGCAGACGGTCTGCAACTTGCAAGAGCTGGAGTTGAAGTCTGTCATTCGCCGTACTCACCAGACCTTGTAACTACAGACTTCTACTTTTTCTTCAAAGGCAGTACGACATGCCTTTGAAGAATTTGTTGCCTTCCATCCTGCTGAATTCTTCAAGAATTGTATCAATAAACTGCCACTGCATCGGCAAAGATGCATAAATTGCATAGGTTATATATATTAATAGAAAAAAATTGAAAAAATACAGTGTACAATTTATTTATTATTCATTAATAATAAGACTTGGGGCATGTTCTAGCAGATTTCAGTTTGGGCAGATTTTGGCTGATTTCTAGCCTATTTAGGGCATGATCTTCAATTTTCAGATGGTCACATTAGCCAAGATTACCATTAGTCGAGTTCGGATTGGGATCGGTAACGTTTTTGGTGTTTGCTAAATTAGCGTTGTTGTAAAGCGTTCGGTTTGGGAATTTTGCCAATAATACCACTTTTAATCACTACGCAAAATGAACGAAAAATAACCAAATGCGGTGTGTTATCTTAAATGTCGAATAAAAAATTGGCGGCAACACTTGAATGATAATGAAATTCGTTTAATTTTAGCTGTTGTTGCTCGTATATTTGATATAATTTCTCATGAATGTAAGTGTTCTGTGCCATATATTAAATAGTTATATTTATTATTTCATATACAGCTCGCTCCATGATGAGAACCTATCTAAAATAAATACTTACATATCAAAAACTGGACATGATGTGTGATAGTAAATATTTAACGAGTAGCCTGGGCGGACTTTTCCCCATTACACAGGTAAACTTACGTCTTCTCACTTCTCCGAGCTGCATTATTACGACAACTACAATTTTTACAGTAAAAATCAGTAATTTTAACGTAGCCACGCCAAAAATTGTTCGTTAATCTCTAATGTCAGAAAACGATCACTTTTAACCCACCTCCGCAGACCGTGAGTTAAATTAGCAGCTTACGATGGCATTTTAGCTGTTGTCGAGCTATCCAAACGGAACGAACGAAAACAGTAAAAAATGCAACTTTTGTTCACACATTCCCAAAACGAGCGCTGCATGTGATCATTTTTGTCGTTTTTAACTGTTAATTTTGCTATCTTTAGGCTATCCGAACGCACCTAAAGTCATCAACCAAATCCGGTATTCTGGTACATATTGGAATTCTTCGGAAGTTTTTTATTGTGCTCTCAAATAATATTATTTTTGCTAAATCTAATTCTTGTGCTTGCTTTACATTGCATTAATACAGCATGGCGTCAACAGTGTCTGAACAAGATAGAAATGAGGAGCGACGCCGTAGGGTGAGTAAATGCACCCTGAATATTGTTTTGTTTTGTATTTCGCACTTAGCAGTGAATGATTCACTGTTTTTGCCTTTAACGCTAACGTGTTTTGTTTCGTATGCAAATCTTCTTAGCAAATATTTTAAATTAGCGTTTTGGCCGGTTTCTAGCATACCTGCTAAACTAGAATTCTTTAATATAAGATTTTAAACTGTCATGGTCACTAACACTACTACAATATTGTTTATTAACGGGATATTTACCATGTATATTATTTGTTTTGAGTTGCCGATATTTCGATGCTGTTGCAAGCACCATGAGTCCGTCCGTGATCATGGTGCTTGCAACAGCATCGAAATATCGGCAACTCAAAACAAATAATATACATGGTAAATATCCCGTTAATAAACAATATTGTAGTAGTAGAATTCTTTATTTTGTTATTGATTTTAACGTGCTAAAATTCTCCAGGATCTTTCCAGAGACTTCTCTGTTTAAATCTCATTAGGTCACCAGGAGAACTGGTTGACAATTATTCAACTTAGGTGCAGTTATTTGTAGCTTGAATAAGTAAAGTTGGTGTAGCTAAGATTAAAATTTAAGTTATTTCCCTGTGTTTCGCTATAATAAGCCAAATAACATGACATAAACATGAATTATATATGTAGCCATGTTATAATTCATGTATGTTTACATAGAACTACAGATCCCAATCCAAATTATAATGCAAAAAATTCACGTGCTAGTATTGTTTTAGCATGCTTTTATTGTAATTGATATCCCTGTTTTAATTAATATTTGTATTATGGAAATTCTAGATCAGTTTATTTTTGTTAGGCTTTGCTTGATAGTGTTGAATGAAATATGGAAAATAATTTATCTATTTGTCTTAGAATGAACTAAAAATTGTAGATATGTTTATCCTATTCCATTTATGTTTTCCATTTTCGTTTCCCTTTCTAGTGGTCTATCGTAATGAATTTATTTCACCAAAATATGTTAAATATAAGTTTTCAGTGTCTAAAAAGATGTGTGGAAGTGGAAGTGCACTATGTGTAATTATTATTATTATAGACAATAGACAAATTTTTTTATGATCTTCTTAGGTCCTACTTGGGCCCTTACCAGCTGGGTTTCTCAGAGCTGATGGAGCAACAGATACCCTTGATGCTGACTACCAGGCAGCATTGGCTTTGCAGCAGCAACTTTCTGGTGCTCAGGTAAGAAATTATATATTATAGAATAGAGAACATAAACTGTCTATAAAACAGATTTTACTCAAAACAGTAATACACAAAGCAATCTACAAAGCAATTTAAAATTGATATTTGTTTTTATTATTGCAACTTCATAGTGACAACCTAGTTGTAAAAGGCCTATTCCACTTCACTAAATTTAGATGCGAGTCTAATTAAGATTCAGATAATTTCTTTTGTACATGATGTAGTTTTTTTTATTTGAATCTATGTATGGAGTTACTGTACTTACATTTGATTTATTAAGGTGGAACGTTACACTAGCGCGGGAAATTCAAATTTTCTTGCGTTCTTTTGCCAATAATAGCTTAATTACTCAACATGATTGCATGAAAACTAATTTTGCGCAAATAAGTATAATGTATCAATAAATTACAATTAAAAGTATCACCTATTTATCATTGGTTTAGCGACAAATGGCAATAGACTGAAAAACTAAGAAGAAAATTGTTTATTGCCATTTGTCGCTAAACCAATGATATCTAGGAGATACTTTAAATCGTAATTTGTTGATACATTCTATTTATTTCCGCAAAATTAGCTTTTATGTACTCACGTTGAGTAATTAAGCTATTATTGGCAAAAGAATGCAAGAAAATTTGAATTTCCCGCGCTAGTGTAACATTCCACCTTAACTAAGGAATGTTACACGCTTTTTTATTGTTCATCTATAATCCATTGTTATTGTTAGTCATAAATATAATATACTAATTCTAAGGCATTGTTTCTCAACCGGGGGTATGCGCCTATAGAGGGGAGGAAGAAGAAGTGTTTGGTACTACAGGGGATTGCAATTTGTGTAAACTTGTAAAGCATAATATCACATTAATCCAAGCAAGTTTTCTGCTTTTATGTATGAAAACTTGTTTAGATTAATGTGATATTTTTGTTGAACATTTGTGATGTTATTTTTGAAGTATTTTATGGACAGATTTATCGTAAGTAAATTCAACTATTTAATACCTTCAAAAATGACGCAATACGCAAGCGAGATTGAGGATCGAGGAATATACGAGCCTTAAGAAGTTAGGTTGGCTAGGGTGATAAGTGATAATGATAAGTTGATAATACACACAATAAATAAGTTTAGAGCTTCGCTATACATCCACAACCTCAATTCAAACTAGTAGTTTCCAAAAGCCTATATAAACAAAATTAATACATCTAAAAACCATTTACTTATATGAATAAATACTGGGTGGCGCAAAAGTACTGGCACTAAAGAAAATACTTTTATTTTTTTTATATGACATTTTCTGTCATTCTGTTGTTGAAAATTGTGTAGTGAACAAATGTAAAATACACTGAAAATAGACTGACAAAATAGGACTTTGACGTGACATAACCGTACAAATTTTTACTTACTTGACATTGGCAGAATTATCGCTAAAAAGCGATAGAAAGCCATAAACGAAGAAGAAGAAGAAGAAGAAGAACATGGACCGTTTTACTCCCCAAGAACGTGGAATAATTGTGTCAATGTTCTTACGGAATAATTCATCAGTGATAAGAACACAACGTGAATTTCGTCGACGATTTCCCCACCGTCCGGCACCGATTGGTCGCACAATTCGACGCTTTGCCACACGCCTTGAAGCAACTGGCTCAACATTGGATAGACCTAAGTCTGGGAGACCAAGAACAGGCCGTTCAGCTGAAAATATCGATGCTGTGCGCGAAGATGTGGAAGAGTGTCCAGAAACATCAACGAGGCGACGTGCCACGCAATTGGGCATTTCCAGACGGACCCTGCAGCGTATTTTGGTGAAAGACTTAAAGATGTTCCCGTATAAAACTCAAATGACTCATCAACTGCTGCCTGCTGACCACCGAGCTCGTCTAGATTACTGCCAGCGCGTCATAAACCTCAACCTTGAAGAGGATGATTTTCCTTCAAAATTGGTTATGAGTGACGAAGCGCATTTCCATCTCTCAGGGCATGTCAATAAGCAGAATACTCGGTTCTGGGGCACTGATAATCCGCGCATTATTCAAGAAACACCTCTACACCCACTAAAAGTTACTGTATGGTGTGGCATCTGTGTTGACAGAGTGATCGGACCCTATTTTTTCGAAGACGCTGGAGGCAATGCGATAACTGTCACTGGAGAACGCTACAGAACCATGTTACGTGAGTTTTTGATACCCAGTTTGGACGAATTGGGGCTGGAGCACATCTGGTTTCAACAAGACGGCGCTACGGCACACACAGCGCGCGACACTATGGACTTAGTGAGGGACGCTTTTCCAAGCCGAGTTATCTCTCGTTTTGGCGATTTGCCTTGGCCTGCAAGATCACCCGATCTGACCAGTCCAGACTTCTTTCTTTGGGGTTTTTTGAAATCTCGGGTGTATGTGAACAAGCCACAGACTCTCGCAGCTCTAAAAGAAAACATTCGTCAAGAAATAACGAACATATCGCAGGAAGTGTTACGGCAAGTTATGCAAAATGTCATAAATAGGGCTCAAATGTGTATCAACTCTGGAGGTCACCATTTAAAAGACATCATCTTTAAATCCTAATGGTACGAAATTTAATGGCACAAATATACATTTAAAAAAACCTAAATCTAGTTTTCTAATTTAGAAAAAATGTTATAGCTGAACCAAATAGGGTCTTTACTTTTGCGCCACCCAGTATAAGCAATGAGGAAGATGTAAATGAAAAATAATCACGTTTTTTTTAATTTTAAAATAAATATTCAGGTAATCTTTTTTGTTGAACATTTGTGATGTTATTTTTAAGGTGTTTTTTGGGATTTTTGTAAGTTAATTCTACCATTAGTTTCAAAAATGTCGCATTGCGCAAACGAGTTAGAAGATCTGCGAACATACGAGCCCGTGCTGGCTTGGCGGGGGAAATGCACAATACACCCCAAGCGGGACGTCATTCAGTGCAGGCCTTTATCATTCAGGAACAATATTATTATTATTATCGTTATCACGCTGCGACATGCGTTGGGCCGATAATGCTACTAAGGTTTGGCGTGCTTTGTACTGTTATCTACGCGGATCATCACACTAATATTCTAAAGGCCAAAGTTGGTATGTATGTGTGTCTGTGTGATGTTTGTTACTCCTTCACGCTCAAACGGCTGGACGGTTTTGGATGAAACTTGGAATATAAGTAGCTTATCACATAGGCTACTTTTTATCCGCGGGTGAAACCACGGGGTGCAGCTAGTTGACTATAAATCCAGATGACTAATGATACAACTTCCCCTCATACGAAAATTAGTGGTGTATTTCAACCACTAATTTCTAATAAATCACGGGAACTCGTTGATGTCTTTTGTTCCATCCTGCTCAGTTCTTTGTAATTTCGTATGACTTTGTCTCGTTTTGTTACTTCACCCCCTGCCCGCGCAGGTGGGTCGTGTTTGTACGAGAAATTATGTTCACTAGCTATCAACGGGCTTTATAATCTTTGACGCGGATGGAGCTGCGGACAAGCGTTAGTTGGAAATATTTTTCTGACATTTTTCTTCATTATTTTCTCACATTGTCTATATTCTTTCAGATGCCGCCAGGTGGTCCGCCACTCACAGCGCGGCTGAGCATCACTATTGCACAAGCAAAACTTGTCAAAAACTATGGTAAGATTGATATCTCATATCATCATCATCATCAACAGCTTCAAGACGTCTACTGCTGAGCATAGGCCTCTCCCAGAGAGCCTCACTTTAAGCGGCTGCTCGCCTCCTGCATCCATCGGCTCCCCGCGGTTTGGACCAGATCGTCGGTCCACTTTCATATCAAGATAGGTATCAATCTATCACACTAATATTATAAAGGCGAAAGTTTGTGTGTATGTGTGTATGTTTGTTACTCTTTCACGCTCTAACAGCAGGACGGATTTGAATGAAATTTGGTATGGAGGTAGTTTATACTCTAGATTAAAACATAGGCTACTTTTTATCCCAATAACGGGAACGGTTCCTGTAGGAACGCGGGTGGAACCGCGGGGCGCTGCTAGTTTTATAATATAACTTAATTATTTCGTACTACCTGCGCCTCACGGTTTTACCCGCCGCATGGTTATTTTTCCGGGAGCTAAAAGTATCCTATAAGTTCTAAAACTTAAAGTATCTTAGGTCCTTGGGTAATGTAGTATTATTTTAAAACAGGTTTGACTCGCATGGACCCGTATGTGCGACTACGCGTCGGCCACTGTATATACGAGACCCACACAGACCCAAGCGGCGGTAAGACACCCCGATGGAACAAAGTCATTCACTGGTATGTATCTACTGTCTTAGAAGTGTGCTATGCAAGGGTTTTTTTGAAAACTCAAATCAATTATTAAAGGATCAATGGAGATGTTAAAGTGAACCCGCGTGGCACCGCTAGTTAGAATTCAATTTAAGGCGACGGGTAGAGCGAACAAGGTGTATTTTGGCACGTTTCCTGGCGTAATTAAAACATGTGAAGCTTTGAATTTAATATATCATGTAATTCATTTTATTAAATCGTTTGTGATGACCGCAAATACAAGATTAATAAATATAGCTCTATAGAAAAAAATCGCAAACCTCCATCCCATCGCAAATTCCCATTTTACTGAGTTTCTACCGAATATATTTTTACAAAAAATAAATTAGTCTATGCCCAACAAACATTCAGATGTCGTGATGACTTAATAACTTTGAAAAATACTATATAAAAATAAATATTAATTCAAAACCGCCAAAATCAGTAATTTCATGCATTGTGTTTGTTGTTAGCGCCGCGCTGAAGTGCAGACTGAATTGATATTTAAGACTACGACGTTAAGGTTGATGTTTCTTTGAACGGATTTGGACCTGCTTTTCTGGCTCTATCCGTCACCTTAATGAATCCGTGTGAAGCCGGGCTGGTTAATATAGTCGCATGCTATGTTCCCCTGAAATACAGCGTTGACTCACATATAATAACTAGGACATTCTTCGTAAAACAGTAGTGGAAATACAGCTGGCATTCCGGCGTGTTACAAAACATACCATTCGACCACTTATACAAAACGTTAAAAACATCAGTCCGTTTATATGGTAATTCTGTACTAACGAGGGTCATAATATACTTCCAGTGGATGACGTAAACACGCCAGATTTGTGTATAGCTACCGGTCACTCCGCGCTTTAGGTATGAAGCTACAAGTACATGGACCAGGCGTCTAGACGGGTCGGTCCGTTACGCGTAACGCGTCAGAAGAACAGCGATGTAGCGATAGAACGAGAGGCAACTGTTTAAGGAAGGCTTGTAGCGCTGTGTGAGCTGAACTACACTCTATAGCGTTGCAGCAAGAGTCGCTATTTATTTAAGTGACTTCGCGGAGTGAGCCTTCTGTACGTAGTACTATTATCTATTCTGTGCTACCGGCGGTAAATAGTGTACACCGAGATAAAGGTTCCGCACTAGAACTAAAGTGACCGATGTAATATAGCTCATGGAATTAGCAAGTTGGAATAGCAATGGGTAGCTGCGCTAGCTATCTTCGAACGTAAACTTCACATGGCATTTCTTCAATGAAATACTATTCATTTAGAAGTCGTAGAAGAAACATTGTCTACCTTGAGTAGTAAATTTACCCCTTTTCGGGACCAATTGAAACTCAGATTTATA
Source organism: Ennomos quercinarius (assembly GCA_910589525.2). Classification (NCBI taxonomy): domain Eukaryota; kingdom Metazoa; phylum Arthropoda; class Insecta; order Lepidoptera; family Geometridae; genus Ennomos; species Ennomos quercinarius. The sequence continues at coordinate 12,212,640 of OU342505.1, read as the reverse complement.
GTAACATACTACATAATAATAATTAATAAAATTAGATTTACTATACCTATACCTACAGAAATGGAAATTTCGGTACCCCTCGGTCCTCTAACCACCAAATTCCAAATTTGTATTTTTTTTGTGCTCGCATAGGTACTAAAAATAACCGCGCTCGCTTTAAAAGTCGTGTTCGTTTCAGTTTGCTTCCCCCCGGCGTGAATTCTGTCTACCTGGAGATATTCGACGAGTGTTCGTTCACCATGGACGAGCTTATCGCCTGGACGCACATTCCTGTGCCACCTGCGGTGCTTAACGTAAGTATATCCACTAGGCATGGAAATGATTGCTACTTTAAAATCATTGTCATTTCATCATATGATTTATTTTATTTTATTTTATTTTATTAATCACAAAGCAGATTACAAACACTTATCACAACAATAGTTTCATACTTACAAATAGTTCGGAGCTAGATTGTAACCCGTGATTGTGTGATTTATTTTTGTCACTGTGATTTTACCTGTGATTTTTCATATGCCTAGTGAATTTATGATCAATAGCGATTGGCTGTGCTTTATGAAATGGAACAGAGATGTGATTTTGGAGCAACCTAGTGAAGTTGCAACCTGCTACAAATGATACTACTCTCTTAAGTTAAACAAGATCAAATTTCACGGCTACACTACAATGTTAATAAAATTATACTCTAGGTTTCAGTTTGTTTACTGAAGCATAAACAAAATTATATGTTTTGATATTCACCGCTTAGCTACTCTCGTATTATGAAATCCGAAGCCACGATTTATTAAGTGTGATTATCACACTGTGTTTTGAACCAGAGTGTCTGACAAAAAACAGCAGAGTTTTTTATGAAAAATAAAATCATATGATTTTTCATCTGCTCTTTGTGAAATGATCCATGCCTAATACCTACTAGCGGGGGAAAGTTCAGCTCCGGATGATGCACTAATAAATTGGCTGACTAGAAGCCGAAGGCTCCCAAACCGACTGACTGGAATATCATTTTCTCGAAACATTTACAGGATTGAAAAAAATGCATGTTAATACTGATCAGGGTTGGTCTGGCCTCAGGGCATACCGGGATTTATCCAGGTGGGCTGGTCCAGACCCAGAGCCAAACACCGGCTCCAAATTCTCTATATTTTAATGGAGAGCCGAGCCTTGACGACCGAGCTAATTATTATTTAATGACTTGCCTATAGTTAGTTATAGGCAAGTAATTGAATAAGTTACCAAATGTTGTATTTTACAACGAACAGGAAAATGTGGTAATAATAAAAGTAATTGAGGGTTTTAAATAGCGTTTTAAAAAGTTCAAAATTCGGCTCTACTTTAGATCACCACCATTCAAGTTGGAGGAAAGTTAAATTAACTCAAAAGCGACCCTATGTTATGCAGCATATGTTCTATGTTTGATTGCTGTAATAAACGTGCTCGCATTGGGTGTTGTCAGCGTCCTAATATCATAGAAGACTTTTTCTTCTTCTCGTGTAGGCAAGTGGTCAGCCCTGGCGTCAGAATTTTTAGGCCGCCCAAAGGCTTCTGACTTGGCTTAACGACTATAGTCTTAAAGACAGCAGCCGGGATGATAGAAGAAGACTTATACGAAAGATTCGAGCCGCAATGACATTTAAATTAAATAACTACTCTTGCAACGAATTGATTGCATAATAAGTGCAATTTATTGCATAATAAGTGCATTTTATTGCATAAAAAGTGCAATTTAACCCGCGAGCCTAAAATTATATTGAGCTACTAGTCTTGTCTCCCGGCTAAAGAAGGAAATAATAAAAATGCTGGATCATTACCCCTGATTTCTCATACGCTTGTCAAACTCATGTCAACTTAACACACCAAGTAATGTACTCTCATTGGTTGAAGACAGCCGATGATGAACATGCAACCAATGAGCGTTCAGTATTTGGTGCGTCAGAAACCGGGGGGTTATTATGCGAATTAAACCTGATGTCAAACATTTTCGTTATTTCAGGGAGAGACACACGAAGACTGGTACCCTCTGAATGGGAAACAAGGAGACGGCGTAGAGGGGATGATCAATCTTGTCCTCAGCTATTCTGTAAGTAAAACATGTTCTACTACGTGGTAGGACTTCTAATTCTAGTAAGGGTATTGTGTAAAGGGTGTATTGTGCATTTCCCCCTGCCAGCATCTACCCAAGCCAAATAGCGGAGTGTGGGTCTAGGTGGCTGGCACAGCTGCTCCAGTGGCACTGATGTTGGGTGTTGGAGTGACGATGATGATGTTTAAGAGGTTGTGTTGATACTCCGCAAGCCGTAGTACGATTATTCCGTGCTCTAGCTATCGATCACAATAGCTAAAGGAGGAAGTAGTTACTCTAAATTAGATTAACCTTGATGCGGTAATCCTCCTTACGGTTTTTAGGTTAATGTTCTATGCTTGACTTGTTTGCTACTTTCGTCCTATTTAGGAACTACCAGAATTTTTACGCTGTAACCTGCAACTACTAGGTGTCTAGTATGTTTGTGAAATATGTGCACTTCGTCCTTTACCACTTCGTTAGATTCTCCCCATTCAAAGGTTGCCTCGAAGAGGTCGCTTTTAGCTGCCAGGTCACCCATTACCTGCTACACTTTTTGTAAAAAATAATTTTGTTTCATTTTTGTAAACTTTCTCCCTAGTTTTTCTGGGCTTGGTGTCATCCTCCCCGGTGGCGCTGCCCCGGTACCGGGGACGATGAGACAAAATGTGTCATCCTCCCCGGTAGCCTCAAAAATGCCACTCACCGGGGCCGATGAAACAAAACAAGTGTCATCTGCCCCGTTATAGTCGGATTGATGAATTCATCTCGGTGACAGCGGGGCCGATAGGGAGTTATAGTCTGATCATCCCCGGTACGGCCAGTGCTGGTGCTTTTAACGGGGAGGATTACACAATTCTAGTTTCATTAAGCCCAGCATGGAAGGTAGGGTGCTATGATAAAGAATTTGCCTAATAATGTATAAATGAAACGAGTCTGTTTATAATGAATGTAAATGTAATAGAGCAATATAAATATACTATGGTTAAAATTAAAATAACGATGATTTAGTAGAGAGACGTAAGACACAGAACAAAACGCTAACTAAATAGCTTTTATTAAAATAGACGTGTTATTTACCTCTTATTTTTATAATTACAAACAATTATTATGTACCTATCTACATTGACCCTTCTGTATTCAACATTGTTTACATTCAATAACACAGATAGTTGTTTTTTTGTGGTAGCTGTTAGTAGTAAAAACTCGTATTAACTTTGAAAGTAAGTAGAAAATAGATTTTCTGTATGATACTTGCTATGCTCTGCTAAAAATAATAACGGAATTTATAGATTGTGGTCTACATATAAAATCTCTTCGGGTGTTTATATTTATACCCGCACTGTACAAAATTTATTATCGGATTAAACAATTATACCATACAATTATGTAATAAGTGAATCTAAGTATGGTGGTTCTTTGTTTCTCTTGTTATTCTTTCGATGTTCCATAAAAACTTGTTTGTCAGTGCGGCTTTAAAAAAGGGAATAAGTACCCAGGTGCTTAACAATACACAGTCATAAAAGTTCAGTTTGCATTTGTTTTTAGCACTTCACTATTATATAGGTGAGTAATATTTAAATGGAAAAAGATGAAAAAAATGGTTATATTTTAAGAATCGTAAGCTAAATATATATATATATATGAGTTTTGCCTACTAACAGCTACCACAAAAAACAACTGGCTGTGTTATTGAATGTAAATAATCCCTACATATAATAAATGTGAAATTCTGGTATGCTTCGGAACACACACATAATTATAACCAATGTAATTTATCCCATAGGTTCTATTGTTCAGAAAATATCGCTTGCGCGATGCAGGCCCGCGGCTTTTTACCCTTTTTCCATACATTATGAAATTTTATTTGTATCAGCGCCATCTAGGGACAGTGATGTGTCGTTGTTTGTTTGTTATGACTGAACTCCGTAAATACTGAACTGATTTTCATGCAGGTTTCACTAATATGCTTAGAAATAACCGGCGCTTAAAATAGGATATATTAAAATTGAAATTTCATTAATTTTTTTGGTCATAATTATTAAGTTTTCATTACGAAACGAAACTGAATTATAAACAACATGGCCGCTTCATGGTGAGATGGTGAGGTTATTTTTGGCTACTGATGGTAACTTTATGTCACCAAGATGTCACCTATCTGGTGCCTAGCTGTAAGCGGTTATATTCTCTATGCCTAGCTGTTTATCTCCAGATCACAGATTAGAGAAAAAAACAAATCTCCAGATAAACCAGATAGATAGAGTTTTGGCGGGAACTCGAAAAAGTTCACGTCGTTTTATTGTATTATTTTTCTAAACTTGTGCTTTTTTCAGTGTTAATGGTAAAAATTGGTGGTATTTTACGCATTAAGTGCTGAATTACAAGCATGAGCGTGGGCAAGTGATATAATGTAGTGAAACGTGGTTTTTCGTGTTGCTTCCAAAATTCCATAGAAGCTTCTAGTAAAGTCGCCACCACTTTATTGGGGTATGACTTAGACTGGACTATGATTACCTGACTTAGACTGGACTGTGACTAAGACTTGAAGACTTGACTTTACACGTGAAATATTCCATAACTCGATGAATAATTACAATACTTGACACTGGCTAGATACACTATGTGTGGAGCCAAAATATAAGAAAAAAAAAAAACCAGATAGATGACATAAAGTTACCGTCAGTGTCCAAAAATAACCTCACCATCTCACCATGAAGCGGCCATGTTGTTTATAATTCAGATTCGTTTCGTAATGAAAACTTAAAAATTACGACCAAAAAAATTAATGAAATTTCAATTTTAATATATCCTATTTTAAGCGCCGGTTATTTCTAAGCATATTAGTGAAACCTGCATGAAAATCAGTTCAGTATTCATGGAGTTCAGTCATAACAAACAAACAACGACACATCACTGTGCCTAGATGGCGCTGACACAAATAAAATGTCATAATGTATGGAAAAAGGCTAAAAGCCGCGGGCCTGCATCGCGCAAGCGATATTTTTTGAACAATAGAACCTATGGGATAAGTTACATTAGCTATAATTATGTGGGTGTTCCAAAGCATACCAGAACTTCACATTTATTATATGTAGGGATAAATACGTTATCTAGTTTTGACTTGTAAAAGTGCTGAAAATAGTCTATTTGCAATAAAGAATTTGAGTTTGAGTTTGAATTACTAAAGTAAGAGGTAAATAACACGTTTATTTTACTAGAAGCTATTTAGTTATAGTTTTGTTCTGTGAACTACGATGTCTGGTTATCGTTATTTTAATTTTAACCTTAGTATATTTTTATTGCTCTATTACATTTATATTCATTATAAACAGACTAGTTTCATTTATACATTATTAGGCAAATTCTTTATTATAGCACTCTACCTTCCATGCTGGGCTTGATGAAACTAGATTTGTGTAATCCTCCCTGTTAAAAGCACCAGCACTGGCCGTACCGGGGATGATGAGACTTTAATTCTCATCGGCCCCGCTGTCACCGAGATGAATTCATCGATCCGACTATAACGGGGCAGATGACACTTTTACTGTTTCATCGGCCCCGGTGAGCGCCATTGTTGAGGCTACCGGGGAGGATGACACTGTTTGTCTCATCGTCCCCGGTACCGGGGCAGCGCCACCGGGGAGGATGAGACCAAGCCGTTTTTCTGGCCTTCTATGTCTTTCTATCTATATCTATTTTTCAATGTATCTATGTTTGTAGGTGGGTCCGGCCGCGGTGGCCTCATTCCCGCCGATGCTGGTAGTACCGAGCACAGGGATGGGGTACGCAGCCATGCCGATGTACCCCGCACCTCACATGCCGCCGCAACACCAATATCCGCAGCAGCAACAGCAGCAATATCAGCAGCAACAGCAGCAAGTTCAACCAATCACACCAGAACAAATACAACAGGTACCTTTCTTCCCTTCTAGCGGTGTTACACTTGATAAATGTCCAGGAGATGCAACAACACCAATATCCGCAACAGCAACAGCAGCAACATCAGCAGCAACAGCAGCAAGTTCAGGCAATCACACCGGAATAAATACAACAGGTAACGTAATACCGATCCAGCGGTGTCTTAATAAATATCCAGGGAATGGGCAGCAGCATTCTCCTTGGTACATTAAAATGTGCATGTGTGTTCTGCGATCACCAAGCCGCCTGCCAAGCGTGGTGATTATGGCAAATCCCCCCTCGCCACCTTTGATAAACGTCCAAAGTGGCGTTTTATGGAGGAGGCCTGTGTTCATCAGAGAACATCTTCAGGCTGATTATGGAAAAATAATTTATTTGGATAAGGATAACGTTTACAATATGTTCTTTTAACTTAACTTTAACTCCAGGATTCTTTCGCCGGAAACAATGATGTGATGCGACACCTGGCTGATTAAATAAACATTTGAATCACGGGATTTGTATCCGCATCCATCCGTCCCTAAAGCAAGCCACAGATATAAATGTTTAGAAAGAAAAAATTAAAACATTTATTCAACACTCGCTAGCAAAAAAGAAACTACGAGAACATTACACACAAACCACCTTTTTTTTTTTTTTCATTATCCAAACCACAAACAGTAGTATTAAAAAAGAGAAACTAGATACACTGCCCTCATTGTGAAGAACGCAGTAACTACCGTTTTTTGGAAAAATTGAGTTGAATACATATTCGGAATCGCCAAAAATAATCTATATTTTTTCCCACATATCAAAATTCCACCTGGGGGCGTACTGCGCACTCTTGGCGCGATTCATAACAGAGCCTATATTGAATCGTCTGTAGACATGCGCGAAACATTACAGTAGAGTGTAATGCCATGTTACATGGCATCACCCAGCAAAGTGATATATATCTTCGTAATATCACATGACCTCAAACATGACAGTGATGATTGTTATGTTAGGTTAGGTTACTGTAATAAGCGATATAAAAGTACCTATTGCATTTCTTTATTCGTTTTATCACTTGTAACTAAAGATGTAAAATGCAATAAATAAAAATTAAATTTTTGGACTAAAACCCAAAAATCCCCTACGCAGGAGATTTTCGATGGAGATTTATGAAATAAGCCATTCAATTAAATTTATTCAAAATCATATTTAAGTAGGTACTTAATTTATATTATTATTTAATGCGACTAAACTTTATTTAGCAAATTAGCAATCTTAAATCTCAAAATATAAATCTATGAATCTGAAACTATGAGTTTAAGAATGGACGTCATGAACGACCGTTGCTCCCATCATAATAGTGTTCTGTACTCCCATTCATCTATGCGTAACATGAGTGTTCTGTAGCTAATATCACGCGTAATGTATCAGCATGGCGCGCGACGGCCACACCGCAAGCATTACGTGTGATATTAGCTACAGAACAGTCATACATTGCGCGACGATAGCGACCGAACCAAACTATAGCAACAGAGTCATGTTGTCATGTGTCATGCTTCATATTCTCGAGTGATAATGTCATATGACAGTACGCGCCAAGTAATATCACTTTTGTGATATTACTTGCATTACCTACACATGTCTAATCGTCTGGTTTTTTCGTATGAAAATTTTGACAAGCGATCCAGTATATTAGGGTCTGTTTTGGATCGCTCTAAGAGTTCACAGTACGGCCCCTGGAACCCAAAAGCTCAGGAAGTAAAAATGCAGCAACTCTACTACTCGCAAATTTTGTTTTAGCGTTTTTCTCGAAACATGTTATACCTACTTACTGCGTTTTTTATAAGGACGGCAGTACAGGCGTCGGAATGCTTTTAGTTTTGGGAGGCGTTTCATTGTGTTAGTAGATTGCTCAGTGCTCTGTTCTTTTCGCAGATCGAAGAAATGTTCCCAAGTATGGACAAGGAAGTGATAAAATCCGTGCTCGAAGCAAACCGCGGGAACAAGGATGCCACCATCAACTCGCTACTTCAGATGTCGGAATAGGAGCTTTCGTTACACACCCCGTATGGACTTGGACAGCAAAAAGTGTTTCTTAAACTCTTTCAGAAATGTTTGTCCAGTATACCAATATCTACTTAATTACTGGGTGTTGATTTGCAAACCCACAGTATTTACAGAGGTTGATCTACTGCACTTGTAGAACAAGAATCAATGAAAATATAAATTTCTAAAAATTGTACTTTATAAAAAAATTGTTCTCTATAAATAAAAAAGTGCGTGAAAGCTCATTTAAAATACGAGTGCATATTTATGAAAACTGTGAAATCATCTTGTCTAAGGCGTTCCTTTCCGCGCCACACACACCCATACAAATGCCTCCTACGGGGCTACTTGTGGTTCACAATACAATTGATTTATTAAATATTTAGCTCCTAATTAAGTGTGGAATTAAAATTACATTATTAGGTGATTCAGTGTATGCATTACAATGAACCGTACAAATATGGAGAGGATGCAAAACAACACCCAGTATAAAGCGAAACGTTGTCGTATAGTTGTTTGTTTAAATACTTAATTCTTTATTGCACTAAAAGAGTACAAAGGGAGGACCTAATGCTAAAGCAATTTCTACCAGTCATCCCATTTATTTTTATGTATTGTGTAATATCCACGCAAAAACGGCTGTACTAAAATTGCGAACTCAGGTTGCACTACCAGGATTAACAATAAGATAGTATGATAATACATATACTAAAAGCATTTTGATGCACACCTACATCCCAATTTCTCAAATTGTGTGTGGGATGACTGGTAGAAAATGCTTTAGCATTAAGTCCTATTTTTTGTACTCTTGTAGTGCAAAAAAGAATAAAACAAAAAAATATATGTACTTTTACCCTGGGCAACTTAGTTGCAGATGAAACTGCGAGTTGACGTATAATTCAAAATCTATATAAAAGAAAGCTAATAATGACATTTCTTTTTTGATGCTTTTTCTTCAACTTGTCCACTTGTGGGGTGTAATGTTATTTATAAATTATTATATTATTGTAAAATGTATTTTATGTATTATGGATAAGCTTCAATTTAAATTATCAAAATTGTAGAACAACAGTTTTGATGAGATTGTTAAATGCGAGAGAAACTTATTGCTATCTTGTCAAATACCATCGAATGTAAGGCTGAGGCACAGATTAGGATAATAGTTAAACCGTTGCCGAGGAAGGAAATGATCGCCTCCGATCTACTTGCTACTTACCCGAACCAGTAGTACCATGTAATTTTACTTACCCATTGTACTACTCACATTGCATTAAAAATAACCGGCCAAGTGCGAGTCGGACTCGCGCACGAAGGGTTCCGTACCATTATCTATCCCTGCCATCTAGTGTTGAGTAGCAGCACTATTTAAAGCAGCGCCATCTATGACTCATCTATTAAACGAGCAAAAAAATCACGTTTGTTGTATGGGAGCCCCATTAAATATTTGTTTTATTCTGTTTTTTATTTTTTGTTATAACGGCAACAGAAATACATCATCTGTGAAAATTTCAATTGTCAAACTATCATGGTTCATGAGATACAGCCTGGTGACAGACGGACGGACAGACAGAGAGACATCGGAGCCTTAGTAATAGGGTCCGTTTTACCCTTTGGGTACGGAACCCTTAAAATTACGCTTCGCATCGGGGGGCGAAGCGTATTTTTCTCTTGCTGTGTGGTACAAATACTTACTATTATTTGTAGGAGCATGGGTGAGTGACCCGATTACTGTTTAAGACAATTTTAGAATCGTAATTCGTCAACATTTGGCTTGGGTTGGACGAGCTAGGAACTCGCGACAACGAACGAACTATTATGAAGGAAGAACTGAAAAATACCAGTTTTCTCTTTCCCACTGTTTAGTGGGAGTGAGAAAGCAATAGAAAATGCGGGCTTATTCAGTTGTAAGAAAAGAAAATAATTGCTCTTAAGTAATGTGGTCAAACGCAAGTCTACTATTAAAAAACGGTTACCAGTGGCCGTACTGTGAACTCTTAGCCCGGTTCAAAACAGACCCTATACTGGATCGCTTGTCAAAATCCTCATACGAAAAAAAAACGATCCAATTTATAGGCTCTGTTTTGAATCGCGCTAAGAGCTCACAGTACGCCCCCTGGTGGCTATATAAACAAGTTCTTAAGTATTTACAATAAATCCAGTTGACCGATGACACAACTTCCCCTCATACGAAAATTAGTAGTGTATTTCAACTACTATTTTCATACAAATCACGGGAACCCGTTGATGTTTTTTTTGTTCCATCCTGCTCTGTCCTTTGTAATTTCGTATAGCTTGGTCTCGTTTTGTTACCTCGCCCCCTGCCCGCGCAGGTGAACAGGAAATTGGTTCACTGTCGAAACTCATAAAATCGTTTGTCATAATTTTGTTACAAATAAAAATGTTACTTATAATCATCATTTCACATAATGTGATTTATTATACTTTCACTACATCTAATTTTCTTTATTATAAATCAAAATTAATAATAATCCAAATTTATAAGAATGAAACTCATAAGGCGTATATAACATAACAGTACAAATTTATAATGTTCTTTTACCATAACTAACTTTAAGCATAAAACAAAATATCAATAATACTGTAAATTAATGTGACTGGAACTGTTGATTGTTATATATATCCTAATCAGTTATAAAAACGTAGTACGGCAAGCCAATTTGCTCTTCAATCTATGCAGGCACTTCATCCAGTCAAAACAAACAAAATTAACGTGTGGACTGTGGGTAATTGTAAAATAACTTATATTTTCTCATGTTATGTTGATTTTGGTGTTGTTGGTGAACTTTGTGCATTATTTTAATAAATAACTTGAAATGTCTAATAAAAACACGTGTAAAATATTTAAATCAAATAACGGTAACCTGAAACTTAATATAGATGGTTTCTGTAATTTTTTAATATAAGGATAAGTGACTTCTGGCACTTCGCCGGCCGCTGCCGCGGCACGCTCGCTACGCTTCGCTTCGCTCGCTCGGCTCGTGCGTCGTGTGGTCACAGTTAACCTAACGCTCCTCCTCGCTTCGCTCGTCGTCGCACCTATTTATGACTTTGCCTTAGACTAGTATCTTAGTATCTTTAGGGTATACATGCATATGTATATAATGATTTAACTACCTCAAAATTATTATTATGTTAACTAAAAAATATGAAAAAGTCATTATGAACAATACAATTATGAATGCTGATTATTATGAAATTATAAGTAATGAAATTTATAATAAAAAAAAGTATGATAAAAAAATTCTTAACATTAACATTATAACATAATTTTTAATAAATTTAAACATTATTTGAATAAATTGTATAAGAAAAGATCAATATAAAAAGTAACTATTATGAACAAAGTTATTTATAAATAACCACCATTATAAATTTCATCATTATTAAAAATGAGGTATGTGAAATGAAATTATGAATAATGAAATTATTAGTACAGACGGTATCCCCAGGAAATTATGTTCACAAGCTATCAACGGGCTTTATAATATTTGATTTAAAGCCATAAATGATATACACAGTTTTAAATGTATTAAGATATTTTCCACCCCAATCCTTTATATATATATATATATATATACTTACACAAGCTTTTCATCATATATTAAAGAGACTATAACATATTAGCAGTAGAATAAAGATTGCTATTTCACAATTTTATATTCTTACACTTATGTATGTATTATTGTGTATTAATTATAATATTATAAGTAGGGTGCTTACACGATGATAATTAATTATAAAAGTATTATATTTACATAATTATTTAGTTATATTTTATTTTGCTCAAATTTATTATTCTTACTGTTTGCTGGCAAATTTTATTTGATGCGATCTATGTTTGTTATTTTTTTGTAATTCCAGCGTATGGACTGTATAATAAAAAAAAAGAAATATGTCGTATTCCATAGTTTATTTTATTATCTAGTGTACATAGATTTTTTATGCACTCAATTATGTCATGACACATCAAAATAGCCAATTGTCCTTTTATAAGGAATTCGGTAGAAAAATTACTCAATACATACCACACTATTTGTAAATACGACTTTGTACGTGATCACAAATTATATCTACTTATAATGAAATAAATCTGATTTTTGTGTTAATTTAGTTTGACATTGTTTGTAAAACTACTTACTTATATTATGTTTAGAATTTTTTTTGTATTGTTACATCAAAGTTAAGTTTATCGGAATGTATTATTTTTCAATGAAATTTTTATCACTTTTATTGACTAGCCTAGAGAACGGATTCTTTTGAACTGGAGGAAGACATGCCGCTTTCATAAAGTATTCTGTTTTATCAAGAACCTGTTTTCTCACTAAATGAATATACGCCTCTTAAAGCGTCAAAATCCCTTCTGAATTTGCAGCTCCAAATGATGTAACGAGAGTAAAAAGGGTAGGTATCAAAATGTCCATTTTCCAGATAATTTTAAATCTAACGCATTTTGCTTCTCGGCTTGTCAGACTCTCATCCTTGTCTAGCGTAATAACTGGGAATATTTATTCTTTTGAGGTATCAGGGCCAGGAGTTTAAATAAAAATCCCAGTTCTGGACGCTATAACACAATATTTTTCTACTTATTAAAGAATCCGTTTCAAATATTATGGGGAATTTAAATAATGTAATATTCCCGCAGCTTTTTGGCTACACGTGCCAAATGATTTGCCATCAACGCGGATGTTGCTTGTAACTAATTATAATTGTTGTATTTATTTGTAATTTTACATTGTATAAAATAAATTATTATAATCAAATAAAACTTGTGTTATTTTAGTATGTAACCTAACCTTCCTTCCTTCTGGGTTGTCGGGTAGAAATTACTATTAATACTTATTGTAATTTCGTGGATATCCTCGGAGCATTTGCGCAGACTGAGAAACAGATTTAGCACGATTCAATAAAGAAAATAACTGAAAAGAGCAAACATTTCTATTGCTGTCTCACTCCCTCTGCACTTAAACACAATATGGAAGAGGGAAAACAAATAGTTTCTTGTTTGCGTCAGATTCGTTTCTTTAGTGACACGCGTTATCAACATAATTTATAGGATGGCTAATAAAAAGGCGATTTAGTCCATTTTGGGCAGATTCCGCTTTCGTCAGATCAAAAAATATATCGAGAGCCCATAGCTATCGAGAAACAATGCATTGAAAATGTGAAAAAGAAATGTATTGGCCATCTCTAAAAATGGCCAGTACATCCATACAAGAATCCAATTTTTTTTTTCAAATATGGAGTCAGGCAGGAGCCTCTCAAAAATCACCCGATGCAAAAAATCAGGCGGATCGGACCAACTTTCAAAACGGCCGCCATCTTGGATTTTCATGGCCACCATCGGAAAGCCCCCATCGTCCCTTATGACATTTGGTCGAACATCTCCCACCTACCTCCTGCCGTTTCTGATTTATAAGCGTTTGTAAAAGTGCTAAAAATAGCCTATTTGCAATAAAGAATTTGAGTTTGAGTTTTCAATTTTGTGTGGAAACTTTATTTTTGTATGGCAACCCTAGTTTTTTTTTATTTCTCTGGAAGCGTCCCAGGGTTTTCTACAGCTAGTTCAAACAGGATACCTATCCGACTTGTAGTTTCAGAGAGCCATTGAGCAGTTCCATCTCGGAGACGACTTCCTGATGATGTTAGATTTTTCTGGTGGTCACGTCACCCATACTTGGTTTTTACCCACCACGGCCGATATCAATAATTGTGTAAACCATACATCTCTATCTATCTATCTAGGTGTTTAAATAAACTTTATAATAAAAGTGTGAAGTGTGATTTTTACTATAACATAACAGTAATGTAACTATAACAACAACAGCAAGCAGTAGTGTGCAAGCACTACTGTGTTCCGGTTTGAAGGGCATTGTAGCTAGTGAAATTACTGGACAAATGAGACTTTATGATCTGATCACTCAGTCTGGTAATCTGATTACTAGACTGGCTGATGTCTCAGGATGACGTACGCAGTGCAGTGTCACGCGAAACTTTATTGTTTTAAAGTTCCGGGTGACACTGCAACTGTTATGGGCGGCCGTGTCACTTAACATCAGGTGAACGACTAGCTCGTCCCGTCATTCAATCACATAAAAAAAACTATTTTTTTCCATATTATAATTTTTAATGTCTTATATTAGTGGAGGACAACAGGAATAAAAAACGATGATAATAAAAAATCCTGTTGTCCCCCCATGGGGCCAAAAATGTGGGGGACAACAGGAACAACCCGATTTTTTCGTGTTTCGCTCTCGAGAAATCTTTCTTTCAAGTATGAATAGAAAGAAAGAACGAAAGATAAAAGTCAAATAGGCCGTAAAAACAATAATTTTACAGAACCACAGTCAAAAAAATCAAGTTGACCTCAACTATGACGTTTATCCCAGAAGTTACGTGAAATTAGTTTCGTAACGGAACTATTGCGATTTTTTTTCTCAATAGTCCCGTGAAACAAAGTACAAGCTTATTTACATTATTTTTACTCCCACTTGTTCCGTAGTCTTAGTGATAATAAAGCATCTCCATAATGACTATCTGTACAATTGAGTCCAAAACAATGCTCAGTCGTCGATAGAGTATAATAATACCTAATTATACTACAAAAAACAGAATTTAGCTTCTTGTTATAATAGGATAGTCGTCCACCGGTGCTTACGTCGAGATGAATGAAATAATCAATTTGTGAGTGAAATCAACTATTGTAAAAGCCAAAGAACAGTCTTTGGCAAAATCTCGACTTAATTACCGATTCGCGACTGAGGGTCTTTCTGTGATGCCGCATCATTAATTATTGCACGGATGGCGTGAAAACGAGGTGTTGGCGAAAACATTTAGGAAAGAAAACCAAATATTTTAACACAACTATTTTATTCCTACCCACACTATTTAGCAACACCTTTCTTTTTCTTCTTTTGTCCTTCCTGTTGAACCTTCGATTTAACATTTTCAGCTTTCCGCTTAATCTTTGTAATCTTTCCAATAACATTTTTGAATCTGTCATCTTTTTTCATGAGGGTTTTGTTGACTTTTTTCAGGCTGTGTTTGATGGTGGCGTCTATATTCCTGTCTTCGTCATTTGGTTGCAGCCGGTCTTCCGTTTGTTCCGCGTCTTGGCCCTTGATTTGAGATTGTATCTCTTTTATTTTGGCTAGTTTTGCCTTTTTCGCTGCTTTGATACGTTTGCGGCGCATTTCTTCTAATCTGTAAGAAAAAATAGTTTAGTAGACAAATAATAATAATAATAATAATAATAAATCATTTATTTCAGATAACTAGATCCATTTCAATAAAATTATAAACTCAACTTAATAATAATGTTGACCAATGTTTAAACATAGCAAAACAATGGTCATTGATCGTTCTTATAATCACATTACCAGACTTAGAGAGAGTGGCTCTAAATCTGGCAATGCGATGTCTGATAAGTGCATCGAGAGCCGGCACCCGGGCCTCCGCGAACATTGTTGAGGCACTGCACCACCGCGGGAGGCGGAACATTATACGGAACGAATCATTGTACTGCACTTTAAACGTCCGGTAGCTTTCCTTTTTGTAAACAGACCACAGCTGTGGAGTATAAAGCGCAGTACAATACGTCTTGAACAGCAGAACTTTCGCCTCCCTCGAGCAGCCAGCGAACTTCCTACCGAGCATGTTAGCTCTGACAGCAAGAGACCGTCTCTCTCTGTCAATGTCATGGTCATCCACCAGGTCAGGGGCCACTATGTGACCCAGATATTTGAAACTCGTAACATATCTCATTGCTATGCCATTCATATAAAGGGACAAAGGTAGGTAGGTAGGTTTTATAGGTGTAGGCTTTCTACGCGTGGACTATTCATGCTGTTTATGGGAATAAATGTGTGCATATAGCGACATCTAGCCCCAAAACTAAGCATAGCTTGTACTATGGGATTATAGGACCCAGATAACTGATAGTACCGCTTCTTCATCACACAAATGGTTGTCCTGTGTGGGAATCGAATCCACAACCTACAGTTACGAAGGCAGAGCTACAACAACCGAGCTATGAGGCCAATCATCAATAGTAAACAAACAGAAAATAAAAATTTATGTACTTTAATTAATTTTAGGTTTATTTGCAGTAAGCATTTTATTTTTAAGGATTTATGCCTGGGCCATGTAGTCCTGGTGGTGTGCAAGTAGGACCACCCCATCTCTTCCCGTGGGCGCCGTAAGAGCCAGCTAAAGGAATATCCAGGGAATGGGCAGCGGCATTCTCCTCGATACATTACACTTTTCTGCGATCACCAAGTCGCCTGCTAAGCGTGGTGATTATGGTATGCTCTATGATACGATAACTGATAAGCGTCCAAAGTGGCGTTTTGTGCCGAGGCCTATATTCAGCTGTGGACGTTTTCTGGCTGTTGATGTGATGCCTTATATAAAAATAAGTCGTAAAAATAAGGTCGTACCCTTCTTGCATGAGGTCTGGGTCAACTCCGGCCTGAATCCAGCGCTTGATTCTGTAGTTCTTCTTCCTGGTTTCAAACTCTTCGTTATCGAGCTGTGCCTCTTGTTCGCGCCGCGTCACGCTAACCGTAGTAAACACCTTCACCGCTTCATCATCTGGGAATGTGCGAGATAAATGGTATAACAGACATTTTTAATGTGGGGGGGGGGGGGTCGAGCAGATCTTCACTTCTCACGTGGGGCACAGCGAGTCTCGGCAAATCTCACGTAATATTTTCTTTAAGAAAACTGTATAGATTGCTAGAAAACTTATTATATTATGAGTAAACCATGTTTCTCCACTCAAATATGACTAAATCCTACACAATAATATTTATCGATGTCGTGCGGTCGTGCAAACGCCACGAAGTAGTAGATTTTCTCACTGTGACTCTAGACTGTTGAACTGTTGTGAATATGTGATTTTGATCCTATTTTTCTAAATTGGGTGGATTCGCGCTAAAAATATGCATTTTAAAAATCTCACGTGAGATTAGATGGAGAGGGGGCGAGCCCAATCCCACGAAATCTCACATCCCCCTTGTCACAAGGGGGAGAGGGGATCGAAAAATCGCCAAAATCACCTCACGTAGTTTATGGACACCCCCCTGGCACGAGTGAAGGGTAAGGCAGCGTCATTTATAAGACCTACCGTTAGTCTTGTGTAGTTCACGAAGAATGATTAGGAATGAATTCCCACTACCGAACGAGAACGAACTATTCCCCGACGTCATCCTTATTAGTTCAAATGTACTATTAGCTCTTTACGAACCAGAGTTAAAGAACTACAGAAAGTTCCATGTACTATTATTACTGTTACTATTAGGTTAGGTATTTATGAACTACAGAGCCAAGTGAATTTGTTTTGATGCCCCCTCTTTCGTTCAATGAAGGAAAGAGCAAGAGTACTGACCGATAGCGGTTTGTGCGTCTTCGTTTACACTCGTAAAGTAATATTAAACAACAAAATGTTTTTTTGTTTTTTTCGCGTTTGTTTCATACTATAAAATTACGAAATTTTCGTGAAATCGAGAGGATGTACTATTATGAGCAGCCGCTGAAAGTGGCACCATAGAATAAATAATAGCACCACTAGGTGTAAACCCCCGACCGACCCGCCCCCTAATTACCTAACTCGCAACAGGTTTGCGACAGGCGTAAATCTCGCGGTGGTTGCTGTCATACATCATTAGTGGTGTCGAGAATGTATGCTTCGCTACTGCTGTCGCATTGCTACTGCTGTCGCATTGCTGTTGCAAATTTTACGTAATTACCCCGCCGGCCCGGCTCCTAATTACCTAATTTGCGACAGGCGTAAATCTCGCGGTGATTGCTGTCAGACATCATTAGTGGTATCGAGCATGTATGCTACGCTACACCACTAATGATGTATGACAGCAATCACCGCGAGATTTACGCCTGTCGCAAATTAGGTAATTAGGGGGCGGGTCGACCCGGTACGACCGTAAATAGCAGATACATACCTACGCGAAATCGTTCTATACCAGTGAACTAATAGCACTAGAAGACTGAACTAGAACATTTGATTGATTGTACTAGTACGGAGCGCTCCACTCAGTGAACGATTAAGCACAAGGCTACCTACCGTCAATATTGTACTCGGTCAGTTTAGTTTTGATCCTGTCTTCGATCTCCCCGAGTCGCAGCAAGTCGTATGGAGTTATAAGCGACACCGCCATGCCGCTCCTACCCGCTCGCGCCGTTCGTCCCACTCTACAAATGTAATAATAATTGTAACATAACATAACTGCAGGATCCACTTGAATTTATTAGCATAATATGGAGCGCGGCAGCCCTATCGCAGCTGGGTGGTTGAACTTCGTCCTTGACCGAATGCGTTTAAATGAGTATAACGACAAAAAAAAAATTAAATGAGAAATGAATTTATAGTATCTTGTTAACTCTCGTAGCGATCGCACGTGCAATTTTCTGAGTGAATTTATTTTTTAGTATGGAGGTTTGGAAACGCGCAGTTTCAAGTACGGCTCTCACAACTTGTGGGCTATCATGGTCCCAGTCCCCCCCCCCCCCCCCTTTCGGGATAATACCCCAATTCAAACTCAGATAGTATAGGGGGTTGCCATCATAACCACGCTGGACAGGCGGCTTGGTGATCGCAAAAATATTTAGTGTACCGAGGGGAATGCTGGTGCCTATATTCCCTTAGCCGGCTCTCACGACACCCATGGGACGAGATGGGGTGGGCCTATTCACAAATCGGGACCACACAACCCATGTTGCGTACCTGTGAATATATTCCTTCGGGTCCATCGGCAGCTTATGGTTAACAACTAGATCCACTGTAGGCACATCGAGTCCCCTCGCCGCGACATCTGTCGCCACCAACGTGCACTTCAAGTTGCTTCGGAACTGCGTTAGTGCCCCCACCCGCTCCCTCTGTCGCATGAAGCCATGCAGGCACACGTTGTCCATAGATATCGCGTTTAACATCATTGATAGCACTTGGCATTCTCTGTGAAATAAATAAAATAAAAAACGCTGCCGGTCACATACATAGATCCTGCACGGTTAGCACGGATGGTATACAAAATTGTCTTTCCCCTGTTTTACTCCACTTGACAAGTAAGCATTAAGAAAGTGACATAAAACGGGGAAAGACAATTTTGACTACCACCCATGCTACCTCACTGCTAAAGCACATCAAGCTAGCTGCGTAGAGCGTGGTCTCTGTAGCACGGCACGGAGTGA
Organism: Ennomos quercinarius; assembly: GCA_910589525.2. Taxonomy (NCBI): domain Eukaryota; kingdom Metazoa; phylum Arthropoda; class Insecta; order Lepidoptera; family Geometridae; genus Ennomos; species Ennomos quercinarius. The sequence goes on along the minus strand of OU342505.1, from coordinate 12,193,421 downwards.
CAGAGTCGACGCTATACGAAGCCAACACTAGCCGATTATCTCGTTCTATAGCTCGATTTGCATTATTTACTGATACCACAGAATACTTAACAATACAGATATAGAAGGTTTACTCATCAAAGTCACTTAAATAAATACCGACTCTTGCTGCATCACAATATATTTCAGCTTGCACAGCGCTACCCTAAACCGTTGCCTTCTGCTATAGAAAAACTGCTCTTCTGACGCTTTACGCGTAACGGACCGACCCGAAGCTGCGTACCTAAGCGCGGAGCGGTATTTGAACTCACAATTTATTTTTAATCATCATCATCATCAGCAGCAGCCTGAAGACGTCCACTGCTGAACATAGGCCTCCCGCAGAGACCACCACTTTGAGCGCGGCTGGTCGACTCTTGCATCGATCGGCTTCCCGCGGTTTTCACCAGATCGTGGGTCCACCAAGTGGGGGGCCAGGGTTATTTTTAATGGTGGTGCCAAATCGCTTACTTCTTAGTATCAGTGAAGACGATGATATGTGAGCTGGGTTTAGTTTCCCGGTACTTGCGTAGCGTCTGCACTAGGTAAACGTCGCGGGCGTACGCTGGACACACCACGTAACGCTGGTCGAGTGTAGACACTGTCAACGTTGGATCAGATTCCGTCCAGGTTGTCAGCTTCTGGGAAATTGGGAGTTTAATATGATGGTTTTTTATGTGACAGCACATAATTATCACATCAAAAGCTGGAAGACATCCACTGCTGAACACAGGCCTCCTCCATAAAACGCCACATTGCACAAGTATAGGAAGTTTGCCATAACCACCATGCATTGGCAGGCATCTCGTCTAGGTGATCGCAAAAGATTTTAATGTACCAAGGAGAATGCTGTTGCCCATTCCCAACCATTTATGTTATTTATAAAATAGGTAAGGGAAAAAGTATTAATGTACTTATTTCGATTTAAATCGAATTTAGTTTGGACATCATTTAGAAGAATGCAATTTAAAGCAATGTACAATAATTAAATTAAAAAGTAAATAAAAAATTATACACCCTATTTTTATTTTTTCCATCATTGAAAATCATTGAAAATAACTAAAATGATTGATGTTACATATGCTAAAAAACTCTAGCTCAATTTGCATTATTTACAGCCATTACCACTTCACAGTTTAACTCACTTCTTTGTTTAAAGGAATCAGTTTGGACTCCTTGACATCCTCAGTGATTGTGGCAGAGAACAGCAAGTTCTGTCGCTTGGTGGGGAGATTATTGAATATTGTCTCTAGATCCTCTTGGAATGATTCGCTGAATAATCTGAAATGAGTACATCAGTATATTTATACACTAAAGAGAAAGGGCAGGATGATGAGAAATTTAAAAAATATTACGTAAATGTAATGTATAAAAACTTGGCCTACCGCCACCGTTACGTGTGCCAGGAGTAAAATTATCCTAGTTAAGTAGCATGACTTGTTCACCTGTCCGCTTCATCCAACACCAAGTATTTAATTTTCTTTAATGTAAAAGTATTACACCCTGTAATATGGTCTGCCAATCTGCCCGGCATCGCTACCACTATGTGAGGCCTCTTCGCCAGTTTCAGTGATTCTTCGAGCTGGTCTGAGCCTCCTGTGACAATGCACACTCTTAGTTTGAGGGGTTGACCAAGGATGCTGAACTGGTCAGCTATCTAAAACCAATTTATATAATTGTATTCAACCAATCTGTGTGACAGCGCTGTGTAGCATGCAGCTCGTATTGTCTCGCTCGCACACAAAACTTGCTTGACTACCTCGTAGCGGACAGACACTGCGCCTCAGAATAGATAATATTAATTATTAGTATATGTTAATTGACTGCGTGTTGCATGCAGTACGCGCGCTGCGCTGTCGTTGGGTTTTATTTGTCAATTGCCGCATTAAAACTGTTACCTATGTTTGTGTAATCAATTTGTACCTAAAACTAAAAACAATGTTATGAGCTTGTTTACCTCTGTGTTGTTGTACACTCACTTACTTACATAAGTGAGTGTAAAATAGCATAGGTAGGTAATAATACATACTTCGTTTTATTTTTTAGCTTCTTAGAGGACCCCTAGCGCCAAGACAAACCTCTGCGAGGTTTACTGATGCTAGTACGTAAGCCCATGTAAAATTTGATACGAATAAATAAATTAAAAAAAAAAAAAAAATATATATATGTTAGCTCTAATTGTAATAGAGATGTTAGTATTTCACCTTTATAATGCCACAAAGTGATTTGACATTCCGCAGTTATAGAGCATTGCTGCATAGAATTCTGTAGCAAATGAGTAGTGCAAGAGGGGTGTAGCATGCCAAACACCTATCTTGTACTATCTACACTTCTACACTACTATTACAAAGAGGAAAGGTTTTTGTATTTTTGTATGTTTGTAATGAATAAACTCAAAAACTACTGTGCTGATTTCAAAAATTCTTTTACCATTGGAGAGCTACATTCACCCTGAGTAACATAGGCTATATTTAGAACCTTTGCAAAGTCGGGGCAGGCCACTAGTTAATAATCAATTGCCCTACTAGTCTCGCTAAATTGACACAAAAAATATACACCCTTCAACCACCGTGCCACTACCGCAGGAATCTACACATTTAAGCGCTAGACCAGTAATCAAGTAGTAATCAAGACTGTTAGGTACCTGATAAGCCAGCTCATGGGTTGGCGTTAGCACCAGAGCAAAAATACCATATGGATCTTCAGCCAGATTTTGCAGTATAGGAAGTGCAAATGCAAAAGTCTTGCCAGATCCTGTTTTTGCTGCACCAATGCAGTCATCGCCAGACAAGATCTGGGGTATACAGCCTTTTTGGATGGGGGTTGGTGTTCTAACTCCTGACAAAATACAAAACTTCTGTTTTATTGATGATTATTACCTAATATTATCTTCAGAAATGTGTATAAATAAAAAGTAACCCAAAATGTAAGTAACAATTTCTTATAAATACATAAACACAAACAGTAAATACAAACCAAGACTGAAAAGCTGTTTGATGAGCCACGTTTTAACACCTAATTCGGCAAATTCTTTACCGTCATTTGCATCCATTTTATACGCACTTTCGATTCAATATTATTGCTATATATTAATATGTAAGTAAATTGTGTACTTATTAGGGTACAAATCAAAATTTCTAAACTTTCCAACCTTTAAATTATCAAATCAATAAAGGGTTAGGGGCGTTCGGATTGGGTTCAGTATCGTTTTTGCAAAATTAGCGTTGTAGCAAAGCGTTCGGTTTAAGAATTTCGCTAATAATGCCATTTTTACCACTTTTACTCACTACCCAAAACGCACGCAAAACAACCAAATGCGTTTTTTTCGGCGGGAACCTGAAAAGTGAAAAGGCGCGCTTTTAAACAAATATTTTTAAAAAACCCAAAATTATTGTAAATTTGTATATTTTTCGTGTATATAGTCTTGTATATATTTGTAAATAGAGCACAACCTTAGAGAGGGCCCAAGGATGGGCAAAAAACGTAAAAGAAAAGGAGATGACTCTCCACCTGATGAGCAGCAGCAGCGGCAGGTCTCATCCTTCGAGTCTTGCGATTCCGACTCGGACTCTCTGAAGTCGATCGCTGTAGAAACACCAAAAGCTAAAAACAAGGATAAGTATGACATCTTTAAGGTACGTGGATACTCGCGTAAGTACCCTGAAGACTCGAAAAAGACCGAGTTTATTGTGTTTCTTTCGCACGTGGAAGAAAACATTACTTTCAGCGACAAGGATCGTATGGCACTGTCCAAGGGTTTGCGGGAGCATGGTGTTTCAGGCGTCATGCACCTCAAGTCTATAAACAAGTACAAAGTAGGTATAACCTTCGATTTACCTAACAACGCCAACATGTTTCTGCAAAATAAAAAGTTACTGGAGCAACTGTCCCTGAAGGCAAATATACCGGCTGGAGACACCGAAGTGACGGGTGTACTCACCTCGGTGCCGACCGACATGTCTAATAAGCAGATATTCTCACTAATCGGAAGCTCTAAGAATGTTATACAGGTCAGGCGCTTTATGCGCAGAGTTAGAGTTGACGGTGGCGCTGCTGGCGCGTCCTTCGTACCCACGCAGGCAGTCGCAGTTACATTTGCGTCTACCAACCTTCCCGAGTACGTTTATCTTGACTCATGGCGTCATGAGGTGAAAATGTACATACCTCCCGTAAAACAGTGTCTGAAATGTATGTCTTACGGCCACATAGCCAAATTCTGTAGGAACACCGAGGTATGCTCAGTCTGCTCAGAAAACCACAATTTCAAAACATGTCAAGTTGACTCCAAAAATGCTAAGTGTGTCAATTGCAAAGGTAATCACATAGCCATTTCATCAGCATGTCCCATGAAAAAACAAAAAGTCGAAGAAAACAAGATTAAGTCCCGAAATGCTACCTTCTCAGATTTGTTTGATTCAAAGTCATTCCCAGCACTAGCAGCACGAACACTTGATGTTCAAGTAAACAACCTTATGAAATCAGAAACATTTATTAACATTCTAATTGAAACAATAACCAAAATTATCAGTAACAAAGATGTACCTATAAACTCAGGGTCTATTCGAGAGACTCTTAAAAAAACCCTCAGTAATAAATTACCTCCTACTTCCTCATAATGGATCAGTTAAATATTATACAGTGGAACGCACAAAGTCTAAATAGTAACAAGCATATATTTATTAACTACCTCTACACAAATAATATACATATTGCGATCATTTCAGAAACATGGTTTAAAGCTAACCAACATTTTAAAATTAAAAATTACAACATTGAACGTAATGATTGTGGAAATAGCCATAATGGAGTGGCCATAATCATTCATAAAAGCATCACATATTCAAATATCAACACATACTTTGATGATTCGATACAAAATATCTGTGTCAAAATCACAGTAAATAAACAGGATTTATGTATTGTCAGTTTTTATAGTCCTACTAATTGTAACCCAGCTTTTAATAAAGCTAAATTTGATACATTGGTAAAATCGATTCCTAGTCCTTTCATATTCGCAGGGGATTTCAATGCCCATCACACCTCTTGGGGTTGCGGTTCTGACTCTCCCCGTGGAAGGGAGGTGTTGGAAGTCATCGATGACAACAATTTAGTCTTGCTTAATGATGGTCAAGCAACAACAGTTGGTTCATTAACGTGGCGTCCAAACGCACTTGATTTGTCGTTGGTTTCCCCATCACTGGCTCTTCATTGTGAATGGTCCGTTCTTGATACTCCTCTTGGTACTAGTTACCACCTTCCTGTAATCATTAAAGTATTGCTTAGTAATAATAATGTAAATTCAGATGGAAACTACTGTAATGGCAAACACTTGCCCATCTACCCAAATTATAAACAGGTAGATTGGAAAGTGTTTAGTAGCTGTGTAGATGCATTATTGAATGATTTTGAATTGAATCTTTGGAGTCCTCAGGACGCATATTTGCTATTTTGTAAAATATTACAATCAGCAGCAAAATCCGCTTCGAATTTAAATAGTAGTTGTTCTAACAACATTAATCAATCCTGTCATAGGAATCTCGGTAAAAAACCTCACCTTCCATGGTGGAACCAAAAGTGCTCAGAAGCTGTTCTAAAATTCAAAGAAGCATATCTTAAGTTTAAGTACAACCCAACAGAAACCAACTACTTGGAATTTAAAAGACTTCGAGCTCTCAAAAAACTTATTATAAAAATAGAAAGACAGAACAGTTGGAAATCTCTCTGCGAAACTTTTAATCGTTGTACTCCTATGTCCATTATATGGAAATTTATGCGTAAATTTAATAAAACATATGTTTCTAGCAATAATGCAGATGATTCCTGGATTTTAGATTTTCTACAGATGTATACCCCAGATTTTGTATCAAATGGTCTCAACACATCATATAGTAGCACTGGCAATATAAACTCCAGCAATAGTTACTTCCTTAGTCCATTTTCTATCAATGAATTAATATCTGCTGTCACATCTAGAAGAGATACTGCCTTTGGTCTTGATGGTATACCATATTCTTTTTTTAAAAATTTCAGCAGTAAGAGTATGGAAATCTTCCTAAAAATACTGAACTTACTCTGGGAAAACAATAATATACCCCACGATTGGAAAGTAGATTGTCTGGTACCAATTTTAAAACCTAACAAACCAAAATTGTGTCCTGATTCCTATCGCCCTATAGCGCTTACTTCATGTGTTGGAAAAATATTTGAACAATTGTTAAAGCAGCGTTTGGAGTTCTATATAGAACAAAATAAAATTTTACCTTCAAACCAATTTGGTTTCCGTAGAAATCGTTCAGCTAGGGAGAGTATCTGTCAGTTACAACTTGATATCCATAATGCTTTAGATGCACATAATCATCTCCTTGCTGTTTTCTTCGACATCACAGGGGCCTTTAATAGTGTGAATATTGATATACTTTGTCAGGAATTGTTGTTAACAGGAATACCTGGAAAGATTATACACTGGATTAAAATTTTTTTAAGTAGCCGTGAAGTCTTTGTTAAATATAATAGGCATCTATATGGTCCTAGACTTTCAACAAAAGGAGTTTGTCAAGGCGGCATTTTATCGCCATTAATTTTCATATTGTACATACGTCGTTTAAATATAATATTAGGCTCAAAAGTGAAAAACTTGCAGTTTGCAGATGACCTAGTTGTTTATGCATCAGGAAATAATATAAATCAACTGGTTGAAATTGTTAATGATGCATTGGCAAATCTCAATAATTATTTTTCTTACCTTGAACTTGATGTTAATCCTTCAAAGTCAAAGGTTGTTCTCTTTGGGAAAAGGTGTCCCAATATGCCTGTTGTTCATTATAAAGGTTCTTCTTTACCTGTTTCACTTGATGTTAAATTTTTGGGAGTATTGTTCTCCCACAATTTATCCTGGAACAATTATTTAAAACATTTAATAAACAAAGCTAACAAAGCTTTTAATGTATTAAAATCTTTGTCTGGTACATACTGGGGTGCAGACCCACAAATTCTACTATTATTGTACAAATCATTAGTTCGTAGTCATTTTGAATATGGTTTTTTATGCTTTGCTGCAGATGATAAAATTGTAAATAGTCTAGATGCTTTTCAAAACAAATGCATGCGAATAATAACAGGGGCATTTAGAAGCACACCTATAAATGCAATGCAGATTGAATGCAGTCTGCCCCCCATGACCATTCGTTTTAGGTATCTTAAAGAAAGATTTCTCCTTAAACTCTACAGTGTCTCTAACAATAGTCTTATAACTAATCTGTCTAATACATTAACCCAATCCACTGTTAAACCGTTTTATATGCTACAGGGATATGAAGGTTTCTTAGATTTTCTTCAAAATCTAAATATCTATCAATCAAATCATATTTTGCCTTGTTATGAAGGATCTTTTATTAGCAAATTTCCAGCAATGAATATAGTCATAAACAAAAAACTGTCAATAAAAGAAGAAGTATATACAATGTTGGCAGAGTGGACAGGTCACAAATTTGTTTACACAGATGGGTCGAAAAATGATAATGCTGTGTCTTACGCAATATTTGAACCCTCATTGAACATTGCTGTGGGATATAGAATTGATAAACATGCTAGCATTTTTACTGCTGAAGCTGTTGCTATTTTGAGTGCTTTGAAGCACATCAAAAACAAAAATCAGGGACACACAAGATGGGTTGTTGTTAGTGATAGCATGAGTGTTTTGAAAAACTTGCAAATAACAAATTACATGCTAACACTAATTACATTATTTACTTTATAAAACAGTTATGGGTGGAATTATCTGATTCAAACATACAAGTCAGCTTTGCGTGGGTACCTTCACACATAGGTGTTGATGGCAATGAAAAAGCTGACTATTTAGCCAGCACTATAGTTAAATTTTCAGATGTTATTTCCAGGTATGCCAATGATGCAGATGTTTCATTGCCATACACAGATATTGTAAGCCTCCTAAAACAAAGGATGGTTCAACTATGGGGGAAACATTCGTACCATTGTACACAAGTTGAAAACAAAGGTTCTTGGTATGCCGCTTTAGATGTTCAGATAAATTCAAAGCCATGGTTCTGCAAGGCCGGTACTTTTTTAAACAGAAAGTTTTATTCAACTGTTTGTCGTATGCGTTTTGGTCACTGTCGTTTGAACTTTCATCTCCATCGCCTTCGAATGGTGAATTCCCCATATTGTGACTGTTGTCAGTCCTCGAATATCCAATCCTTAGATCACATTTTCTTTGAGTGTTCATCTTTCAGCATTCAGCGCCTTGTGTTGATAGACGAACTTCTACAAATCTATGATAAACCTGAACTGGACGCCTATTCTCACGAATCGAGATGCAATGTCATCTCATAATAAATCTCGAGACTCGAGTTGTCTCTACTCCCAAGCTTAAAATTCATGATATTCTCGATTGACTAGCGCACGAGATGGCTCGTAGGGAATCGAGACGCAATGTCATCTCACAATAAATCTCGAAATTCGAGATTCAAGCTTCAAATTTGTGATATTTTCGATTGCTAGCGCACGAGATGTCTCGTGTAGTCGGAGGCAGTCGAGACCACCATGAGACGCGCTTTTGCCTTTACTTTTAGGCTCATTTGTTGCCATTTTATTGACATTGAAGCTAATGGCATCGAAACTTTTCTTCTTCTTTTCGTTTTTTCTTTCTTTTCTTTTTCTTCTTGTCTTTTCTTGTCTTCTTACTTTTTTCTTCTTTTCTTTACTTTTTTCTTCGTTGGTTAGTTTGTCTGGGCGACAGAAGTTATAGTTATACTTTTTGCCATGCCAAGCGTTATTAGGGATGTTCCGATACCACCAAAGTATCGATACCTACTCATATGAGTAGTACTCAAATCATGATTCGATAGGTACTACTCATATGAATACCCTAAAAGTATCGATACCCACTGATATCGATACATTTTTTTTTATTTATCAATACGGAAAAAAATAAACAAATTTTACCTTATTGCAGCAAAGTTTTGTTTCTATGACTGATCTACATTTTCAAGTGTTTTAGCGCGAAGAATCGGACATTTGAACACTAAGGATATGTTATTTGACGATATTTGATAAAAGTACTCTTTCCGATACAAATTCTTTCTTTCCGATACCAAATAGGTATCGTGAGAATGGTTTGTTTCAATTTTATTTTATTATTTTAATTAAGTATAACAACTACCTTAACTGTACTATTTGTGTGTATTAACTGTATTCAACTGTACTTAACTGTATTGAATTACAATTAAATTAAGTTAAATCCTGCTCACATTCTACCTTTACATGTATTTTTACCTTTACACTAATTTTCTACTACATTTAATCCTACTTAAATTAAAAATAGGGTTGTTTTAACCCTAAGTATACATTAAAATATCACATTTTTGTTCTACTTGACTTAAAGTTAGGCCATACTATGTTTCTTTAATGAAAAAAATATTATAGCGAAATAAAGCTGCTTGGCATTGAATTTTTATCCTGTGGTTCTATCCTGTTTTGACTTAGCAGCATTGATTCGATTCACTATTAGTACTTTCTTTCCGATACCAAGTAAGTATCGAAAGAATGATTCGATGGTAAAAAGTACTTGGTATTGAAAGAAAAGTATCAAGTACATACTCGTATTCACTAGTATCGGAACATCCCTAAGTGTTATATACTCTTTGCTCCGTGCCTATCAAATCAAACGAAGTTGCTCATTGTTTGCCAATAATGTTTTCACAAATTAGAAAAAATAATATGGTGTTTTGCATTGTATAGTGCACCAACCACAGATTAGAGAAAAAAACAATCTGTGGCACCAACTTATACTACTCTATGGTATGCACAGCTATAAAAATACTCTGTGGTGCACAGAACACTATTATATTATCCTGTGCTATTATCCTTTTGTTGTTTTCTCTAATCTGTGATTATCCTTATCACAGATGGAATAAACCACAGACACTACTTCAAGGTAACCAATGGTTAAAACCTCTAACAAATCTTAACTATTAGTTAGAATTTGTTAGCATTTTTGATTGGTTACTTTAACAACGGGTGAAAAAACCCACCCTTATAAAGGTACCATAATAAATAAAAGCCACAACTCTTAAATAATCACATTATATTATACATATTTATATGAGTAGGTAACAACTTTGTTTTCACACCTAAACTTAGTTACTAAAATAAATGGGTGCACAACTAGCACCATCATTATAAAACTGTTTTAGCAGTCATCAGAATACATAATAACTACAATTTTATTACTAAAAATACTTTTTATCATGATTTTTATGATATGACAGCTTGAAAAATTGGCATCATGATAAAATTAGACTCATGCAAGCAAACAGTCATAGTAAGAATATTTTTATGAGGGGGCTAGTTAGTTATGCACCCACTTCATCTTACAGATGACTAAGATGCAGACTATTCCAAATTGGGCCCAGTTTAGTTCTAAAGTTATTATTATCAAATACATAAAATGAAGAAACATGCAGTCTCAAAATACAATCCTGCCACCATTAAAAGTGTTGTAAAATAATGCTGTAAAGCAAAGATGGCTATTTCAACTTTATTTTTACTTTTTACATCAATAATTTTAAACCAACGAAATCAGCCTCAGGGCCACTGGTGTAATAGTTACAGTCGCACATATGGAAATGATGATGATGAAGATGGTAATATAGACAGTCACTCACTGTCTAATACAGTGGCGTTTTAAGATTCTTCTGTGACTTTATATTATCACAGCACACATTCACACCATTTTCAGAAAATTGTTCCGGAAGCTTTACAGTAAGTAAGATGTAGTTATTGCAGTAGCAATAGTAACACCAGCCTAGAAGCCTTCATTGAGTACCTGAAGCAAAAAAGAAAATATTATTTAGATAGCCTTAAGGCCAGCTCCATCAACTGTGCTGTAGGTTGGTGGTTCGCTTCCCACTCAAGAAATGGGAACCCTCATATTCCCCTATCCTTTGGTATAAAATAAATCCAACAGGCAACTGTGTCAATATCATTGGTATGAACTGGATTTTTACATACTTTTATTTCTCTCTCTCTCTGGTTGGTTCCTCATTACTGAGGATCATGGTCACAGGATCTATCTGATTTAACATAATACTTCCATCAACTTCGGTCCATAGCCTCACGGCCTGGGAAAACTTTTATTCAGGTAATTGAAATTAATTTACTTGAAGGTTTGAGCCTGACACATTCATAGGTGAAGTTACAAGTTGCACATTTTTCTTGGCGGCACTTCAACAATACATCTACTGCTCCAATCGGGGTTGGGATTATAAAATTTGTTTCCATAAATTAGGTGCCTTCTGCATATAGCATACCTATACGCTGTTGGTGTAGTTGTTTCAGTGATTCCTCAGAAGTCTAGCTCCCAGCTGGATACCATTATTCAGCCCATAATCACGCCCTGAAAAAATTAAATAATAAACATTTAATCTATAGAGCGAGATACGAGTGTACTCAGCGTGATTTTGAGAAAGTATTCTCTTTTATGTATGTACATTATACCTTTTTGGATTTTGCGTAGGTTATTAGGCTTACTTACTTCAAAGATCCATGTTTGCCAGGCAGAGAAAACCTGTGGAATCGCACGTTCACATCTTCGGATGCACCATTATAGCATTTTGCACAGTTTTACCGTTTTTCCATAACGAACACAAGAAAATCACAATAATATAACCTCAACCATAGAATTATAAAAAAAGCAGGATGGAATCTTGATTGACATCGAACTGACGTACAGCAATGGCGGCCGCATAAACATGTGTGACTGATTAAAGGATTGCCATGTGAAGAAAATTACCCGAATCCGACAAAAAAAAAATCTGTTGTTGGTGTGACTTTTCGTATGACCAAAAAGCTACGCGAGCTTATAACAGAGTAGTCAAAATTGAATGGCTTATTTTTTTTTTACTTTCGATAGGTTAGCGTTTGACTACATCTCACCTGATGGTAAGTGATGATGAGGTCGAAGGTGGAGGACGCCTACCTAGAATTAACCTATTTACTTTTGATTTGAAGACACTTAAGTTGTAAGTGAATGGAAATACCGACGCCGGGAGTGAGTTCCATTCCATAGCCGCACGCACAATAAAGGAATCTGCAATCTCCCCTCCCCCACACTTGCCCCACCTCCCCCTCACTTTCCTCGCCACCCCCTGCACTTGCCACCACCTCCCCCCTCACTTAGTCCACCCCCCTACTTGCCCTGCCTCCCCCCGCACTTGCCCCCCTCCCCCCAAGAACCATGTATAGATTACATTTGGACAGTAATTAAGGGGTTGGCAATCTACGCAGCAATGTACGGCGAATGAAATGGGAGCAATAGCTTCCCAGTCTCCACCGGGTGGCAACTGAGAATTTTGTTCCCAGTTGCCACCCGGGGGCGAAGCATGTGGGGGCAACTGGGAATATACCCTGTACGCTATAGCGAAGAGAGAAGTTCCCAGTTCTTTCTTCCTTTGGACAGGGTCGGGTCAGCCAGTCAGTTAATAAAACTTGGCACAAAGATTTATAGCCAGGGTGTTGCTTAAAATGTTTTATGAACACATAAATCGTATTTTTCTACGTTACTTTACTTTTTCTACATTATAGAAAACCTGCACAAATATGTACGATTAGTAGGTCCATTACCGGTACAATATTTATTTTAACCTGCAAAGTCCAGCACATGCATATGCATAATGGAAATATGCATTTGCATATAGTCAGATCTCTAATTATGATCAATATAGGTGAATAAGTTGTATTCGAACATAATTTGGTCATTCTCCCACACTTCCGGGTAATTTGCAAGTTTGATTGTTGGTAACACTAGCTGGTTTTGTGTATTGATTGCATCTCAATAGTTTTATCGAAAAACAAGAAATTAGCGAAATATTAACAAGCTTATTTGTGAAAAGTGATCCCCTGACTTTTTTTTATCAAACCACTATTATTCCGACAACTTTTCACAACGCAAGACGGCATTTTATAATATTTTTTTCTATGCGTCTTGGGCGAGGTTCGGAGCAGTAATGGCAGGCGATAGACTTCCTATGATGTGAGTGTGTGCGTGTCCGCTCGTACTTATTAGCGTCCCGACTTCCTATGGGTACCTCGGTTCGGGATCAATTGGGACTTTGTCCTTCTTTTTTTAGTAGGTCCATGACCTCAACGCAACTTACTTTTATATTCTATAGTTTGATTCATGTTCCAGTGTCAATTTTTAAGGTTTTGATTCTGAGCATAGACTTTGTGGTCGCTGTCTTACATATAGCGTTATCTCGTTCTGATCTCTCGACTGCCTCCGATCCACAGAATACTATACGCTAATGCTTCCATCACTCGAGTCATCTCGTGCGCTAGCAATCAAGATATTGCATGAGAATACCGAAAACTCGAGTCTCGAGATTTATTCCCAGACGAGATATCTTCTCGATTCGTGAGAATAGGGGTCCTGGTCCCGCGGTGCATTCAGGAGTTGCTTGAGAATGCCTCTGTTTTTACCTATTTGTATAAATTTATATTGTGTACTGTAAATGAGATTTAGAATAAGATATAAAATGATAATTTTATTATTACAATACATATTACAATGGTTTTTTTTATAAAGTTTTTTTTTGTGTGTAAATATGTAAATGTAAATAAAGGTATTTGACTGACAGTCTGACACTGGCAGTCTGTCTGTCAGTGTCGGAGTGATGAAGTAAACGTCAACAATTGACGCTTGAAGTTATAAGGTACCTACTAATTGTAAGGGAAAAATTAAAATTGACTTTCATTATCTCGGAAATGAACAAAGGACGATGATCCTCTTACTTATGACAAAAATGATCCGGATTTGACTATGAAATTAATAAAACGAATGAAATTAATATCCTAACTATGACGAAAGAAGTAAATCCTACGAAAGACTAGGCGGTATGGTCTCATGACTTTAGCCTGCCCAATAGGGCGAACAAAAAAAAAAAAAAAAAAAAACAACCAAATGCGATGTGTTATCTCAAATTTTCTCAAATGTCAAAAAACCAATTATTGGTGGAATTTTACATTACACACGTACAACCATGGACCTAATAAAAAAAGGTTAAAATAATTAAAATAATAAAAAAAATTATTTAATTCTATGCCATAGACCTAATAAAATAAGAAGGACTGAGTCCCAATTGATCCCGAACCGAGGTACCCATAGGAAGTCGGAACGCTAATAAGTACGAGCGGACACGCACACACTCACATCATAGGAAGTCTATCGCCTGCCATTACTGCTCCGAACCTCGCCCAAGACGCATAGAAAAAAATATTATAAAATGCCGCCTTGCGTTGTGAAAAGTTGTCGGAATCATAGTGGTTTGATAAAAAAAAGTCAGGGGATCACGTTTCACAAGTAAGCTTGTTAATATTTCGCTAATTTCTTGCTTTTTCGATAAAACTATTGAGATGCAATCAATACACAAAACTAGCTAGTGTTGCCAACAATCAAACTTGCAAATTACCCGGAAGTGTGGGAGAATGACCAAATTATGTTCGAATACAACTTATTCACCTATATTGATCATAATTAGAGATCTGACTATATGCAAATGCATATTTCCATTATGCATATGCATGTGCTGGTCTTTGCAGGTTAATAAATGTTGTACCGGTTATGGACCTACTAATCGTGCATATTTGTGCAGGTTTTCTATAATGTAAAAAAAGTAAAGTAACGTAGAAAAATACGATTTAGGTGTTCATTAAACATTTTAGGCAACACCCTGGCTATAAATCTTTGTGCCAAATACACAGTTTTATGAACTGACTGGCTGACCCGAGCCGGTTAGTTAGTTTTACGCCCTAACCCTGTCCAAAGGAAGAAAGAACTGGGAGGGGAAAAGGATGAATGGAGGCAGGTGCGCCTCTCTTCACCGTCATACATTCATCCTTTTTCCCTTTCTTTTTCGCTCTCCTTTCTCTCTTCGCTATAGCGTACAGGGTAAATTCCAAGTTGCCACCCGGTGGAGACTGGGAAGCTATTGCTCTCACTTCATTCGCCGTACATTGCTGCGTAGATCGCCAACCCCTTCATTACTGTCCAAATGTAATCTATACATGGTTCTTGGGGGGAGGGGGGCAAGTGCGGGGGGAGGCAGGGCAAGTAGGGGGGGCAGACTAAGTGAGGGGGGAGGTGGCGGCAAGTGCAGGGGGTGGCGGGGAAAGTGAGGGGGAGGTGGGGGCAAGTGTGGGGGAGGAGGGTAAGTACGGGGGAGGCGGGAAAGTGCAGGGGGGTGGACTAAGTGAGGGGGAGGGGGGGCAAGTGTGGGGGAGGGGGGCAAGCGCGGGGGAGATGGGGCAAATGCGGGGGCACGCAGACTAAGTGAGGGGGGAGGTGGGAGCAAGTGTGGAGGAGGGGAGATTGCAGATTCCTTTATTGTGCGTGCGGCTAGGGAATGGAACTCACTCCCGGCGTCGGTATTTCCATCCACTTACAACTTAGTTTTCTTCAAATCAAAAGTAAATAGGTTAATTCTAGTAGGCGTGCTCCACCTTCGACCTCATCATCACTTACCATCAGGTGAGATATAGTCAAACGCTAACCTATCGAAAGTAAAAAAAAAATAAGCCATTCAATTTTGACTACTCTGTTATAAGCTCACGTAGCTTTTTGGTCATACGAAAAGTCACACCAACAACAGATTTTTGTTTTGTCGGATTCGGGTAATTTTCTTCACATGGCAATCCTTTAATCAGTCACACATATTTATGCGGCCGCCATTGCTGTACGTCAGTTCGATGTCAATCAAGATTCATTCCTGGTTTTTTTTTATAATTCTATGTTCTATGCATACAACTTATGTCTTCCTTCTCACTTCCCCAAGGTATATCATGACGATAACTACAATTGCATTATTTCACAATAAAAATCAGTTATTTTTACATAACCACACCAAAAATTCAAAGTCAATCGCTAATGTCAGAAAACGATCACTTTTAACCCACCTTCGCAGGTGGGTCAAAATTAACAGTTCACGATGGCATATTTAGCTGTTTTCAAGCTATCCGAACGGAGAACAAAACGAAAACAGTTAAAAGCGCCACTTTTGCCCACACATTCCTAAAACGAATGCTGCTTGTGGTCATTTTTGTCGTTTTTAACTGTTAATTTTGCCACCAGTAGGCTATCCGAACGCACCTTAATGTCGTGTTCACCAAAGAGTATACATATACATGTTTCACTGTTTGTGTATTCTGTGGTTTGTGTTATCTGCTGCACAGATATGAGAAAAAAACAATGTTACTCTGTGGTCTGCTGTGTTTCTAGGGTTGTTCCGATACCACCAAGTATCGATACCTACTCATATGAGTAGCACTCAAATCATGATTCGATACTACTCATATGAATATGCTAAAAGTATGGATACCTGCTCATATAGATACATTTTTTTATTATTCATCAAACTGAAAAAAAATTGTCAGATTTTACCTCATTGCAGCAAAGTTTAATTGTTTTTTTGAGTGAACTACATTTCCAAGTGTTTTGGCTTGAAGAATCACATATTCGAACACTAACGATGCGTTTAGGATATTTTATGACAATATTCCATACAAGTAATTTCTTTCCGATACAAGTACTTTCTTGCCAATACCGATTAGGTATCGCGAGATTGATTCGTTTTTATTTTAATTAATTATTTTGATAATTATGTATAACAATTACCTTAACTGTACTCTGTGTGTCTGTTTGTGTGTACTAACTGTACCTATTCAACGCTTTGCATTAAATTTACATTTGATTTAATCCTACTAAATTAAAAATGGGGTTGTTTTAGCCCTAAGTATACATTAAAAAATTGCCTTTTTAGGCTACTTGACATACAGTTGGGCCATATTTATTATTACATCTGAGTCCCTCAATGCACTGCACTCTCTAGTGTGCTTGTGCACTAATTTATGTAGCAGAGTGTACCATAATCAAACGCAGATTTAGCGAGGAAACACATATAATAATAAACTGATAACCAAAGAACTTTCTTCTAAAACATTATAAAATACACTGGAACTAATAACAATAAACTTTAAAACACAAAACAACTAAAGAAAAAATATTTTTCTCCTACATTTTTTCTTTGTTCAACGGTACGACACCGACTGTCATGTCACCAGTTCTTTCTTTTAAATTCAAACCTACTTGACATACAATCATCATGCAATGAGATTACACTATATCTAAAGCCAAACCTCTTTGCTTCAATAATATTATGCTTCTTTAAAGAAAAAAAATATTATGGCGAAATCTTTGAATATGTACGAGTAGAAATCTATTTCGCGTGGCCGCCTAGTGGTTTCTTGCTCCCACACAAGGTGCTGCCTGAATAAGAACGTCTCCCAAAATTTTGGGTAGATAATGGGCGATTTTGTTAGCCCTATCTATGGAGTACTTTACTTTACTAATTTTATTTTTACTAATCATAATAAACTAATTAAAAGAAGGGAAGGGAGGCAGGCTTCTACCTGTCTCCGTTTACCGTAATATGCCATAACATTATTAGGTAATATTATCTAGGTACCAGCGTATCTACAATGACTATTTAAACACAAGCCAGAAAATTATAAAAGATACGACAAAAATATATTCACATATCACTTTTATTAGTTATATCTTGGTTCTAACATTTCAACTATTATTTATTTGATAAAAATCGAGCCTATATCGATCACAAACAATGTAGTTGTCTAATAGTGTATGGTTTATGCATAAATCAAATCAGAACTTCCAAAAATTACCTCGAACAAATATAAACTTACAAACGACATTGTCCACATCTTAGGACATTACGGCCTAGCTTGAACAATCATTTATGTTGTGATGTAAATGACAGTAAAGCATCGTTCGAGGGTGTCGATGACTAATCATGGATTATCACGGGTCCCATGGTCTATCGTCCGTAGGTCTGTGAGCCAGGTTCAACTTTAGTGGAGGTATCACATGTTGAGCGAATTGTCAAGCAGTGGTATGGAGTAAAGTGGTTAAAATAGGAAATTAAAAATTAAAAGTATGTAAAAATGATTAATTATAGGTAGAAAAATTCAATTTCATGTAACATACATGTAAATGGAAAATTGGCACTGCGGACTTTTTCAAAATAGTCTTTATATTTTTATCTGTTTTACTAAATAAATCTTTATCGAAATGGATGGAGCATATACGTGAAGATTTTTTCAGAATCCAGTTTCGGCGTCCTGTAGCATCTATCCATTTTTGAAATATTTCTTTGTCATTTGGGAAGCTAAAATAATAAACAGTAAGTCAGGTGGGGTAAGTAAAACGAAGGGGTACCCACTTAAGTGAAACACCCTATCGTAAATAATAAACTACGCAGATAAGCTCTATGGTGCGAAATGGCTTAGTCAATTCTCTAGCACAGATGTAGACGACGTTTCTACAATGTTATATAATAAAAAAAGGAGTCTGTTCTATTTAAATTTACAAAACACGAATTGGCAAAGCAAGTTATTAGTGTTTATGAAGATGTGAATTTTACATAATGTATTAAAACTACATACTTTATGATTTAATAGTTTTATAAAACCTATAGAGAAATTAATAGTGAGGAGGTAGAAATCCTATCCAAAAAAGTCGAGTCCTTTGACTCGGGCCAAAAACTGACACCTATAGGAAGTATTTTGAGGTGAGGCGAGGTTGTACGAAGTTAAGTGAAGTGTTCTTCCACACTCTCATATTCGCTTGACTTCGTCCAACTTCGCGAGTAGTGTTGACGTCGGTGGACAATCTCTCATCATAGATAGCTTATTACAGGAAGAGTTACTGTGTTAGAGCTGTTTACGTAAAATTAAAAGTAAAGTATGGTCCACTTACCTCACCTGACCATATGAGATTTTTTTTTTCAAATAAAATCAAAGAATAAGAGATTCCTTGAATCCCTACATATAATAATGTGTAATGTCACATTATAATAACCACACGTCCTCATGTGGATATCGATATGTATAGGAGTTTTAAAAGGCCCCTTTGATATTGAAAAAAAGCACACCCTGTATTATTACACCATTCGATAGTGTCGCTAATAAGGATCGAGTTCTAGGAAGTAATGACTACGGCAAACTTCAGGAAAATGTTGGATTTTAATTAACTGCTTTAATTGTAACATCCTGTATACATGCACACTCACGCATAATAACATACAGATACACTACATAAATACATACTGGTCATCAAAACCCTCCTTTTTGATTCGCCGTAGTTAGGTACCTTCAAACGTAATTAATATCTATGAACTTCTACCTCTTATATCTCATTTTGGACTAAGTTTAGAGATATGCTTCTTAAACAAGTTTTGTTTATTACCGTATACTGTAATAGAAAATCAAGGTTTGGTCAAGGGCCGCGTGAAAAAAAAAGAAGCCACCTTCCATACAAAATCCGGCGTTGTCTTTTGTCTAAAATTACAACTAAGCACCGCACCTACTATTGAAACTACTGAGCTATGTAACGTAATAAGCAATACTCAAGCAAAAAGATTTTGCCGACTAATGAACATTCTCAATGTAGGGTAACTGTGTCTATGGGAAATTAAAACTCAAAATCTGGCAGTACCTTGTCAATAAAATTGTATGGTTATGTTTGGTTATTTTAGCCATTAATTATTAATTTAGCGGTTTTCCTGTTTAGCTGAGGACTTTTTATAACATGAAATGTTACTATGTACTTATATTTTTCACAATAAAGACTCCCAAGGAGACAAAATAAAGGCTACTTACTTGTGAAATGTTATTCCTTCAATTTTTGACTCTGTGCGGCTTTTGCAACCTAAAATGCGGCAACCACCCATTGCCCACACACTGTTTTATAAAAACTTATTGCTTTTATCACCACACAAGTAAATATATTTCACAAAATACAATATTTAATAAAATTCTCAACTTGCTTGGCTTAGATGAAAACGAAGCCAAATAAAAAACGCGGTAACGGTGACAAGGACCAAAGATATTACGTTCGTCTTTTTTTTGCTTAGTACCGAATGTATAGCGCTCTCCTTGTTGTCCATGAATGACGTCATATACTACACTTCTACTCGTACATATTCAAAGGGCGAAATAAAGCTACTTGTCATTGAATTTTTGGCGATTCTATCCCGTTTCAACTTACAGCATTGATTGGATTCGATACTAGTACTTTCCTCCCAATACCAAGTAGGTATCGAAAGAATGATTCGATGCTATAAAGTACTTGGTATCGAAAGAAAACTATCGAGTACTTACTCGTATTTACTATTATCGGGACATCCCGTAGTGTTGGGTAGGACAAGGTTTCAAAATGAGTTTGTATGAGCCCCTCATTCTATTTCGTGAGGTGTGACAATGTCATGCCTCAAATGTCATGTCATGTTGTGAGGTACTGATACCTCATTTTCTTCATTTGTCATACAGTACAATTTTGTAACAAGAGCTGGACGCAGTCTTACTTGATCAGTGCATCGGGTCACGCATGAATACATGGATTGAGGCGGGTGGATGAAAGAGGCCTTACTTTGTATGTTAGACTTGATTGTATGTTACACAGCTTAAGCTATTGATTTACCTTTTCTTATTATGTATCTAGGTTGGCAGTGGATATTTTTTTTAATGATATGAAATGACATGATGTGCTGGGCGTTCACTTTATGTTAAGCGACACGGCCACCCATAACAGCTGCAGTGTTACTCGGAACTTAGCTGAATTAAATCATGTAGGACGGACAAGCGCTTGACCATACTCAACTGTTTCCCTATGTAGAAAAGTACTTTGTGAAAACTGATGTTAAATCGCACTACAGTCGAAGATAAGTCGTGGTGGGACATCTTAACTTTCCGAAATCAAAAGTATTATAATGATATCACAGCTTGGAATAACTAGTTATTCTAAGTATCACGGTAAAATATTATACTGTATATCTCAGTTACTTAAGGTGAAGGGTAGGGCCAGATAAGCAGGTCCAAATTCGTTCAAAGAAACATCGACCTTAACATCGCAGTCTTAAAATACCAATTCAGTCTGCACTTCAGCGCGGCACTTACGACAAAGGCAACACATGGAATGGCTGATTTTGACGGTTTTTAATTAATATCTGTGTTTATAATAGTATTTTGTCTAAATTATGAAGTCATCACAAAATGTGTATGTTTGTTGGGAATACACAAATATTTTTTTTGTAAAAATATATTCGATAGAAACTCAGTAAAATTAAACATTCAAAATTTTTAAGGAGGTTTGCGATTTTTTTCTGTAGAGCTATATTTATTAATCTTGTATTAGCGGTAATCACAAAAGACTTAATGAAATGAATTTAGACCACATGCTCTAATTACGCCAGGAAACCTGCCGAAAAATACCTTGATTACCTACTCTTCCGCTTTAAATAATCTGCGTGAAAATACATAAACTCCAACGTCATGTCGTTCTTCTCGCCTCATTTACTACCTCACCTCATCTCACCTCACCTCTACATGAATCTACTCTACTCTACGCTGTGCTTCGCTCACTCACTTCATTCTTCGAATGCATCACCGACGCGCGACGGCGAGGAGTGTGACAAAAATTTTGAAGTGTGACATGGATTGAATGTGAGGACCGGGACATTTTTGAGTGAATGAATGTGACAAATGAAGTACATCACGTATCCTACTCAATCAACACTATGTCTCAGTTTGCGAATGAATTCCGTGGATTGAGGTTGTGGTGGATTGTTATAAAACAAAATTAATAAAATAGATCTTCATTTTGTGTAAACCAGTACTTTAAAATCAATTATTAACCTACGGTGAGTGATAATAGCATTGTCAGTCGTTCTGTGTAATCATAGTAATCATCATCTCTCGACCTCTCGAAGATCGCAAATTATAAAGTAATAGGTACCTCGAAGATAAAGAAGAAAGGAAGCACATAAACAGCATGTCAGTGCTTCAGTTTCACCACATAATTTCACTCCTTCCTCTCATCTCTGACAGAGGTGAAATTGGATACATGGATGAGTAAAAACATATAGGAATCTCATACATAAATTAATTTTAAAGTACAAGTAGGTACCTCAAAGTGTGAAGTAAAACAAGAAATAAATAATATTCTGCTAGAAAATGTGTGTTGGAAAGAAAAGAAAACCTTGATAATGTAAACAAACTTCAACTCATCTCATCACAAGGTTCTTCAGAGAATCTTAGAGTTTGACCAACTCTAATAAGATTCTCTGAAGAAAGACCCATGTTTCATTTGTGTGCTAAGACGAAAAATCCAGAACATGTGTTCTATTCTGGCTGCAATGTGTTACCAGTGCTTTTTTTCTACCTTGTATATTCAATCAGAGGTCAGGTCAGGTAAGTTGTCATGCACTCATAAATAAAAAGTATTTCAAGGTAAAAAATTTGATTAGAAATTAAAAATAATTTAGATTTAATTTAGTTTTATTCGCTACTATAATATGTACAAATTATCCAAAATATATATTGTATCTTAAGTAAAAAATATTTACTTAATTTATTTTTAGTTAAGAAAAAAAAAATAACAACATAATTATGTAGGCAAAAAGGGGAACTGCTATAGTACCTATATAAATTAAATTTCCTTATTTATGTGCTTGCTTATGTATAATCAAGGTCACAATTTTGATCTATTAATAAATAAAAAAGAATGAATTATTATTATGTACCTAAACCACAGATCTTAATCTAAGTTAGATCAATCTGCTTTAAAAATTATTCACAGTGGCAGACTAATAAAAAATTATGGGTAAGTATTGTATGTACCTATTACTTTTAGTTAAAAATGCACTTCTGTCTATTCTTTGTATAATCAAAATGTATTTGTGTCAAAGTTCATAGGTGTCATGTGTTTTACACAATACATTCAGATTTGTAAACAAAGGATTTAACTGTAGGTTAGCCAGCATGGCATTTCACCCACATTTGTTCACACAATCAGTAATAGTAATACTACAATAAGATCTGTGACACCCTATATTATTCCAGTATGGTGAATTTTAAAATTCTTTATTTAAATACACCTCTATTCCATTATCATTATGTCATAGAATAGACCCTCTAAACATCTAATCCTTCGGTCTATCGGTTTGGACTTATTGTCAGTCAGGTAGTCACTCAGGCAGGACAAAGCCTTCTATTAATATAGATTAAATTCATACAGAATAATAAAAACTTTGAAAAAATTTTTTTTAAATATTTTCTCTATGGGAGTAATTTTTATTTAATATTTTATGGTCACATACATAGATCCTGGACTCCAACTAGGATTCCTTGACAAGTATTTGTGCTTTTTTCCTGTGTGCATATAGTTTTCCTGTCTGCGGGAATCAAACCTGCTACCACTGGGTTATGTGCCAACCTGCTCAACCACTACACCACATAGGATATTATATAGTCTGCTACTTTAAGCCATTCTTATTTCTTTAGGAAAGTGGCAGCTGATGATGAAATTAAATAGAGGTTATTTTGCAGGTATCAGATAGAATGGGTGTGTTCCGGACAGCGCTGTCGCTGGCCCACCACGGCAAAGTCGGCCTTAAGAGCAATGGAAAATACGTAAGTAATTTTGTAACAGTTACAAGGTATAATTAAATATGACCATGCATGTCTTGTTGCAATTGGTGGTAAGTGGAAAAGGAACTGTCCACTATAATCATACTCAAGCTAGACAGTTTGCCATTACCCCTTTGTACTGTATATACATCAGGGGTGGCCAAAGCGTCGACCGTGGTCGACCGGTCGACCGCGGAGACATTTGCGGTAGCCCGCTGGAGTAATGAAAATACTCTAGGTAAAAAAAAATTGCTAATTTTTTCCTCCCTATAGAGCGGCATTAGCTGCCTACTGACAAATGCCGCAATTACATTACACTAAATTCAGTCGCCTAGTTAAGATTTGGGAAAGGAAGCTTTCTTTCTACCCAGGTAGTTGCCTAATTAGGAACGGATATACCGATATAACCATAGCATTTTATGGCAGTGAAAGATACCTTGTTAACTAGGCAACTAACTGGGTAGCAATAACAAGTACGCATCCTTTCCCTAATCCTAACTAAGCGACTGAATTTAGTGTAATGTAATAGCGGCATAAGCGAGTCGCCTCATGAGACACCCTCGCGAGGAGGCTCGCGGCAGTCAGTATGCGTCTACTGACTTTACTAATACCTATTCTAAACGACGACCGAACTAGAAGACGCAGCGTAGGCCGGCCCCCCACTAGGTGTTCAAATCCGCGGGGATTGGATGCAAGAGTCAAGTAGACGACGCCTCCACTGCGCCTTTAGCTGTCCCTGGAGGTAAATCATATTCAAATACGACCTATCCATCGTTGATCATTTCGTCGCCTGTCGAGGTCAAGCGCGATCAGAATAAAATAATCGCAACAGAATTGACCTTGACTTAAATATACCTAACTCCAGCATAATCACCTTATCTAAAGCTCATTATCTGCTTATCATTATGCAATGGCCTGCACTTGGCAAATATTCGCGATGACGTCAAGAATGCACCGGCTTATCACGGGGTCGTGAAGTTGGTGTGATCGTTTTCTATGGTGCCATATTTAGGTCTTTTGCCATTGAGTTAACTATCGCAGGCAAATTACAAGAACTTATGTGGAAACATGGTGGAAATGGTTTCTTTGAGTAATTTGGTGTAGATCTGGTCGGCAGTGGTCAGGAAAGAAAGAATTCAAGGCAGGCTTTTGCCAAGTCCATTGAGATTTGAGGTATACAGTATGAGGTATTTTGGCCGAGTCTAACAATCAATAATGGCTGCAAAAACTCTTTCTAACTTCCATGATGGGTAATTTAGAGTAAAACATTGTTTTTGGGAGTAGGATCTATTTACTTGGGCCTTGGGTAATCTATGTATCTGATGATGAAAGGTCATCAACGCGATCTGCCATAGCACGGAAACTATCTATGTAAAAATAGAAACTACCAAAGCTACAGCAAATGCAGCTCTTATAAATATAAACTGCGGGCGCAGCGCCGGTGGCGTTGAGCTGGTAATACGATGCCCTACATATTTACTGCGTAGGCATATAGTAAAACAAATGCATAACCATAACATATTTATATTTATTAATTTGTTGCATAACCCTGAACTATTGGGATAACAAATTGTTGTGTTTACTTTATGCCGTTCACTTCCCTAAGGAAAACTCTGAGAATGACCCTAACCATCGTGCTTCCGAGCGTCATGAACTGTTATTTAATAAACAGTTTAACCACATTATAATGCGTAATAGAAAGTTAAAGTTCTTATCCAAATAATAATTTGTTCTCTTCCGCTCCGCTTCGCATCTTATTGGGCTTGCATTTCCAATGGTTAGTCCATTCAGCATTAGTTCCAAGTGGCCATAACAGTTTGCTTTTGCCACAGTGATAGTTAGTTGAAACCCGTAGATTATGGGTGCCAACAGGTCAATTTGAATCCCTATAAAATAAATCGCATAAATCGCATCTCAATTTGACACGAGAATCCTATCAATCAATCCAAAAGAATATGACGTCGAATTTGAAATAGCGTCTCATCCATGCAATAGTTGTAATAATTGTTTATTATTGACAGAGAGTTCTATTACGCCTACATAGTGCACAATTTCTGCGGCACAGCACGCTCGGCCTCGCACAAATGCTTACAACACAGCATCACGCATACATGCTTTACAGAATCATCACGAGGTTGATATAGATCTTCATAAAAATATGAAACGTATTAACATCTCTATGGTAACAGGCAGATAAATAGTTTTATTGAGGCAGTTTGGAAAAAACATCGGTCGGCGATTAACGAAAACCTTCAAATTGGTGATATTTAATTAATTAATAAAATACTGAATCCAGTATAATCCTGGCTGTGGAACGCAATAAGTTGCTGATATCCAACCACCACGATCTGAAAATGCATATTGTTCTGCATTAGTTTCCTTAGCAGCACGCAGGTGATAACCCTAAAACCAGATAAACGCCGTACATAATTCGACTTTAGACGTTTGATAATAGGTGTACAATGTGCATATGCAATGTAGTCAAGATTGCACTTTATAAATTAGATTTTGGCTAAATATGCAGTCCGGATTTTCATGAACAGGTTTTGCTTGTTACCTTTTTAGTTTTATATTTCTTAGAATTAGCAAGTTGAAATGGCTGTGGGTAGTTCACATCGCTCGCAGAACTGACAACCGATGGGGAAGAAAGGTTCTCGAGTGGCGACCACGAACCGGAAGATGCAACGTAGGCCGGCCCCACTGGGTGGTTCTACGACCTGACACAGAATCGCGGGGAGCCTATGGATGCAAGAGGCAAGCAGTCGCTCAAAGTGGCGCTTTATGGGGGAGGCCTATGTTCAGCAGTGGAAGACTTCAAGCTGTTGATGGACATATAGTGCCATGGCTGCTCAAATCCAAGTTCCATTCCTGTTTTAATATGAATTCAGAGGCTTTGAAATCCAGTAACATTTTACTGTGATCTTCGCCTTCACTTAGAATTAATCATCACCTTGGATATGTTCAGTCTAAATTGTAATGAGATTCTTGCAGCCACCCACCCATCTAAGTTAACAATAGTTGGATAGGTACCACGATGCTAAGAGCTGTTTACGATTCCACGTGATACCTAATAATAAAATTAATCTTCACTATCTCCATAACTCTTAATTTCGTGCAAAATAAAGACTTTGCTCTTTGATCGGTATTATATGTATTACGTATACAGTCAGATAAGCTCCATAATGGCTTCATGGCCACGCGTCGGTGCCGTGCATTGACTTCTATGACATTGAACTTGAGTTTTTTTTGCTATCAATCTATTTGTGTGGCGTGATTGTCCGTCTGTATGAATTGAACTCCTTGAAGGCAGTGGTTGCGAAAATATCGTTTCGTATGTTGCCGACTTTTTTTGTAGTACGTTTAGGAAACGCATTTTTCTGTCTACTTTATTTATTTTGGTTGCTTGTAAAGTATTACCAATGCGATTTTGATTTTTCCATCTTGGTTTTCTTGGTCTGTATAAAAAGTAGTTTTAAGATGTAGAATTGTAGATACATAGTTATGTACATTTTAGGTTCGGAATTGCTCTTCCTGCGGCCATGGTCCCAATTGATGGTATGATGGTAATGTCGGTACGTGGTTCCATTAAAATAGTGCACGCTACGTTACTTCAAGCCATTCTGGATGTATACACGAGCGTGCAATTTGCAACGTTTACGGAGAAATAGCTTGGATTTAACTTAGAAATCTATAATAGTCTTCACAAATTTTTAGATATTTAAGCAGATAAAATTCTGAAGTAGACGTAGAGGCCTCGGAGCTTGTTTTTGATGGATTTCAAACAAAAAAATAGCATGGGTTACCTAAGACTAGGGCTAGTTACCGATCACAAAGATCCGCCAGTAGAAGATATGTTCAGAAATGTTATATCGGTACCTATTGTTACTCGTTTTTTCTCATCATATGATTTCCTTAACATTTTCCTTAGCTGTATGATATTTCAAGTACCTACCTACCTAAAATAGTTGCCAACAAGAATAAAGAAGTAACTTCAAAGTGCACGACATGAGCTCTATTAATTGTTATTAAATTCAAGGAAAACGTTAATAAAATCCAACAATAAGTCTGTAATTGAGAGGATAACTTCTATGAGAGGTCTTACGTGATCAGAACACAGAATTATTAGCTTATACGATTCCATCAATTCTATGGATCTGAACCACTTATAGTTTTCTGTTTCTCATTCCTCAACGCATTATCCTTGAGATTTTTTACTTCATCAGCTATAATAACAAACACGTTTCTAACTTTTTTTTTGTAACAGGTCAGTTACAAAAAACATCCTCAATTTTTGTTTGAGATATTTACATATGAGAGATTTTACTCCGCATAACATCATGATCAAAAACCTGGTGATCTGTGTTGGTATGTTTTTTTCTGTAAGATTTAAGTAGACCACCATCCATATTGCTAACAACAGCCTTTATAGTAGATCTATGATTAGTTCTCCACACAGTTTTTTATACCGGTCATCGGGAATGGTAAAATATGTCGAGCATCGCGGAGTCTGCTAGTATTTTACCCATATTTGTGTCTAGAGTTGCCGTACTCCTAATAATGCCCACAAAGAAACCGAAAAGTGCTGAAAAATGCCACCCCGCTGAAGACCCCTTTCCATTAGTGTTAACGCCAAAATGTAGACGTAAATGTTTGCTAGACCCCCAGAGACCTACTTCCCATCAGCTGTATAAAGATACAGCTGATGGGGGCCAGTTATTCTACCTTTATCACAGAACATTCAACCTCTGTAGATACGTTTCCAAGCTGTCTACGATTATAAATAACGTGTGTCACCTGTCTGATCGCCTGCGGCTCTATTGATGAGAAAAAAGTGATTTAAAATTGGACTGTGACATTGAATGATAAACGATACGTGTTTTTCGATATCTCCGTCGTACGTTGGCAGCAGACCACGTGAACATCGCGTGACAACCTTGTGGTAGATTTTCATAGAGATAGATTTAAAAACTATTTTTGAAAGCTAATAATCATAATCTATCTAACTCATATACGCCCGTCGTTTACTCGACCCAACTTTTTGTTTGCTATTTAAGTAAGTATTTGGTTTCATCCAGATAGTCTTTTAAACCGACGACAGTTCGTCGGTCGACCGACGACCTGTAGGGTTAGCATGGCCGGTAGAGAAAACTGTCTTTTCCCTGTTTTACTCCAAGCATGTATGAAGAAAGTGACGTAAAACGGGGAAAGACAATTTTGTCTAGCGTATGGACGCTAACCCAGCTGGAGAGGGCACCGCCTGCCCCTTTCTCGTAAAACAGATGTCGTGTGCTTCCCCACAATGACTATGAAAACGCACGATGTGACGTCACCTGCCAAGGAGATTGTATATAAAGCTACCACAGCTTAGTAATGAGGTTCTATGAAGGACCAAGAAATGACGTCACTGCATGTTTGAGCTGTCTCTTTCTATTCCTGTACTTTAAAATGCTTGTAACTTTGTTATTTTTTGAGATATTTAATTTTTGATTTCACGACTGTTTATTTTTTGAAGAATATTATTAAATTATGCAATAAATAATTATCAGGCAACTAGCCTAGATTACTTTGCGCTATACCATAATAATACGTGTGCTTTTCAGTCGGCCTTCCGTCCCCTGCTATCGTGCGCGCCCGTCGCGATGGTGACTTTCGACCGCAACGCTCACTCCCAAGACATCACCAAGAATATCCAGTACATCAGCAACGACAAGATCAAGTTGAAAGCTGATCCGCGAACCATGAAGTAAGTTAAGAAAACTAGGCTCTGTCCGCGGGTTTGCACGCATCAGGATATCTATTTATACATGATAACAAAACGCCTGCTAAGCCTAGCCTGCTAGGCCTGTCTTCAGCAGTAGACTCTTTCTGGCTGGTGATGTGATGGTGTACGTAAATGAGGGAAGATGAGGCACTAGTTTCTTGAAATTGGTCCGTTTAAATTACGTGCGGCGCACGCAATTTTCTGTGCGGAAGAAAGGTATAGCAATACGCGTTTAGACGCCCGCGACACAGGGTCAGTTTTTAGGGTTCCGTACCCAAAGGGTAAAACGGACCCTATTACTCCGCTGTCTGTCTGTCTGTCCGTCTGTCACCAGGCTGTATCTCATGAACCGTTATAGTTAGACAGTTGAAATTTTCACATATGATGTATTTCTGTTACCACTATAATAGCAAATACTAAAAAACAGAATAAAATAAATATTTAAGGGGGCTCCCATACAACAAACGTAATTTTTTTGCTGGTTTACCAGATGAATCATAGATGGGCTACTCAACACTAGATGACAGGGATAGATAATGGTACGGAACCCTTCGTG
This sequence comes from Ennomos quercinarius, assembly GCA_910589525.2. Classification (NCBI taxonomy): domain Eukaryota; kingdom Metazoa; phylum Arthropoda; class Insecta; order Lepidoptera; family Geometridae; genus Ennomos; species Ennomos quercinarius. Next base: position 12,163,533 of record OU342505.1, on the reverse strand, counting down.
CGCGAGTCCGACTCGTACCTGGCCGGTTATTAGGTTTTAAGGGCAGTGTTGCCACATCTCCTCCCTTCTACATTATATCGGAAACTCGGTAATGATTCCCATCATTGTAAAAGATCCCGAAAGTACTATTAAAATTACATACTATGGAAATCGGAATAGGCTCGTTAATGTTTATACGCACCTACATTATGTATTGAGTTGTTAGGAGTGGAACGCAGTATGTCGCCTCGGTTCATTGTTACGCGCATGCCCTATTAACCGGTCTCAATTGCTAATCAGGCGATTGTGTGATACCTATTCCTAACTTATACTTCACTTTTTTATCGTGACTCGCGTCCGAATTGTTTTGTTGCTTAACTAGATGCAGCCCGCGGTTTCGCTCACGTTTTTTCACACAATCTTCAATACCCCATTTGGCGCTTAGGGGTTGAATTTTCAAAAACTGTATTAGTTATTAGCAAGCCTGGCGCACTACAAGTACATGGGACCGGCCCGGCTTACCGCGTCAGAAGAGCACGATATAGCGATAGAAAGAAAGGCACCGATTTTAGACTTGTAGCGCTGTGCGAGCTGAACTAAACTTTATTCCGTTGTAGCAAGAGTCGCTATTTATTTATAGTGATTTCGCGGAGTGTACTGAGGGAAGGGCTAAATAGGCTGCACAAAAGCTGGGCATCCGTGGGAAGGTTAGACAGTATTTCACATCGGGACAGATCTTAGATCTTTATCAGGCTCAAGTCCGGTCATGTGTAGAATACTGCAGCCATCTCTGGGATGGTTCGGCTAAGTATCAGCTTGAAGCCCTTGACTCAATACAAAAACGGGCTATAAAGCTCATTGGCGACGATACATTAGTAAAGGCTAAACTCCAAAGCCTTGAACACCGGCGTAAGGTTGCCAGCCTATCGGTTTTTTACAAGCTGTACTTTGGAGAGTGTGTAATGGAATTGCACGCACAACTTAATTCCCCCATCTCCTTTTTACCATCGTATAACTAGACGCAAGGAAACACGGCATCCGTATATGGTAGACATTCCTCGAATACGTACAAAGCGCTTTGATTCCTCGTTTATAATTCGGACAGCAAAGGAATGAAACACCTTACCAGCGTCAGTTTCCTGTCAAATATAATCTGGGATTTTTTAAGGCTAGAATGAACCGGTATCTTCTAGGCAAGCACGCTCCATCGTCGACCGCGTCGTTACTTACCATCAGGTGAGACCGTGGTCAAATGTTAGCCTATCGTTCATAAAAAAAAAACCTGTGAAATTGGTGAATTGTCTGAGTCCGTGCACCCAGTTTGAAACCCCACTAAGGCCTGCCAGTGACTTTACAAGTTATATGCGGAAATAGCACTCGCTCGTACAACGACAATAAATATCGTGAGGGAACTGGCATGATCATAGGCATTCAAAGGTGATGATGTACTCCAACAGGCTCGATACACGCGTGGACCGTCCTCTCTGCGTGATGATAAATTGGCTGCTCGCGAGACAGAAGCACGTGATGAAGTACGCGACGTTGTACCTGGAACAAGGGTTCGATGTACTCAGCGTGTCTTGCACTCCGTGGCAGCTCATGTGGCCTATGAAGGGCACGCAGGTTGGTACCAACACCTTAATGTAGTGCGGGATAAGATCCCAAATGAGGAGATCCGCAGGAGAACTAAGGTGACCGATATAGCTCTTAGAATAAGCTAGTGGCCTGCTATTAAAAATTCACCAGTAAATATTATTTTTATATATTAGGTTAAAATTGAATTTAATAATTGAAAAATTAAGTAAAATCGGTAAATAAATCACGGAGTAATAAGCTTTTAAACATTCTGGAGGGGGCATCGCCTGTCTCTTTTTCGCAAAACAGAGATCGTGTGGAGGTTCCCCACCCACAGTTACTATGAAAACACACGTTGTGACGTCACATGCCAAAGAGTTTGTATGTAAATTCTTTTAACTTTGTAATTTTTTGAGATATTTGTTTGTAGTTTTCACGACTGCTTATTTTTTGAGGAATATTATTAGTTTATGCAATAAAAAAATTGCAGGCAACTAGCCTTTTAGCAAGTTAAAATGGCAATGGGCATGGGCAGGCCACATCGCTCGTAGAATTGGCAGCCGATGAGGAAGAAATGTACTTGAGTGGCGGTTTGCAGTTTCAGTGCCTTGCAAAATGAAATGTTGTTTGTTCTATTACGCCAAGCAGGCGATACTGCTATAAATAATAAACCTTTATTTTATCATCTTATGTACCGAGAGCGATGGTGGCCGAGCGGTAGCATGTGCGGTTCGCAATCTTACGACACAGGGTTCGATCCTCGGCCCTGCACCAATGACTTATCTAGTAAGTTATGTGGAGTTTTCGATGCCATCGCTCCGTGCCTCGGAGAGCACGTTAAGCCGTCGGTCCCGGTTGTCATAAGAACATCTATGGCAATCGTTACGGGTAATCAGAAGCCTGATAGAATCTGACACCTGGTCTAACCATCCCTTTTACTGGTTCCTTATGGGTTGCGAGATCAGATGGCAGTCGCTCGTGTAATTCTGGTAGCTCGCCGCTACAGGTTAGATTGGGAGCTGACCCCAATAACAAAATGGAAAAAGGGCAAAGAGGATGATGATTGATGATGTACCAAAATCAGTAAGGACTAAGGACATACTGCTAATTCTTGTAAAACGTATTCTTTGTACACATTTATTGACTTGTATGTACAATAAATAGTCTATCTACTGCAAAATGCAATAATTGAATTATTTTGTTCAGCTGGTGACGGCGGACCTACTAAAGTTCATGTCGGCGAACGAGAACGAGCACCCCCTAGTGATCCACGGGTTCTCTGTCGCCGGCTACATGTGGGGCGAGCTGTGCGCACATGTCATCAACAATAAGGAACTGTGAGTATTGCTCGCCTTATCACCTTGAACTAGTGCCACTTTCAGTATTTATTTATTTAAACGCAGGAGAACTAATGCTACCGATACCGCTCTCAGAATTAGCAATTTGAAGTGGCAGTGGGCAGGCCACATCGCTCGTAGAATTGACAACCGATGGGGAAGAGAGGTTCTCGAGTGGCGACCACGGCCGACCCCACACTAAGTGGACCGACGACTTGATTCAACCGCGGGGAGACCATGAATGCAGGAGACAAGCCGCGGCTCAAAGTGGCGCTCTATGGGAGAGGCCTATGTTCAGCAGTGGACGTCTTCAGGATGATGATGATGATGATACCAAGTTTCATCGGAATCCGTCCAGTAGTTTCAGCGTAATGCGCGTTCAAATTAAGAGAGAGAAACATTTAAAAAAAGTATTTTTGACTTCTATATCGATAAAGATGTGTACCGCAATTATATTTTTCAAAAAGTAGTCAACATATACATAGATTATTTTTTAATACATTATGTAATGATTCCCTGATTTTGGCATAACAGTCTATTAAGGTGACGGGTAGAGCCAGATAAGCAGGTCCAAATCCGTTCAAAGAAACAGTAGCAACCTTAACTGCGTAGTCTTAAATATCAATTCAGTCTGCACTTCAGCGCGGCGCTTACGACAAAGACAACGCACGTAATGACTGATTTTTAAGGTTTTTAATTAATATCTATTTTCATATAGTATTTTTCAAAGTTATTAAGTCATCACGACATCTGAATGTTTGTTGGGAACACTGATTTATTTTCTGGAAAAATATATTCGGTAGAAGCTCAGTAAAATGGGAAGATTCAAATTTTTTGAGGGAGGTTTGCGATTTTTTTCTATAGAGCTATATTTATTAATCTTGTATTTGCGGTCATCACAAACGACTCAATGAAATGAATTACATGATATATTAAATTCAAAGCTCCACATGTTCTAGTTACGCCAGGAAACCTGCCAACAAACACCTTGTTTGCTCTACTCGTCACCTTAACAATTAAAAGCTGCACTGTTTTCCGTTCGTCCGACATTAACTTAAATTAACTTCCGTTTCCCCTCCAAACTAACAATAGAGGTTTCTATTCCAGTTACCAGCCAGTAATGGATCGCGTGGCAGCCCAAGTGTGGGACTCGGCGGCTGACATCAGTGAGATCACGATCGGGGTGCCGGCTGCGGTCTTCCCCAAGAACCAGATCATGCAGAAGACCCTCAGATCTTATATGGAGTAAGTATTAACACTTAACATGGGAATAATAATTTGGGGGATATTTGTGTTGATTATAGTGTGTTTCAATCCCCAGAGAAACTCGTGCATTGCTCCCCCGGTATTATGTTAGCCCCGAAGAAAAGCGACAGTATCGCTTTCCATGCAATTATGCATCGCTTCACTGTCGTTTACGCGTCTACCGCGTTTCGTGGTACCACAGATAATATAATATTATACTAGGCGGTACAAAGAAGTGTGCGAGACAAGTTCAATCAGGGGCTCTAAATTTGTTTTGACATGTTTCAATGTCGAGTTAGTCAGAGGATTTCAAAATATAAAGCGACCCACCAAAAAAATGGGTTGAGAGTCGCTGCAGTCTGCTCAAAGGTACGAGTTTCTCAGGGGATTTGAAACATACTTGAGGTCTTGAGATCCCGGCGTAAGAGTAGAACCACCGTCAAAACGGATTTTTGGCATATTTCTGATCTACGCTCAACTTATAGCCCGCTCATTTTACAATGCCATCTAGATTTATAACGGGTTTTAGCATATTTTTGATCTACGCAGTTTTCTTGTTGTATTGACATTCCTCTCCAACATGCACCATGATGATAGGCAATAATACAGGCTACAGAGCTTATTATTCTGTTTAATTGAGTATTGACCTGTATTATTGATTAATTTTTTGGTATGTATTAACGCCAAAATAAAAAAGTAACAAAAATAATCTCAAAATTTTGTAAGTTGTAGAACAAAAGTTGTTTGTTTCAGCCATGTGAGTTATGCCCTAAAAGGTTACTGGCAAAGATTATAAAGCCCGTTGATAGCTCGTGAACTTAATTTCTCGTACAAACACGACTCACCTGCGCGGGCAGGGGGCGAGGTAACAAAACGAGACAAAGCTATACGAAATTACAAAGAACAGAGCAGGATGGAACAAAAGATATCAACGGGTTCCCGTGATTTATTAGAAATTAAATAAATAAAAAATAAAATAAATAAATATGGACATTACACACAGCGCCACATACCTACAAACTAAGCATAGCTTGTACTATGGGAACCAGATAACTGATAGAATAAATAGATATTTTTCGTTTGTAAATGCATACAACGGCATACATAGAATACAATATAACACCCAGACATAGAACAAACACCTATTTTAATCACACAAGTGTTTGTCCCAGGTAGGAATCTAACCCACAGCCTACAGTTCAGAAGGCAGAGCTACTACCAACTGAGCTATCAGACCAGTCAATTCATTGTATTTATTAGACATTAGTGGTTGAAATACACCACTAATTTTCGTATGAGGGGAAGTTGTATCAACTAGATTTATAGTCAAGGGTTATTGGTAAATTAAAATTAACTCTGTATACATAATGTACATGTAAAAGTGAATCTTTGTCTGTATTTTTGCATTTGTGGCTTTCGTGCCAAAATGGCTGTACTAATTTGAATGAAATTTGGCACACAGATTGCTTAGAATACAGTTTTTTTTTATTCCGGAAATTTAAGTATTATCATGGAAAAACGAGTAAATTGCATGTGAAATTGCGAGGTGCCTTTATTTATAAATAAAACTACGATATCCGGTTGAATCCGGCTAGCGTGGGCATAGATTGAGTAATAGTATGGCGCGCGGTCCCTCAAAACATTGATCCCATCTACAGATTATAAATCACGTGAGGCGCGTGGCCTTCGAATATTATGCTTTGTAGCTGCTTTGTCGGGTTCCGTATGATATTAAGTTTTATGACGCAGACAATAAGGTTCGTTTCAGTAGACGCAGTCGCTGAATCGGGAAGATCTTCTCCCGAAAATTGCCCACGCCAAAGCTTACATTTCAGGAGCCTTTAGGAGTTTGGCTTCCTTAAATGTTGAATTCCCATTACGTCAACTTTTTCCCATTTCCGCAACATTGACTTCAAAATGTTGAATTCTACGTCAACTTTTATCCCATTTGCGCAACATCGACTTTCTGTGTCGAATGTCTAATTTGTTGAATTCCTATTATGACTACTGTTTTCTAGACTTGGAAACAACGGCTTATTATTGACAACGAACTATTTCGTAGTACGATTTGAAAATAGCCGGCTATTTTAAAAGCTATTCGTTGTCGGCTTATTTTTCGTTGTGGCTTGTTTACGCTATCATAGAGGCTTTTTAGTTAGACTGTGATTCGTTACGCTGCTACAATATATTTTCGTTGTGTATTGGCACTTTAGGTACAGTGTACCTACTATTCTATATTATTACACTAAAATTATATTTACACTTAACGACATACTACTATCATTTATGAATGATTATATAATTCGTTCCAAGAAACGCCGGCAAAAAAACAAAAATGTAAACAAACTCTTTTCATAACGTTGTGTAAGTCGACAAAATATCTTAGACCAAAGCCATCAACGTAAAACAGTCTGTTGTAATGCTTTTTAAATTATTCGGATAATACGTTTAAGCAAAAAGCATGGCTTATTATAATCGGCCAAATTACAATGGTCAAAACATTTCAGACAAAAGTATCAAAGTACTGACTTTCGCAATAAGTCGATTAACATAACGTTGTGGTGGAATTAAAAGAAAGTAGTGCCATCTATCTAATCTAACAGTATAAAAAATATTCCGATAGATGCGTTCCTCCAGCGTTCCATTCAACGCAGCAAATCGCAGCTAATCGCGGACAACGACTAAGGATTGCAATCCGTTAAACCGGATCCGGTAATCCGGCGGATCCGGCATCATTTTACGTCTACCGGATCCGGTACCAATGCACCGGATCCCGGATACCGGTCACCGGATCCGGAATGCCAATTTTTGGTTAAATAGTCGCACTGCTGCATGAGTATAGGTTACTTTAAATGCATACCGGTGCGTAATAAGATTAAACTTGATCTTAGTTTGGGTTGATGAAGTTATAAAAGCATTTTTGTGATGATTGTGCCATTCATTAGACAGATTCATCATGATGTCTGTCATAAGAATGACACTTGTTAACATGCTCAGTCACATACTCAAATGCCTAGTTATTGTGAATTTCAGTAGATTAAGTAAAGATAATTATGTTAAGAAAAAAGAAAGAAAATACATTTATTCAAAACATCACACGTTACATTTTTACAACATGAAAGTTTAATACTTATTTAAAAAAAAAGACAAATAGATGGGCGTTGCGTGGTGCTATGATATAGGTCCTAACAGCATAAAATTAAAGTCGTAATCATGACCGTAAAACCCATAGAAAACTGCTAGATTTAATAATGTGTAGGTACTAAAATGGATCAAACTGTGAAAACTGGAAGCCTGAACCACCCATTACGTTAAAATTTGACTATAGTTACACCGAGGTAGATTTTTAATGGTTTGTTTATTTATAACATCGGAAATAAAGTTGATACAAATAGTAGTTGCACATATATACATTTTTTTTGCTATGTATATCTCGCATATTATGTACACTCACTTGATTATCTCATAAACAGTCCTTTTTGGAACGAAAAGGGAAAATTAACCTGATTTGATCAATCCGGCCGGACCCGGCCGGATCAACAACATTTCGGCCGGATCCGGCCGGATTGAAAATGACACCGGATTGCAATCCCTAACAACGACTCAACGTCTCATTCCTCACAACGAACGGCTACCACCGTTATCAGCTGATTTTGACAAGCCAGCTATTATGCTTATTTTTTTAAACAGCTTATTACAACGGCTTTCGTTGTAACGTCCATCGCTACTGTTTTCCCATTTGCGCAACATAACTTTGAATACTTAAAAGTTGGAGAGCCAAAATTGTTGAGTCCCCATTACGTCAACATTTTTCCCTTTTGTGCGACATCTAATTGCCTAATCAGCTTTACGTTGACGCCGGCCGGTTAAACGCATAAAGTTCGGTAGAAACCAAAAGGACCAATAGCAAAATTACAACTGAACCCTAAATTTTTTTTTCCATTTAATGACGTCTCAACAATGGTTAGTCATGAGCTGTTCGTAAAATGTCGGGGGCTTATCATCAAGTCCATTATTTACAATTATGTCGTTATCAGATCAGATACGAGCACATAATTTGTGTTTGGATTTTGGACAATAAATTTTGTTGCAATTGCTTTGTTTTTTTATTGTAGACATTTCGGGTCTTACTTATAAAAACCTCGCTATGTAGTACTTAGCCACCTCTCAACTAATCAGTTCATAAACTCCTAATCCATGATTATCATTTCCTTACCTATAAACGTTACTTAGCTTTTGATTAGATAAGAGACGTATAAACGACTGTCACCACAGAGAACAACCAAAATAATCGACTAAAATACGAAATAGAACGAGTATTTGTCCTCAAAATTCGATTTTGCATCTGTGACAAGGTCGTGAATGTCATGATTAGGACGAAATTGACAGTTAACCTGCTTAAAAATGGAAACAATTGTAACACGTGTTTCTTTTTTTTTTTCAAAAAGGACAGACTTAGTAACAGTAACCTCAAAGCACACCACCTTTTTGATTTTGACAACAATGTACGCCGTCAAACAGATGTTTTAAACGCGCCATCTTGACTCTTAGCGGGCTTAAACTAGGTCCCGATGGTGGTTAATTTTGACAGCTATTTAGGAGTTACTTATATAGCAACCTCTTAGCGCTAAATCGCGTTAATAGGTGAGAATTTTGTTAATCTGTTGCTTAGCAATTGACTAAAAGATAAGAGGAGTTTATGAGTAAGACTGTTCATGCTCACTTGTTTTTATTTAAGTTACCTAAAATAAGTATTATTCTTTATTTGTTTGATGTATTAAAGGCACAAAATGTATCATACAGGCCTTGGTGTCAACATTTTCCAAAAGCATCTGTGCTGTTTGACTTAAAGTTTAAGCCATATCGCGTTTAGGACTTAAACGATCTAACGCTAACACTGTCGCTCAGGTACCATATGAAGCCGTTCCATAACGCCTTGACGTGGTGTCAAAATTTCCCGATGGCATCTAACATGGCTTAAAATGTAAGGCATGTCGCGTTTACGACTAAACGATCTAACGCTGACATTATGCTGTCTCCCAGTACCACATAAATACGTTTTTCACGAAGGCACTTATCATGGCTTAAAGTTTAAGCCATTATATTGTATGGCTTAAATTTTAAGCCATTGTATTATATGACTTAAAGTTTAAGCCATATTGCGATTAAGACTTAAATCTAACGCTAACACTATCCTCCAGGTACCACATGAAGACGTTCCACGACGCAGCGACCATCCACTACATCCGTTCGTCCCAACTGTTCCATACCAACCTGTGCCGAGCGCCCGCGCTGTTCCTCCTCTCGCAGAGTGACCCAGTCGGCGCCGAGAGAAGCAACCGCAGCGTCCATGATAGTTGGTGTGAGATGGGCATTAAGGTACATACAATAATGTTTGCCCGCAAATTTAAAATCAGTAACGATTTGGGGACAGTCAGGAAATATACATATAATTATTCTTTTTTGATCCTAAATTTAAATACGGTGACAAACCGGATTTTTTACCCGCATATCGGTCCCCACACGGGGACGAACAGGAGTAAAAATGTAAAGCTCATTTTGCAATGCCATCTGGGTTTATTTATTTTTGCCATATTTCTGATCTACGCTGTTTTCTTGGTGTATTGGCATTCTTCTCCTTGTTCCATGTTAGCTACGTCAGGCCTGTCTCACTCCACGCGTTAGGTATGAAGCTACAAGTACGTGGGACCGCGCGTCTAGACGGGTCGGTCGTCGCGTCAGAAGAGCAGCGATATAGCGATAGAACAAGAGGCAACTATTTATGGAAGGCTTGTAGCGCTGTGCGAGCTGAACTACACTCTATAGTGTTGCAGTAAGAGTCGCTATTTGCTTAAGTGACTTCGTGGAGTGGGCAGTCTGTACGTAGTACTGTTATCTATTCTGTGGTTACGTTGTATTTTATTAGATGTTAGTGCAGACAGTGTTGCCAGGTCAGATTTTTGAAATTACAGTGTTTTTACCATAAAATTACAGTAGATTGGCATAAAAATACAGTAGATCATTAAGTTATTAGTAAAATCACGGTGACTCTACATTTGTAGGGGATTTCCCGAGTAGTGCTGATACTTACCAGCTAGCTAGAGCTGAAGCGTAGTGCGTTTCGTTTTACGCAGACAGATATTTTGTTTTTTAACATTAATATAATGTGTTTTTTACTTTCATTTTTACTGTATACTGTATATTTGTAATACAGTGTACAGTAGATTCCAGAAAATGCAGTGAAGTTACAGTGAATATACTGTGATTACAGTGCATCTGGCATCACTTGTGCAGACCGGACTTTAGTCTAATATATTTATTCCATTTTCCAGTGCACCTGGAAATGCTGGGACAAGTCGCCTCACGTGCAGCACTACATCAAGCACCCGAAGGAATATCTGACGGCGCTGTACGCGCATTTAGACGCGCACGGCCTCGTCTCGCAACCCGAGAAAATGAGGATGAGACTCTAAAGAACGATTTATGACTCGCGCCAGTGAAAACATTAGAAGAAGAAAAAAACTCGACCCGTTCGGAAGTAACAGAAAGAGTTATCCCCATCGCACCTGTCTGTCGAAAGTGTAGTGTGAGTGAGAGAACGATAAAAATCTAAGATCTTTTCAGTACCTTTATTGGCGAGAGTTATACAGGGGTATGGACAGGCCTTTAATACTGGTGATGCGCTAGTGATTAGTTTCCAAACTTGAACAAATGTGATGTTTTCCAGATTTCCGTTCCTAACTAGTATTAGTTAACCGGTAATTCGTCTAGGTAGGTACCACCGCTTTGCCAGTTATTCTGCCGCCAAGCAGTAGTGTGCAAACACTACTGTGTTCCGGTTTGAAGGGCATTGTAGCTAGTGAAATTACTGGGCAAATGAGACTTGATGATCTGATCACACAGTCTAGTAATCTGATTACTAGACTGGGTGATGTCTCAGGATGACGTGCGCAGTGCAGTGTCACAAGAAACTTTATTAATTTAAAGTTCCGAGTGATACTGCAACCGTTATGGGCGGCCGTGACGCTTAACATCAGGTGAACGACTAGCTCGTCACGTCATTCATTCCCATAAAAAAAAGTTGGGCCGTAACACAAATTAATTCTTGACAAATTACAGTATTCCAAGAAAGAGCCGTTCATTAAATGAATGAAGGTTACAAGCACATTGTAACGTAAAATTGTATAAATACGTTCCTACGCGTCTCGCTGGTAAATCTGTTTCGACTGGTCCTTTGTGATTGGCTAGATGTATTAAGTTAATACAACGTCCGGCCAATCACAAACCGCCGTTATTAATACGATACATACACAACATAGGGCGCTTTATAAATCCGTAAAGCGCCCTTTTTTTATTTAACTTTAATCTTTACTATACTCAAGCGCTCATAGCAAAGCACGGCTAGCCGTTTCTAACCGATCGGTAAAGTTAAGCAACGTTCGCTGCGGTCACTACTTTGATGGGTGACCGCTACAGCAAAAAGTGGTATTTACAACTGAGCGCTAGTGTTACGGAGTGCACGTTAAGCCGTCGGTCTCGGCTATTGTCTTAAGACAATAGTCGTTAAGCCGAGTCAGAAGCTTTTGGGCGGCCTAAATAATTCGGGTTGACACCAGGGCTGACCACTGGCCTACACGAGAATAAGAAGACTATACTCAAAATTGAGAGCGGCTTAATGCCCTATTAAGCCACAAAATCACAAATTATGAGTACTAACTACTTTTTAAAGCAATGCCATTTCTTTTGTAAACAGTCTCTCATAGTTTCAATTTTTAAATCATTATTATCAGCCTGCAGACGTCTACTGCTGAACATAGGCCTCCCCCACAGAGCGCCACTTTGAGCGGCTGCTTGCCTCCTGAATCCATCGTTTTAAGTACCAGTTTTAAATAAGATATGACAAAAATAAATACAGTTTTTTCACATATTTTGTAATAAACGCGCGCGTGTGTGTGTTAGAAATAATAATAAGATTTAAATTTACCAAAAATGTTAACGGTAATCACACACTTATACAGTAGCCCAGTTCCTATCAAATAGGGACCAAATAAAAGTTTTTATAATAATATTATATATATTAATTTATAATATTATTATAAATTATTATATATATATATATATATATATATATATATATATATATATATATATATATTATATTATATAATATTATTATAAATACTTATAATATTATATATATATATATATATATATATATATATAATAATATTATAAGTATTTATAATAATATTTAAATTAAGAGTATAAGGAAGTATGTATTTATAATTTATTTTAATTTAAACCTGTAAACGGTGATACAAAGATAAAAATCCTATTAATTATATGAGTAAAATAAGGCCTATAATAAAATTATACTTTTGATTGTGGTTTGTCGATTTCAATCAGGGCCATAATTCTGTATGAAAACACAGATTCCACACGATATAAAAACCCCGTCGTTATCGTGTCTTGTTCAAATCGTGTCACACCAAGGAATCGTCAATTTTTGTATTCTCACATCCTGTATAATTTAAGACAAATTATCTATGACAGGTTTTTAACTTTTTATCCCTCGAGTGCGTTCCGAATTAGAACTAAAGGATTTCTCATCCCAAAACCAGTAAAAACTTAAAATAAAGTAATGGTTTATATTTATGTTGTGATATAACAAAGCCATGGGTAATTATTAAAAATTGACAGAAACCCTTTAGAAATACCTTCACTTTACATTAAAATTATTTTTATTTTGAATAATTAATATTGACATAAGTGTTGGTAACTTTGGTCGGTTTGATGTTTCGGAACGCGCCTCAGTGGAACATATGATTTTTGACAGTTCAAATCGCGCCAATCCCAGTTAATTCCACATTCATTAGGAATCGTAAAGTGGTCATACAGAATTAGGGTCCTGGACCCTAATTCTGTATGACCAATTTACGATTCCTTGCTTCGAAATCACGCGAATTCCTTGTCTTACACAAGAAATCTGCATAAATCTATTCTCTATGAAATGAGAACGAAACCGCGCGAAATGAATGTGGAATTAATTGGGATTGGCGCGATTTGAACTGTCAAAAATCATATTTTCCACTCAGGCGCGTTCCGAAACATCGACCCGTTAAAACTTACCACCACTTATGTCAATATTAATTATTCAAAATAAAAATAATTTTAATGTAATGTGAAGGCATTTAAGGTTTTCTGTCAATTTTTACCCATGGATTTGTTATATCACAATATAAATATAAGCCATTCCTTTATTTTAATTTTTTGTCGGTTTTAGGATGAGAAATTCTTTAGTCTAATTCGGGACGCACTCGAGGGATCCAAAACCTGTCACAGATAATTTGTCTTAGATTATACAGAATACAAAAATTGTAAATTCCTTGCTGTGACACGATTTGAACAAGACACGATAACGACGGGGTTTCTATATCGTGTGGAATCTGTGTTTTCATACAGAATTATGGCCCTGGCAATGTAGCTATCTTTAAATTAGATGTAGTAGACCAACAAGTTGGTGGCATCGTAAGTAGATGTAGTACATTACTGCAGCGGCCAGCAACAGAGGCATTGATGGACGAACGTATAAATGTGGGCCGAGGTGAAGTCGAGGCACACATACGTAAGTCCATCAATGCCTAGTTGTGGCCAAGGCTTGTATAGTACTTTACTCAAATAATGCGTGGAAATTAAAACTTAAGTAGCCCTCCTTTCATGTCATAGCCATGTCACGACAAATATGAGTTTTGTATGTAATTTATTTGGCCGCTAAACCACGACAGATATGGATTTTCATACAACTTTTGCCGGCCGCTGCTCGCCAGTACAGCAATTTTGATTTATCCCGAAGAAGGTGTCAAAATAATACTCACATTTCCAAGCATGTTTGAGAAAGTTATATTATATTCATAAGTAGTGTAATTATGTAATAAATGGAAAAGGGCAATGCTAGGAAAGTTTGTACGTAGTTTTATCAGCACATAAAAAATGTTGAACACGATCGTGTTCTCATATGTCTGTACATATACAACACGAGAATGATTATTTACTGTGTCAAGGAGCTCGGTAAGTATACATACAAATAAAAAAGCACATTATTCTAAGGCCGGATTTCCACTTGCAAGAAAACTTCTGCAAGTTGTGCCCGACTGTCTATCAGACTGCTGTAGCTTGAAAGTGAGTACTGTTATGTTTCCCTAGTTTGCACTTGTAAGCTACGGTCTGATAGACGGTCGGACACTTCCTGTTGGCCTAAGGCCGGGTTTCCACCTGCAAGAAAACTTCTGCAAGAAGTGTCCGACCGTCTATCAGATTGTAGCTTGAACGTGTAAACTATTGTAATTGTAATTTACACTAGTTTAGGTACATTTATAAGCTACAGTCTAATAGACGGTCGGACGCTTCTTGCAGAAGTTTTCTTGCAGGTGGAAACCCGGCCTTAGGCCAACAGGAAGTGTCCGACCGTCTATCAGACCGTAGCTTACAAGTGCAAACTAGGGAAACACAACAGCACTCACTTTCAAGCTACAGCAGTCTGATAGACAGTCGGGCACATCTTGCAGAAATTTTCTTGCAGGTGGAAACCCAACCTTACGCCAGTAACTATTATTTACAATGCACGGCCAGAAATATGGCACATATTATATGTCTAAAAATTGTTGGCTTAAATTAATAATGTATATGATAATTTTGAAAAAATGGTATAAATTGTTTAAATATGTCATACTCTTTTATTTTTGTTTATTTATTCATAAACAGAATTATGAGACAATTGTGCCATTTTTCTAACCGTGTACTACAGCTTTAAAGAAGGACTATACAGGTGTCAAGTAACTAATGGTAAATGGGAAACAAATACCTGCTGGATTGACCATTAATTACCAGACAACCTGTATAAATGTACAGTTATGTTACGACATTTCGCCGTTTCAAAGGTGGATGGATGCCTGTGCAGCATATTTTTGATACATCTACAAAATATCATATTACTGTAAATGTGCAAGGACTTAGATCGGTAAAGTTTTCTGCGTACACATGGTGCCAGACAGCTTTGACCGCTCGATTTTATTTTTTGGTTCTATTAGAAAAACGGGCCATTCATTGATATCTCTGTATTTATACTATCCCTTTTTATGTGATACAAAAATTCGCGTAAAGCTAAAAGTATCATTTATTTGTATAAGTAGTATAACCATATTATAGGTATATTCCCAGTTGCCCCCACATGCTTCGGCCCCGGGTGGCAACTGGGAATAAAAATTCCCAGTTGCCACCCGGTGGAGACTGGGAAGCTATTGCCCCCACTTCATTCGCCGTACATTGCTGCGTGATCGCCAACCCCTTCATTACTGTCCAAATGTAATCTATACATGGTTCTTGGGGGGAGGGGGGCAAGTAGGGGGATGGACTAAGATGGTATTTTTGTGTTGCTACTCAATTTTAATAAGTTACTTATAAGTATTTTTATATGATTCGTTATAGTTTAGTGAATGAATGTCAGCATATTGCACGACAATTTTTTTAAAATAAAATCAGTTTTAATATAAATCCTGGATTTTATTTTCAACTGCGTTTTTATCAATTGCCATAAGATAAAATCACATTCTCAATTATAATCGAATTATTAAAATGAGGAGTAAAATGGCCGACAACATGCCATAATATCAACGATTGAACCGTTGGTAATTCGTTTAGTTTTAATTGCAGATGCTTGTAACCTTTCCGAAGAAATCACCTCTATTTTGTATAAGCTCAGAAAAACATTTATAATAATAACGCCTAAGGCTCAATTCAGACAGAGCAAAATGCTCGAGCAGTTTTTAAGTGCTATACGAATATCAACCTTAATCTATTTAGACAAAGCTGAAAATAGTATGCAACATTAAAATAGGTAAGATTTTAATATTGCATACGGTTTTCAGCTTTGTCAAAATGGAATAAGGTTTATATTCCAATAGCACTTAAAAACTGCTCGAGCATTTTGCCGCTCTATGTGAATTGACCCTAACGATCACATACATAAAACCTGAACCCTAACTAAGATTCCCTGTATCTAAGGACCTAGGAACTACGAGGACCATGCTCCCACAACACCCAGGCACAGAACAAGTATTTGCGCTTTTTTTTCCTGTGCACGAATAGTTGTCCTCTGTCGCGGGTATCGAACCCGCCGCCTCCGGGTTATGAGCCGACCTGCTCAACCACCATACCACGGAGGCTCTCAATTTATATAGGTAGGTTTAACTGTATTATTATGTATATTTAAAACTTACAAATAGGTAAGTACTAAATAATGAATGATACATTTAAGCCACTTGGAGCCGTTGATACTAATCTTTATTTATTTCAGAGAGAGATTTATTTTCTTTATGATACAGTGAATTTACACGAGTACTTATAAAAAAAAACCTCTCAAAATTATTCTAATAATCGGTAGAGGGTAATTAATGTATTCATATGGGTGGGATACCCATATTAATACATTAAACTCTACTACCGCCATATTCCGCCCTTACCACATCTGTGATACCCTGGCATGGTGAGGGCAGAATATCATATAAAAATAAATATATATATAAATATTGTCACATTTTCAGATAAAATATAAGAAGATATTTTTTTCTAACTTTGGACCGATATCGGTATCGGTTTTGCTTGTCTGACCCGCTCGTAGATGTTCAAGATATGCATAAACACGTAGATTTATGTGCAAAGCAAACATACTGTAAAATGTCATCATCATCATCAACAGCGTGAAGACGTCCACTGCTGAACATAGGCCTCCCCAGAGAGCGCTACTTTACTACTTACCTCCTGCATCCATCGGCGCCCGCGGTTTTCACCAGACCGTCAGTCCACTTAGTGGGGGGGCCTACGTTGCGTCTTCCGGTAAAATGTGCGTTACTATAAAAGGGCATAAGTTTAGTCTGGATTCAATTCATTAACATTATATAAAGACTGTTCTAGATTATTCAGTTACATAGTTGCAGCCTAACAAACAGGAAATATGTTGCCAATTTGCATAAAATTAGCGTTTGGATTAAAGTAATTTAATTACAGGAACACTTTCCTGCTTACAGTAAAATGAAATGTGTTAAAATGCATTTTGCATGAATTTTATGTACCTAAGTTCCTATGTATTTGTAAATAGGTATTTATCAGTTATCTGGTTCCCATAAGCTCCAGCAACAAAATAACTGTCTCGCCTACACAGAGACGCATATACAGCTTTAGAGACTTTTTTACATATGCGTTATGTTGTCATTAATACGCCAATCACGGAGGCCATGCAGCAGACATTATATATTTATTGGGGATATAAAAAATGGCATAAAAACTGCATAATCAAAGTAACGTACTCACACGCTGTTTATTTATATAATACTTAGCGATTATGTTGCAAAGCACGATAGTACTAAGATAGGAGTTCAGTCGACCGAGAAACGCCGGCGCGATGAGTGCTTTTAAAGTGGCTAGAGTGGTGTTTTCTGTTGTAGAATGCGGAATTTATAGGCAAGGAGTCGGTATCGGAAATGTGAGTTATTTGCGATAACTTTGCAATTTCACACGCCAGCACCACGGTTTCGGGTCGGCTTGGCCGTTGGCTTTGTCTTATATGCGTTTCGTCTACATAGATACCTAAATGCCTAAATGTAACTTTAAATTGGTAGGTAATATTTTTTATGAGTTCTAATACCTAGGTTTTAGATTCCTGTCCTATGTGGTGTGTACATTCAATAACGCTTACGGCTAACGGTGTCTTAATTACTGCTGACCGTATATTCCTAAGTATTACATGGGATAGGATATTTAAACTCCTTAGATCTTGTCACGTTAAGGTATCTATATAATAATAAATATTTGTGGACATTTCAAATAGAGCCATCTAGTCATAATGGCATAATTTATTTATTTATTTTTATTTATGAGAATGAATGACCTGACGAGCTAATCGTTTCTCTGATGTTAAGCGACACGGCCGCCCATAACAGTTTCAGTGATGATCATGCTTTTGTAGGCTTTTCATTTCACGTAGGACAGAGTAATTAGATTATCTACATAAAAGCAAGCTCGAAGTATAAGTACCTATTAAATACAAATAGGTACCTACCTATATGTTCATACCATATTTGAAATATGATATTTCATCAAGCACGATTCAGTTTCAGCTGTGAAAAAGTAAATATTAGCTTGTGTAAAATGTATCGGTAAATGTAAGCCATATTATCATGAATCACGAATAAATTATATGGTAGATCATGGGTGGTTAAGATACCTATGGTGCCCCGTCACCATTCCACTACCGGACCAACAGACGCAAGGCTAAGCGCGATCCCTTCATGGTCGAAATACCACCCATTCGTGAAGCGGCTAGAACGCTTTTTACAATGGTTTTTGACTTGGTATAATTTTAAGACATTACGCGGCTGATATAGTCACCAAGCGACTCAAAGTCACAAAAAAAATTTAATAAAAAAAACCTCCCATTCGTACCAAGCGATTTGATTCCACGTTCATAGTTAGAGCTGGTAACGAATGGAATGCCCTACTGCTGCTCAGCGTCTGTGTTTCAAAAGAAGAGTGAATAGGCACTTACTTACATAGCTAGTATGCTATTAATGCTACACCTTCGGTCGCATCGTCACTTCCCATCAGGTGAGAGCGTGGTCAAATGCTAGATAAGTCTGATGTAAAAAAAACCTACTTGAATTCTGTTTTATAAATGGCGAATCTTATTTTTGAAGTTGATACTTTTTAATTACATATGTTGGTAGTTTGTGTAACAGTTTGCTCAGCGGGAAATTGTCTGTTTCGCAACACCTGTCTTTCATTACATATGCTATAGTAGGTACTGCAATTTTCAATTCACTATCCGTACCTACATAACAAATGTTTATATTAATTAATTAATTCTTAATGCATCTTCATGAGATTGGTAATAAAACTACCCAGACAATAAGTATTTAATCATGTTTTAGAATATAAATGCCGTGTTTTAGAATAGAATGTAACTGTTCCGGTTTCCTAGGCCGTAATGGCCGTATATTAAGCTTCTGCATTGAAAAAGATGGTTTCCTTGAGACTGAGAGCATGCAGTGCAGTGCCCGAAGTGGCCCCAAAACGTCCATCCAATCATCAACTTCCATCTATCTATACATATAATAAAACATTAACTGGGCTAAATCTGTACACTGAATATTTGTAAATTTTGATTAACGATAAGAAACTGAGTGAAAACAGTGAGTGTTTTGAGTGGAAACATTTTTTTTTAATTTTTTGTTTGTCTGTCTGTCTGTCTCTTTGAATACGCATCACGCTGGAACTACTGAACGGGTTTCGCTGAAATTTGGTATGGTTATAGCTAATTATTCAGAAGATACTTTTTGTTTTCTAAAACGGCCAAGTGCGGGTTGCATGAAGAAATTTTTATGCAAGATTTTTTTTGTTTGTATTAGTTCTGTCGAAGGGAAGATATAATGGAAGGGAAAGGGGAAAAGGATGAATGGATGGGACGGCAATAGAAGGGAGGCAATAGAAGGTGCCTTCCTTCGCCAGCCCACCTTTTCGCTTCCCTCTTACCCATAAACGCGAAGCCGGGGCGGGTGGAAGAAATGGGGAAGAAAGGTTCTCGAGTGGCGACTACGAACCGGAAGTGTGCCGGAAGCACCCGAAAGACGCCTTGTAGGCCTGCCACTAGGATTCGAAGTGGATCTTCGATCCACTTCTTATACCCGTTAGTAGGGGAGTATTGGGGGGCC
This sequence comes from Ennomos quercinarius, assembly GCA_910589525.2. Taxonomy (NCBI): domain Eukaryota; kingdom Metazoa; phylum Arthropoda; class Insecta; order Lepidoptera; family Geometridae; genus Ennomos; species Ennomos quercinarius. Next base: position 12,143,636 of record OU342505.1, on the reverse strand, counting down.
TGCATCACATCGCTCTCGCTTCGCTCGAGCTCGTGACGCAGTCCCCCCAATCCTCCTCACCCGTCTGTTCTGTGTAATAAAACTGATACGGTACCTATTTCCCGTGTTATAGAAACTGGTACGTATGTTAAGCCTATCTGTTCTTTCGCTAGACCTCCCGATTAAATACTCCACATGCTCATTGTATTATGCAGATTTGCAGCTATAATAATAAAATACGATCCGCTAAACAGTCATGTGTTGTGTAGTTTAGTTATCTACACTCGCTGCATGATTGTTATGGTTTAATCAACATGTTTATTTTTTGCGATGGTTTCGTCGCTGCACGGCTTAATCAGATTTCAAATAGCTATAGTTTAAACTGTTTTTATTGAATAATATTATCTAACGACTCACTTGCATCAAACTTGCTCCAAAGTAGGGATTGGTTCTTCAGTAGGTAGGTACTAGCTATCAGCTATTAAAACAGTTTTTATTTTCAGCTTAGAATAAATTCAACAGATTCGTTTAATAAAAGGTTTTACGGTCTACCTACCGGGCGGGAGTAGGTAGGTATAGAGTAGGTGGATCTGCGATAGGCTGTTTGCGACTATGTATGAAATGTTATGTTACTTATGCCTGTCTCACCGCGCTAGATAGCTAAAGAGGAGCATGATTTGATTTAATCGGTATTAACTATTGAACTTTGTAGAAAAGTTACTTTGACTAGTAAATGCGATACGAATAGTGAGTAAGCGCATATAAGCGGTTTAAGACGAGGTTGCTTTTTTTGGGTATCAAATAAAATTACAGTTTACCTACGCATTGAAGATGTTATTGCATAGATATTTCATTCATTATTATCTCAGTTAATACGGTGTTATCTTAGTACGGATTATTGTTTTTTATATTATTTATTCATTAACTCACATATCATAGGCCAAAGTTTTTAGGTTTATATTAAAGTCGTAGTTGATGTGTACCTACTAAATATCACTGAGGTGAATTTTAATATTGATTTATTTGCATAGACGTAAGTAAATGGGAAAGATGTGATGCGTTCTTGCGTAGTTTATAGTCACAAACTGTGGGCCACTTTCTAACGGAAAATTATGTGCACTGCATTTAATTTAAACGAACCATATTCGAACCATATGCTTTTATTATTTAGGATACCGATGCTTATTAGTGGTTTATATTTGATTATATAGAATAGGTACTTATTAATTTTATGATTATATGTAGATAATATCTTGCTGTTATATGCACTTACTTACATACCTACATAGTTATTACATTCATCATAAGCAAACTCTTGTAGGAAAGCGCTTATTGGAATTTAATCGAGAATATATTTGAAGATAACCCAGTAGTTTCAGCTAGACTTACAATATTGTTTTATTACCTTTTTCCTGACTATACATTAGTTATTACACGCCTACATTACAAGATTATGCCCGCTGTTTCCAAAAAAACATATTTTTTTACATAAAGTTCTATTTATTCTGGATATGCATTATATTATAAAAACGAACCAACGTAGCGAAACCTACGACTCAAAAATGCATTTGCCGGTAAGTACATGCCACTTCCTTATAGGATTTTCGTCTCCAGTTGCGGGTGCAGGCATGATAGAATATCAAGAGTCATCAATAATAAGAGTCGATTCTAAACATTAAGCCTCATTCATACTTGAGTACAAATTGTTGGATTAAATTGAACTTTGTTAGCTGATAGCTTAAGGTGTACAATCGCTTGATATTTTATGATTATTGTTTTTTAATTTCCAATATTTTATATTGGATTATCGTTGTGAATGCGTTCTTATAAAATCAGTTTATAAATAGACCTGATTCGGTGCAATGACAATTAAAGAAGCTTACCTGCTGCTCGACAACACTTCGGCCATCGAAAATAAATTATGTAAGTACCTAAGTGTTTGTGTGTGATTATTTGCAATTAAACGGCGCAAGGTCGATATCGGCCTTATGGCTGATATGGGCCCAAAATTCTATTCTAAGTCCGTTCAGTTTTTAGTTACGAAGTGTTAAATTTTGGAATACGTTTCGCCAGAATAGCAAATCATTTCATTATTTTGTCCATTGTATAAGGTAATCTTGATGCCGATTTTAACACTTTTCGCACGGATATTATTATTTTCTTATGTATATTTTAATATTTTCAGGCCAGGTTGGTCTCAGAATCCCTTCTGGTATGAAGAGGTCTCAGATGACGAGCGTGCCGAGCCTGGGACTACAGCACCACCGCCAACTCCGTTACCTGATGCTACTGCTCCTGCTGCCCCAGTGAAAAAGGTCACCGCGTATAAGAAAAAGGACGGCGCCAGCACGTCGAAGAAGCGAGCAAGTGGCGGATCGGCTGCAGCAGCGAAAAAAAAGAAGTTACCGCCGCCAGCCTCGACAGACCTATTTGGCTCCGACACGGAGGACCTCGAAATACCCCTGGGGCAGTCATCGGTCGCGCATCAGGTAGGTTTTTGCTAAAATCTTTTATTTGTTTAATATACCTAGTAAGACAAGTGAAGTGGTTTTGTAGGATTTTATTCTGTGTAACAATCAAAAACTATAGGTAGGTACAGTCATAACAATTGAATTGTGTGATGTTAAACTGGTTTTGAGTGACAAGATAAAATTATTCATTGATTCAATATTTATAACTGATTCTTGTTTGTACCGTTATGTAACTGGTTACGTACTTCGTGAAATATGCTCTGCATAGGCATTAATTTTTATATGTTTCTATTTTTCAGGGTCAAGAAGAAAGCGACACTCCGAAAGCAGCGCGGGCGGCTACATTGCGCAGCTTCTTCTCTCAGCGAGCAACGTTGGGATACACCACTCAACGTGATTTTGCCCGCGTCGGTGAATACTACGTCGAGCTACGCGTTTACAACTCGCAAGAAGTCGAGCAAGAACCAAGTGACGAAAGATGGAAACGCGCGCTCGTGACTTTAAAATTATGCACTGATATTGATACGGCTGTGTGGCGCGCTGTCAATAATTTGGTTTAAGTAGGGAGGCAGGAATTTAAGGCAATACAGCCGATTATGTATCCTAATCCTAACACAAAACCGAAGCGCCATTGAATTTGATTTTATGTAATGACATGAATAAAGTTCATTTAATATTAATATTCAGATCCTTTTTCATTTATTTTATAGTTTTAATCTTAGTATACGTATTTACCCGCATTTACTCTTACAATATTATTTTTAATGGTTTTTAATAAAGAATAGTGTTATTTCATTTAATTAATGAAATCAAACGGTTGTTTTTTATTTACAGCTACCAATGATAAGAACTTGAAACCTTCTGGTGTTAAGAAGACTTTTTGTTGATAAGTGTTTTAGTGATTGTGATTTGAGTTATTTGTTTTAGTGACAAGTGATAGTGTTATTGTGAGTGTTGATATACTGAAATACTGAATATATGAAAAATTGGTCTTATGAACTTATGAGAAATTGATCTTATGAACTTATGAAAACTTGAACTTATGAAATTTTGAATCACATATATTTATCGCAATAGGTACTACCTTATACGCTAAGGAGTACCTATTCAATAAAAACGAAGTTTAATAATATTTACTATAACTGATCTGAATTTTTTAGACTTTTCAGTATATAGGTAATATAGGGTTACATGAATTTAATGATGATATTATAATTTAATTTTAATTTTATAATTTGATTTAGATATTGAATTAGTTATTTTTATTTGATAACTTGTCTAGAGTTCCTATCTACTTATATAAAGAACAACCTCATTCTAAGTAGTGCTTTTCCAGTAGCCTATTATCTCTAAATAATTACAATTGAGTCAAGATGGCATTTTGTAAAGAGTGTAATGTAAATGTGTCGCACTTCTCATCACATAAGAAAAGTAGAATACACAAATCAAATTGTTTGATCAATTCAGAGTTTCCAAATGTACAGATCATCGCTAGCGCATTTAAATCTAGAATCGTTAGTTATAAAATAAATCCGGAGTCACAAGACATAGTGCCCGAGCAGTTTTTAAACAATGCTTCAACATCAGTATTTCAATTAATTAAAAAGTCACTTTATCGACACAGAGCTTTGAAAATCAACATGGAACTATTTGTGTCGTACTATTTACCTAAAAATGATAAAAAAGATATTAAGTCTTTCAATCTACCATTTACGAAAATTTTCTATAATACTGATTTATTAACTTTTTATCAAGAATCTGTCGAGAAATTGATTACAAAGTGTTCTGAATTTGAACAATCAGAATCCGGATGGACCATAGAGTCTGTTAGTCATTTAGAATTAAATATTAATCAATACAATCCATTACGAGCAGGTTCATACCTGCAATTGCCGAAGGAAATTCAAAACACCAAATCCTGTTTGAACTTACAAAACAAAGATGATCATTGTTTTTTATGGAGCATCATTGCTCATTTATATCCAGCAAAAAACAATCCGAATAGAGTAACATCATATCCGCACTATAGCACTATTCTGAATACTTCAGATATGACTTTTCCTATGAGTTTAAATGATATTAAGGTATTCGAAAAATTAAATCCTTTAATTTCTATCAATGTTTACGGTTTGGAAAAAGATAATATTGTCTGCGGACCTCTCTATAAAACAGCACACCGTAAATTGACGCATGTTAGCCTTCTTCTCATAGAAAAAGCAGGGAAGAATAATTTCTGTCTAATAAAGGATTTTGCAAAGCTTGTTCATAAGCAACTTACACAACATAAATGTAAAATATTTTTGTGTGATGAGTGCTTCATTTATTTTGAATCTGAAGAGAAACTTTTAAATCATGATTGCGCTAGAGTGAAAACAGTTTTGCCTCAACAAGGTAGTACGTTGTCTTTTACACATGTTGAGAGAACGCGTAGAATTCCTTTTGTAATATATGGCGATTTTGAGAGTTTACTCAAAGAATATTCTGATAAAGGTAAATCAGAACATGTTGAAAATGTGCAAATACATGAAGCTACTTGTTTTGCTTACTACATATGCTGTGAATCTAAACCAAATCTTAACAAATATGTATCTTATCGTGGTCCAAACTGCGCAAAAAAATTTGTAGAAACTCTTGTCCATGATATAATAGAAATATATCAGTTATTGTCAATTAATACTCCAATGACAGCATTAACTGAAAATGAGTTGGAATTTTATAGAAATGCAACTGTCTGTCACCTGTGCAAAAAGGAATTCACAAGTGATGAAGTAATTTGTGCAGATCACGATCATTTCACTTCATTATTTTTGGGACCCAGTCACGTTTCATGCAACTTAAATGCCAAATCATGTAAATTTATACCGATCATATTTCATAATCTTTCTGGATATGATTGCCATTTATTTATTACTGAGCTATCCGCTATAGTTGGGCGCATTCATTTGATCCCGAAAACAAAGGAAAAATACATTGCGATAACAAAGTTCATACCAATCGACTCAAAAAATGCTGCTCAGTTAAAGTTCGTTGATTCATTCAACTTCTTAAGTTGCGGATTAGATAAACTAGTTAAAACGATGCAGTCAGATGATTTTAAGAATTTAAAAAAATATTATCCTGATACTAAGTCATTCAATTTATTGCGTCAAAAAGGGATATATTGCTATGATTATTTAGATTCGATGGAAAGGTATAACGAGATATGTTTACCAGACAAAAAGAATTTTTTCAATAAGTTAACATCCGAAGAAATATCCGAAAAAGATTATAAACATGCGCAAACAATTTGGAAAGAATTCCAAATAAAAGATTTGGGTGAATACACTGACTTATACTTGCAATGCGATGTGTTACTGCTGTGTGATGTTTTCGAAAAATTCAGAACAATGAGTTTAACTTACTACAGCTTAGATCCGTGTCATTATGTATCATCTTCTTCATTAAGTTGGGATGCAATGTTACTGTTTACAAAAGTAGAACTCGACTTAGTTTCTGATATTGAAATGTATCAAATGCTTGAACAGGGGATAAGGGGAGGATTGGCGCAGTGCTCCCTTAGAAATGTCAAGGCCAACCACAGACATTTGTCGAATTACAAAAATAATGAACCAAGTTCATTTCTCGTCTATCTTGACTGTGTAAACCTATACGGTTACGCAATGATGAAATATCTACCCACTAATAATTTTTGCTTTTTGAACGTACAAGAAATAAAAGCCCTTAAAGATATTGAATCGATACCAGATAGTAACGATCGCGGCTATATACTGGAAGTAGACCTTGAATATCCTACAAACGTTCATGATAGTCACTCGGATTTACCATTCGCGCCAGAAAAATGTGTTCCACCTAATGGAAAATGCAAGAAACTTATAGCGAACTTACATAATAAATATAAATACGTGATACATTATACACATTTAAAAGAATGTTTAAAAAACGGTCTCATACTATTAAAAATTCATCGAGTTTTATCGTTCAATCAGAAACCCTTTTTAAAACCATATATACAATTGAACACAAACTTAAGACAAAATGCAACATCTGAATTTGAAAAAGATTTTTTTAAAAAACAAAATAACTGTGTTTTTGGAAAAACTATAGAAAACAAGAGAAATCAGATTGATGTTAAGCTAGTTAATGTATGGAAAGATATGTCTAATAAAACAAATAAAATTTGTGGCGCAGAAAAATACATAAGTGCTCCAAATTTCAAAGACTTGTCAGTTTTTGCAGAAAACTTGGTGGCTATTCAATTACAGAAAACAAAGATTATTTTAGATCGACCAATATATATTGGTTTTACGGTCTTAGAGCTCGCAAAAACACATTTATATAAATTTCATTATTCTGTAATGAAACGAATTTATGATAAAAATATAACCCTTTGTTACACGGATACTGATAGTCTCTTATATTTAATACAAACTGACGATTTCTACGAAGATATGAAATTGCACCTTCAATTTTTTGACACAAGCAATTTTAAAAAAGATAATCTGCATGGCATACCTCAAGTAAACATGAAATTACCTGGATATTTCAAAGATGAAATGGGCGGCGAATTTATTTCAGAATTTACAGGGCTGCGTGCAAAACTTTATTGCATAAATACAGAAACATCTTCAATTAAAAAAGCAAAGGGTGCAAAAAAATGTGTTACCAAAAAACTCGACATGGCAAAATACAAACGATGCTTATTTAAAAATATTGATTTTAGAGATGATATGTACATCATCAAATCAAAAAATCATAAAAATTTCACTCAGAGATTGAACAAACTAATTTTAAATAAATCTGATGATAAAAGACGAATCATGACAAATACTGTAAATACCTTACCTTGGGGTCACTATAGCAATGTATTGTAATCAATTAATAAGTAATGAAAACTGCATTGTAAATTTACTATTCATAAACTAATAAAGAACTTTAGTAGGCACGTGTTATTGTAATAAGTATAACAATAGTATTATAAGAAATATGTAATATATGATAATATAACTTTAATCGTTTATGTAGGTATCATGTTAAAATAAGACTTTTTAATAAAAATTTTGTTAAGTGTATAGTGTACTTTTCTAATTTTGAAATAAATTGAAGTTATCAAACTACTTACCGTTTTTATATTATACATTCTACCACCTTGTTCCGATTCCTCAACATTTTCTCCTAAGCTAAGTAGCTACTTATCTTATTTCTATCAACAAGGTATGTATGACCTACATGTTGATATAGAATCATCTTGCTTATGATATATTAGTAGATTCCTAAAGAATTTATTATACTTATAAACAATAGGTGAAATATAACTATATTATTTTGAAAGAATAACAGGTTTATAATGAACATTTTGTACTGAAAGACCTTAATGTATGATTAAAATAAAACAGTAGATTACATTGCATTTATTTATTTCGGCAAATTAATATATCTATGTCATAAAATTAAATGATTGCATAATGCATTATAAAAACGTGATCCATTTAATAAAAAAATTACAATTAGTAGCTCCGCCTAAATAAATAATCCTACGAATTAATTAATTAACATACCTACATCTACTGTAATACTAGATAAAAACTAAAAACCAGTCGTCGGAAATCTACATAGATTCTGGAACACATAGTTTTTTTGTCATCTTGTTGACTAGTTCTTCCGTAGTATTCAAGATGTTATCATACTTATCCTTGACAACATACTGTACGCATACTCTATAGTCATCACTTGTGATGCTATTTACTTCACATATTTCAATTTTTATTATATAATGTCCTTTTCCTGGGTTTTTTCTTACAACAAAAGATGAATCTGTTGAGATTTTATCTATATTGGGTAACTTTTTCTTGAAACATCGTTTGTTTAACTTTTTCTTTTTTTTTAAAGCTGATATGTGGTTTGAGGTATCGGTTTCATTAATACCATTATTTATTTCTTGCTCGATATTTCCGTTTTTTTCTTCATTTTTCCAAAATAAATCCATATCTCCAACTTCTTGCAGGTAGACATCAGCAAATTCTAAATTTGACATGATTCTGTAAAAAAAATGTGAATTTAATGTACCTAATTAAAGCCAATTCCAATATTAATTAATCTGATACAATATTATTACATTATAAACTGATTACCTACATACAAAAAGAGGAAATTAAAGTTACATACCCAAATAGAGGAAACAATAACTCCGCAATAAATGTCTGCTTTCTTGTAGAGATGATACAATAATGAATATATATAATATTACATTATAGACCATCATTGCATAATGATGTAATATAAATAGGCTGTTACAATATAAATGAACACCATTTCTTGGAAATTTAGCCGATGTTATGAGTTAATAAACTAGGAGACTACTATTTAATGTGAATGCACTCTTAAATTTGGTCAGACATCACCATGAAGTTGATAAAACAACTTACAACCCTAGAAATAAATAATATAGAAGTAAACTCACAAAAACACCATATCAGGCATAGCGTATTACTTCCTAATACGATTCGTTGTATAATATGCGGACCGTCTAATTGTGGAAAAACAAATGTTATGATTAGTTTATTGCTACATAAAAATGGACTCAAATTCAGCAATGTTTACCTTTATTCTAAAACATCATTTCAACCGAAATATCGCCTTTTAAATGAAATATTAAGTTACATACCAGATATACATTTCTTCACATTTAATGAAAATAAAGACGTAATTGACCCAGATAGTGCTTTACCATGTTCTGTTTTTATTTTTGACGACGTAGTATGCGAGAATCAAGTAAATATACGAAACTATTTTTCTATGGGATGGCATAAAAAAATTGATTGTTTCTATCTGTCACAAACATATTCCAAAGTACCAAAGCAATTAATACGAGATAATGCCAACTTTTTAATAATTTTCAAACAAGATGATATTAATTTAAAACACATTTACAATGAACATGTTAATTCTGATATCGAGTGGTCAACATTTAAAAAAATATGTTCAGAAATATGGAACCAGCCACACTCATTTTTAACAATAAGTAAAGAATGTGAATTAAATAATGGCAGATACAGACAGGGGTTTGATTCATTTATTAAGTTTGAATGAACACGTTTATACAAAAACATTTATATACAAACATAAATCATATTTTACATTCATTCAAGAAGGCTCTTTTATATTCGATGGTTGTGAATGCACCAGGAATATGGAAAAAAATATAAAACAGCAAATTCTATCATCAGTGAAAGCTATTAAAAGTAAAATAAAACAAATGAAGAATGAAGAAGACACAACAAACTTAAATTTGAATAGAGTATTCAAGCCCCTCACTGTTCCTTTAAATGAAATTGCTGAATGTAATAAAAAGAACTTAAAAGATAATACTAGATGCAATGATGGTTATCCTGATGAGGCAAGTAATTCGTCAATGGGGTTTAATAATTATTCTGATTTTATAACTGATGGAAACGTTCAAAGTGATTATAGCTCAGCTGAAAGTGAAGATACTGTTAAAGATAAGGATCTAGAAAAAAATAACTGTTTGCTTCCTTTTAAAAGCAATGAAAAGATGACGGGCGTTTTAGATACTTCTGTTCTGTCTGTTTTGAAAGAAGAAGGTTTGCTTGAAGAAGATACATTAAATGTACCATTTGGAGTAGACTGCGAAAACAATCAAATATTAATGGGAAATATGCCAATATCATTTAAAGTGCTAGATAAAATCTCTAACGGATCCCGAATTTCTTTAATTAGCCTTGGAGATAAAAACTATCCAGTGACTCCAGGAATTAAAGAACTATTGTTCAAAAAAAAACCTGATCTGGATTTAGTATCGGAAGATGATAAAATACACTATAAAAATATGTTGCAAATCTCTAATGCTCACAAAAGAGATTACAAAAAGTTAGGTCAAATAAAAGGAGACAGAAGCATGAAGTACTGTGAAATAATAAAACCATTATTTTTTGAACGTGATCAAATAGAAAACAAAGTAATGAAACGAGGAGGTAATATCCCCACGTTGCAAAAAGTTTATAAAAAAGATACTGACTTTATTTACTGGGATGACCCTAATGAGTTGGTTGAAAGACTTATGCTATTAGTAGCATCACGAGATGCCGGCAATAGTAATCATGATAATGAAATTATTTCTATAATAGAAGAATTAAAAGAAGCTGGTATAATTAAAGAATAAAAAAGCAATCCCTGTATAATATCTGCTTAGTCTTAAAGTAGCGTTCAAACATGAATGTTAACAAATTCGGTCATCATCAGTATAAAAGAAAAAAAATTGAACACCTTATATCAAGTGAATGTCCTATAAAACAAAATGATGATGGAAGTTTGAATGCGCAAAATAAAACACTGAAAAATCTTAAAAACCCAACAGATTTAAGTGATGGTAGTACTAAAGAATATGTTGATAAATCTCTGATTAATCTTTTAAATAAAATTTCAACTAACACTAACTTGCTTACTGAGATAAATACTAGAGTAAGTAAATTGGAAGATATTTTCAAATATAACAATAAAAATAATAACAATGAGCAAAATAAGTGTCGTAAATGAGATTCATAAAAATGCGAGGGTAAATTTTCCTCGACGACATGTGGTAATGAAAGATATTGATGACTTGTGGCAAGCAGATTTAATAGACATGCACTCTATTTCAAAAGTAAATTCTGGACATAATTTCATTTTAGCTATTATTGATACCTTTTCAAAGTATGCATGGGCATACCCACTTAAAAGTAAAAAAAAAGAATACGTCAGCCATGCCTTTGAAACGTTATTTCACAGAGGTCGTATCCCTAGAAACTTGCAAACAGATAATGGCACTGAGTTTTATAATGGTAATTTAAAAAGGTTACTAATTAAGTATAATATAAATCACTATTCAACTTATTCTACCAAAAAAGCGTCTATTGTCGAAAGATTTATAAGAACCATAAAAAGTAAGCTCTATAAGGAATTTAGTTTAAGAGGTCATTATAAATGGTATGACGGATTACTAGATAGAGTTATTGAAAAATACAACAATACAGTGCACAGAACAATTGCTATAGAACCAGTTAAAGTAGAACAACACCATAAAAACATTTTATTACAAAGGTTTAAAGAGCTCCATGGAAAATATAAATTGCATAAACACAAATTTAATGTCAACGATTATGTACGTATTAGTAAATATAAAGGCTCATTCGAAAAAGGGTACACTCCAAACTGGTCAACAGAAATATTCAAAATCATTAAAGTGCAATATACTAATCCAATTACATACCTGATAGCGGACATGAGAAACCGGCCTATATTAGGAGCATTTTATAGCCAAGAACTTCAAAAAACTCTGCATCCCGATGTTTATCTTATTGAAAGAATTTTAAAAAGAAAAGGTAACAAGTGCTTTGTTAAATGGCTCGGGTTTTCTCCCAATGAAAATAGTTGGATTGATACATCAAATGTTTTATAAAGCCGATTAAAACAGAGTTTTATTCAGTCTTTGTCAGATTATGAAAGAGAATAGTCTTCTAAATAGTTTGATTAATAAATTGCCAATTGAACTGCATCTACCTGGATATAATTTTTGTGGACCGGGTACTCGACTAAAAGAGAGACTTGCTCGGGGAGATAAAGGCATCAATCAGTTAGATGAATATTGCAAGCAACACGATATAGCCTATAATAAATCATCTAATTTAATTGATCGGCACAAAGCAGATATTGTATTAATGAAAATGGCAAAGAAGCGTTCAAAATCATCTAATGCAAATGCTGGAGAAAAATTAGCCGCTTCATTGGTTAATAAAGCTATGTTAGCAAAAGTCAGTTCTGGTTTAGGAATCAAAAGAAATTTTAAAAGTGTTGTATCTCACGCTAAGAAACAAATACGAAAAATGAAACCAAAGTGCAAAAAAATTGCCATGGAAATGGCCTATGCAGCAGCAAAAGAATTATCTAAAGATTTTCCAATTCGATTACCGCGCGTTATTCCAGTACCAAAAACGGGCGGTGTTCTTCCTTTGATACCCATTTTTGCGGGTTTGTCTGCTGCTGGAAGTCTAGCTGGCGGAGTGTCAGGAATAATTAAAACTTATAACGAATACAAAGCTGCAAAAAGGCGTCTTGCAGAATTAAAAAGGCACAATGATATAATGGAAGGATTATCTATTGGAAAAGGCTTATGTCTTAAACCCTACAAAGAAGGACTAGGAATATACTTGTCAAAAAAAAAAAACTAAGTCAGCGATTACCTAATCGCGCATTGACTAACATAGATTTAATAAAATATTGTTATGATGTGCCTTATTTTAGAGGAGTTTTTATGAGAGATGAGTTGCCTAAAGTTCCAAATTCTATTGAATGCGGTATCATTAATCTAGACAGTTCAAAAAATACTGGTACCCACTGGGTAGCCTATGCCAAAATTAATGATTATATTGAATACTTCGACAGTTATGGAAACTTAAGACCACCAAAGGAATTTATCAAGTATATGAGAACGAACAATATTCTTTACAATTATGATAATTATCAAAAAAATAACCAGTATAACTGCGGCCATCTATGTCTGAAATTTTTAGAGCGTTTCTGGTATCATGCAAACAAATAAAATAGTGTGTTTGTTATATTTTGTCTCCAGTCTATGTGAAGTAGTTGAGCAGACGACTATTAACTAATAATGTCTTTAGCGCTAAGTTTCTCTGGAAATACATCCGTATTAGAAACAACATTTCATCCTAGTTTGAGTCTTGACCATAAATATGAATGTGGTTTACTATATTTCTCGGTTTTTAATTCTATACCAAACATAACTGATGTAAACAATATATTTTGTTATGGTGAAAAACATGAAGAAATAAAAATTCCAAATGGAGCGTATGACTTACAAGATATTTCTGAATATTTAAATAGTAATTTAAATGAATGCAATATATATATAGAGTCTAATTCAAATACTTCAACATGTTCTTTGTTTTGTACAAAACCCGTTAATTTCCAAATAATAAATAATATAGGGAATATGTTAGGTTTTCAAAAAGAAATACTTAAAGCTAATAAATGGCATGTATCAACAAATCCAGTTAGCATTCTTCCGGTAACAGTCATAAGGATCGAATGTGATTTAATTAATGGATCATATATTAACGGCTTGCCTTCACACATTTTATATGAATTTATACCAAATATACCACCTAGTTACCGATTTATTGAAAAGCCAAAAAATATTATATACTTTCCCGTTAAAGACATCGATATATCATCAATAACAGTAAAAATTGTCGATCAAAACGGCAATTTAATCGATTTTGGCGGTGAAAAGATTCAGATGTGTCTACATTTACGCAAGCAGCAATGATCGTGTTCAATCAAAACAAAAATTATAAAACACCTAAAACAAAACTCAAAACCACTACTCTTAAGGATACGTTCAAACGACAAAGACGTATAAAAAAAACAAATACAGTGAAATTAACAAAAAAAAATAAGGATTTTCTACGAGCACTTGGGTTCAAATTATGAATATTTTAGACATTGATAAATTACCACATTTCGACAACTCTATCGAGAGTTACGAGATTCACACCTATAATCCATACAATGATAGTTTTAAAGAAAATGATGAAATTCGGATACCTATACACCAACAAGATATATACTTATTACCATCGACTAGCTCCATTTACATTGAAGGACGAGCTATCGTGACTGGAAAGGATAAACTTACAAAAAAAACTAGTTAATTTTACTAATAATCCAATATCATTCCTTTTTCAAGACATTCGATATGAGATAAATGGTGTAGAAATAGATAAAGTAAGAAATGTTGGAATTAGCTCAACGATGAAGTCTTATGTTTCCATGAATAATGGTGAGAGCAAAGTTGCTGCTTTATGGGGCTGGAACAAAGATGGCTTTAAAATTAAAGACGATTTCTTTAGTATTGTTATACCTCTTAATAAAATATTGGGATTTGCTAAAGATTATAATAAAATAATTTTAAACTGTAAGCATGAACTTATACTTAACAGAAGTAGCACTAACATGAATAGTGTTATTATTGATAAAGATGACAGTGTTGAAATAAATATTCAAAGAGTTCAATGGCGCGTGCCGCATGTTAAAGTTTCAGACAGAGAAAGGTTGTTATTGCTTAAATACTTAGAAAAAGATAAACCTATACAAATGGCTTTTAGAAATTGGGATCTTTATGAATATCCTTTATTGCCTAAAACCACAAAACATTCATGGTCTGTAAAAACAGCGTCTCAATTAGAAAAGCCTAGGTATGTTATTTTCGGTTTACAAACTAATAGAAAAAATAATAAAGCTATGGATAGTTCTATATTTGATCATTGTCATTTGACAAACGTTACATTATTTTTGAACTCACAATATTATCCTTATGATTCAATGAATATTAAGTTTGATGAAAATAAATATGGTATATTATATGAACTTTATACTAGATTTCGTCAGTCTTATTACAACGTTCCTGCTGATCCGTTGTTGAATATTGTCGAGTTCAAAGAAAAGGCTCCTTTGTTTATAATAGACTGTTCAAGGCAAAATGAAAATTTAAAATCTGGGCCAGTTGACGTACGCTTAGAAATTGAAAGTTCTCTCGATATTCCAGACAATACAGCTGCATACTGCCTCATAGTGAACGAAAGACTTTTTGAATATAAGCCTCTAAGTAATATTGTACGTAAACTATCATGAATGTAATTGTTGATATACAAGGATTCAAAACAGATTCCAATAAATTCATTGTGAAGGAAATAGCAATGCAGTCTGGGAAACAAATAATTAATTTAGTATTTAAACCACCCTTCCCTTTCTATTATTTAACAACTACAGAAAAAAAGCAAGTATGTTGGATTGAAAAAAATAGACGTATTTATTGGAACGACGGTATTATACCTTACAATTGTCATAAATTATGTATTTCAGAAATATTGAGTAACAAAATTATTTATGTAAAAGGAATAGAAAAAATTGAATGGCTAAGAAAAATATTAGATAAGAATTTTATGAATGACGAAAACCGTTCAAGTATTTTTAATTTAGAAGATTATGGTTGTCCTAGTTTATTAAGTTTGCATGAAACATATGATTCATGGGTAGATGTTTACCAATGTATATATCATACTTCATATTGTGCACTAAAAAATGTAAATTGTATCCAAAAATGGAATTCAGAAAATAAATGTTTTTAAAATATCCGTTATTTTTCTTTAAAGTACCTATCTGTTTATGCATTCAAGTGAACCTAACATAAAACGTGTAGGTATACCTAAACAAATGCAGATGCTATTCCCCAGTTATTATAAAACAAGAACCTAAACCAATAGGCCTAACATATGCAGGCTACCTGTTTTTCTGTTATATTCTATATAACAGAAAAACAGGTAGCCTTAACTTACCCAGTTTTCATAAAACAGGAACAAAAACAGGTTGACTTATTATAGGTTTAACTTATCAGTTTCTATAAAACAGAAACACAACAGGCAGCATTATCTTAACCAGTTTCCATATAACAGGAGCAAACAAACAGGAACAACCCTGTATCAGTTTTTTTACGAGAATTATAAAGAGTACAGATTAACAAAAAAGAAAGTCGGGCGAGGAGGATTGGGGGGACTGCGTCACGAGCTCGAGCGAAGCGAGAGCGATGTGATGCAGGCCCCCCAATACTCACCTACTCCCGTTGTACACCAGATCGAAGAGGTGGACCGACGATCAACACCCTGATTCCCTATGACCCATTGAAAAAGTTTCGATTCTAAATTTACCTACGTTCTTCGTCTTCTTCATCTAGATTCTTCTTCTTCGTCTCGTGTAGACAAGTGCTCAGCCATTCAGGATGAAAGACACGGAGAGTGTAGATTTCGTATCGAAACGTTTTCGATGGGTTGGGAATCGGGGTGCTGGGGAAAACCGCAAGGAGAAGATGGATGCAGGAGTCGAGCAGCCGCCCAAAGTGGCGCTCTGTGGGGGAGGCCTATGTTTAGCAGTGGACGTCTTCAGGTTGTGCTACACAAGAGTATGCCTGCTGTACTGTAACTGTAAGAAAGCATGGGTACTGTTTTCGTGAGAGGGATCAACTGGTTTTCGGTGACACCGGCCACAGGCTAATGTTGGTAGTAGATCCTATAGTGGGTTCGATTTTCACCCATTGCAGTGTGATGAACATCGATTTTTGTTTTTTGTCTGGGTTTTATTTAAGCTTTGTGTGAGTTTGGGAACAAAACAGATAGGTATTTGTGATTTGGGGCTAGAAGGCGTTTCTCAATAGTATTTAAAAACAAGTCATCGATTTTTATAAACTTGACTCGAATCAACGCACTTTTAAATTATGGAATAATAAGAAATCAACACTGTATAGTATTTTTTTTAATTAATTAATTAATTTTTTTTTTTTTAAATAAATAACTGGACAATTCACACAGCGCCATCTAGCCCCAAACTAAGCATAGCTTGTACTATGGGAACCAGATAACTGATACAATACTTAGATACTTTTTGTTTGTAAATACATACATAGAATACAATATAACACCCAGACACAGAACAAACATCGATGTTCATCACACAAATGTTTGTCCTGGGTAGGAATCGAACCCACAACCTATAGTTCAGAAGGCAGAGCTACTACCAACTGAGCTAACAGGCCAGTCTAGTGTATATATATGTGACTTTGTCTAGTCTTAATAGTTAGGTATATATAGGTACCTACTCTATTGTAGCCGGCTTGAACGCAACAATGTTCAATGTATGGTGTGACGATGGAGACAATTTCCAAAAACAAACGTGTGTTGAGAGTTACACTACGAAGCTACTTATCTGTATTTTGAACTGTGACAGACACTTGGTTACGCATACATTGCAACTCGTTTTTTTGGCACTATAGAATTAGAAACCCACCGTACTTGATCGTACGTAAATTTTTTAGTTTACTTGAACGACAGGATATGTAGGTAGGTACCTACTGGTAGTATAAATAAAATAAATAACGCCCAACAATCACATACATTAGATCCTGGACCCTAACTAGGATTCCCTGTATCTAGGGACCCAGGAACTACGAGGACCATGGTCCCACAACACCCAGACGCAGAACAAGTATTTGCGCTTTTTTTTCATGTGCACAAATACTTGTCCTGTCGCGGGAATCGAACCCGCCACCTCCGAGTTACGAGCCGACCTGCTCAACCAACACACCACAGTGAACTTATGACTTATAACTTTAATAGTTTACAATGGCAGGTCTTATCGCTAAAAAGCGATCTCTTCCGACAACCTTTAAACAAAACAAAAGGAAATCATCATCATCATTCCACTGCTGAACATAGACCTCCCCATAGAGCGCCACCTTGAGCGGCTACTTGCCTCCTGCATCCATCGGCTCCCAGCGGTTCTTACCAGATCATAGTCCACCGAGTGGGGGGCGGCCTACGCTGTCTTCCGGTTCGTGGTCGCCACTCGAGAACCTTTTTCCCATCGGTTGTCAGTTCTACGAGCGATGTGGCCTGCCCATTGCCATTTAACTTGCTAATTCTAAAAGCTAAGGAACAAAGGAAATAGTGAAGGTTTATTTAGGAGTCAAGATAGAAGTGCGATCTTGCATGAATTTAGGATATGTCTTGAATAATTTTCTTTTACAAATAGGTCCAGACTCGCAGAATACCGGCGTTGATGACGAGCGTTCGCAGCGCCCACACGCACCCCATCACCAAAAATATCAACTACATCAGCAATGAGAGGCTACCAGTGAGCACAGACATTAAAACATTGAAGTAAGTGCTATGCTCCACGAAAATTACAGTCATCAATCATGTTTTTCTACATATTGGGGCGGGGCAAGGCGTTGCGCCCAATATTCGGGCTGTTACTCGATCTAGGGGTAGGTTAGCATAGCGTTACATGCTCTTTGGGGGTAGGGGTAGGATCCTGGATACTCTATCACGCTCGCGCATTGCGACATTTTTAAAGGTATTAGAAACGAAACGAAAAATCTGTCCATAGAAAAACCTTAAAAATAACATCACAAACGTTCAAGAAAAAAAATTATAAGTTTTCATACATAAAACAGAATCAAACATGACAACGACAAAAAACTTAGGTTTCTGTTTTTATGTATGAAAACTTGTTTGGATGAATGTGATTTTTTTATTGAATATTTATGAAGTTACTGTTAAGGTTTTTCTATGGACAGATTATTCGAGGATCCGGGAATATACGAGTCTATCGACCTTCCGGGGTAACAGGCTTCAGCTTAGGAGTTCCTGCCGTCGCATCAGCGCCGGGGGCATTCGTCAGCAGCCCCATACGTTCCCACTGCTGGGACACGGGCCTTCTCTCACAGGGAGAAAGTGTAGGCCATCATCCACCACGCTGGACAAGTGCGCGTTGGTGGATGAAACAGGTCCTCGAATTTTGTGATTC
Source organism: Ennomos quercinarius (assembly GCA_910589525.2). NCBI lineage: Eukaryota > Metazoa > Arthropoda > Insecta > Lepidoptera > Geometridae > Ennomos > Ennomos quercinarius. The sequence continues at coordinate 12,124,758 of OU342505.1, read as the reverse complement.
TTAAACATGCAGTTTACTTTCAATGTTCACCGTCGTAAGCTTGAGTGCACGCACCGGGAGGGCCGAGCGGGATCCGAACCAGGGTGAGTCAGTTTGAAAGTTGCATTATGAGCTACCGCTGAGCTTCACGCTCGGGGGCATTAAAGCTCGTGTAGAAAAGTAAAGTTTCTAAATCAACTACAAAGGAATTAACGCAAAGCACACAAGCGCGTTACATCCTAGACTGCATCGTCACTTACCATCATGTGAAAACGAGACTGTGGAACATTATTGAAAACGAGACTGTGGAACATTGAAAACGAGACTGTGGAACACGTGCACACACACACACACACACATACTGCACAGCCACAGAGGAAGCCAGACACACATCAGGAATGTTAACACGAGAAGATGCACATTCTGCTCAAGAAATCTCGAATGCCTCATCATCATCACTCCCACACCCAACATCAGTGCCACTGGAGCAGCTGTGCCAGCAACCTAGAGCCACACTCTGCTATTTTAAGAAGCTGGGTTGGCTCGGGTAGATGCTGGCAGGGGGAAATGCACAATACACCCCGAGCGGGACGTCAGTGCAGGACTTTTTCACCCCCATGTAGAATTAGAATTAGAATTACCATCATGTGATAGTGATCAAGCGCAAGCCTATCAATAAAAAAAAAAAGAAAAAAACCAACACAAAATTAAATTATACGTTTCTCGTGATATTTACCCCTCCGGTCGGTTTGGTCCACTTCTTAAATTGTCCATTTCCAAAATCGTCATCTTCCTAATTTGTCTTGATCCTAACTCGTCAGTTTCCAATGCCGCTACTTCCAAACTTGTTCACTTCCTGATTAGTCCTCTTCTTATTTACATACTGCTCTGTGAGAATGAGGCATACTAAAATCGTTTGATCAGTGTGTCTAGATATATTGTTCCTAATATTTTCAGGCGTGCCTTTGTATTTTGATAATGGAAAAAACGCCGGTACACGTGTAGTGTACACTCGGTATACGGCTGATCGGCTCGTGCTACCTACTTATTAGGTATTCTGAATTTAATATCAACGTATGACTAAGTTTTTGATACCTACATATAAATAAGTCTAGAGCTATACGAGTCGATAAGGTGAATTTACGTTTTACGAACATATCGGCTAGGGTTATCAAAACAAACATCATTGTTGCCCGTTATATATGTAGACTAGCTGACCCGCCCCGGCTTCGCACGGGTTAATTAGTTTTACGCCTTATCTCAGTCTAAAGGAACAGAGAAAGAAGAGGGGAAAAGATAAGGGAAAAGGAATGAAGCATGAAAGGAAAGGATGAATGAAACTGCGAATGCAGGCAGGCAGGTGCCTCCTTTCGCCTTCATCCATTCATCCTCTTCCCTTATCTTTTCCCCCTTCCCTTCTCTCTTTCCCATAGTACAGGCAGGCTAGTGGCTTTGGACGTTCTTAGGTCCAAAGCCACTCCATTGGACGCATACATTGGTAATTCTAATGTAGGCCTAGTGTCTAATTATAACCGTACACAACTTAATTAACGACATTTTTGACACAATGTTATAAATAAAATTTGTTACATGTGTGTGCAATATAAAATTTAAATAACTCAATTATTTATAGCAAGTATGTACTCATCACGCAAAAAGGGCCGCTGTGCGGCCTAGTTGCGGAAAACAGCCCGCGCACAAAGTAGCAAGCATATACTACATGAAAACATATGTCTCTGGGATCGCTTAATTCGTCATAAAATATGTACGGCACATCCTGATTAGAGGACTGTTCCGTGAAACCTTGTGATGATACTGTCCGACACCTTCCAGAATGGACCGTGAACTGGCTAAGCCTCTATGCGTGATATTGAGCTGGATGATGGCCAAGTCGCGTCACCTGATGAAATACGCAGGGGTGTACTTGGAGCTGGGCTACGACGTGGTCACCGTCACGTGCTCGCCTCTCCAGCTCATGTGGCCGGCTAAAGGCTCTCAGGTAAAAAAAACTTTTCAATAATATACTGTAGGTACGTATTTAATAGATATGTGAAGCAGCGTATGTCCTCAAATGCCTTCAAAAGCGAAATACTTGTATATCCTATCAAATAAAAAAAAAAACCGGTATCCGTTTATAACTGACAGGGAAATGAGACAACAAACATAAATAACCGGCCAAGTGCGAGCCAGACTCGCGCACAAAGGGTTCCGTACCATTATCTATTCCTGCCATCTAGTGTTGAGTAGCAGTACTACTTAAAGCAGCGCCATCTATGACTCATCTGGTAAACAAGCAGTAAAATCAAGTTTGTTGTATGGGAGCCTCTTTAAATATTTATTTTATTCTGTTTCTTTAGTATTTATTATAGCGGCAACAGATATACATCATCTGTGAAAATGTCAACTGTCTAAGGGTCAATTCAGACAGAGCAGCAAAATGGTCGAGCACATTTTAAGTGCTATTGGAATATCAACCTTTTTCAACTATTTTCAGCTTTGTCTAAATTAAATAAGGTTGATATTCCAATAGTGCTCGAGCATTTTGCTGCTCTATATTTCTGATTTGAATTGGCCCTAACTATCACGGTTCATGAGATACGGCCTGGTGACAGACGGACAGACAATAGACAGCGGGGCCTGAGTAATAAGGTCCGTATCGTTTTACCTTTTCGGTACGGAACCCTAAAAAACACAACAGAATGGAGACGCTACTCCTTCTTTGAAGTCAGTTTAATATAAATAACAAGTGCCTGTCATCAGTCGGCGCAAGATACCTACATCACATCACAAGCAAGTCAAACTTCGCCAACAAGCCAAATGAGGTAGTCACGTGAATGCCTGTTATTGGCATCCACTTTACTATGCTTTAACTAATTCCAGCTGATTGCAGCAGATCTTATGAAGTTCCTGGAGGCGAATGAAGACCACACCCCCCTGGTCGTCCACGGATTCTCAGTGGGAGCTTACGTATGGGCGGAGCTGCTGGTTCACGCCTTGAAAGATGTAGACAGGTTAACGACTATAACTAGAAATAGACAGGCACTTTATTGGGTACTTTAATGAATCTGGTAGGTAGCCGTAGTGCCTACAAGGTTTGCTTTATAATCATCATCTTCATCATCATCATCATCATCAACAGCCTGAAGACGTCCACTGCTGAACATATAGAAGGCCTCTATCACAAGCCCCACTTTGAACGGCCTTGCCTCCATCGGCTCCCCTCGGTTTTGACTACGTGGCCGTTCATCTAATAGTGGGGAGCCTAACGCTGTGTCTTCCGGTTCGTGGTCGCCAATCAAGAACCTTTCTTCCCTATCGGTTGTCAGTTCTACGAACGATTTATGTGGCCTGCCCATTGACATTTCAACTTGCTAATTCTTAGAGCTATGTTCCCTATTACTTGGTTCTATTATCTCATTTCGGATCTTATCTCGCAGGGAAACACCGAGCATAGCTTTCTCCATAGCTCGTTGTGCGACTTTGAGCTTACAAGCTTTGTTTATTTTGGGGCTATATGGCGCTGCGCTGTATAGAATGCTACAAAAATTTAATTATATCAGGTACCAGCCTATTCTGGACCGCGTGGGCGCGCAAGTGTGGGACTCTCCGGCAGACGTGGAGGAGTTGCCGGTCGGATTGCCGTTAGCGCTCTTCCCTAACAACAAGCCGCTGCAGAAACTGCTCTCAGCTTACGCAAGGTCAGTTCGAAGGTTATTTGCAGTTTTTTTGCCAAGATTGGCTGTCGCTGATTAGTCGACGCGTTTAGTTATTCAAAATAGTCAAAGGTGAACGGCTAAGGAACTAAGTAATTACTTATGATTATTAAACTGCGCAACTATCAATAGCTTTTCCTACGAATGTCTTTGCATTTGAACCTAAGGACCGAGACAGACAGCTGCATTTAAACTGTATGCTAGCAGCAAAATTGCAGTTTTCTGCAGTTGACATTGGTGCATCGAAACTGCTATCCGATTGCGCAGTCTGCTGGCAATCGGCGTGCAATTCCAACGGCTGTACATATTAATTTAAAACAAGCCATTCAAAAATATCAATACAAATTACTAATTAATCCAAAACGCCAAAGCAGCCTCATTTTTGTCTTCATAACAATATCATGATTCCGAACCGGAAGACGCAGCGTAGGCCGGCCCTCCACTAGATGGACCTGCGATTTGGGCCGATGGATGCAGGAGCCAAGCATCCGCCCAAACTGGCGCTCGGTAGGGGAGGCCTATATTCAGCTAAACGTCTTCAGGCTGTTGATGAATGACCAATATCCTTACCTATAAAGTACTTTTCAGAATCCACATGAAAGTATTCCACAAGGTAGCGACCCGCCACTACCTGACGGCGACGCAGGCGTACCACAATACGCCGTGCCTCGCGCCCACACTGTTCCTCCTCTCGCGGTCCGACCCGGTCGGCGCGGAGATACGCAGCCGCACCGCCCACGACATGATGACTGCTAAGGGGATCAAGGTATACCCACCGGCCATCTCACTTTCCTATAGGTACCCCTTATTATCAGCCTGAAGACGTCCACCTGCTCAACATAGGGCTCTCCCATAGAGCGCCACTTTGATCAGCTGCTCGTCTCCTGCATCCATCGGCTCACCGCGGGTTTGACCAGGTCGTCGGTCCACCTGGAGCCACTCAATGGCCACATCGCTCGCAGAACCAACAACCGATGGGGAAGAAAGGTTCTAGAGTGGCGACCACAAACCGGAAGACGCAGCGTAGGTGGGCCTCCACTAGGTGGACTGACGGTCAGAACCACGGGGAGATGACAGATGCAGGAGGCAAGCAGCCGTAGTAGTTATGTACTCTTTGGTGCTGGGCGACCGTCTAGAACGTTCCAAAACGACCATAGCCCTATATTTATCGACTATACAGCCTAGCTAAGGCCCTGAATCTGAAGATATAGTATTAACTAGTATTTTGCCCCGTGCGCGGGCCGCGAGCGGCCCGCGTGTGTGTTTTCGTGGCGTTCCATTTGTTCAAAACGCTATACTTGTGTTTAAACTTGTAATTTTGCAAGTACTTGTACAAAACTGCGGTATCTATCAAAGAAAATGATAATTCATCTGACTTGTGCATGGCGGCCATCTTGTTTGACTTGACAGCGTCATTGGCACCATTAGCAGGTCGCAACCGGCACACTTGCACCGTGCGTGGGCCGCACGCGGCCCGCACACGGTGCAATTGTGCAGGTGCAAGTGTTGATCGTGACCGTCCACTTATACCAAACTACAGTAAACTAACTCACTCATCGCCGCATTTGGTAGTATGGAAAAAAATTGACATTTGACATCTGTCCCAAAAATTGCCATTTGACATTTGTCAATAAATTTGACATCTGTCAAAAAATTTGACATTTGACATCTGTCAAAAGTTTGACATTTGACATCAATCAAACTGACATCGGTCTACACTTGACAGCGGTATTAGAACAGTGTGCAGGTGCAAGTGTTGGTCGTGACCGTCCACTTATACCAAACTACAGTATACTTGCTGCTCACTTCGCTCGTCGTTGCATTTGGTAGGTTAGAAAAAAATTGACATTAACAATCTATCAAAAAATTTGACATCTGTCAAAATTTTGACGTTTGACATCTGTCACACTGACATCTGTCAAAATTACAACTATCTCCTTCCGAAACTGTAGTACCATAGGCGATAAAACGGAAAACAGCAATTTCGATAATAGTATATACGGCGGCCATATTAAAAAATGACAGATGTCAAAATTTGACCAAACCATGTTGATCAGGATCCTTTGGGACCCCCAGATATCGATTTATATCCCAATCAGAGCACCTTTACTTTCAGACGCGGACCAATAGACCGCCATTTTGAAAAAAGTACTTTTTCAATGTGTGCCCCTCTCAAAACTGTACAATATTAGAACAAACCCTCCCTACAAAAGTCTCACAGTTTCGGTGTTATTTGCGAATTAAAAATCCTTAAAAAGTGAAATTGCATGTTCGCAATATTTCAAAATGGCGGAATCAAAAAAGTTTTTACACATTCCTACCAAGTGTACCGTGGGATTTTCAGATATCGATTTTCATTCGGATCGGACAACTTTTACTATGAGTCGGTACGTGTACAGCCGCCATCTTGAAAAAAATTGATTTCACTGATATTGCATTTTTACCCTTATAACATCTTTACTTGATCCCCAGGAACGACTTTTCTAAAGCACTCGCAACGGAGGCGCAAAAAAGCAAAGTTGATATTTCAATAAAAGCACCTTTGTATGGCAGCCCCATTGAAAGTTGACACATGTCAAAATTTGATTACAGAATGTTGATCATCATCCTTGGGGACCCCCAGATATCGATTTTCATCCGGATCGGTGAAACTTTTTTTCCCGCCGCGGCCAAAATTTCCGCCATTTTGAAAAAAAAAATTTTTCGCAATCTTCCCCTCTGACCTCCAACCAATATTAGTTCGAGCTCTTTATACTTAAGTGTCATAGTTTCGCCGTCATTTACGGTTAAAATTTGTATGGCGGATTTTTTTTTCCGCCATTTTGAATTTTTTTTGACATCTCCAAAATCGTCCCAGGGTTTGCTATGACATTCCTTAAAACGCACATGATCTATCTCATATGGTTTGGCCAGGCCGTTGACTGTCCGAGTGACCGAAGGTCGGAAGACCAGGTCGCGAATTTTTTTGAAGACACCTCGATCACCTGGACACAAAACACAACAAAGACATTCAAAATTTTCCATAGGTGTCGAGAAACAATGCGTCAAAAATGGGAAAAAAAAATTGTATGGCAGCCATCTTTAAAAATGGCGGAATCCAAAATATTTTTTCAAATATCGAATCTGCGGCCCCGAAAACCCCCCCATGCAAAAAATTACCCCGATCGGATCAACTTTCAAAATGGCCGCCATTTTGAATCCGCCATCTTGGATTTTCATGACAACCATCTGACAGCCCCTGTCATCCTCTATGACATTTGGTCGAGCACCACCCCCCTACCTCTTACCGTTTCCGATTTATGAGCGTTTCAATTTTGTATGGAATTTTTATTTTTTGTATGGCAACACTTTTTTTTTTAATTTCTCTGGAAACATCCCAAGGTTTACTCCAACTTTAGTTAAAACAGGACACCCATCCGAGTTATACTTTTTGAGATCCGTTGACCTGTTCCACCTCAGAGACGACTTTCTGGTAATGTCAGATTTTTCCCGGGGTGACATGACCTATCACTATACAGCCTCATACTCAGTTTTGACTGACCACTTCTGAGAGCTGAGATCAATTCTGTCAATCATCAGTCAGTGAGTCAGTATCTACATGGGTATTCAATTTTATAATAGTAGTAAAGTAAAGTAAAGTAAAGTAATTTGTGGTTCTAGAGACTACGGAAACTTTCTTCTCAGTTTTACCATACTGTTATAATGACACTCCACGTTAACTTCCAGTGCAACTGGCAGTGCTGGGAGTCGTCGCCTCATGTGCAACACTACAACCGACATCCAGAAGAATATCTCGCGGCTCTGCACTCGCATCTCAAAGAGTGTGGCTTGCTACACCCGGACAAAACTAGAGTCGCCACGTGAGACATCATTACCTAACCGTTGTGCGTAAAACGCATGGAATAACGGAGAACTTTTGGATATTTTAAATAGGTATCTTAGTGAAAATAGGGACGATCTTCCACAGGATTCATATAAACGGCACAAAATAAGTACATAATATAAATAAATAGTTATAAATGGTTAGGTTGCACCATCTACAATTAACTTTAAACAGTCAAATCTACAGAACTCTAGTTAAGGCCCGTATATTCAGGTACCTATCCTATATCTCGCTAGCGCATTGCGACATTTTTGAAGGTAGAATTTACTACAAAAAATCTGTCCGTAGAAAAACCTTAAATAACATCACAAATGGGGTTTTTGGCGGGAACGCGGAAAGGTTCACATCGTTGCATTGTATTATTTATCAATTGGTGGCGTTTTACGCATTAAGTGCTGAATTACAAGCATGAGTGTGGGCAAGTGATATAAAGTAGTGAAACGTGGTTTTTCGTGTTGTTTCCAAAATTCCATAGAAGCTTCTAATAAAGTTGCCACCACTTTACTACGGCATGACTTAGAATGGACTATGACTACCTGACTTAGAATCGACTATGACTAACAAGACTGTGACTAAGACTTGACTTTACGTGAAATATTCCATAACCACGATGAAAAATTACATTACTTGACACTGGCTAAATATACTATGTGTGGAGCCAAAATATAAGAAAAAAAAAAAAAAAAAACATCACAAATGTTTAGACAAAACGGACAAATTTCTCGTATGTAAATTCTACCATTTAATACCTTAAAAAATATCGTAATGCGCGAGGAAGATAGAGGATTCACGAATATTAGAAATGCGTTGGCAAGATTGACCGGTTCGGTGGAAATGAAGGTTAAGGTACATTGAAGAGAATGTGTAGCATTTAACTGTTATATATAAGGACGATATGATGCTGCAGCTGCAATGGTTAAACTTTATGGTTTAAAGGTTACAGATAATTATTACTAGCAGCAACTTTTTATGTTAGAGATAGCAACACGGGTTACCTACAGTGGCCGCTTCCCATCAAGTGGGCCAAATGCTTGTTTGCACAAAAAAAAACACGAATAGCCCAAGTAACTTTACCGGGATTATGGTGCAACCCAGCCTTAGTAATTATATACTGTTAAAAGATCAGCCTTATGAAAATGTACCTATATTTTTGTAAGGGTTGTTACCGCGCAAATGATAAAACTAAATTATTAAATCAAAAATTGTATTGGTCCGCTATGTAACGATCTGGGAGAATTTATTACGGACTCTACTGACTGACTTATTATCATGTTTCTATGTAGTTAACTTTAAATGTAAAATATAACGTTTTCATGTATTATTATGGAGCAAGGTTATTAGACATATGATCATCGAACACGGTGTTCCATGATCATACGTTTAGACCAGTGTAGTACTTATAAGTTTCTTCTGAATTATTAAAAATTGGTGATTTTAATCTGTGATTGTAAAAATAAAGATGTGGTTCAAAAATTAAAGGTGTTAAGGAATTTAAGAAATTAAAAATATTAATGTTTATATCATGTTTTATTTTATATATTTTTCAATAATACCTTTTTTATATGTATTAACAATTAACATTTTATGCAAAATGGATATATGACAAGAGGCAGACCCCAATTAAAAAAAAAACATTTTACTTATATCAAAGTTTCAAGACCAATACTTGACACTGGCTAAATACCATACATTGATACATTGATATGGCTATATGTGTGGAGCCAAAATATAAGAGAAAAAAAAAAGTTTCAAGACTAATTTTAATAAACAAATAATGCCATAATAGTCTTACTAGTGCAAAATCCTAGTAATTTAATTTGTGTTTTTAACTATGTTGCTGTCCTTTTCATAAGGGTCGAAATGACAAGGACTGCAATAGTTTTAGGAATTAGGACTGCCCAATTAAGTGTTTCTGCATAATAAAATTTACACCTATATTGTTGTTTGACTGGCCTGATAGCTCAGTTGGTAGTAACTCTGCCTTCTAAACTATAGGTTGTGGGTTCGATTCCCACCTGTGACAAACATTTGTGTTATGAACATCGATGTTTGTTCCATGTCTGGATGTTATATTGTATTCTATGTATGTATTTACAAACAAAAAAGAAATATCTAAGTATTGTATCAGTTATCTGGTTCCCATAGTACAAGCTATGCTTTGGGGCTAGATGGCGCTGTGTGAAATGTCCACACATATTTAATTTCATTATTTAAACAATAAATAAATAATTATTTATTGTTGGATAACGGATCACAGTGGAACGTTTATTCCCAGAAGTTACGTGCAAGTAGTTCCGGAACGGAACTATTGAGACTTTTTTCCTTCATTTTCATTTCATTTTTCATTAAATAAAGTATGAATTAAGTACGGTTAATAACGCTCTTAACCGTCATAACAAAAAAAATTAAATATTTAATGTACATTTATCCAGATACTAAAGGTTAGCTTTATTAAACTTTTTCTTATTCCGTCTCGACTTAACCGCTTTGTCCTTGTTAATTTTTTGTTTCGGCTGTTTAATTCTTTCCTTAGCTGCCTTTTTGAGTCTCCACGCGCGCTTACTGTTTTTCTTATCGCGTTTAACAGTTTCTTTATGGATCTGAGCTTGTGCCCTCAGTTTATGGTTGTTCCGCATCTTGTGCTGAGCTCCCTCTTTGGCAGTTAATCCTGTGTAATCTTTCTCTTCTTCATTGGGCCGTTTGACGAACTGTCCAACGCGTGCTTTGTCCTGATTTCGGTTATTAAACTTTCTATTGTTATCCTTGTTAAACCTCCCTTTTTTCACGTAACTTTCGTCGGGCGGCGCTTGTGATTTCCGCTTCCTATTATTGTAGCTGGTATTCCCTGAGTTGTCGGCGCTGTACACGTCCTTCTCTTTAGTCTGTGGGTTCGCTAGAGGGTTGTTGGCGATTGATTTCTCTAATCTTTTCTTGCGGGCGTTCAATGCGGTTCGGTCTTCTATTGAGAACGACACGATGGGTCGCTGTAAAAATTTTGGAAAGTTAGATTAATATTTTTGACGTAATATTTCACTAGGTGGTAGGACTTTTCTGCAAAGTTCGTCTAGGTAGGTACCACCGCTTTGCCAGTTATTCTGCCGCCAAGCAGTAGTGTGCAAGCACATACGAAGCTACAAGTAAGTGCGAGACCGGCCCGTCTCATCGGGTTGTTACGCGTAACGCGTTAGAAGAGCAGAGCTATAGCGATAGAAAGAAAGGCAGCTGTTTAGGATAGGCTTTAGCGCTGTGCGAGCTGAACTAGACTTTATTGCATTGAAGCAAAAGTCGCTATTTATTTAAGTGACTTCTCGGAGTGGATCTTCTATACCTGTGTACTATGAAATATTCTGTGGCAATACATACATTGTTTTTGTCGAAGATGTCCGGATTGTTGTTGAGTTTCCTGAGACAAGCGAGTGCGTCTTCATGTCGAGTGAAGGTCACGAACCCGTAGCCCTTCGACCTGCAAGAGTCGCATATCACTTTGCTAGATATTCTACCGCCAAACAGTAGTGTGCAAGCACTACTACGTTCCCGTTTGCGACGAGCTACCAGAATTACACGAGCGACTGCCATCTGATCTCGCAACCCATAAGGAACCAGTAACAGGGATGGTTAGACCAGGTGTCAGATTCTATCAGGCGTCTGACTACCCGTAACGATTGCCATAGATGTTCTTATGACTACCGGGACCGACGGCTTAACGTGCTCTCCGAGGCACGGAGCGATGGCATCGAAAACTCCACATAACTTACTAGATAAGTCATTGGTGCAGGGCCGAGGATCGAACCCGGTGCCGTAAGATCGCGAAGCGCACATGCTACCCCGCTCGGCCACCATTGCTCAAAATTCCACTCTAAAAAATACTTACGTATGTTTGCCATTAGCCCCGGTAGGCGCCCTCAAATCCCTCATGACCCTGGCTTCGGTGATGAGTGCATTTCTCCCGCTAGCCTCCACGCACACTCTCCGCAGCTTGCCATCATCGCACCACTGCGGCAGGTTGGAGACCACCAGGCGGTACCACGACACGAATCGGTTCAGATTCTTCAGCATTTGTGTCTTGCTCCGCTCCAAGGCTAGCCGTTTGGCCATGTCAGACGCTGACACACCCTCCGCTGCTTTCGTACCCGCTATGATAACTGAAATGTTGTAATTGTTTTACTAGGTGGTAGGACTTTTCTGCAAAGTTAGTCTAGGTAGGTACCACCGCTTTGCCAGTTATTCTGCCGCCAAGCAGTAGTGTGCAAGCTCTACTGTGTTCCAGTTTGAAGGGTATTGTAGCTAGTGAAATTACTGCGCAAATGAGACTTTACGAACTGAGCTCACAGTCTAGAAAACTTTTTTAGACTGTGTGTTGACTCAGGATGGCGTGCGCAGTGCGCAGTGTCACGCGAAACTTTAGTTTGGAGTGCCGAGTGACACTGCAATCTGTTATGAGCGGCCGTGTCGCTTAACACCGGGCGAACGACTGGCTCGTCGCGTCATCCGTTTACATAAAAAAAAAGTATTACTGGGCAAATTTAATGTTACTTTATGGCCTGATTTCACAGTCTAGTAATCTGATTACTACACTGTGTGATGTCTCAGGATGACGTGCGCAGTGCAGTGTCACATGAAACTTTATATTTTAGAGTTCCAAGTGACACTGCAACTGTTATGGGCAGCCGTGACGTTTAACATCAAGCGAACGGCTAGCTCGTCACGTCATTCATTAACATTTAAAAAAACTGTCACTTACCTCCTTCTTTCACCAAGTAAAGGTTCCTGTTATCTTTTGGTTCCTTCTTTTTGTCCTTCTGCAGGTTTTCCCTCTTGAGCGCCGGCTTGGCGAGCATCACCTGCCCTTCCAGCTTTAACTGATCTGCGGGAAGCGCCAGGAACTTATCTGCGTCTTCTTTATTCTGTGGACAAGGTAGGGTAAGCAACGCATTACGCATTAGTAGCACGACTAGTGTCACAGATGTCCAAGACCATAGATTACGGTGACTTCTTCACATCAAAAGGGCCATTTGCTAAATAAAAAAAGCATCAAAAATAGTTAATCGCCCCTGGCCCTTGTTATACACTATCTGAGTTTGAATTGGTATATTATCCCAACAGGGGGTTCTACTCGCCAAGGTTAATGTTTCTTCTAAGACTTTTCTAAATTAATAGTTTTATTTTGCAGAAATGCCATGTGAAGTTTACGTTCGAAGATAGCCCTAGCGCAGCTGGGTGGTTGAACTTCGTCCTTGACCGAATGCACTTAAATGAGTTTTGACGAGCTGTGTTTATTTTAGTATATTGTAAACTGTCATAGTGATAGCAAATGCAATTTTTTGAATGGATTTATTTTTTATTATGGAAGTTTGGAAACGCGCAGTTTCAAGTAAGGGTCTCACAACTTGTGGGCTATCATGGTCCCAGTCCCCCCTTTTCGGGATAACATACCAATTCAAACTCACCTTGTATACTAAAACTTACTTCAAACTTCACAAAACCAGATCCTTTGGAATGCTCTGTCATCCGGTCCATACAAATCAGAGCATACTTAACCGGCCCTGAGCTCTCCGCAAACTCTCTCAGCTGGTCATTATCTATACTGAATGGGATGTTTGTCAGGAATACTGTACAGCCATCTTCTGCGTCATTCAGTTTTATCCTGTTTGGTAAAGAAAGAGAGATAGAAAAATCAAATAAAAAAAATGAAACAAAAAATATTTTTTTTAGAGATATAAATTTTCTTCAGACCTATCACTATCAGTGCCACTGGAGCGACTTATCGATTTCCAATGTAGTTTTCATGACACTTGCTCGTTAAGTGGACCTTATTGCACAACTTTTAGGCTCATAATCCAAGATGTCAAACACGCGTGCTTTTTACTTTACATTACTTTGTTGTTGAAATGGTAAAGAATATTTAAATTTAATTTGAATTACCGCCCTTGTGTTTTGTGATAATATTTCGATTTAGTTATGTTTGTATCTCACTGCAAGTTATATGGTACGAAGACGAAATTCTTAATTTAAGGTGGATCGTTTCACTGTTACGGCAAATTCAAATTTTCGTGTTCTTTTGCCAAAAATAGCTTAATTACTCAACGTGATTACATGACAACTAATTTTGGGCAAATAAATAGAATGTATCAATAAATTACAATTAAAAGTATCACCTACATATCATTGGTTTAGCAACAAATGGCAATAAACAAATTTCGTCTTAGTTTTACAGTATATTGCCATTTGTCGCTAAACCAATGATATCTAGGAGATACTAGTGAAACGTTCCACCTTAATCGGATATTATACATACATGCATCGAACCTCTGTTTCGGCGTGCGAAAAAAAATACCTGCGCGCCATTTTGCACATGTTAATAACAATACAAGTCAGTTTTATTCAAGCAAGTGTGATGAAGAACGTCGTATAATACGAGTGTGTGTTGATCATTACACGCTCGGCTCCCTTATCTCGCTCGCCTGTGCTTCGCGCGCAAATAGTTCTAGGTACCTTAAATGTAATGATCAACATATCACTCTTGTATCATAATGTACTACTGAATAGGCAACTTTCTAATTTAAAAAAGTCTAATTTAAAAAAAAAGAAGAAAAATTCCATGAAGGAAAACTGCAACAAACTACAATTTACCGTTTTCTTTCTTGAGGATCAGCTTGACTTTCTTGCTCTTCCATATCTTCATCCACCTCATCATCATCAGATGCCTCGCTGCCATCACTATCTTTTTCACCATCACTCTCTCCTACTTCCTCATCATCATCATCATCACTTTCAGATTTCACACTACCACTTTCAGAATCACTATCTTCCTTCTCAGATTCATCTTCTGATTCACCTGTAAATTGAAATTTTTAATTAACCTTTTTTTTACCAATGAGACTGGCATGGCCATCACACTAATCACATTAATATTGTAAAGGCGAAAGTTTGTATGTGTGTATGTTTGTTACTCCTTGACGCCCAAACGGCTGGACAGATTTGGATGAAATTTGGAATAGAGAAAACTTATATACTGGATTAGCACATAGGCTGCTTATTAGCTGCGGGTGAAACTGCAGGGCGCAGCTGGTGTAGGCTAAAAGTCCCCAAAAAAGTTAATTATATTATACAAACCAAGAACTTGGAATCCCAATCATGATTACAAGTTTCTTTTACAAATTAATCTGTAAGTTATGCTACGCAGGCGATAATGCTATAAATGTCATAAATACACTTTTGTCTATTTGTGTTATGCTCGCCCACGCCCACGACGTATATATATATATATATAGGGCGGCAGCGACAGTCATCATCATCATCATCAGCCTGAAAACGTCCACTGCTGAACATAGGCGCAGTTAGAGCGGCTGCTTGGCTCCTGCAACCATCGGCTCCCCGCGATTCTGACCAGGCCGTGAGGACCTAGTGGGGGGACGGCCTAGGCTGCGTCGGGGGCGACAGTGGGAATCTGTATTTTACATTGTAATAAAGGTACTATTTAAATTGTTTCATTTCACTTTGATTGGGCAGAGGTTCAAAAATGACACCTTTATCAAGAAAATTCAAAATGATAATAGGTGTACTTACTTTTAATATCATCTTTAAGCGCCTCTTGACTAGTATTAAACGGTACATCATCATCACTATCCGATTCCTCCTTTTTCACAACATCTTCCATCTCTTGCTGCTGGTTCACGATGTGCTGCATGTATTTGTTCTTGGCTACTGCCCAGTCCACTGATATTGGACGACCTGGAACAAAAGTTTTTAACCACAAACTTAGAAAGTAACAAGAAATTCTAAGTCTGTGTTTTACCTTCAGCTGGGTTAGCACGGATGGTAGACAAGATTGTCTTTCCCCTGTGTACTCCACTTGACAAGTAAGCAAGTATGAGGAAAGTGACATTAAACAGGGAAAGACAATTTTGTCTACCGTCCATGCTAATGCTAACCCAGCTGAAGCCACCTGTCACCTAAGGGGGTGATCATGTAGCTACAATGATTGCAGAAATGCAGGCAATATTTCATTCTTATTTTTAAATTCTTTAGTAATTTCCATAGTACCTAACTTTGGCTACAAACACAAAAAAGCAGGCAAAATTTCAGTGTTTTTTTTTATCATTAATATGCATGTAAACTGTGAAATACTGGGACTACTGCCCATCCAACAGTTGTTTTGAACAGATTGCTGTCAGCAATAAGACCACCCATTGCTACACTAGTGTATAAGACTTTTCATAATATTCCTAATTCCTACTGTATATTTCATTGGTGAGACTATAATGAGTTCTGCACCTATCTATCTATAACATAGTTTTATATTACCTAAGAAAGGTTTCATGTTTGTATTCAACAAAGCTTTTTTAGCCATTGGCACATTCTTAAAGTGCACAAAAGCACATCCAACTAGCTTCCCGTCTGGTTTCTTCAGCAGTGTCACTTCTAAAATGTCTCCGTAAGGCTTGAAGTGTTCCTGCAGAGTTTCCTCTGTGGCTTTGAACGAGACATTACGGATGATGAGGCGTGCATTACGGTTGACTCGAGCCTTCTTTTCCTGTTTGGCCTCTGCAGTTTCTTCTGAAAAGCCATAAACTCTTTAGTTACTGCAGTGAGTGGCTGTTTGGAATTGGCAGATTATGTTGTTAGACCAAACAAGCTGCATGCTTGATTACTGCCCACATATAGGTCATCATCATCATCAACAGCCTGAAGACATCCACTAGGGAACATAGGCCTCACCCAGAGAGTGCCACTTTCAGCAACTGCTCACCTCCTGCATCCATCGGCTCCCCGCCGTTTTCACCAGATTGTTGGTCCACTACCGCAAGATGTCATAGCTGCAACCTCTGTGAATGCTTTCAAAAATAAACTTGACAACTGGCTATGAACTAATCAAATATCACAACTGTTACAAAAATTACCATTATGAAGTGATTTTCCAACACTGTGGATATAGACACATCAGCAGTAATGCTGCTTATTCATTATCAAATAATAATAATAATAGATCTCCTGCGGATGCTTAGGTACATACTTTTAACATGGGGCTTTTTTTCTTCTGACGATGCACTGTCTGTCCTTTTCTTTGCATTATTTTCTTGTATTTGTTCTGTGTACTTGTGCTTTGGAACTGCCCATGTGACATTTATGGGCCTATCTGTAATTGAAAAAAATTATGATAAATTATAGATGTAACCTGAGCCAATGAAGCAAAACTCATTACCTTGAAACACACATTAATTCATTACCATGGTTATTATTTATTTTTAAATGATCACATACTTAGTTCCTGAAGCCTAACTAGGCATCCCTGTATCTAAGGTTCCAGCAACTAAGAGGACCATGTTCCAACAACACCCATACTCGGAACAAGTATTTGCATTGTTTTTTCTGTGAAATACTTTTTCCTGTTGCAGGAATCAAACCCGCCACGTTCTCATATTACATGTTGCATATACAAACTTATACTTTTCAGTTACAATGAGTCAACAGAATGTGATTGTTAGGATAATAAGTGTTACAAAGCCAAGTGCCGGCATTTTCTTGACGGGTAAATCTCTACTATTCCAACAAAAGTGGATGAATGACACCAATTATGTTGTAATGAAATGCATGCAGATTGCTTACACAATCAATATTGCATGATAACTTCTATCTGCCAACCCTATTCAAAAGGGATAAGGATATGCAGCTGACGATGACTTCTATCTGCAAAATATAAGTTCCCGCAAGAAAACAGGTGAATAGCGGATAAAGCCCTGGGGCACTCTCTAGTAGTGTATAGAAGAATAAAAAATATTTACCTAAGAAGAGTTTCTTGTTTGTTGCCGCCAATGCTGTGTTGGCCATCGGCACTTGAGTGAAATGCACAAACCCACATCCGACCAACCTTCCGTCGGGTTTCGTTAACAATTTCACTTCTTCAACAGTACCATACTTCGAGAAATGCTCCCTCAGTGAGTCTTCCGTGGCTTTGAATGATATATTTCTAATCATTAGTCTTGCATTTTTGTTAACCCCATCTTTGAACTTCGTGTTTTCTTCTAGCTGGTGCTTATCGTTTACTGATTGAGTCATTTTGATTGAGGCTTTCTGTTGTGGAAATTATCGGAGAAAACTCACGTGGAGTGGACAATTTTATCAAAACATAACCTCACTTCACTTGTGCAAACAGTTACCAATAAAATAAATATCGTACAAGGCAGGCAACAAACAAAGTACTCTGTGGCAAGCAAGTATTACCCAAATATTTCTGTTTATTTCATTTACTTTATTTCACAAAAGGGCAAGATTTCGGAAACAATTTGTTTAAAAGTCTACGCTACGCTAAGCAAACAACTTTTTTTTTTTTTAGAGTTAGTTCTTGACCTGGATACAAAGTCCTTAAGTCGCAATATTAAAAAGTCTACATAGTCTGCAATATACATATTATATTTCACTTAGTCATAGTCACAGTCATAGTCCAGTCCAAGTCAGGTAGTCATAGTCCAGTCAAAGTCATGCCCCAGTAAAGTGGTGGCAACTTTACTAGAGGCTTCTATGGAGTTTTGGTAGCAACACGAAAAACCACGTTTCACCACATTATACGATGACGACCGGTAGCCTGGTTGAGAAAATTGACATATACCACCCCCCCCTGGAAATAACTTTATGTGTTAATTCGCGTCATGGTCCTGACAAACGATTGCCACCTAGCAATATTGACGAATCTCATGATTGGAATTTTAAGAGGGTCGATGTATCCCTTTTGAATAATTTGCTTAGTGAGTCTTCTTGGGCTTGTGTCTTTGAATGTAATGATGTTATGATAGCAACCAATATTTTCTATGACATTTTGTACGCCGCTTTCGATAAATGTGTACCCAAAAAAAAGCGACCAAAGACTACTACTGTCAGATATCCAGTTTGGTTCACCTCTGAAATTATCAGGGAGACTCGGCGGAAAAAATCGCTGCACAAGATATGGAAGCGCACGTCGTGCGCAGATGACTATAAATCCTTTTCTGACCTGCGGTCAAATCTTAAAGTTCGAATAGCTGAAGCTTATGAGTCTCATATGGCATCTATTGAAAGCGGTTTAAAAAATTGTCCGCAACATTTTTGGCGACACGTATCTAGTTTAAGGTCCAAGGGCGGTTTCGAGCCTTCCGTTACGTATAGGGGATCTACTTTAGAGGGAGTTTTGGCGGCCGAGGCATTTGCCGATTATTTTTCGAGCGTGTTCCTTAAAGACCCTCCATCTTTAGATGTGAATCGATGCTCTGATAGCTCCGTTGAAGGTGGTATGGTTAGTATCCCGTACATAAGCCCTAAGGATGTTGAGCGAGGTTTGACGAAGCTCAAAGTGAGTAGTTCTCCAGGACCGGACGATCTTCCTGCTTTCATCTTAAAAGCTTCAAGAAAGTACCTAACTCTCCCTCTTTGTCATATTTTTAACTTGTCATTGGAGAGTGGTGTTTACCCAAGTCAGTGGAAACTGTCCAGGGTGACCCCCATTCCTAAGACCTGTAATAGAAATGCAGTGGATGAATACCGTCCCATTGCTATATTGTGTGCTCCGGCCAAGGTCTTCGAATATATCCTCCATAGCGAAATCTACAGGCAAGTCACTCGGTACTTGGGGGACGAGCAGCATGGTTTTCGCCCTGGGCGATCTGTAAACACTAACCTTCTCAGTTTAGTTGATTACGTTTCTGCTAGCATGGACTGTGGTCAGCAAGTCGACGTGTTATACTTCGACTTTCAAAAAGCTTTCGATAAAATCGATAATGATATCTTACTTCAAAAGCTCAGTAATATCGGTTTCACGCCTCGCCTTCTCAATTTCTTCGCGGACTATATGCGTGACCGCCGTCAATTCGTAAAATACGGTACATTTGTTTCAAAACCCTACTTCACCCCATCAGGGGTGAGTCAAGGATCGGTTCTGGGACCTTTACTTTTTATGATTATGGTCAACGATTTGGCTAAAGAAATACATCTCTCCAAGTGCTTATTGTATGCCGATGATTTAAAGCTCGCGCTTGAAGTTAAATCGCAAGCTGACTGCATTTGCTTGCAAAGAGATGTTGATGCGATTTATCGTTGGAGTGTTGCCAACAAAATGTCATTCAACCCCGAAAAGTGTTACGTCATGTCTTTTGGGCGCAAGCGCACTCCCATTCGGCACACATACCTATTAGGCAATGGTGCAATGAAGCAGGTGTCCACTATTAAGGATCTTGGCGTAATTTTTGATCATGGCCTGACATTTAATAGTCATGTCGAAATTACTGCAAAAGAAAGAAAAGAAAGAAAGAAAGAAAAAATATTTATTTGTAACAGAAAACAAAATACGAGATATAGCACAAAAGAAGACACAAGAGACCCAAAAGAGTCCTATCGCCGTCTCGGCTTTGTGCTGCGCAATGCGAAGGACTTCCGCGATCCCCAGGTCCTGCGGCTACTGTTCACCACTCTGGTCAGGAGTAAATTGGAGTCAAGCGCGTGCGTCTGGAATCCGCATTGTGACACTTATATCTTGTCGCTTGAGAAGGTCCAAAAAGCCTTCTTAAGAAATTTTTATAAGAAAAGTTATGGTTATTATCCTTTTCTGTACCCCACTGATTTTTTGCTAGGTCATCTAGGTTTCAATTCCTTGAAGACTAGGAGGTTGTTCGACCAGCTTAAGACCGGTTGTAAGATATTGAGAGATACCGTAGACTCGCCTACTCTTCACAATCGCATATGTACTTTATATGTCCCCGACAAGTATATCCGCTATAGAGCTGATCATAGACCCAAGCTCTTCCACACATGCCGTAGTCGGACAGAACACAGGAAATATACATCATGAGTGATCTCAACGCATTCCTCAGTACTTATCCGGACTGTGACGTTTTTTGTGATAAGTGGCCTGTTGTTTTAAGTTCATTATTAACGTTTTGTGAGTCCCGTGACCCTAAATCGAATGTTTGATGTTGTGAAAATTACCCTAGCTATTAGCCATTAATTCAATTTATTTAGTAGACGATGTTTATTACTGATGAGTATTTCATAATATGTGTAATTGCAAGTGCGTTCATATTATTACAAATAAATAAATAAATAAATAAAATAAATTATATCACTTGCCCACACTCATGCTCGTAATTCAGTACTTAATGCGTAAAACACCACCAATTTTAAACATTAACACTGGATAAAACACAAGTATTGAAAAATAATACAATGCAACGACGTGAACTTTTTCGCGTTCCCGCCAAAAACCTCCTACGCAAACGATAAAAAATAATGTGGCCATCTGCAATTTAATATTTATGAATTTTAAATAAACTAGAAATCTGCCGAAATCTGCCCAAACTTTGAAATCTGCCCCAAGGCTTTTATCAATTAGCGTTTTATCATTTATTTCTTTTAGCGTTAGCATATAGTAGTCTGTGGCTTTTAAATTAGGAGGTGAGAAATAATAAAAAAATTGTTTTCTTGTGAATATTTTTTTTATCAACGATAGGCTAACATTTGATAAGTGACAACGCGGTCGACGATGGAGCATGCTGGTATTTTTATATTATTCATTATTTCCTTATTCATTCTAAACAATCAAGAACTTATTAAATAGGAATCCAAAATCCATGTAGGCATGACGAAAAAAATTAGGAAAATGCTAATATTTATGTGCAGGATGACGCCAACGGAAGAACTATTTTATTATAAATATTCTTAAAATTGTATAGATAGATAGAAAGAAAGTAGGTCTTAGATAGGTAGTTAGGAAGTAGGTATGTAAATGTACCAAATAGGTACCTATAAGTAAATGAACGTAGCCTGTAGTTTATTTCCATGCCAAATACTACAAAACAGTCATAACCATAAACCATAATAGAACAATAGAAGCTCGCCTTTAGAAATCGGCACCTTTGTAACTATAGTGTACGGAGAATTCTCCGAAATCAATTTGTATAGCGTCTGTAAGGAAAATTTCCACAATCTCTGTCGGTTAGTCGACAGAGCTTGTCTATGATTGGGCAGCCAATAGGAACGTAGTTTTAGACTCGCCCGAAATTGTATAAATATAGAGCATGAAACCGCTTCAGTTATGTACTGAAGCGGTTTCATGCTCTATATTTATGTACCGCCCGGTGACGCTGTAAACCCGCCCGGTGACGCTGTATCCGCCCGGTGACGCTGTAAAGGTCGGTAGAGACCAACAGCATTAGCCCGTTCAAAAAAAAAAAAAAAAAAAAAGCTTCAGTTATGTATCGTTCCGGCCTCCGGAGCAAACAGCTCTAATAATAAAGAAGTAGTACCAGTGAGAAGACTCTTATTCCTGCTTCAAGAGCTCCTGCCCTCCAAGCCAGCAACAGAAGGTGTGCGTCTTGCACAATTTATGTGTCATCTTTAGATTTTCATATCTCGGTTTTTTTCATTATACATGGATTTCACGTTCCTGACTGGCCTGATAGCCCAGTTGGTAGTAGTAGCTGTGCCTTCTGAACTATGGTTTGTGGGTTTCAATCCCCACCACAGACTACTATACGCCAGGACAAACATTTGTGTGATGAACATAGAATAAGTGTTTGTTATTGTATCTGGATGTTATACTGGGTGGCGCAAAAGTAAAGACCCTATTTGGTTCAGCTATAACATTTTTTCTAAATTAGAAAACTAGATTTAGGTTTTTTTAAATGTATATTTGTGCCATTAAATTTCGTACCATTAGGATTTAAAGATGATGTCTTTTAAATGGTGACCTCCAGAGTTGATACACATTTGAGCCCTATTTATGACATTTTGCAAGATGATTTTCCTTCAAAATTGGTTATGAGTGACGAAGCGCATTTCCATCTCTCAGGGCATGTCAATAAGCAGAATACTCGGTTCTGGGGCACTGATAATCCGCGCATTATTCAAGAAACACCTCTACACCCACTAAAAGTTACTGTATGGTGTGGCATCTGTGTTGACAGAGTGATCGGACCCTATTTTTTCGAAGACGCTGGAGGCAATGCGATAACTGTCACTGGAGAACGCTACAGAACCATGTTACGTGAGTTTTTGATACCCAGTTTGGACGAATTGGGGCTGGAGTACATCTGGTTTCAACAAGACGGCGCTACGGCACACACAGCGCGCGACACTATGGACTTAGTGAGGGACGCTTTTCCAAGCCGAGTTATCTCTCGTTTTGGCGATTTGCCTTGGCCTGCAAGATCACCCGATCTGACCAGTCCAGACTTCTTTCTTTGGGGTTTTTTGAAATCTCGGGTGTATGTGAACAAGCCACAGACTCTCGCAGCTCTAAAAGAAAACATTCGTCAAGAAATAACGAACATATCGCAGGAAGTGTTACGGCAAGTTATGCAAAATGTCATAAATAGGGCTCAAATGTGTATCAACTCTGGAGGTCACCATTTAAAAGACATCATCTTTAAATCCTAATGGTACGAAATTTAATGGCACAAATATACATTTAAAAAAACCTAAATCTAGTTTTCTAATTTAGAAAAAATGTTATAGCTGAACCAAATAGGGTCTTTACTTTTGCGCCACCCAGTATTATTGTATTCTATGTATGTATTTACGAAACAAAAAATATGATAAGTATTATATCAGTTATCTGGTTCCCATAGTAAAAGCTATAGGTACTTAGTTTAAGGCTAGATGATGCTGTGTGAAATGTCCACACGTCACGTTTAGGTACTATAAACACTCCTTATAATTTCTTTTTATGCTAAAATAGGCATACGTTTGATGTAATGTGTGTGTTAATTTAATGTGCTATTCGTTTTTATTTGTATTAATTATATTTTTACATAATTTAATGTTAATTCAAATTTTTATTTTTATTTTAATTTATTTAATTTACAAGCTTTGCTTAGTTTGGGACTAGATGGCCCTGTGTGAAATGTCCACAAATATATTTTATTTTTTTATTTATTTGTCAGTGTTTCGAGGGACAAATCTGCCAAGAGTGCCAAGATGTCAGAAATCTGCTACAATTGGTCACACTGTTTCAAAACTTTCAAATGAGTTTTTGGCGGGAACGCGAAAAAGTTCACGTCGTTGCATTGTATTATTTTTCAAAACTTGTTTTTTCCAGTGTTAATGTTTAAAATTGGTGGTGTTTTACGCATTAAGTGCTGAATTACGAGCATGAGTGTTGGCAAGTGATATAATGTGGTGAAACGTGGTTTTTCGTGTTGCTTCCAAAACTCCATGGAAGCCTCTAGTAAAGTTGCCACCACTTTACTGGGGCATGACTTTGACTGGACTATGACTGTGACTATGACTAAGTAAAATATAATATATTATAATGCAGACTTTGTAGACTTTTTAATATTGCGACTGAAGGACTTTGTATCCAGGTCAAGAACTAATCTAAAAAAAAAACTTTCAAATGAAACTGACGTTGATTGCTTGGTGTCGTTGACGCTCACCTTGTATATAAAAGGAATGAACACAAGCGATAGAAAACTATTAAACGAAGAAGAAGAACAACTACTGGGTGGCGCAAAAGTAAAGACCCTATTTGGTTCAGCTATAACATTTTTTCTAAATTAGAAAACTAGATTTAGGTTTTTTTAAATGTATATTTGTGCCACTAAATTTCGTACCATTAGGATTTAAAGATGATGTCTTTTAAATGGTGACCTCCAGAGTTGATACACATTTGAGCCCTATTTATGACATTTTGCATAACTTGCCGTAACACTTCCTGCGATATGTTCGTTATTTCTTGACGAATGTTTTCTTTTAGAGCTGCGAGAGTCTGTGGCTTGTTCACATACACCCGAGATTTCAAAAAACCCCAAAGAAAGAAGTCTGGACTGGTCAGATCGGGTGATCTTGCAGGCCAAGGCAAATCGCCAAAACGAGAGATAACTCGGCTTGGAAAAGCGTCCCTCACTAAGTCCATAGTGTCGCGCGCTGTGTGTGCCGTAGCGCCGTCTTGTTGAAACCAGATGTGCTCCAGCCCCAATTCGTCCAAACTGGGTATCAAAAACTCACGTAACATGGTTCTGTAGCGTTCTCCAGTGACAGTTATCGCATTGCCTCCAGCGTCTTCAAAAAAATAGGGTCCGATCACTCTGTCAACACAGATGCCACACCATACAGTAACTTTTAGTGGGTGTAGAGGTGTTTCTTGAATAATGCGCGGATTATCAGTGCCCCAGAACCGAGTATTCTGCTTATTGACATGCCCTGAGAGATGGAAATGCGCTTCGTCACTCATAACCAATTTTGAAGGAAAATCATCTTGCAAAATGTCATAAATAGGGCTCAAATGTGTATCAACTCTGGAGGTCACCATTTAAAAGACATCATCTTTAAATCCTAATGGTACGAAATTTAATGGCACAAATATACATTTAAAAAAACCTAAATCTAGTTTTCTAATTTAGAAAAAATGTTATAGCTGAACCAAATAGGGTCTTTACTTTTGCGCCACCCAGTATAAGCTGTGTGTTGAAAATAGTTTTTATTGCGTGTAATTTTATAGTCTTTGTTCCGTTCGTTACTAAGCAACAGGTTGTTAGAAAATTTTCTTGTGATTTTATGAACTTTACTCTTTGGCCAAAATATAAATCGTTTACAGCTTTATCACTATAGTTAATTATTTAATCCTCTGGGCCTTCCACTGTGCTGCTGCCGGCCCATTTCCATCAGGTTATGGGCCCAGCTCATAGCTAAGTGATAAAGTTCATGAGTTACAGATATGCAGAGTCCAACTTTTACGAAGTTGTCCGGCCAGTCCAACTATGGGACTTGGGCATTTGCTATGGAGATGTTCCTGATTGACTGCGACCTGTGGGACTGCATAAAAGATACTGTGACTGAGGTAAACGATGAGACCAAAAAGCGGGATGCAAAAGCCAGATCGTAAATTTGCCTCATGTGTACTGAGAGTGTATACCCCCTAATTGTAAATGCACAAACAGCTAAAGAGACGTGGATAGCCCTCAAGAATGCGTATGCGGACAGCGGGTTGACACGGAGGTTGTCGCTTTTACGTAAGTTGTTCAGTGTTAAACTAAACGACTACCCGAACATGGAGGTTTATTGTACAGAAATACAAGCGACTCAGCAAGCCCTACAGGCGATAAAGGCAGGTTTAGAAGATGAATTTCTGGGAATTATAATGTTAGCTGGACTTCCAGAAGCATACAACCCATTAGTAATGGCTTTAGAGCATTCAAGTGTCAAGATCACGTCAAGTAGCGTTATGGCTGCACTCATGAAGGAGGGGCAACGCAAAGTACATGACAATGGTGATTCTGTCTTAATGTCAAAGATAAAAAAGGAACCTACAAAGAATAAGAAGGTGATAGTATGCCATTTTTGTGACAAAAAGGGGCATTTCAAGTGGCAATGTAAGCAGTACCAGGAATCCAAAAAGGGAAGAAATACGGCTGCTACTGGAGGACCTTCTACGGGAGAAAGCAGCATGAGCTGTGCAGAGACAGCTGCCATTGCTAGACAGTCAAGTGAGTGGATTCTAGATTCCGGAGCGTCATCGCACATGACTTCTATAAGAGATTTGTTGACAGATGTCAAAAATGACCGACGTTGCATCAGTACAGCCGGTAGTGAAAAAGTTGTTTCTACTTTACAGGGGAACATGAAGACGACTGTAAACAATGGCGGACGACATGTCAACATTAATTTTAGAGACGTTTTGTATGTACCGGATATTTTGATGAATTTACTATCTGTAAGTAAGATTGCGGCACATGGTCATATTGTTGTTTTTGATAAAAATTCTTGTAAAGTTTTTAAAACGGAAGATGTTTCTTTACATGTAGGTAATGCATTGTTAACAGCATCAGTTAAAAATGGGCTCTATGTTTTAGATCAGAATATTGATAAAGCAATGGTTGTTCTTGATGACAGGGTGAAGATGGGTGCACACGAACTATGGCACCGGAGGCTTGGTCATCTTTCCAGGGTACAAATGCGTAAGTTGAAACCATTAGTAGATGGGCTTAACTTTGGAGTGGAGAACACGGAACCATGCGGAGCATGCTGTAAGGGAAAACAGTGCGTGAAGAAATTCCCAAAAGGGAAAGCACACAGAGCTAAGGAGCTCTTGGAGATAGTCCACACTGACCTAGCAGGACCTATGGAGCAAGTATCACGGGGAGGCGCAAGGTATTGTCTGATTTTAGTTGATGACTATAGTAGAAAAGTTTTTGGTTATTTACTTAAATCCAAAACTGAGGTTCTCAGTAAATTTAAAGAATTTAAGGCCTTGGTGGAGAATGAGACAAACAAGAGGATTAAATGCCTCAGAAGTGACAACGGGACTGAATATACTGGAAACGAGTTTCAATCGTTTTTGAAACAAAATGGCGTACGTCATAAGACGAGTGTAGCTCACACTCCTCAACAAAATGGAGTAGCGGAACGCACTATCCGTACTATTGTTGAGAAAGCGAGGTGCATGCTTCAAGATGCGAAATTAAATAAGCGTTTTTGGGGAGAGGCTGTCAATGCGGCAATATACCTAAAAAATAGATCGCCATCAATGGCAATCTCGACTGTACCTGAAGAGATGTGGACAGGTAAGAAACAAGACGTGTCACATTTAAAGATTTTCGGAAGCAAGGCACATGTTCTAATAAAGGACAACAAAAGAAAGAAATTTGATTCGAAGTCTAATGAAATGACTATGGTTGGCTACAGTGAGAATCAAAAGGGATACAGATTTGTGGAGGACGTAAATAATGTGAAACGAGTAATTGTTGCTCGAGATGTTGTATTTGTTGAAGGAATGTCATGCAACACTGAAGTGTCAAATGAGAAAACACCACAAGTAGTAGATATCACAGAGATCCTAGCAAGAGGATCTGACCCAGTAAGAAGTGTACCAACTGATACTCATGTTACTGAAGTTGAATATTCGGAACGGGAACATATGAGTTCAGAACGGGAACAGGTGAGTTCAGAGAGGGAACAGGAGAGTTCAGAGAGAGATGCAGAAGAAATAGACGATGCTGACGATTTTCAGGATTCGATAGATATGGGTTCAGATCAGCAATTAATTAATGAACATGTGGCTCATTCAGATGATACTGAAATAAGGGTAGAGCCTGAAGTACAGGAAATCGTAAGTAATCGCCGATATCCACTACGGGAAAGACGCCGAAAGGAAGAAAAGGACATGGTCTATAACTTTCATGTTTCGGATGATCCAGACCCGCATTCTCTACAAGATGCAATGGACAGGACTGATAAAGAGCTATGGTATTCAGCAATGGTGGACGAATATAATTCTCTGATAGAAAATGAAACTTGGGATATTGTAAACCGACCATTGGACAAAAATGTTGTCAAGTGCAAATGGGTCTTCATACTTAAAGTTGGAGCAGATGGTACAGTACAGCGGAATAAAGCTCGATTGGTGGCACGAGGATATTCGCAGAAGTATGGCGAAGATTACTTCGAAACATTTGCCCCAGTTGTGAAATTGTCGTCCATACGTCTTTTGCTCGGACTCGCAGCTGAAATGAATTTAGATATTCATCACATTGACGTCACAACAGCGTTCTTAAACGGTGACCTCGATGAAGATATTTACATGGAACAACCTCAGATGTTTGTAAAGAAAGGTGATGAAGAAAAAGTATGTAAACTAAAGAAGGCCATATACGGATTAAAACAAGCAGCTCGTTCATGGAATGTAAAAGTACATGCACACATTTTAGAGATTGGTTTTACAAGATCCAAATATGATCCTTGCGTTTACATAAAGAAAACGAAAGATGTTTTTACAGTTATTGGTCTATATGTTGACGATTTTTACATATTTACAAATAATGCTACTGAAGCTTTACAATTGAAGAAGCAAATAGGCAAGGCTTTTAAAATAAAAGATTTAGGCGAAGCGAAAGAGTGCCTAGGAATGAGCATTAGGAGAAACCGTCAAGAGGGGGAAATTTACCTAGACCAACGTAACTACACAAGAAAATTGTTGCAAAAATTCGGAATGGAAGAATGCAAACCAGTTGGAACTCCAATGGAGTGTAACCTGAAACTTTCTAAAGGAAGTAATGCAGAGGATACTAGATATCAAGAGATTATTGGATCTTTAATGTATCTGTCTACTTGTACGAGGCCAGACATATCTTTTGCGGTCAGTTATCTAAGCCAATTTAACTGTTACAATGATAACACGCATATGGCAGCATTGAAACGTGTGCTCCGGTATCTCAAAGGTACAATAGATTATGCCCTTTGTTACAAGAAAATGAACAAGCCTCTGGTCGCATATGCCGATGCTGATTGGGGTACCAATACTGATGGTCATTCATTTTCGGGTTACTGCTTAGTTTTTGCTGGTGCTGTAATCTCATGGCATGCTCGCAAACAGCAATGTGTTGCATTAAGTACTGCTGAAGCAGAATTCATTGCTCTCTGCGAAGGTGCTAAGGAAATTGTTTTTATAAAGGGGCTTTTTAGTGAGTTGTGTATGAATTGTAAGTCTGTAACTGTTTACAGTGATAGTCAAAGTGCTAGCAAGATGATTTACAATCCAGTTACTCATAAGAGAAGCAAGCATATTAACATAAGATACAATTATGTTAAAGAGTTAGCTGAGGCAAAGGAAATAGTTATAGACTACTGTGAAACTAATTCCATGCCTGCTGATGCTTTAACAAAACCTGTAAACCGTGTTAAACATAATTTTTGTTTTAACTGTATGGGATTATAGTTTTTATTGCGTGTAATTTTATAGTCTTTGTTCCGTTCGTTACTAAGCAACAGGTTGTTAGAAAATTTTCTTGTGATTTTATGAACTTTACTCTTTGGCCAAAATATAAATCGTTTACAGCTTTATCACTATAGTTAATTATTTAATCCTCTGGGCCTTCCACTGTGCTGCTGCCGGCCCATTTCCATCACTGTGACTATAAGATTATTAATGAACAATATTTAAAAAATGAAACAGCTGACTGATATTGAATGTCAATTGTTTTTTTCTCTAATCTGTGGGTGGTTCGCGTTCACAGACCGTGGATCTCGTGGGAATTCTGGTGCCGTGGATACGTGGATACTACGTATGTAAGGTATGTAGTACATACTCTTTGGTTGAGAGGTTTGGTTGATATATTGTTTAATATTTATATACTCTTTGGCAGGAGAGGTTAGGGAATTGTTGAAAAATAATTATAAGTTTAAAATAAGAGTATACTCGAATTTCGTGCAAAATGCACACTCCTTCTATATTTAGAAGATGTTATAGAGCGGTTTTAAATCAAGCATTCACAAGAGCTTATGGATATAAAGTTATAAAACGGCCGGATCCAAAAACTTTGAAAATGCCGTGTCCTGGCTCTGCACCCAGCCTTATGGAGATAATGAGGGAGAAAATACGTCTTAAAGGTCCTATGACCGTCGCCGAATATATGCACATTGTTATCACAAACCCCACAGAAGGCTATTACATGAAAAAAGAAGTCATAGGCGAGGCTGGTGACTTTGTTACTTCACCAGAAATAAGCCAGTTATTCGGTGAAATTCTTGCTATATGGTTTTACGTAGAAAGTCAGAAAATGGGGGGTGGAAAACCTTTGCAAATCGTGGAGCTCGGACCAGGAAAAGGCACCCTACTGGTGGATATTTTAAGGGTAATAATCACTAGCAACAGCTCTTTTTACTTTTAATAACACATATGTTTACCAAAACCGCTCATTGCAACTATATACAAAATTAAAATATGTATATCTAAATGTAGTTTCACTTTTAGGTTCTTAACCGTCTCGGCTACAAGGGCAATGATGTCAGCCTTCATCTGGTGGAGGTCTCGGAAACCATGCAGAGTGTTCAGGCAAACCGATTGTGCATGACACACAGAGGTGTTGATCTTGATATGCCCCACAATTTAGAGGTACCCACATCATTTTTTATTAGAGATATTTTGTTTTCATTTGGTTAGAATTGCTTTGCTGTATAAACAGACATGCCGGTAAAAATAATTGGGGAGGTAAGAAACCATAGGCAAAATTAAAACCATAAAGATTTAAAGATGCCAATATGCTTGCCATGTATCACCAAGGTGGATGGGTGGTCTAAAAGTTGCCAAATGAAAAACGCATCATTAATGGATAACCCTTTTAATTTTGCTTGCCAATATTCTATGATTTCCATAATGTTTACCTATAACATAAAAATGTTTTATCTACTAGACAATAGACATGAGATAGAAATTATGAAATTATTTGTATTCAATTAATAATTGAATTATGGTTTCAGGGAGAAACTGTCAGCGGTATAAAAGTATACTGGTACAATGATCTGCAGAAAGTACCCAATGCATTCTCATGGTACATTGCCCATGAGTTTTTTGATGTGCTACCAATTCACAAGTTTGAAGTAAGTAAGTAGTTTGCATCTCTGAATGCACTGATTTGGTCATACAATATTTATTACTTCTATGCAATATATATTATTCCTAAAATACACAATAGCAATCGATCTCAAGCATACACTCCTATGTACTTAGCTATGGGAGTAGACAGACATTTCTGTCTATTTCTACATGATTGTTGCTGATGCTGCCACCTAGGAGCTAAGTTTGGAATTAAATATACATACAGCTATGCTCTGATCTATTACCATGATTATTTTTCCAACATATTTTTTTTTAAATGTAAAAATAAGTATATCTACATCACTTTGTTACTTGCAGAAAACAGAAAGTGGCTGGCGTGAAATCCTCATAGACATTGACAAAGAAGGAAAACTGTATTACAGGATAGCGGTCAACGAGACAAACCCTGTGAAAATGCTAATTCGGGCTCCACTGGACACAGGTGACAGGACATCACTGGAGATCAGTGCCAGGGGACTCGGGATAGCAAGGCAGCTGGCTAATAGGGTGGATGAACATGGGGGTATAGCATTGATAGCTGATTACGGACATGAAGGTGAAAAAGGAGATACATTTAGGGTTTGTATTTTGGTTTTACATGGACTATTTGTTTTAATACTATAGCACAGAATGTCTGTTATGTACTTGTAATGTCTTTTTTATAAAGTGAAACAAATTACACTAATCAGTCATCACTATCGTCATAAGCCTGTGTTATGTAGTCCACTGCTGCTTTGCTTATGTTCTTTATTTAGCTGCTAGTTTATTATTATAACACCATTACCTACCATTATTATTATTATTTTAGTATTATTTTACCTTGGGTTGTGCTTGTGCTACTTTTCCGTGTCTTAAACCACTCTTCTCGTTCACATAAATTATTATCAAGATTAAATGATTTTAAGAATTACCTATCTTTTTCAGGCATTTCACAAACACAAAGTAGTGGATCCGCTAGAAAACCCTGGAGCCTCTGATCTGACGGCTGATGTGGATTTCTCCCAACTGAGGATAGCAGCATCTAAGACACCCCAGCATGACAATTATGCGCTGGTCCTGGGACCGGTGAAGCAAAAGGACTTTTTGGAACGGTCACAGGCTGAAGTTAGATTACAGGTTGGAACTGAAAAACAATATTACAAAAGTATAACCATAAATTATAATAAATTGTGAACAAATAGTACTGTAATAGATAGGTAATCTTAAAAGATAAGTTTTCAAATAAAATAAGCGGGTGTGGCTCAGCGGTAGGTTATGCGACTTTCAAATCGTCGCACCTGTTCGACTCCCGGATCAGCCCTGCAACAATGATTTTCCAAGTTATGCATGGAACTTGTGTGTTCACTCTTTCAATGGTGAATGGAACCAAGCTTTCATCTCTGAAAATGGCTAGGATGATGATTTTCACTAACTATTTCATTTTATTTCTAGATGCTAATGGACAACGCCAAATCTGATGAAGAGCGAGAAAAGATCAAAAGTGCGTATGAAATGTTAGTTGACCCAAAGAAAATGGGAGAACGGTTCAAGTTCATGGCATTTTACCCATCATCTGTAGCGCCGATATTGGAGAAGTACCCTCCACTTGGTTTCTCAACACCACTGCTACCAGAATCGTAATATTCTGTGGTTGTTATTATTGTTATTAGAAGTAGTTGATATTTAATTTATTAATTTGAAAAATACATCTTAAAAATATGTTGTTTGTGTTTTTCTTCTGCCACCTAACTCCCTCGATGCTAGATGGTGCTGTCCTTAAAAACATTTTCTAAAGTAGTTTAGTGCAAAATTATTGTTTGTGATTAGTGGTAATGGCACAGGAAAGCAACTTTTTTTTATGTAATCTGTGATTTATGGAGCACAGTGGCATCGATAGATTCTCTACTGTGATTCTCTACAATTTTTCACCTCACTAGCGCTAGAGTTGATTGTCTTGTCATTCTCTACTTGTTAATGTCATTGTCAACTGACATCGAATTCGATATTCGTTGTATAATGCTTTCGTTTCGTATTTATTTTCGAAAAATATCAATTTAATCTGTTTTTATTGATATATTTAATTCAGTTTAAAGTACATTTTGTTCTACTTCAATCGGTCATAACAAATGTCTTAATTTCAATAAATGATCAGTTTTTGCGCCTTGCTGACTCTGACTGGGCTTGTGAAGAAATGTCAAAATATTCGTGATTCGGGCCAATGAATCCAAGAATTTTTCTAGAGTGAAAATCTCTGATGAAAGTGAATTTTAACTTTAATCTGCCGTGAAATTATCATCAGTGTTTGTTAAAAGTTACTGAAAGGTGTATTTTATGTGGTGACGGTGCATGAGTTGACGCTTTTCGCGAAAGTGAAGGTAAGTCGATTTCTTTTGTTGTGATGACTGCTGGGTGCACACGTTATGGTGTTCGTTGCGCGTGCCTAGTAATAATTATCGTTTCTCCACCAGAGCAGCGTTACGATTTCACTTTTCAGTCTGCTTATCTCTTGTTTGTAAATCGTTAATTCATTGCCATCTTGTTATTGATAACATCACATTCTGAAATTTGCAGGAAAAATTTTCAACAATATGAAATAAACCAAAATATATTTAAAGTGCTGTAGCCTTTTATACTGTCCTTACCCCTTCAAAGTCAGCAAGAAATTTCATTTTAGACAAGACAAAGGTTGATTTTGGTTTACATTTTGGATATGTCTATCACAATTATCTAGGTTATTTGATAATTCAGTTGCTTAGCCAATGCATTAACATTCGATATTCGTTGTATAATGCTTTCGTTGATTAAAGGATTCTGTGGTCGGTAGCTGATACATCCGGTGAGATAGTTCCGATTAATTTTAATAATTTGAGGCCCCAAGTTTATTTGCCGTAGTATATTGTAAATATTGTAGGTATATAATTATTGTATATAACAAATTTATTAGTCTTTTTGGGAAAATGGAGAAAGTTCCTCCTGACCCTCCTGATCCCGACCCTCCGTATGTTTTATGTCAGTCAACAATTTCAACATCAGTAGGAGCAAAACGGCGTTTTGAAATGAATGACGAGGTTAATCCTAAAAAAATAATCACAAGCACAGAGATGGCTTCAGCTTCTATTCAGACAATTTACGTCCACCCTAAATTAGTGGTTGGTATTCATTCATATATGGACACTGATAAAGGCCCCTATGTGGTCCATGTTTCTCGCTCCGAGCCCGTATCTCTTGTTTGTAAATTGTTAATTCATTGCCATCTTGTTATTGATAACATCACATTCTGAAATTTGCAGGAAAAATTTTCAACAATATGAAATAAACCAAAATATATTTAAAGTGCTGTAGCCTTTTATACTGTCCTTACCCCTTCAAAGTCAGCAAGAAATTTCATTTTAGACAAGACAAAGGTTGATTTTGGTTTACATTTTGGATATGTCTATCACAATTATCTAGGTTATTTGATAATTCAGTTGCTTAGCCAATGCATTAACATTCGATATTCGTTGTATAATGCTTTCGTTGATTAAAGGATTCTGTGGTCGGTAGCTGATACATCCGGTGAGATAGTTCCGATTAATTTTAATAATTTGAGGCCCCAAGTTTATTTGCCGTAGTATATTGTAAATATTGTAGGTATATAATTATTGTATATAACAAATTTATTAGTCTTTTTGGGAAAATGGAGAAAGTTCCTCCTGACCCTCCTGATCCCGACCCTCCGTATGTTTTATGTCAGTCAACAATTTCAACATCAGTAGGAGCAAAACGGCGTTTTGAAATGAATGACGAGGTTAATCCTAAAAAAATAATCACAAGCACAGAGATGGCTTCAGCTTCTATTCAGACAATTTACGTCCACCCTAAATTAGTGGTTGGTATTCATTCATATATGGACACTGATAAAGGCCCCTATGTGGTCCATGTTTCTCGCTCCGAGCCCGACCCTGCCGCTGGTACTTCGATTAGACCAATTAAATTTGGCCAATTTTTGTGTAAAAACCAAATTCAGAACATTTGTTCAGACGGAGTCAAGAGGGTAGGGAGGAATAAGATTGCCGTTGAGTTTAAATCAGCGAAAGACGCGAATAAATTCCTCGAGAATCCAATGTTGCCAGTCGCGAAATTTGCTGCTGCTATTCCAACTTATAATATTACCCGAATGGGATTGGTTCGAGATGTCCCAGTCGACTTTTCCATGGATGAGTTTGTCGAGAGTTTGGCCCTTCCCCGAGGATGCGGAGAAGTACTAAAAGCTCGGCGACTTAACCGGAAATCAATAAATGATGATGGGAAAATCAATTGGGTACCTACACAAACGGTTGTGCTCACATTCCAAGGACAAATACTTCCTGACCGTATTTTCTCCTTCCACACATCATTGAAAGTGGAAACATATCAATACCCGACTATACAGTGTATGAACTGTTGCAGATTCGGTCACATCCGAGCTCAGTGTAGATCCAAAGCTAGATGCTTTAAATGTACCCAGCCAGGTCACTCTGGTGAAAGCTGCGACTCTTCGGATATTATATGCCTTTACTGCTCGGGCAATCATCTTGCAACTGACAAGTGCTGTCCGGAGCAAAGCAGACAGAAGTCTGTTAAAATGTTAATGGCTCAAGAAGGTATTTCTTACGAAGATGCTTCTCACAGATTCCCTCAAGTATACAAAAGTTTCACAGAAGTAGCTCAAGATTCCTCTTCCCTTCCAATGTCCCAATCTTCCAATGTTTTCGCCACACAAAAAAGTTCCAACTTCTCATACGCTAAAACTGTTTATTCCTCTCCTCGTCCTAGAGTTCCTTTGGGTAAGTCTTTCGACAAGACCGCCCATCAGGAAATCATTTCTCCTGAACCCTCATCCATGCCTAATGGTTGCGCCCTTCTTAATCCCCTGTCCTCTTCTCCTACTAATAATAATCTGATAGAGATTCTTCTATCCCTCATCATAAATATAATATCCCAAACTAATAACTCCTCATTACCGTCCAACGTTGCCGCTAAACTTTCAACTCTATCCTCTCTTTTCGATCAATATGGATCAAGTCGCTGTCCTTCAGTGGAACAGTCAAAGTCTGCGTCCCAAGAAGCATGAACTTCTTTTTTTAATAAATAAATTTTCCCCGTCAGTCGTTGCCGTCTCTGAGACATGGTTGGTACCTGGGTCTCAATTTAGAGTCTCAGGATACTCCTGTCTACGGGACGACAGGGCTGACGGGTATGCAGGAAGTGCCCTCCTAATAAGGCACTCGCTGCCTTTTTCTCAAATTACTCTTCCTTATTTTACTCCTGATATCAACATTGTGGCCGTAAGAGTTTTTGATATATCCTTCTTATCCATTTATATTCCCCACCCCAACTCCGCTGTTATCCCTGACATTCTTTTTATAATATCCTCTGTTCCCCCTCCGATCGTTGTGCTGGGTGACTTTAATGCCCACCATACCTCATGGGGTTCAGCTCATTGTGATTTATTTGCACACACATTATTGGAAATGTTTGACGAGGCTAATCTGTGTGTGCTAAATGATGGCTCTCCTACTCGTAGAGTACGCCCCAATCAAAATCCTAGCGCTGTGGATCTTTCCTTATGCTCTCCGTCTCTGTCATCCTTAATCTATTGGCAAATTTTACACTCTTCATATGGTAGTGATCATTATCCTATCGTGCTAACTATTTCTAACAGAACAATACCACCCTATAACCCCTCTCCTTCCTTAAAATACAGACTTTCAGGTGCTGATTGGTCGTCTTATTCATCAGCCTTGGATAATAGATTAGCGTTAATGCCCATTTCTAATCCTAATAATTCTCTGGAGTATTACACACGGTTTGTTGATTCTATTATAAGTAGCGCTAATGAATACATTCCCTTGAAAAAGTCACGTAAGTTCATAGTTTCCACCCCTTGGTGGGACTCTGAATGTTCAGATAGTATTCGGGATAGGAATACAGCTGAGTTCAACTACAACTCTGAAATGTCTATGACTAATTTCCTTAGTTATCAAAAGAAGGCCGCCAAAACTAAAAGACTTTTATCAAAAAAGAAGCTAAATGGGTGGGTCTGTTACTGTGAAGGACTTTCTCCAAGAGTTCCTTCTTCTCTGGTGTGGACTCAGATTCGAAGATATAGAGGTTCTTACAATAGGCAGAATATTCCATCAAATGACCCTTCATCTTGGGTAGATTCTTTTGCAGATAAGTTGGCCCCTCCTTCAGTCCCTTCATTGAACGCTTTCCCTTCCCTCCCTCATTTTTTACCGTCTCAGCATTCCATAGATTCCAACTTTTCTTTTCAAGAACTTCAATTAGCTTTGGATGGATTGTCTGATTCTTCTCCTGGTGTGGATGGCATTCCCTACTCTTTCTTAATCAGAGCTTCCTCAGAATCTAAACAATATTATTTAAACATCATCAATTTATTTTATAATTTTGGTATTATTCCTAAAGAGTGGAAAACCCAAATAATAATTCCTATTCTAAAACCAGGCAGAGATGCATCGGATCCAAATAGTAGAAGACCTATTGCTTTGTCATCTGTTTTGTCAAAGGTAGCGGAACACATGATTAAACATAGACTTGAATGGTTTGTAGAGAGCAAAGAAATTCTTTCAAAATCTCAGTTTGGTTTTCGTAAGAGTATGAGCACCTTTGACAGCCTAGGTATTTTAACCACTGATATTCAAATCTCTTTTAGGAATAAGGAATTTTTAGTTGGAGCGTTTTTGGACATAGTTTCGGCGTACGATAACGTTATTCTTTCGGTCCTTAGGAATAAACTAATTCAGCTGAACATTCCAGAGAAGATTGTTCGTTTTGTTTGTAACCTGTTTATGGAAAGACAAGTTTTAATTAAACTTCAAAATCAGGACTCGTTTTACCCACCTAGAACTATCTGGAAGGGTCTGCCACAAGGCTCAGTTCTTAGCCCGTTACTATACAGTCTATATACGTGTGATCTTGATCGTTCTGTTCTTTCTTTTTCACAAATATTACAATATGCCGATGATATTGCTCTTTACACTTCTGTTAAAACCATAGAAAAAGCTTCTTCTCGGCTAAACTCTGCTCTTTCTTATTTGAGTGTCTGGCTAAACGACCACGGACTTTCATTATCTGCTTCAAAATGTAAAGTAGTCGTTTTCACTAAAAAACGGGCCATCCCTTCTATTCAATTGTTTGTGGATGAAGAAATTATTCCTCAAAAAAACTGTGTTAAATTCTTGGGAATATGGTTTGATTCTAGAATGAATGGTGTTATTCATTCTGATTACGTTTCCAAAAAGTGTGAGAAAAATATAAATGTTCTCCGCTCTCTCTCCGGGGTTTGGTGGGGATCACATCCTTATACCCAAAAACTATTGTATAATGCTATTGTACGTAGTCATATGGATTACGGGACTTTTCTATTAGACCCTTGCAATAAATCAGCGCTAGACAAATATAATAAAATTCAGTCAAAATGTTTACGCATAATTTTAGGTGCGATTAAATCAACTCCCATTAATGCGATGCAGGTGGAAAGTGTTGACCCCCCTCCTCACTTGAGGCGACAGTTTATTTCAGATCGTTTCTTTTATAAGGTGGCACAAAATTCCAATCATTTACTTCTTCCGAAACTCAATCATCTATTATCTTGTGTTAACTCACAGGGATATCAATCTTTATTAAATCTACCCTGCTTACTTCGCAGTTTTATGAAATTTTCTTCTTTGCCTACTCCAGTCCTACAATTTTCTTCTAACCCTCTTTTTCTGCTTCCTTATGAAGCATTAGTCTATCAGCCATTAGTGATTTTTGATTTTGGTTTGCATAAAGATTCAATAGAAGCCAATAGAATTTTTTCTCATAGAATCAATTCTGAATTTGATGGTTGGACTTTCATATTTACTGATGCTTCTAAATTATCAGAAGATAGTTTGGTAGGATCTGCCGTCTGGATACCTTCATCGCGAATTATCTTAAGCCATAGATGTCCTTCCATTACATCTGTTTTTTCTGGTGAAGCTTTAGCAATTTTAGAAGCAGTTTCATTTGTAAAATCTCATTGTTTAAATAATTCCATAATTTTCTCAGACTCCAAAAGCTGCCTTCAATCCATCGTATCAAACCCTTTCCGCTCTAAATCGAGATTTCCTTACGTCCTTGAGATTAGGAACATTTTATATTTTTGTTATCAATCAAACATCAAAGTAATATTGGCTTGGATCCCCGGCCACACTGGCATTACCGGCAATGAAACGGCCGACTCTTGCGCTAGGCAGGCTATCCAAGTAGGATCTTTGAACCATTTTAAAATCCTCTGTCACGACCTTTGCGCCTCAGTGCAACCTCAAATGTCTAAAGCTTGGTCCAAGGAATGGGAGTCTTCCAAACAAATTAAAGGTAAATATTACGGTGACATCCAACCACAGATTCCTTCAAAACCGTGGTTCTTTAAATTTCGTGGTGCGAACAAATTCACAACATCTACTATTTGTAGACTTCGACTGGGACACTCTTGCACGCCTGTCCATTTGGCTAAACTTAGGGTCAGGGATCACTCTTTGTGTGAATGTGGCTTGGACGACGGGAATGTGGACCACATATTTTTTAATTGTCCGAAGTTTCAGCAGTCTCTGTATGATATCCTTCCTCCTAAAATTCCTC
The DNA here is from genome assembly GCA_910589525.2 of Ennomos quercinarius. NCBI lineage: Eukaryota > Metazoa > Arthropoda > Insecta > Lepidoptera > Geometridae > Ennomos > Ennomos quercinarius. The sequence goes on along the minus strand of OU342505.1, from coordinate 12,085,226 downwards.
GTCCTATCTCTTTTAAATCCCTTTTAACATATGTTAATTCTCCGTTAGTAAATATTATTATTAATTATATTACAAAAAATAAAATTAAGTTGTAAATTATTGTTTAGTTAGTTACCTAGATATAATAATTTTATTATTGTTTAATATATTAGTTGTTTTTTTGTTTTATTATATAAAACATAATGGTATGCTTTAAATATACTCAGATCTTAGATGTAATTTTTTTTTTTTTTTTGTTGTCTATATGGTTTAGCAAATTATACTTGGACCCGTGTTATTTTTATTAAAATATATTAAACAGATCACTCTCCTCTCTGCGAACTATTCTTTCTTGGATTTGTCGGTCTACTTGACATTGGCAGAATTGTGGTGGAATGGCAACACCATAGAGGCCATTAACCAAGAGTTGAAGTTGAAGTTGATGCTTTCGTTTCGTATTTATTTTCGAAAAATATCAATTTAATCTGTTTTTATTGATATATTTAATTCAGTTTAAAGTACATTTTGTTCTACTTCAATCGGTCATAACAAATGTCTTAATTTCAATAAATGATCAGTTTTTGCGCCTTGCTGACTCTGACTGGGCTTGTGAAGAAATGTCAAAATATTCGTGATTCGGGCCAATGAATCCAAGAATTTTTCTAGAGTGAAAATCTCTGATGAAAGTGAATTTTAACTTTAATCTGCCGTGAAATTATCATCAGTGTTTGTTAAAAGTTACTGAAAGGTGTATTTTATGTGGTGACGGTGCATGAGTTGACGCTTTTCGCGAAAGTGAAGGTAAGTCGATTTCTTTTGTTGTGATGACTGCTGGGTGCACACGTTATGGTGTTCGTTGCGCGTGCCTAGTAATAATTATCGTTTCTCCACCAGAGCAGCGTTACGATTTCACTTTTCAGTCTGCTTATCTCTTGTTTGTAAATCGTTAATTCATTGCCATCTTGTTATTGATAACATCACATTCTGAAATTTGCAGGAAAAATTTTCAACAATATGAAATAAACCAAAATATATTTAAAGTGCTGTAGCCTTTTATACTGTCCTTACCCCTTCAAAGTCAGCAAGAAATTTCATTTTAGACAAGACAAAGGTTGATTTTGGTTTACATTTTGGATATGTCTATCACAATTATCTAGGTTATTTGATAATTCAGTTGCTTAGCCAATGCATTAACTAACAACAATCATGGGTGAAGGCTTGTGATATTACCTACTCAGGTTTATTCAAAGTTGATATTTGAATCAGCTAGGTGGTGAAGGCCTATATTAGTCAATAATGAAAATGAACTCTTGCAAATCTACAGACTGCCTCGGACCAGCCACTCATCTAGTCAGTGGTAGATCCAGGATTTACAGGCAGAGGTTTCAGAATTGATTCTCATTCCAGGATTAATACTTGCTTACTTTAACATTGTGTTTTTTTAGTGATGTGCCCTAAAACTCGAAGAAAGGGTGTTGAAGTTTGAAGTATAGTAATTATAATACACTAGAGCATTTTGACAATAATTTCTAAGTAATAAATAAATAAATAACACCCAACAATCACACACACACATAGATCCTGGACCCTAACAAAGATTCCCTGAATCTAGGGACCCAGGAACTACGGGGACCATGGTCCCACGACACCCAGACACAGAACAAGTATTTGCGGTTTTTTTTTTTCATGTTCACAAATACATGTCCTGTTATGGGAATCAAAACCGCCACCTACGGGTTATGAGCCGACCTGCTCAACCACCACACCACAGAAGCTGTTAGTGGCTGTAATGTTTTACCATGTCCAATAGAATAAAATATTTCCATGTTATGTAATGTTACCATAAACACTTGAAACTGTTTTAGCATAATGTAACCTGTAACCATTTACAGATGTTACTTTTTACAGTTTTTCTTTTCCTCAAATGCAAATAACTACGGGTGCAATCCTTTCCTCACACATTGACATTGACTTCCTCCCTCAATATGCATAATATGATTTACCCATGCTTGTGTTTTTGTTTGGGAAAATATAATAGTTTAATGTGCTATTACAAATAGGTAATTGCTCTAGTGTAATGTATACTCACTTTTATTTATATTTAGAAGGATTGTTTCTTTCAGATAAATCAATGAATTGAATACTTTCATCATTAATAAATAAATAAATATGTGTAGACATTTTACACAGCGCCATCTAGCCCCAAACTAAGCATAGCTTGTACTATGGGAAGGTGGGAACCAGATAACTGACATAATACTTAGGTACTTTTTGTTTGTAAATACAAACATAGAATACAAAATAACACCCAGACACAGAACAAACACCTATGTTCATCACACAAATTTTTATCCTGGGTAGGAATCAATCAAAGGTAAACAAATATATACAAAGAAATAAACTCCTAATGGGGAGAGGTCATCATAGCCCATTGATTGACATCTGTAACACTAGACATCCCATTAATGTGTTGCCTAGGGATGTTCCCTTTCTCCCCACCAGCTGCCCTAGCATGGATGGTAGACAAAACAGGCAGCAGCATGGGGAGAAACTTAAAAATAAAAAATGCATGTCCTTTGTCCCCACTATGTACATTATGTTAAAATTCCCAGCAACTTATCAAATTGTTCAAAGAAAGTCTTAAAAATGGAATGATAAACATGTTCAAGGTTTTATTTGAAGGTAAAAATTTGTAGCTGATTTTATTTCTGATAAAAGTTCCAAAAATAGAATTTGTTATTTTTAATTCAGCCGTGTAAGTTTTTATCGTATAAAAAAGGTCCAACCACAGTACAATAACCTTCTTAGTCATAAACATTGTGTAGTGGAAGATTTTTTTTTTCATTTTTTTTAATTTATGGCTACTGTTTCCGCCAAATGCAGAACAACTTTATTTAGTGGTTTGTTTCTCTCTATGCAATTTGAAATAGGCAAAGGTAAAACAAAAGAAAACACTGTTTAGCTAGATTTTATACTGCTATGCAGTTGTTATTCATAAAGGGGTAGATGTTTATAAATTAGTAGTTAGACTAGGCATGTTTCACAATACAAACTGTTTGCAGATTAAAATCTACCAAAAAAGCGAGCTAACTTTTGGTCTATTTTATAAAACGGTTTATTAAGACTGGCCTTAAGTGACCAGCAAATAGAATAGAATAATATTTATTGCAAGAAGCACTTACACTGTATCTAGATTATGATATCTTTATATTATAATTATCTTGTCATACTTGAACCTTTATAAATTATAAAGTTGACCTCTGCAGATTATACGGGTTATTTCCTGAGTACCCCAATCCTCGAGGCCCCCATCCCGGAGCACCCCATACATAATAAATTTGATTGCATTTCTTGTTTCTTTGGTTTAGAACTTGTACAGTAGACATAAAAATACACAGTAGATAATTAAATACCTACGATTATTAGTTGCTTGCACCATAATATTTGGTCTTCACCTTATCATACTTTACACAATACATTCAGTAAAAATAAAGTTAGCTTCAACCACTAATTCACTATCATTGAAGTGTCATTGTTATTGAAAACTTGGTCTCAAATAAAGCCCCAGTTTTCGAATGGTTATTGTGAAAACCAAAGATTAGTATTTACTGTACTTATTAGTATTGTGTTATAAGTAAGTATACAGATAATTGATTATCTGGTGTCTGATGTTTATTCTTGGCCCCTGGTGATCTAGCATAACAATAAATTCAATCACTCGCACAGCTTAAGAGGAATTTATTAATTAGGACTGCATTCCAAGATCGTTGAATTTGTATACTTACCGTAAAAACACCACAATAATCAAAGCATATTTTTTGTAACTGTATTAATCATCTTTTACCAAGTATCATTATATTTAATCTGGGCAGAGCAGGTTAATAAAATATGGAATACCCCAGATAAAATAGTTTTGATCTGGATTATAATTTAAAACTAAATGCTGTGTTTATTTTTTGTCCTCTATAAGTATAAAGTTTGTTAATTGAGGATGGGACTGCATAATAAAACTTCATAAGTTATTATTCCTTCATATTTTATACACTCTAAGCCGACATCTCAGAAACCCTAAGCCTGATCTCAAATATAAAAAACAACTTCAACTTCTTATTAAACTTCAACTTATTATGGCTTCTGCAGGGTTGTCTCAATTTCGCCAAATATAACAATTAAACTAAAAATAAATTAATAACATATTATTGTTATGATTGTACTGTAAATCCGCCAATAAAGGTGATCCTTTGTTTTTATTTACAACATTATTTCTGTAGTAGAGGACATTGTCTCCATGACCTTCAAGTTCAAACAACATTTTATTAATACATACCTATACAAATGTTCGAGGAAATATTTTGTTTTGTTAAATAGCTGCTTCCCGCGTGTGAGCTTGCTTTTTATCTATTCAGCTACAAAATTGCTCAAAACAGGACCTTATGGAGGCCACAAGCAACAGAGTAGACGTGGCCACGTTCTGTGCCGCAACTATTTAAAAATTTTGCCATCGACACACTAAGAAAAAGAAGCTATAAAATCATCAGTTTTTAGGTAATCGTTTACCTAGCCTACAAAATAATTCTTCGACGCGGATTATCAGGAAATCTATAGAAAAATATGTACAGTGTAATTTTCGCTATATAGTATACATGTACAAAATTTTTTACAGACAAATAGGTATATGTGTACATAGAAGTCTTTGGTCAGGTTTTGCCCATGACCATGGCCCATTTAATAACGTGTCCTGCGTGCCCTGCCACTTGCTCGAAACAGGACCTCATGGAGGCCACAAATAATGTAGTTGACGTGGCCATGTTCTGGGCCGCAACTTTTTAAATTTTTTGCCATCGACACGCTAAGAAGAAGCGTTTGACCAATGAAGGATCACGCGGATCACGATATAAACCTTTTGTTGTATTTTCATTGGCTTTGGTTGCATGTTGATTTTTATTTTTATAGCTAGCCCGAATCGGGGCCGAAAAAGATGGTTCCTGCAGGAACCATCGTTTTCGGCCCCGATTCACAATCCATCGGAAAGGTCTATATATAGATTTGAAATCTTCCCTCTCCGTCTCTTTCATCCTGACTGTAAATGAGGATGAGAATAAATGAGAAAAAGTTTTTGTGTACTACACCTTTTGGCTGCGGAACCCAAACAGACATTTTAAGAGCAAGATTGGGCTAAATGACTGCATCGGCATCGGTAAAAGAAACGATAAGAAAACAGTGAAGAACCGGTAACTGAAAAACAGAAACAAGTCTAAATTCGGAAACCATAAAAATGTTTGAGGGCCAATACCCAGGATGGGGGTACTGCGGGAGTAACCTCTAGAAAGAAACGTACCTATATGTAGCAGGTAAGCCCTACCCTTCGGAGGCAAACAAGTTGAGCGAAGTAATAATAACAAGTGAGGTAGGTATCTACCTACTGTAATTAAACTCTCTTACCACTATGATTTTCATATAAGTCTTCAGCTCTGTAAGTCCTTTGCTTGTGATTTGTTGGTAGTGCACTTAACTTTTATTGTGTATTCCAATTTCCAATGTGTTCAACTCTCTTCCTTACCTCGCATGTCTTTTCTTTTCTTTTTTTCTTTTTTTTTTTTTTTTTTTTTAATGTGGCTCTTGCCACCATATGCTAACACTACCTACTTATCCCGTGACGACATCGTGAGTGCCTTGCACGTGCGTACTTAGTATTAAAAGAAAGAAAGTAAGTGCTGGGAAAAGGGGGAGAAATGGGATGAAAAAGACGGATGGGCTGACTCACCAGAGTTCTTCGATAGCGGGTGCTGGTTTTTTTCGTGGGCCAGCTTCCTCTCTCCCAGTACTGTTGATTATGCTGATGTTCCGGGTGGTGCAGATGATGAGAAGACGTTGCGACACGAGATTTCGCGGCGGGTCGACCCGCCCCCTAATTACCTAATTTGCGACAGGCGTAAATCTCGCGGTGATTGCTGTCATACATCATTAGTGGTGTAGCGTAGCATACATGCTCGATACCACTAATGATGAATGACAGCAATCACCGCGAGATTTACGCCTGTCGCAAATTAGGTTATTAGGGGGCCGATTTATTGTACGCACGTTGCTCGATAGGCTAAGTATTACCGTTCGCGGGCACACACCGATTAATTTGTTGATTTTCACTAAATAAGTAAGATGCCTCTCTAGTGGCGAAAAATGCAGCCAAAATGTTGAAACTGCACGCAGATCGGCCGAGAGCCTGATGATTTTCTTGTGGTTGGATGCCCAATGGCCGACGGCGACGCGCACACACTTGACTTGACTTGACTTCTTGGTTTATGGCTTCTGTGGCTAGTTGTCACAATTCTGCCACGCGCACACACTTCTCGTCGTACTTGCGCTGTCAGCCGTCAGTGGGTTTTTAGGGAAAATGTGGGTAGGATATATAAGCGGGAGGTACCCTCAATAAAAATGTTGCAACGAAAGATACGTTCCAATATACGGATAAGTTTTTGATTTACCAGTAAGAGAAAGCATAAATATTAAATAAATTGCGAATTATCCTTCGATCTGGTCGATCACAATAATGATAATAGTTTCGTACTCACTTGGTAGGTTTGTTTGTTCTTCGATTGCGCAGGTGGGATTTGGGGCCCGGTGCCTCTGTCCCGCCATCGAGGCCGATGGGAGAAAAATGCCATCGGGCCCGGTAGCTTTACCTTCACCTATGGCGCTCATCGGAGCCGATGGAACATAAAAAGCGTCATAGGCCACGTTAAATTATTCATTTTATCACCAATGATAAAAGGATTTGGAACTTGAAATACCTATGACTTTCCGTGAGTCATATCATACGTACTTTTCGCACATGTTCCGACAAGTTGAGAGAATACTGTTATTATTTTATAACCAGAAAGAGCTGTCCGAAATCTGCCCTCTACATACGAAACAAAAAACATGCGCCATCATACAATCCATACCTCGCTCAAGTCAACAAACAATGATCACTGGAAATGCAAGATTCAATACGCGAAGTGGAACGGTAATTCGAAATGTAAAATAACGATGTTCGTGGTTTTTGTAAAGACCTAATAAGAAGACTGACTATTCTTCCATTTATTTGCATTTTTAGATAATGGCTCTAAATGTAAGTCGGAAGAAGTGTTAACAACTCCTTGTCGAACTGTCCCAGGTTTCAGGGGACCCCGCAGAAAATGAGCAGAAAGTGAGTAAGAAATAAGGCAGCAGCGTGAGAATGGAAACGGACGGCGTTTCGTGTACATTACACACTCGCACTGGCCACTGCCTATTTGCCTGCTCACTATTTCATATGACATTGTACAATCAAATATGATTCTTGATAAATATGTTCTGCGCCATACCTCAATGTGCGCCGGGTTATCTAAGTAAGTAATATAACCGTTTGTTCGTGGCTTTATCAAAACATTATAACGTCGAGACAAAATAAGGTCAGAGATTAGAAAAAAACGGTTTGCTAATATTAACATGAGAATTCCGCGTATCAGTGATTGGGCCATGCGACGCGATAAATACTTTGATTCATATCAGTTGGGTGAGACCGTTGACCTTTGGTTTTTATTTACCCTGTGACTTTGGTATTTAAACCAAGTGGGAGGTAATGGCGGCCTTTGCCCTAAGAAAACCTACACTATGATGATTGTATTTTGGTAGATGGAGAGGCATTGATGTATTGGATGGTGATGAGTATAGAGATATCGATATCGGATCGGTTCGTATCGGTATATTATGGAATCGTTGGTGAGATACCAGAGGCGACCCGGTAACTTTTGGATGGCTTAGACATGAGCAGTAGACGAATCCACAGTGCACTAACACAGGCTGATAATGATAAAACCTTAATAAACATAGACAGCGAACCCAAGCCAACTTAGGAGCTGTAGTGTGGCCAGTTTGCGTTCCTTATAGAAAGGGTGGTTCCGATTTACGAATAGGACTACCCCATCTCTTCCCGTGGGTGCCGTAAAAGTCGGCTAAGGGGATATCCAGGGAAATGGGCGGCAGCATTTTCCTCGTTACATGAAATATTCTGCGATCACCAAGCCGCGTGCCAATCGTGGTGAAATGGCAAATCTCCCCCTATGATGAGCGTCCAAAGACAACTTCCGGCTGATGATGATAGAAAAGAGTTAGGCCCAACTGAGCAGTTTAAGCTCGCATTAGGGTTCCGTTGTTCATTAAAACCTTTCTGTTCCAGGGTATATGAGCGGAGATGAGCTCGCCCCCGTCGGTGCAATTGGAGGTGGAGGTGGTAGATGAGCCAATGGAAGAGGACGCCACGGAGATGAAGCCCGCTGATAGGTGAGTTTGGTTTTGAATGATTTGTTGAAGGTTGTTGTTGGCTGTTCTCAACGGATAAGTTTGGGCAGGTTGTGCAAGTGCTTAATAAATGGTGTGTCACGCTAGACTAGAGTTAGCGAGGGATGCCTAATATTAGGCTACAGTTGAGCAAGTTATGGAGGTGTCACATTTTAGTATAACCACATCATCATCATCATCATCAGCCTGAAGTATAACCATATAATAAATAGTTTTACTGGTCTTAATAGAAGAGGCACGGTCACGAACGTACCACAGTCTGTTCTCCAACCTGGTGAAGGAGAATCTCGTGTAGGATAGGAATCAGTGGAGAAACTGCATCTGGGAAGGCCAAAGCTTTACGATAGAGCCTGGTTCAGCAAGCTTCCGGAATAGAGAGCATAATGGCATGACATTACACCACCCCTCGCAACACATGCCTGCTCAAGGTGTGAACGCAGCGCACGTGCCGCTCTCATAGTGGCTTTTACAGCCACGAAAGTGTCTTTCAAATCTGGGGATTTGCTTAAATAGTCCGAAAGCAGATGATGATGATGACGATGATATGCAGCTATAGTATTGATTCATCTTTTGTGTGTAATCGGTTGAAATGGGCGTTTGTGTTCATACATATCAGTGTGCGTTTCTTCGTGCGCCACGAACGACACATTTCTCCGGCCTTAAAATAGTCTGACAACAATGAAAAATGGGTCAATGTCATGCGATGGCATCTCTTTATTTTCGTTACATTGTGTTTATTGAATTTTGAACTTGCTTTTAAAGTTTGAATATACTTAGATGTAAATTTTGAAAGTCTACGTATGCGTTGATTGTCGATATCGTTTTCATGTGCGAAATTTTTATTTTTATTTTTTTTATGTAAACGAATGACGCGACGAGCTAGTCGTTCGCCTGGTGTTAAGCGTCACGGCCGCCCATTACAGATTGCGGTGTCACTCGGAAATCTAAATATTAAAGTTTCGCGTGACACTGCGCACTAAGAAATACAAGGCAACATCAATGTATGGATTGTGCATTAAGAAAATTAATATTTTACTAACAAAGTAACAATTAATTTAAGTAAGAAAGAATATGTAACAAAAAAAGACGTGCGTGACTAAAATGGCAACTTGGTCTTGCAACGCTATTGCGAGCTAAATTGCACTTTATTGCGTGGTTGCAAGAGTCGCTATTTATTTATATGTATTTGCGAAGTGGTTCTTCTGTACCATTGACTTTTTGTTCTGTACTGTAGTGCTACTTATAGCTTACTGTGGTTCGGTGCAGCCAACAGTTATAGTTTTAGTAGACGGAATAATGGCCCTGTCTAGTTGTCTACGATACTGGTGATAATTCCGTCGACATGTTTTTTTTTATCAATAAAACTACATTTTTCGACGGTAAGGAATCTGTGCCTCTAATCTGGCAGACTATCAAGCCACGTAGTTTATAGAAAAGTTCGTCCACCTCCATTAGTAAAATAGCACGGAATAATAATAATAATCTATCTAGTATTCGTGTTGATTATTTTTAAGGCTGACACACTTTCGCTATCGGCTATTATTGGCGATAGGTAATTATTATCTTTTGTTTTTGTGTACCTAAGTAATGAGATTTTGTCATGTTAGAACTAGTCCGTAGCTAGTTAAGTGCTATAGTGTAATGTAGTGCAGTGCAAGTAAGTGCTACCTACCTAAAATAACACAAGCACCAAGTGTCTTCGCCTTATTAGAAACAATAAGATAAGTGTTATTGGACACATACTAGATAATTAGGTATTTAGAAGGTTAAGTTAAATGGAAATTTCTTATTAGCCACATGGATGGCTAGATCGTAATATCAGTAGAGTGCCCAAATAGGCATTGTTTCCTGACAAATATAATCTGGGAGTTTTTAAGGCTAGAGTGAACCGGTATCTTCTAGGAAAGCATGCTCCATCGTCGACCGCGTCGTCACTTACCATCAGGTGAGACCGTGGTCAAATGTTAGCCTATCGTTGATAAAATAAATAACTAAATAAAAATAGGCATTCTAGTAACGGATTTTTTTTTAGAACAAGTGTTATCAGAATGCATAGCTGGATATATCATGTACAATCTGACTGCACAGTTTAAAGTTGAAAATCGCAGATCATATTTGGTGTCAACTGGGTCTGCCCTTGAAAATGATAATTATGCGGGTTTTTTTGTGGATTGAATGAAATAGGCATGTCAAATAAAAAAAATAACTGGTAATATGTTTAAAAAACCAGTCTGACTATTTAATTTGTAAAAAAAATGGGTAAAAATTGGTAGCACTACGTTTGTATAAGTTGGAAAAAGTCCTAGCCAAAATAGCCTTAGAACCGCGTTGGGGTAAAAGAAACACCTTTTAGGGTTGGTAACTGGGTAGATTTCTATTTGAATTTTGGCGGCGAAATATTCATCTGACATACGTTGTTAACGATTTTATTTTGAAAATAAAAACTACTTAGTCAAATGGTTTCAGGTCATCGTTCTTCTTCGTTTTATTTAGTATTTACAATATGTTTTTCATCTGATTACTTTGTAGCGTCACATCGCACTGGCCTTTCAAAAATAGTGCTTTTTGTGCTTTGTGATCAAACTTCGCCTTAACGGAACAGTTAAATCGCACAGCGATATAATAACCGGTCAAGTGCGAGTCGGACTCGCGCACGAAGGGTTCCGTACCATCTATATACCTATTATATAAAATTCTAAACTGATTTCTGGTTTAGCGTTTGTATGCAACTTTTTATTCTGTGGATCGATTGGTTTGAAACTTGGCGTGTATATGCTTCAGTTAAAGTAAAGTTCAGTTTGCGTCATGTTTTTTTGAAAATTACTCCCGTCAGGATCACACGGGGTCTCAAATCTATAAATCAATGCACAACAATGCAGTCTTGAAGTTAACTCTATGAAAATCTATAAATCAACGCGCAGCCTAAACCGGTGGTCCTATAGAGACTTGAAATTTGGAAGGTGTATTCTTTGTGAAGTGTAGAGATCCACTAAACAAGGGTTTATCAAAAACCACTCTTCAAAAGGGTGAAAAGAGGTGTGAAATTTTCTATGAAACTTTTTATTCTCTGGGTCCATTGACTCGAAGCATAGTATACGTACACTTCAATTTAAAGTATGAGATACGTGTAATACAGTTTTTACAAAATCATCCGTCAACGGAGTCAAATAGGGATTTGAAAATCCTACACAGATGCATATTAGACGGGTGCATGGCGCGCAGGGTGGCGTAAACGCTTAACGAATTGAGATAAAAGTAAGTAAAATAAGAGGCTGTAACAAATGAAATATTTTCCATCCCGGAAAATGAATGATTCCTGTGGGTATTATCACTCAGCTTAAATAAAATAAACAATCAATTCATTGCCAGTATAGACACAAAGTATAAAAAAAAAACAGAACTAGGTGGCAGCTTAAAATAGTACTACATAACATTTACGTCATAGGATAAATTATTATTCAACTAATTTGGATGACATTTAGTAACGATAGGCTCTAGCATGTACTAACAATCAAAATACTTTCCATCTAGGAAAAAAGAATGGTCCCTATGGGATATAATCATTATTACGCAGCAGCTTGCGAAAGCAAGTAAAAGAGAACATGTCCTGTGATAGAAGTTGCCGTTTTTTTCGGGATTGCTGTTTGCTTGGCCGTAAGCGGCCGCTAGAGCGAGCGTATAGTGAAAGTGACCTGTTGTAGAAATTGGCGTAAACTTTATTTTGAAAGTGATCTGAGTCGTTAATATAGATACTTTAGTCTCCGTTATTCTGCTTATAGGCTCAATTATATCTGTTTACAATAATACACTCCTTTTTCTTTCAAGAACTACGCGGGCGAAGCCGCGGGCATTAAGCTAGTTATCTATAAAAACGAGCAAAAAACGACACGTCACGTTTGTTGAATCATATCAAATGATAATCATATTTATTTTATTCGGGTTTTTATTTGTTTATATAGCGGCAACAGAAGTACATCATCTGTGAAAGTTTCTACTGTCTATCACGGTTCATGGGATACAGCCTGGTGACAGACGGACAGACAGACAGACCGCGGAGCCTTAGTAATAGTAATGACTTAGTAATGGGTCCGTTTTCCCTTTGGGTACGGAACCCTAAAAATCAAGGTGCGTAGCTGGTTTACACATGAGCGACGCGAGTAATTTTTTTAGAAAAATGCGGGGCCAATACCGTTGAAAGAGCTCCCGAACGTGATGTGCTAACTAAGCAGGCAGCCGCTATATTGCCTATTGGGCAATCTTACCATTGCATGCCACGGATTGTTTACACGTGCGACTGGCTTATCTCTCTGCGCAGTCGTTTAGAAACAATTACGACCCAGTTATAAAAAAGACAACAATACCCCCAGCATAAGTCATCTGATCGTATCAGCTACGCGCGGTTGTATACCTGGATTCCTGATAACTGTTATCACAAGTTCAGGTAAACAACAAATATATTTTTCAGTCATCGATTTACTTCTAACAGTGAAGTCCTACGTAAATAATACCTATACTATTAATGAATCTCTTATTGTGATTTTCAATTCAATTCAATTCAATTTATTTATAAAAAAATGCAACATTACAGGGTCCAAATCGTTACATTCTTATGAGCTAAAAACAATGAATAAAAACACAATACAATTCAACGATATAAAATGAGAGAAAAAAAATGTAAACATTATACAGTGTGCTGCTCAGAGTAGAGCATGCTGAACTTTGATAATTTACCAAGGGTGTCAGTAAATATGTCCACCTCAAAAGTGATTTTGCAGTGAGTGTGAAAAAATTAAAAAGACCACAAAGAGGAAGACATAATATTAAATTAAAGTCAAGAAGAAATTATAATCTAAACGTTGAAATATAATTTATAAATTAATCTTGTAAGAATATAAAACAATACCTATGAATATAATACAAATTAAATTATTGTTTTTTTATAATTTGCCTTCAACATTAAATTTTGATTAAAGTAGAATCTTTAAAATGCTACTAACGGAAATACTGAAAGTGTTTTGTTGCAACAATGAAGAGAAGAAGAGGTGCAGTAGATATGAGATCGATTTTGCTGTAGTGGAGTACATAAAGTAAGAAAGATAGAATTTCACGTAAACATGCGTTTTTTTATTGTGTCAAGTCTATACATTATATGGTAGACGTTCACAGCTAAACATACGCGTTCCCCATAGAGCGCAAGAGCGTACTTGTGCTTACGATTGCTAGCCGTTTGAATCTAACGCGATGCCAGAACACTGTCGACCTTATTTTTTAGATAATACATTTCGTTAAAAGATTTTAATGACAAATAATAAATTATATGTTTCAATGCCAACGGCCCCCACTGGGGGGGTTGGCAACCACCTCCAGTGGCCGTTGGGAACAATCCGTTGGTAGACCAACCCTAGCGCCCCTGCCCTCTCGTTGCAACGGGGGGCGTCCCGAAAATGTAATTCGTCATTCGCATCTCGTAGGTGGCCGACACACGCTCCATGCACGCTCCATATCGGATCGTTGTTGAAGCTTCGACACTCTAGTGTCGACAGCGAGCATAAAAGTGGAAATTAATGAGAAAGTTTTCAATTTTATTCTGCACGTTTGGGTGAAAATCTAGGTTATTTACCCAAGGTATGATGCTATTTACCGATTTTCAGTCGTAGAGTTCATTGATCGTAAGGTTACGCTGTATTCAAAATCATAAGAGGACGGTGCATATTACTAGTTAAATTGAAATTAGTTGGAAATATGTTAAGATTATTACACATAGCAAATACATGGTGCTTGTGAAATCACTAAAATGGTGAAACTCTTTGGTGCGCAATAAAGTATTCTATTCTAAAACCCATGGTCACATCACAATATAACAGACCATCTGTTGAACTTAATGCTATATCTTCACAGGAAGTTTACAGAACTTAAGGTACAGTTTCGTTCTAATCTGTGGTACAGTCCCGAGTCTTCAAAGTTCAAAGGAAACTCTTGAAGAAAGTACGCCATACTTCGTATTTTGCGGTCCCTCAAACGATTTTGCGATCTTTGCATGACTACCCAGCTGTAGCTCTGACAGAAAATGAACACGAAGACATTTTACGGCATCTGAGTTGACCTTCAAGTTCAAGTTAGCGACTCGTTCCACAGGTATCGTAAATTTTGCTGAACGTAATTCTGTTGGTAGTAAATTTCGATTATACTGTATAATTGAAAATACGCTAGCTGTCTGTAATACTGCTTCAACTAGCAGTTATTTTGTGTTTCTTATTATCTTCAGCTCATCCCGATGGTGTGAGAATAGGACCACCCCATCTCTTCCCGTGGGTGCAGGGTTATTTAAAGTCGCCAGAAATCCGGGTAACTGCCCGCACTGAGTTGAGAATAGTTACTTTTTGTATGGAATGATAATTTGATTACAGAGACGTGACTGATAACGCGTGCTTATTATCAATACATTACGCGAATGGCTCTGACCCTAGCATCGGACATCTGGTTAATCTTATTATGACTTGGGAGAAATTAATTAGTATTTTTATACTATCGTATATACCTGACACGACTGGACGATGGTTCTTTCTTGTGATATGACTCCGTAAGTGTTTGATTTTAATTGGTATTTTTTCATTTGCTTCATGACCATGAATGTAAGAGTTTTGTTGCATTTCTTCTGATGTTACCCATTTTTAGCTATGCCTTTCTGACTTCTGCCTCGACCATCTGGCAGTGATCGCTTATTGCCGAATTTCGTCTATCCATCATTTATTCATTGCCTTCTCATCGTTTACCTAAGCGCCTAACCTGTTGTGTTTACATAGACGACAGGTGGCCTCGTGTTCGCAGCAATTACGTAATAATACTAGTTAGTCTTCTTTGCCTAGTCTCTACTTCAGAACCCGTAGCGTCACATCCAGCGCTTTAAGTCTGTCCTCACTATCTGACTACTGACTAGCCAATCTCTAATTACAATACATAGACCACGTGTCTGACCTCTGTGTTCCGCATATTTATTCACTTTTCCAATAGTCGCAAATATTATTCTCAGTGTTCTTTCCACGTCACGCGTGGAATCGGCTAGGAGTCGGATGGGGTAAATGGCGTAAGTTTACAATTACATAGTTTTCAGTTTTTGTGTTGTCGCATAACCTTGACATGGCGCTTTCAGAATGAAACGAAATCTCGAACAGATCTATACAATGTCGTGTACAAGGCCCTTACTGCAGGTAACAGTGACGTCATGCACTACATCACTGGCTGCCCGCCAAGATCTCACGGAAACTAGATTTTGTTGGTATTGACTAGCCGTTTTTGTAGTTTATCCAAGTGACTGCCTTTTGGCGTAACCCGCACAAACTTTTTTGACAGTGAAATTTTCACCTGATTTTTTAATCATTTAAGTAACTTAGAACTTTATAGGGTTACCTTTATATAGATAGTGTCTCTCTCTAGTCATTCCCTCATTACTGAGGATCGTGGTTACAGGATCTATTCGATTCAACCAAATACTTCCATCGACTTCGGTTCATAGTCGCCGTCACGGCCTGGAAAATTCCGCTAAAAGATGCGACTTCTTTTACTTGGTCAGACCAACGTGCCTCGTAATCTCCTGCCTTCAGAGTTGCCAACTAGGATCAGCTTTTTCAAACTGTAATCTCATCTTCGCATTATATGCCCAAAACAAGTCAGTAACAGTTGCAGGCATAAGGTCGACAACCGAGTCTTTACCCGGAGCTGGGAGAGAATAGAAAGAAAGAAAATACATTTATTCAGGACTGCGTTTGGTGGTCCACGGTGTTCTCAGCATTCTCTTCAGCACCACATCTCGAATGCATCTATCCTCTGTCTTTCACGTGTTCTAATTGTCCATGTCTCTACACCATACAAGAAAATCGGGAAGGTCAGGGCTCTTATCAACAGGGACTTGGTCTTATTACCTTCCTTATCTACCTTAATGCCTTCGTTTTTCCAGATGTTCTGGAAACGTGTCATCGCGTCTTCAGCCATTGCAATTTGTCGCTTTATATCTGAGACGCAGCTGCCTTCGTGGTTGATGTTAGAACCCAAATAAATGAAATTGTCCACTTTGTCGATGCCCTGGATGCTTTAGAAGTCTGACAATTTGCCAGCACGGTCTATCACCATTAATTTGTTTTCTGTACTGTTTATTGCTAGCCCTAGTTTTCCACTTTCCAGTTTGTGAGGTATGCAATGTACTCTATGGTCCGGTACGGTCTCTAGTTAGTCTGTGAAACGATATGCTCGGTGAGTGCTTGTACCTTGTGCGTGGCTATGGTAATATTAAGATAGTGATTTAAATAAATGCTACTAATTAACTAGCCTTTAATTGATATATCACACAGTTCTAACCGATTCGGCATTTCCTGCACGTCGTTTATGGTTGTAGCCAACGATCAACGTATCTTAGGTCAGATATTTGGGGTTACTCCCGCAGTACCCGGATACCCGAGACCCACGTCCCGCAGAACCACGATTTATTTTTATCATCATAATTTGTCATCCTACAGAAAACCCTTTATCTCAGTCGTTCAAAGCCTTACGATTGACATATTCGCCATATATTTAATAAAGGAAAGGGGAAAGTATACACCTCTGTCTAAATATAGTTTAGACTTTCAGAAACCTTGTTAAAACTTAAGTTTTCATTTGGAAAATCTCATAATCGGGATAGGAAAGCCTAACCAAGTAAAGGGAGGGGACCAAGTGTGGGCAGCAGCTAGTATGTCATATACATGTATGTGTGTGTGTGTTATATTATACTTATGTTTCCATATTTATGAATTCTCAATAAATTAAGAAATCAATAGGTGTAGTTTTCATCAGTTTACATCACCCGATTTTAATATGCTAATTAGGACGATATTATGCCCTTTGCAGGTTTGTCTGGCTGTGCCTGTAAGTTCTGTAGAAATCCAGGTAGTAGGCATTCCGTTTTCCGTTAAAATAAAAGCGTCTGTGCAGCTCATCTAAATAATTAGACAATATTTATAAATAGTATATCATAAGTATCACAGAATATTTAATAGATAATATGCAACAAATGCATAACAGGTTCCTAATAAAATTAATCGACAATTTATTGACAAAGACATTTAAATATTATTTAATTTAATTTTTATTAGATTATTTTATTTCACACTTTCAAATCGTGTTTATTAACATTTTATGTGTTTATTATTTATTTATTTACATTTTATTATTTATTTATTTATTTATTTATTAATATTATAAAAGTGAAAGTTTGTGTGTGTGTTTGTGTGTGTGTATGTTTGTTACTCCTTCACGCTCAAACGGCTGGACGGATTTGGATGAAATCTAAAATATAGATAGCTTATGTACTGGATTAACACATAGTCTACCTTTTCTCCCCGGGTGAAACCTTGGGCGCAGCTAGTACATTATAACTTGTAGATTTGTAGATCATCTACTCCTACAGTAGGTAGGTAATTAGATATACCTAATAACCGCTCGTACTTAAAAATTAGACAAAAACATTTATAATTATTTAAACCCGATCGTAACAATAAAAAAAGATCAATATCATACGTTACTTGCCTGTGTTATTCTCGTGTACACCACGAAAAAGAGAGCAGAGCGTCTTGCTGGGCTATTCTCAGCAGTATTAGAAACCTTATTTTTATCCAACTGTGCCGAGGAAAGCGAGGTTGTGCGTTGTTTGCTAATTTATTCTTGTCAGTGATAGAAACTTATATTTTTATGCGCTTGAGCCGAGTGAAAGAGGGTAATGCGGTTTTTAATCGGAATGAGCACAACGTGTTGATTCAAGATCGGGTTGTTTATTTTGATAAAAACTGGGGAAAAAAGCAATGGGTTTAACGCCCTCTCTAGTATTATTGCTGGAGACGCCCACAACAGAGTTTTCAATTCAATATAAATGATAGTACAATACTTACCGTCTTCCACTACGTTATTGAGAGTGAAAGAGATGGAAACATACTTGCATAAGTATGTATATGGAAACATCGCATTTTACAGGAGAGCTCGTATAGCTGATGGCTGGCCGCTCACCAGGCTTCGCTGCCGAGGCAACTGCACCCTCCCACCTCCTTCTCCTCCTTAAATCCGACACCGCCTGTCGTATCTGTGAGTGGTGTGGTCGGCCCATCCATTACAACTTGCTAAAGTTATTTTATTATTATTATCAGCCTATATTTTCCCACTGCAGGGGAAAGTCCTCCCCTACCTTCCTTCCATTTCTCACGGTCTATTAGGATACGGAGCTATTAGGGGCGAGTCTATTTGGTGTGAGTCGAGCTCGTCATGCCATCGCTGTCTTGGTCTGTCGCGATGCGATCTCCCTTTGTTAGGGGCCTATTCGGTGGTTATTCTGGCCCAAAGTTCGATAGGCATGCAAGTGACGAGACCAGCCCAGTCTCATTTTAACCAGCAGCTTTTTGAGTGACGTCTGTTATTCGAGTCCAGGGGGCGTACCGTGAGCTCTTAGCGCGATTCAAAACAGAGCCTATATTGGATCGCTGTGTTTTTTTTGTATGGGGATTTTGACAAGCGATCCAGTGTAGGCTCTGTTTTGAATCGCGCTAAGAGCTCACGGTACGCCCCTTGGCCTGGGGTCTAGCAAAGATACCTCTCCATTAGCGTTAATGCCAAAAAATAACTCCAAATGTATGGGAATTACATTACCTGCGGAAAAGCGATTATGGTATGGTGTTGCGAATACGGCCAGTGAGTCTTACTTCAAGGACTCCAATAGTGCTACGCTCCACCGCTCGTTGACGCACTTCGAGTGCGGACCTTTGATGTTCTGACTGTTTTGTGGTTCTGTCAAGGACCAAGCCTGTGCACCGTATGTGAGAATGGGGAGAACGCACGCGTCCACGAGTCTCTTCATGAGGGAAAATGGAAGATTACCTTTCATCAGATATTTCATAGTCCAATAGCTTTTCCAGGAGTTTTCGGTGCGTCGTGCAATTTCTTTATCTTGTCTCTATCTTAGTAAATAATAAATATTGAAATGATGGCTGGCAGAGGCGAGTTGAATAGGAAAACTTGTACTGTACCGGCTCTACTTAGGATAACAAGTAAGACTGAGTGTGGGTAGATGATAGATAAGTGTAGAAATCCACAGAGACAAAGGTGAGCAACCGCTGCAATTTTCTGCGCCCGTCACGTGTCTTTGTGAGCCTTTGTCTGTGGCACGAATAACGAGTCATAACATGAGCGTGTTGGCATGAATCCGCAGGTCAAGTTTACTCCTTATATTATAATATTATAAACATCTGGCGAATGCTGGGAACGCGACCTTTTATTTGGCATACGAGAAGATACATGCACCGCCCGCTTATTTGTTTTCAGAGCACTATATAACTCTTTCCACTATGTTATTGTATTTTAGACAGATTGACTCAGGGATTGCAAGAAAATATTAAAATATAGATTATGTTACAATCGAAATCGATTACTAAAAACGACAATTGAATTGATTGTGTCTGTCTGCCTGTCCCTTTGAACACGCATCACGCTGGAACTACTGAACGGATTTCGCTTAAATTTTCTATGGTTATAGCTAATTTTTCAGAATAACATTTAGGATACTTTATATTTTCTAAAACGGCCAAGTGCGGGTTGCATAAGGATGTCATTTTTATGCATGATTTTTTGTTTGTATTATTTTTATTTTTTTATTTATACTCATCCTGTCGAAGAGAAGATGGAAGGGATAGGGAAAAGGATGAATTGACGGCAATATAAGGGAGTTAGGCGAAGCCTGCCTTCTTGCGCCGGCCTATCCATTCATCCTTTTTCCCTATCTTTTTCCCTTTCGCTTCCCTCTTACCCATAAACAGGGTTACGGCGTAAACTAATTAACCCGTGCGAAGCCGGGGCGGGTCAACTAGTGTTATAAATAAAAGGTAAAGAACACAGAGACACACGGAGTTTCTTATCAATAAATATAGAACAAAACGACACAAATAACTTCGAAAGTTAAAAAACAACCTCGATTTAATTTAAAAATAACTTTTCAGTCTTTAAATAAACGATGATATCACCCGCAACGTCGAAACCTCGCCATTTAGTAATGACGCGTCATCGGTTTAACTACGTGATTATACAACCAAAACTTATTTTGCTTCTTCATACTTTAATTGGCTGGCTAAGGGAGTATCCACGGAATGGGCAGTAGTATTCTCCTCGGCCTGCGTTATACCTAATCTACTGCGATCACCAAGACGCCTGCTAAGCGTGGTGATTATGGAAATCCCCCCTATGATAAGCGTCCAAAGTGGCAAAGGTATGGGGGAGGCCTACGTTCAGCTGTGGACGCAAAAAGGCTGAGGATGGTTTGTGTATATTTTAATTAACTTTGGGAGCAATTGAAGGTTATAAATGAAGCGACTCCTTGTATTATAAAACATTTTTTTTATTAAATAATGTACTAGGCTCGCTTAATCTTCTTCTTCTCCTTTCTTCTTCTTATACATAAAAATCAACTGTTGTAATTCAGATACGGCTTGACCGATGTGAATAATTCTTTTTTGTTTTGTTCGCTCCGATCAAAGATTATAAAGCCCGTTGATAGCTCGTGAACATAATTTCTCGTACAAACACGGCTCACCTGCGCGGGCAGGGGGTGAGGAACCAAAACGAGACAAAGTCATACAAAATTACAGAAAACAGAGCAAGATGGAAAAAAGACATCAACGACCTCCCGCGATTTATTAAAAATACATAATATTTATTGGTAATTAGTAGTGGAAATCAACTACTAATTTTCGTGTGAGGGGATGTTGTATCATTGGTCAACTGGATTTACAGTCAATGGCTCCGATACAGGGGTAATATAAACGACCGGTGCGAAGCGGGGGCGGGGTATTGTATTGTATGTTATAAGAATTATGATCCATGCCTTTAAGCAACAGCTTACATTTCCCTAATAGATTACAAAAACAAAAATAATAATAATAACGTGATAAGTAGTTATGTATTTGTGACATCGGACTACCTGTTGATAAGCTGGTTTTGTTGCAAGTTTGACAATATATTATTAATAATGTTTATCGCATCATTATTGGTATGAATAACCAAGACGGGCTTTATAAAATGAAAGATTTGCATTTCCAGTAATATGGCTGACCTTAAATTGAAATGTTAAATTGTAAAAAAATTAGGAAGCATTCGTATTGTAATAAAAAGTATAGAAACGTGTCCTATTAACCATTCAAAAACAATGTGTTCAATCTATTAAAACTGTAACTGGGGCTAGATCTGTATAATGAATATTTTTTGAAAATTTTGATCGCATTACATTTTGATTATCGATATAAAAGTGGAAACAATTTATTTTGTATTTTTTGCCTGTCTGTCGGTCCCTTTGAATACGCATCACGCTGGAACTACTGAACGGACTCCGCTGAAATTTGTTATGGCTATAGCTAATTTTTCAGAATAACGTTTAGGATACTTTATATTTTCTAAAACGGCCAGGTGCGGCTTGACAAAGCAATAAGGATGTAATTTTTATGTAAGATTTTTTTGTTTGTATTATTTTTTTATTTATACCCATCTTGTCGAAGGGAAGATGGAAGGGAAACGGAAAAAGATAGGCACCGGCGAAGAACTGACTTCCTTCTTTTGCTGTCCCATCCATTCATCCTTTTCCCCTATCTTTTTCCCTTTCCCTTCCATCTTACCCATAAACAGGGTGAAGGCGTAAAACTAATTAAACCATGCGAAGCCGGGGCGGGTCAACTAGTAAATAATTAAATTTTCATGTGGGCGGGAATTGTCAAATTTAAAGCTGAAATATCGTAAAATGTTAAATGTCAATTGTTTTTTGAATATAGAGGTGATATGAGAGAGTGTAGTTTGAGCATAATAAAATATTTAGCTGTTTTGTACAACTAATTTTGTAACTAGTTCAAAGCCATTTGTATGGATAAAAAAAAAACAAATGGTAGTATAACCAAAACGTTATAAATCCTGGATAGTAGTAGGTGATTATTGGGCATTTCAAAACAAACTTCAAAAACCAGTGGGCATTTCAAAACAGATTTTCCATACATATCGATGTCACTCTTCAAACACAATTTTTTTAAACCAATTGGTCATTTCAGTACACATTTTTCCAATAATGAGCTCACTTCGTGTTCACTCAGTTCGTTAATTATTGGAGAAATGTGTGCTGACCAATTGGTTTAAAAAATTGTGTTTGAAGAGTGACATCGATATGTATGGAAAATCTGTTTTGAAATGCCCATTGGTTTTTGAAGTGTGTTTTGAAATGACCAATAATCGTTTGTTCAAAGCGTTTGAACTGGGTGTGTTAACTGTGTTCACTCACCATAAACTATGTTCTGCAATATTACTTACACATACATTGTGAACGTTTACCAATTATATATGGGTACCTATATAATGATAGTGAATCGAAACGCGTGCTCATTGTTTTCTGAACATTCTTAGCTTTAATAACAATGAAGTTCGTAAAACAAATTCAATCACTGCAAGTTGACAAAATATATGGAGAATTAAAAAATAAAAGTTATCGTCACGGTAAACTTTTACCTAATACGATACGATGTTTAATTAGCGGCCCGTCGAACTGTGGAAAAACTAATTTAATGGTGGGTCTACTCTTACATGAAAATGGGTTGCGATATAAAAATGTATATGTTTATTCCAAAACTCTTTATCAACCTAAGTACGTATTTTTAGAAAAAGTTATTGAAATGGTGCCAAATACATCATTTATCAAGTATCAGGAAAATGAAGAAGTTCGTAGTCCACAAGAAGCGAAACCTCATTCTATAATAATATTTGATGATGTTGCATGTGAAAACCAAAATAATATGCGAGATTACTTTGCAATGGGACGACATAAAATCATAGACTGTTTTTATTTGAACCAGTCGTATACTAAAATACCTAAGCAGTTAGTTAGAGATAATGCAAATCTAATAGTTTTATTTAAGCAAGATGATATAAATTTAAAACATGTTTATGATGAACATGTAAGTACAGATATGACATGGTTTGAATTCAAAAACATGTGTTCAAAAATATGGTCAGAATCTCACAGTTACTTAGTGATTTGTAAAGACAGCGAAAAAAATAATGGTAGGTACAGAAAAAATTTTGATACGTTTGCTGTATTCAGTTAAAATAAATATAAGTATTTATTTTATACTAAATCATTTAACACATGGCAGTACAAAAGCAAATACGTGTTTCAAGTTTCTATAATAATATAATGGAGAAAGACCTTAAAAGGAAAATAATAAGTGCTGCAGAAGCTGTTAAAAGAAAATATCGCAAAATAAAGGCTATAGATACAGAAAATGATCAAGTTTTAAACAAATTTTTTAAGCCAATTATTAAACCCTTAAACCAAATGGCTATCAATTCAAAGGCATCATATTCTAATCAAGAAAAGACGTCCGAGTTCAATTCAAATAAGTTAGATACATCAAACGAAACAAACGAAACCAACGAAACTATGAGGAAGAGAGAACCTAATATTAGAACATCTGATTACAAAAACAAAACTGAAATTTCCGATTCAGATAACAGTGTTTCTGATTTAGAGCAGTCTGATAATGATGAAATGGAAAACGTAACATACGATACATCATTTAAATCAGCTGATTCTGGAGAGAAAATTGATGCATCATCATGGTCTCTGTCTTCAGAAGTTTTTAATGACATCCCCTTTGGTGTGAGAAATGAACGTGGAAAACTTATGATGGGCTTGACACGTGTGCTTGCTACTGATGATTATATACAAGTTGGAGGTCATAAATACAAAAGAACATCCGGACTAAATGAACTGTTATTTAAAAAAGTACCAAAATTACAGTTAGTAACTCAAGATGATAAAATGAATTATAAAAGTATGTTGTTGGACACTAATGTACACAGGAGAGATTATGATCCGAGTAAACCAATACGAAGTAACAGAGGACGAAAATACTTAACTATTATAAAACCGTTATTTAAATTACGGAAAGTTTCTGCGAGTACTGATAGTAGCTGCCATGGAGGGGGTCTGCCGCTATTAAAAAAGTGGAATGAGAATGTAGATTATGTTTATTGGGACAATCCTAATGAATTAGTCGATAGATTAAAACTATTAATCGCCTCTCGAAATGCTGGTAACACTGGGTTGGATAATGAAATCATATCGATTGTTGAAGAGCTACGTGAAAGTGGTATAATAAATAAATAAGACATAACTATCAAAATTGTTTCATTTGATCTTAATTAATAAAGGCTAGAGGTTCGGTTAAAATGAACGTAGATAAATTTGGCCATCATATACATAAACGATTGCGCTTCTCAGAATTCTTTGATATTTTTGATAAGACTTTAACGAAGAAAGAAAACGGTGATTTTGATTTAAAGTCTGCAAGGTTGACTGGTATCAAATCTCCGTTGTCTAGCAGTGATGCTGTTAATAAAGAATACGTAGATAAAATAACTAAAACTCTTTACACAAAAAAAGAAGTTAAAGATTTACTGGACTTAATAAAAAACGATATTCAAATCTTCATAAGTAGTTTTAAGCAAAACTATTACACCAAATCTGAATTGGAAAAAATAATAAAATCCAAAGCATAATGAGTAAACAAGACATCGTAAACGAAATTCATAAAGAAGCAAGAAAAAATTTTATTCGGCGACCTGTTATATTAAAAGGAATTGATGATTTGTGGCAAGCAGATTTGATAGACATGCAAAATTTGAAAAAATACAATAATGGTTTTAGATTCATATTAGTGGTGATAGACTGTTTTTCAAAATTTTCATGGGCAGTTCCAGTAAAGACTAAAACCAAGTCTGAAGTGGCGAATGCATTTAAAAACCTTTTAGTTCGAACTCATCGTGATCCGGTACACTTACAAACTGATAAAGGCACAGAGTTTTACAACGCTGTATTCATGAAGCTAATGCAGTCATTTAATATTAATCATTATTCATCCTATTCAGTTAAAAAAGCTTCAATTGTTGAAAGATTAATCAGAACTTTGAAATGCCGATTATATAAAAGTTTTAGCTTAAACGGTAATTACAGATGGATTGGCAAACCTTTAGACAGTATTTTGAAATCTTACAACAGCTCAAAACATCGCATTACAAAACATAAACCAATTGAAGTTTGTAAAGAAAACGAAGAAGTTGTCAAGAATAACATAAGAAAATCACAGCTTATATTTAACAAGCAAAGAAGCAAACTTAAAATTGGCGACTACGTAAGAATCAGCAAATTTAAAGGTTGTTTTGAGAAAGGTTATACGCCTAACTGGTCCACAGAATTGTTTAAAATTAGTAAAATTAGGCGTACTTCACCTATTACTTACTTAATTGAAGATTTAAATAAACAACCAATATTGGGAACATTTTATGAACAAGAATTGCAAAAAACGAATTATCCAAATTTGTACCTAATCGAAAAAATCATTAGGAAAAAAGGAGACAAATTGTTTGTAAAATGGTTAGGATTGCATGATAGTGAGAACAGTTGGATTGATAAACGAGTTATTATATAAAGTATAAAAATTGAGTTATAGAGGAACCTTTGCATTAGCATTTTAGTTATGCAAGGTGGAGGACTTATTAATAGTTTGATAAATAAATTACCATTTGAATTACATTTGCCTGGTTATAATTATTGTGGACCTGGTACCAAACTAAAGGAAAGATTACTGCGTGGTGACAGAGGGATAAACAGTTTGGATGAAGCTTGCATGCAACACGATATTGCATACTCTAAATATAATAATCTAGAAGATCGTCATAAAGCAGATTTAGAATTATTACATATGGCAAAACAGAGAGTTAAATCTAACGATGCAGGAAAGGGAGAGAAACTAGCATCCTGGTTGGTTAGCAAAGTAATGAAAACTAAGCTGAAACATGGAGCTGGAGTTAAATCATTTCAAAATGTTGTTACTAGGATACACTCTCGTTTGAAGAAGTTAAAACCAAAAAATATTACAACAGCAATAAAATTAGCCTATACAGCAGCTAAGAAGCTGGTAAAATGTAAAAATAAAAAAATTCATTTACCACGCATTATACCGTTACCAAAAACCGGTGGTATTCTACCATTAATACCTATATTTGCTGGACTCTCTGCTTTAGGCACGTTGGCTGGCGGCGCCGCAGGCATTGCAAAAACTGTGAACGACTATAAATCCTCGCAACGTAACTTACAAGAGTCTCAACGACACAATAAAGCGATGGAATCTATCGCTTTGGGTAAAGGCTTATATATAAAACCTTATAAAACAGGTAATGGGTTATTTGTAAAATCAAAAAACTAATGCAAAAGCTACCTAATCACGCCCTCACTAACATAGATATTCTTAAATATGCTGTTGATCATGTGCCTTATTTTAGAGGTGTATATATGAGAGATAAATTACCTAAAAGACCGTTAGTCATTGAATGTGCAATCGTGAATTTAGATAGTGTTGCCAACGAGGGGACACATTGGGTAGCCTATGTAAAGTTTTTAGATTATTGTGAGTATTTCGACAGCTTTGGTAATTTAAAGCCTCCGCTTGAATTAATCAAATATTTAAATATGGGTGTAACTTATAACTATTGCAAATATCAAGGTTTCAACTCATACATTTGCGGTCATTTATGTTTGAAATACCTAGAAGATTACTGGAAAAACCCAAACGCAATTTTACAAAAATATCTGCAGAATATTCTTAATAAAAATGTATAAAATGTAAGTAACCGTATTATTTTTATCATTCCTATAATGTCATTCACACTGTCTGTAACTGGTAACACATCAATTTTATCAACAAACTATTCTCCTGCTTTACAACTTGACGGTGAATATGAATGTGCTCTTTTGTGTTTGTCAACTTTTAACTCTGTTCCGAACATTGATAAGAAAAATAATAAATTTAATTATGGATTTAATGAAGTCATAGAAATACCTGAAGGAGCATATGAACTTCAAGATATTAGTGATTTCATAAAAAATAAGGTAAATGGTGCAACCTTAAGACTATATTGTAACAATAATACATTGAAAACTTTTATATTTTGTACAAAAGATATACATTTTGAAAAAGAAAATTCTCTTGGTGTGTTATTGGGATTTGGTAAACAGACTTTGAAAGCTAATATATTGCACGAATCACAGCTTCCAGTTAACATTTTGTCAACAACCGTGGTGAGGATCGAATGTGATATAGTGAGTGGATCGTATATTAATGGAAAATCAAGTCATATTATTCACGAATTTGCGCCTAACGTACCGCCTGGATACCGTATCATTGAAATACCTAAAAACATCGTTTACTTTCCTGTTAATCAAAAAACTATCAGCACTATAAATATTAGAGTGTTAGATGTAAATAATAATTTAGTTAACTTACGTGGTGAAGAGATTCAACTTTATTTACATCTTAAAAGAAAATGATTAACTACAATAAATACGTGAGCCCTGTATCGAAACCTATTAGTGCTAATCGCACAATCCTCAAAGGAACATCTAAACCGAAAATAAAAATAACTAAAGAAAATAAAAAATATCTCAAACTAATTGGATTACTAAAATGAATATTTTAGATATAACAAGTACTCCTGCCTACGATAATACCATCGATGGTGTTGAATATCATTCATACAAACCTTATGTAACAAGTTTTAACAGAAATGATGAAATCCGCATACCAATCAATCAGCAGGATTTGTACGTGCTACCATCAGCCAGTACTCTTTATTTAGAAGGAGTTGTGAATGTTTTTAAAAAAGATACAAAACAGAAGGTAACAAGTATTGATTTCACAAATAACTCTTTACTTTACCTTTTTCAAGACATTCGATACGAACTTAATGGAGTGGAAATAGATAAAATTAAAAACGCCGGAATAACTACAACGATTAAATCTTTAATATCAATGAGTGACAGTGAATCAAAAGTGTCCAAATCCTGGGCTTGGGATATCGATGGTACAAAGCATGAAGGAAATTTTTCAGCTTCAATACCACTCAGTAATATACTCGGTTTTGCTGAAGATTTTAAAAAAGTCATAATTAACTGTAAACATGAGTTGATACTCTTACGCAGCAATACAGACTTGAATGCTTTGAAACTGAATACTGGGGAAGTTCTGGAAGGTGTTGAAATCCGTAAAATAGTATGGCGTGTACCGCACGTTAAAGTATCAGACAGAGAAAAAATAAATTTACTAAGACTCTTAGAAAAAGATAGAGCGCTTCTGTTAGTATATAGAAATTGGGATCTGTATGAGTATCCCTTATTACCTCAAACAACAAAACATACGTGGTCTATTAAAACTTCAACACAAATTGAAAAACCTAGATACGTAATTGTAGGTTTACAGACTAATAGAAAAAATCAAGGTGATAAAGATATGTCACAATTCGATCACTGTAATTTACGCGATGTCAAAGTGTATCTTAATTCTACATACTTCCCGTATGAAAGTTTTGAAGTTAATTTTACTGATCACAAATACGCTATATTATATGAACAATATGTCAGATTTCAACAGTCTTATTACGGTCGCAAGACAGAACCCTTGCTGTCCACATCGGAATTTGAAAATAAAGCACCGTTATTTGTAATTGATTGCTCTAGACAAAGTGATAACATAAAATCAGGCCCTGTGGTAAATGTGCGCGTAGAGCTCGAGAGTAATAAAGAGATACCCGCCCATACATCTGCATATTGCCTCATTCTTAACGACTGTGTAGTAGAATATAAACCTTTAAGTAATCTAGTAAAGAAAATAACATGAATTCCGATACAATTATTGTAGATCTGCAAGGGTTCAAAGATTCCAAAAATACGTTTATCATCAAGGAATTAGCAATTTTATCTGCAGAATATACTCAAACATTTTTAGTAAAACCACCCTACTCGTATAATTATTTAACAAAAGAAGAAAAGAAGCAAGTGAGATGGGTAGAAAACAACCGAGGCATTTACTGGAGCGATGGATTTGTTGATTATAGAGAATTCAAACGTATTATTAAGCCGTATTTAACTAACAAAAATATATTATGCAAAGGTTTGGAAAAAATGAAATGGATTAAAGAACTTGGTGCTAACTGTAAAGTTACTGATATAGGAGAAAAAGGCTGTCCTAAATTATTTATGTTGTTTTGCAATTTTGATCTAAATAACTCTTTGTCGTGTGTAAACCATATTAAACAATGTGCATTGAAAAATGTTATATGTATTAAAAAATGGATGGATGAAAATCATATTCACAAATTCTCATTGTTTAATAAATAATTACGTAAAATTCGGATTTATTATAATTATCAACTATATTTATGTTTTTACTTTAATAATATCAAATATTGTTAAATGCTTATCATGGTTGTAATAAAACACTAAAATATCAATATATAAATTGTAGCTTTTATTTTCAATAAATTAATTTAAATACATAAATGATTTTTATTTCTTAATTTAATTAGTTATACAATGAAATTATTTATTTATCTTTATTCAGTAGGTATGTAGACCCACATTTATTAAAAACATCTAAAAATTATAATGTATAATTATTTTCATAACATCAAATGACTTCGTATAAGTACCTAACAATATTTATAGTCTAACTATTTACACTAAAATTACAATCTACGATATTTTTGTTTATTTAATCATTATGTTTTAGTAGTTTAGATACCTATTTCTACCTATTTAAAAAATAATTCTATTTTAATATTTAATCTAACTAACTATATTTACATCAGGTACTATTTTTATCTACTTACAAATTATAGCCACACAACTTTTTTGAAATTTTATTTATTAAACTTTCTGTTTGGTCCATAATTTCATCCACTGGTTCCGATATTACGTATTGAGCACTTAAAATTACACTTTCACTGTCTTCATTTTCATCTCCGCTCATTTGTTGCGATAAGTCATATACGCTTATCTTAATTAAACGGATTCCCTTTTTAGGCTGTCTATTGATTACGTATGAGGATGTTTGTAGTTTAGGGCTTTTTATTGTCTTGCTGCGTCGTGACTTTAATGATCCTTTTGGATCCCGCTGTTTACGGGCGAACTCCGGGAAGTCTTCGTCAAATCCAGCTAGCAGGTCCTGAGCATCTTGGAAAAATTCGCCAGAGTCACAGACTGTACGGGACTGAAACAATAAAACAATAATATTTCAAGACAATATATAAATACCAATATTAAATTTATTGTGATTATTAAAAGTTTGGTTTAGCAACTTACCGACATGATGGTGGTTTAATTATTTGATCACAGGAATACAACAAATAACAACTGTTTCTAAGCGTGGAATCGTATTGAATGAATATTTTCATTCATTTCATGTATAAAAGTGCAAATAGCAGCACAAACAGTCATGCATGATGTAAACTGATACCTAGCGCAAGGTTACGGAAATTGACTTGTCTGAACCTGCTTTTTATAATATTGATTAAATTATTAAAATGTGATAAATGATATTACAAACATTATTAGGTACCTACCTATCTATCAACCTACTTAATAAGGTATGTAGGTATATGTAGACAGACATCATTTAATTTTGTGGTTGATCTGATTGCCTATAGAAAAATGCATAGAACTATTGAGCTAGAGTGATCATAAATAAAATATAGGCGTTTATAGATTTTAAGTTCCAACCAATCAAAAACTTATATGTTCGTAAGGTACATACTTAATATTATAATAAAACAAATAAAATATAGAGAAAAACCATTTTATTTCATAAGTAATTGTACAAAACTATGCATATCTAGGTTACTTATTACAACGATAAAAACACCAATACTATAAATGAAGATAATTACGCAACATTAGGAGAAAATTAATTTTATTACATACGATTAAAAGATTATAGGTACAAAGCTATTTCAACTAAACTACCTACCTATTACAACAGTATCAAAAATGACAACTTTACATCTGTATAACGTAAAAATTCAAGAGAAACCCCACTTTATTTAATACAACTAATTATTCGAAACTACTACAACTAGACTACCTATTATAATCATCAAATTATAACTTTTTATACCTGAATATGCTATTACTAAAAATTATTTTAAAACATATACGAATACAAACACAAAATAAACTTCTAAATTAAATCAATTATATACGTTATCATCATCATCATCATTATATCAGCTAATAGAGTGGGTAAGTATTATTAAGTTGGTGACAACCTACTTATGGAGATAAGTATAAGAATATTTTTATTACAACAGTTATGTGGTTGATAAACATTTTTCGTACCTACCTAATAAATGAGGACCAGTCTGTTTAACACTTTTTGATGGTAATCAAACATAATATTTGTATAGATATATGAGTTGAAAAATTTGTTATTGAACATAATGTTAGGTAGTAAATAAAAACAGTGCTAGAAGTTCAGGTCTACATTAAATATTTTTTATGTAATATTTAGAGTTGCAAAATTAAACTCAGATTCAATATAAACACAACAAGAAGCTATAATTTTCATTCACGTAAATAAAAATGAAGATAATGGGAAGCTAAAACAATGATTTGTGACCCCACGATAATGTTGATATCTTGTTTCCTAACAAAATTCGCTTGTCATCATTAGAGGACAATGCTACTTTGTTAATTTTTTGTGTGAATATTTCATGCTTGAGAGATTTAAATATTATGTTACTTTTTCGTTTAACTTTATTCTGTAACAGAACTTCGTTATAATCTGCAAAATCTAAGCCATTCACAACATGTTTTTTTACACCTTTAGCTTTTTTTAATTCTTTATCTTGAGTTTTAATGCAATATAGTTTAGACCTTAATCCTACAAACTCTGTAATAAGTTGACCACCTAATTCGTCTTTAAATAAGCCTGGGACTCGTTTGTTGCAAGGTATTATATTATATGGGTTAGGTTCAGGAAAATTACTAGTATCGAAATAATGATAAAATTTTGTTTTTATATCTTGATAGACATCTTCTGTGTGGATGGAGTAAAGAAAACTGTCGGTGTCTGTATAACAAAGTTTTAATTTTGAACCATAAAAAGGTTTCATTACAGAGTAATGAAAGTCATACATATGACTTTTTGATACTTCTAAAACAGTAAATCCTATATAAATTGGTTTATCTAGGACTACGGTTTCTGGTTTCATTTGAATGGCAACAAAGTTTTCGGTAAATATAGTAGAACTATGATAATTTGGTCTCGCTATTAGTTGCTCAGCAGTAAATTGTTTTTTAGTTTTGTTACTTTCGTCTCTCCATTTATTAACCAACTTTACATCGAGTCTTTTTTCAGTATTCTCCAAGGTTTTGCCGAAAATACTGTTATTAAGCAATTTGTAGAAATTTACTTCAAAAGCTGATGTAGCACGCTGTCGTAATTCGGTATTCAAATCTATATATTCTTTAAGGAACGGACTTTGTTTAAATTGTATTACTCTATGTATTTTTTTCAATATCAATCCATGTTTTAAACATGTTTTTAAGTGAACATAATGTATCACATAATTAAATTTATCATACAAGTTTGGGATTAGTTTGGCAGTGTTTGAACCCAGTGGTGTATATTTTTGAGGGCAAAATGGAATATCGTTATGTAAATCATGCAAGTATTCGGGGTATTCCAAATCTACTTCTAGAATGTAACCATATTCAAAATCGTTTGGTACGGAAGAAATATCAAGTGCAGCCATTTCAATTGCATTCAGTAATCTAAAATCTGAATACGGTAAACATGCACACATTGCATAACCATATAGGTTATTACAATCTATATATAACAAATAACTCTCAGGAACAGTGTTATTGTAAGTGGCGAGGTATCGATTATTTGAGAACGAGTACCTGGTAGAACACAACGAAACGCCACCACGGGTTCCCTTTTGAATCATTCTAATTATCTCTAAGTCATCAATAAGTTGTAGCTTAACTTTCGTTTTAAGTAACATAGCATCAAAACTTAAACTTGGAGCCGTCATGTAAAAAGCTGGATCTAACCGATAATTTCTCCTGCAGGTTTTGCGAAAGTTTTCAAAAATATCGGCTAGCAAAATAACGTCTGTTTTAAGATATAAATCTGTATACTCTCCCAAGTTTTTTAAATTAAATGTATCCCAAACGCGTTGTGCATGAGCATAATCTAATTCTGATACTACTTCATCACGCAAGTAATTAAAAAAGCAATCACGTGGTGGCAGTTTCTTTTCTTCATAAGAATTCCAACTATTCATGTACTCATACGGGTAGATACCTTTACGTTTCAACAAACTAAAATGATTGCTTAAAGGGAAAAAACGTGACAAATGAATAAAATCTTTTTTGTCCAGATCCATCACCAGTTTTTCTAAACTTGAACCTAAAAATTTCAAGGTGTCTACAAAACGAACTGGTATATATTCTTCCTGATTGGTAACGAAGAATTTAGTGAACGATATGTAATTTTCTTTTGTTTTTGCTATAACTTTGATTCTACCAGGTAATTCTCCTAGTTGGCGAATGAACAAATGACAGTCGTAACCGGACAAGTTATGAAAGAATACGGGAATAAACTTCGGTAGCTTAAATCGAATGTTGCAGTATGAATGAGTAGCACCACGATATTTTCCCGTTAAGTGACAATGATCCCTAACTTTATCATCGAATAGTAGTGTATTACAAAGAAAGCAATATTTTGAATCTGTAAACTGTTTTAAATTTTCGTCGGTAAAAATTATTGGAACACATTTAGTGGTTGTTGCATGTACCTTGGCTATATCTGATCGAAGGTTCTTCAAAAAGACATCTACGCAATCTCTTCCACGATAATTAACATATCTACTGAGAGAGCTATTGTATGAACAAACAATGTAATAAGCAAAAGCTGCAGGCACATGCTTCTGTAATGTAGTTGTGTTACATGTACTAGACTCGGTTTCACTACTGTTAGGTTGTAATAAAGATTCGAAATCAGCATATACAACAAAAGGCATATCCTGCATTCGTTCGTAATGCTTAAACTGTATAAGAGTGCCTTTATCGGGTAAAATTGTTGCTATACCACTGCACACATGACAGTCTAACTTTTTTTCAGTACTAAAAAATAGCATACACTCATCACAGAAATACACTTTCCCATGGTGTTTTGTTAGTTGGGATCTAAGTAATTTACTTAAATCTGTAATTAAACAATAATGAGTTCGGTTACCTTTTTCTAACATCAATAAGTTGATGTGGTGTTTCCTTCTATTAATTGTTTTGTACAAAGGACCCACAACACTCGCATTGTTCTTGAGAGCATAGATGTTAATACTGATATTCCTATTATTTTTTTCAAAAATTTTAATGTCATTAAAACTTACTGGAAACGTCATATTATTTATATTGAGAATTCCATCAAAATGAGGATATGAAGAAGTTCTATGAGCATTATTTTTTGCTGGAAATAGTGCTGCGATAATGCAATATAAAAAACAAAAATTATCTGAATTTTGAATGTTAATGCATGCACGTTTATATTTTATACATTTCGGTAACTCAATAAACCCTGAAGATCTCAAAGGATTGTACTTATTAATATTGACTTCCAAATATAGATTTTTTATAAAAGCCCATCCACTATCTCTTTCTTCAAAATCGTCTACTTTTTTACATATACTACGAGAAACTTTTGAGTATATATCATTAAAATCATAATTCTGATGAATAACTATATTTTCGGTAGCAAAAGATTTGATTTCTAGAGTATCGCTTTTCGGTAAAGAAAACTCCGCGAATAGTTCAAAATTTGCTTTGATTGAGTTATACGTAGCTCGTCTAGCGTCGAGCAGACTGCGCACACGGGTTCGCAGCTGCAGCAAAAACTCTGCTGGCATTTTCAACGTTGAGCTGCTGGCCGTATCCGTAGAATTCTCAAAAACTCGATATGATGCTATACGGCTACGAAAAGCGCTATCTATTTTTTCAATGCCATCACTTAATTGAACAGTACTATTATTTTTATGAACATTACTTCGCAAATGTGCCGAAAATGCTTTACTTTTAATGGATATATCGCAAACTGAGCAATATACTGCTCGATTAGACATGATTTTAATAATTTTATGGAATGACTAACTCAAAAGCTTCTCCCGTATAAAATAAAATAATGATGCAAATTAAATACGCATTAAATTGAGTGTATCTATAGCCATGTTACTTTTTATAAAGTTGTTAAAAAGACTGGTCACTTAAATAATATAAGTCTATTTCCTACACACAACAAAATAGATAAAACAAGATGATAAAACAGATGATATAGATGTGTAAAACCCAGCTATTTTTTATGCTTGGTAATATAGTACAACAATTCACTTTTTATCTGCATAAAAAGTGCCTTCCCCAGTAAATTTTTTTTTACATTGATTTATAAATTCCCTTAGCGGTGTAAGCTCTGCACTATCAAATTTTGCACTGTATTTAAGTGCAACCACCGCTTTCTCCCAACGATCTTTGGGTGCTAATTTTAAAATATCGTTAGTATTATATAGTTTTAAATCAACATACACGTCTCCAGTGCGATTGGTGATGCGACGTAGCACGCCATCAGCGACTCTGCGTGTCAAGACGGATGGCAAATGTGATGCAGGCTCCTGTGCCCGCCGTACTGACTCCGAGTCAGATTCAGAATCGGATTCCTTGAGCCAGCTCGAAGCGTCCTTATTACGAGGTTTGGTGGTTACAGGAGTCGAGGACGCCTTCCTTTTGCCCTTTCCACACGCCTTCTTCTTATTGGTGTAAGAACTGAAAAAGCAGTAAATTCTAATAAATATTAACATTAATCAACAGGTGTTTACATCAAATTCTAAAAAATTTAGTTAACCTATACTATAAGAACGGTTGCTATTTATGTAGATAAAACTATGTGCTTGGAGCTCAAATTAAATTTTAATATAAATTGATCTTTCATCCCACATAAATAACATGGAAAATGTTTAGATTAGAGTGAATGTTTTTTAACACTTACCTGCTACCACTTTTCCCATATTACGTAATAATTAAATAAGTACATAATTATAGTCAGAAAAAAGAATAAAAATATTATAGTCAGTTAATAGGTACCTGAAATAGTAGCTTACCTTTCAACCTGGATTTCGTTCTCATCATCAGAGTCCAAAACAGCTTGCAGTGATTTATCAACTCTTTTAGCTCGTTTTTTGTTAGTTTTCATAGTCCGACCTGAAATATAAAATTAGTAAATTAATAAACAAGATTTAAATTTACCACGATGTAATCCTGTGAAAACTCGTGTTAACTAGCTATTTCGTAAACATACAAATAACGTGATATATTAAATATGTTTTACAAAATATTTAAGTACCAATATGGAAAAAACTATATTTTGAAGTTTATGTCAGTTATTCCACTGTAAAAACGTTAGTTTACCGACGACCTGGTGAAAGCCGCGGGGAGCCGATGGATGCAGGAGGCGAGCAGCCGCTCAAGGTGGCGTGCTCTGGGGGAGGCCTATGTTCAGCAGTGGACGTCTTCAGGCTGTTAATGATGATGATGA